>OX155902.1:64068480-64668480 GCA_944588485.1 Phosphuga atrata | reverse complement strand
CCTATAACGTCCCTGGTTCCTTTTCTTTTCCTAAATCCAAACTGATCATCTTCCATTACTTCTTCGATTTTATGTTCTATCCGTCTATTGAGTATTTTTGCAATGATCTTCACCACGTGTGAGATCAAAGTAATTGTTCTGTAATCACTACATTTCTTGGCTTGTTGTTTCTTTTCTAGAGCAACCATTGTGACATCTAAAAAGTTTTTAGGCCATTCCCCAGTTTCGTAGATTTTGTTGATGAGTTGTGTTCAAACCTCCATCTCCGATTTCCTTCAACAAATCCACTGATATGTCGTCTTCTCCTGTAGCTTTCCTCCTCTTCATGTCCTTAATTGCCTTCTCTACTTCTGTTTTCAATATGCTGGGCCCTTTTTCGTCTTCATCAACCGCCTCCTCTGTTTCTATTTCAATTACTTGCGGGTGGTGTTTCTTATCGTAGAGTTCTTTTACGTATTCCTCCCATATTTTCAGCATCTCCCCTTGTTCTGTCTCCATTTGTCCTTTAGAGTTTTCTATTCCGAAGTTCCTTACTTCTTTATTCTCACTCCCTCCCAGCTCCTTCGTTTTCTGATACATCAGGTCGTATCTTCCTCTCCTTTGTAGTTCCTCTATTTCTTCACACATTTCTTCTAGGTATTTTTCCTTCGCTTTGTCTGTTTCTCTCCTGAGTGCATTATTAAGTCTTCTGTATTTCGTTCACATTTTTAGATTTCCTCCTTTCCTCCATCTTCTCCAGGATCTCATTGGTGATGCAGAGTTTCCTCGCTCTTTTTGCTTCCCTCCCGACTTTACTCTCTAAAGTATTCAACAAGGCCAGTTTAATATTTCTCCACTGTTCTTCTCCACTTGCACTTACATTTTCCTCTCTCAATTCACTATAGACATTCTCTAAGGATTCTCTTACTGCCTCATTCTTCTCTCTTAGCTTTTCCAAGTCCCATCTCTGCTTTCTCTTCCCACACTGTCTGATCCTCTTCAACCTTGTACTGATGTCTGCAACCAGAAGGTTGTGATCCGAATCTATATCGGCAGCTGGCATAGTCTTGGTGTCTTTCACACTGCCCCTAAACCTCTGCTTTACAGGTATGAAATCTATCTGATATCTACTAGTGTCACCTGGGCTCTTCCATGTGTATAATTTATTCTTCCTTTTCTTAAACCAAGTGTTCATCACTACCAAATTGTTACGCTGACAGAATTCCACTAGCATCCCTCCTCATTCCATCATTTCTTCTACCTAACCCATATTGTCCCACGATGTTTGCTTCACTACCTTGTCCTACCACACTATTCCAGTCACCCATTATTATGTTGTTTATTTTTCCTCTGCCTTCAGAGTGGATGGATGATGTCCTCTATTTCATCGTATATTTTCTCCACTTCTTCTTCATCATGATCTGATGTTGGCATGTACACTTATTATCAGAATGGCCACTGGTTCTGCACTTCCTTTCACAAACATTAGACGATCACCATGAAACACCATTTTAGTCACACTTTGCACTAATTGATTTCCCATCACTATTGCTACTCCACGTTCATGACTTTTTCCACCTGAGTAAAACATTGTGTAATTACCTGACACTATTTCACCACTACCTGTCCACCTCACTTCACTTAAACCCACTATGTTCACTTTACATTTATCCATTTCTCTTTTCAGATTTCCCTGCTCTTCTAAGTGTTCTTACGTTCCATGTCCCGATCCTGAAATTTAAATGTCCAACTCTTTTGATGACTCTCCCCGAAGTACTTCCCACCCGGAGATCCGAAAGGGGGAGTATTTTACCTCCGGAATTCATTACTCCAGGAACTGCCATCATCATTCTCCGTCTTCCGACGTTCCGGAAATATAATAATGTGGTAGTCTTTCCATTTCCTTTCCACATCGCAGTATCACGGCCGAGGAACCAGACTATGATTGGTTTCGCCCATGACTCTCCGATCTTGATCCAACTAAAGCATCATTTGCTCAGTGCATCAAGTCAATACTAGTGCCCGCTGCTGCCCGGTACCAGCCTACCACCGTAGGGGGATCTCTTCCGCCAAATCTGCCATACTGATGATCTTCATCTCTGCCTTCACTGCCGTTGAGTATCATCGTACGGGCAGTAAGTCCGTACGGCAGCAGATGTTTTGCTGTGGTTGGCATTATTATTTACTCCTTTTTGCCCATTTGTTCGGGGGAGCAAAATTAAAAATCTGGCACATGCCAGAATTTCATGGCCAACCATTTTAAAGTTTGCAATGAATTATTAATCTTAAGATAAATAATTGATGTAAAGGGTGACAAATTAAGAGTGTCTTGATTCTAAACTGCAAATAACAAAAAAAAAAACGAATAACTTGGACACTCTTAATTTGAAACCCTTTATTTGATTATTTGATATATTTACTTATGTTCAATACCCGGGTACCCGTGTACCCGCATGGGTTTTTCATTCAATAAAATAATTTTAATACCCGGAGACTTATTTATATATTATGTAATATTTTTTATCCCTAGAAATAAGTTTAATTATATATTTATATATGGGTACCCGGGTATTGAACAACGGGGTATTAGACTTTAAGTCCAAAAAGTTTATATATTTTTTGGCACATTTTATTAATTATGTATATGAATCGATGTCACTAGACTCAAATAACGAGGATCTGAAAAGATTTGATGATTTTTCGTTAAATAAAAAAGATATGTAGGTAAGAACATGCAAAAGGGTACCCGGGTATTGACATAAGTGTTAATAAAACTAGATAGGAGTGGAATATAGCACCAAATCGTCCAACTATATATTAAAGAGACAAAGCATAAATAAATTTCTCTTTCCTATTGCAATTTTAGTAGCTGTGTGGCAAAGACGGATAGAGTTAATTTTGCAAAAAGGTTTCCTGCAAATTTCACGGCTCTGTGAAAAAGACATTTGAGCCCTGAATCATCTGCATTATGTACGTCAAGTGTGCTGTGTCTCCCCGATGGACTGAATAAACAATTTCCGCAAAATATTTAAGTAAAATGAAAACTCGCTCCTGTTGCAATTTTATTCGCGAAATGGAATTGTGTTTAATCGGTTTGGCTCTACCAGTCAAGCGTAGTTCCTATTATGTGTTAGCCACTTTTTCTCTGTGTGTAGCTACTATTGAGTGTTTGTAGTGTGCATCTAGTATTATTACTAATTTAGTTGCATCGAGTATTACATCGAGTATCTAGTTTTGGTTTATTAGGAAATTATTATTTTAATTTCATGATATAAAATTGAATGGAATTGAAATGCAATTGAAATGCAATTTCATTGGTTCACCAACGGCAGAAAAAACTTTTACTGCCGACCTCAGTCTCTCAGAGGATAAAGTCTCTCAGAGGAATGAAATACTAGCAGCAAGCACTAAAGTTATGTTTTTATGTTGTAAACAAAAATAACTGAGCAAATATGCAAATAAAATGAAAATAAATGTAAGTTTATAAAAGCTAATGAGAAATAGCTTTTGCTGCCGCTGTCTCCGTCAGATAAAATATTTCATAGCAGTGAAATTAAGGCAGCAAGTGATGTTTTTTCGTGTTGTAAACAAAAATAACTAAGCACAGAACGAAAAAATGAGCAAATAAAATGACAATAAATGTAAGTTTATAAAAACAGCTTTTACTGCCGTTGTCTGTGTCAGATAAAGTATTTCAGAGGAGTGAAATTGAGGCAACAATTGATGTTTTTTCGTGTTGTAAACAAAAAAAACCTGAGAACAGAACAAAGCAAATAATTAAATAAAATGACAATAAATTTACGCTTATAAAAACGAACGAGAGGATAAAAACACGAACGACGCAGTAATAAAGCAATCGCATTAAATAACAATCAGCGATAATAGTCGGTTCGAGTTATAAGAACAGCGTAAACATAAATCTCGGATTAGATAAAAACCGTTTCGGGAATCCGTAGTCGAAAGCTCGCGAGCTTGAATTTTCCGGGAATCATTTTCGGTAATTGACGGATAATTGATTTCGGTAATAGCACGATTGTTCGGCACAGCAATTAAACGGTCGTCAACATCTTCAACTTCTTGATAATCGAACTCACCTGCGTGCGCCAAATGAACTAATACTGCCAGCGATAGTGCACCAATTGCCAAATTTTTCTCCATCTGCAACAACAACAAAAAAATACAAACAAACAAACTTTAATACATTTGCAAACAACAATTATCTTACGATTAGAATTAACTAAACTAGTCTAGTCTTGTATGTCTAATCTTGTCTGTCTAGTCTTGTCTGTCTAGTCTTGTCTGTCTAGTCTTGTCTGTCTAGTCTTGTCTGTCTAGTCTTGTCTGTCTAGTCTTGTCTGTCTAGTCTTGTCTGTCTAGTCTTGTCTGTCTAGTCTTGTCTGTCTAGTCTTGTCTGTCTAGTCTTGTCTGTCTAGTCTTGTCTGTCTAGTCTTGTCTGTCTAGTCTTGTCTGTCTAGTCTTGTCTGTCTAGTCTTGTCTGTCTAGTCTTGTCTGTCTAGTCTTGTCTGTCTAGTCTTGTCTGTCTAGTCTTGTCTGTCTAGTCTTGTCTGTCTAGTCTTGTCTGTCTAGTCTTGTCTGTCTAGTCTTGTCTGTCTAGTCTTGTCTGTCTAGTCTTGTCTGTCTAGTCTTGTCTGTCTAGTCTTGTCTGTCTAGTCTTGTCTGTCTAGTCTTGTCTGTCTAGTCTTGTCTGTCTAGTCTTGTCTGTCTAGTCTTGTCTGTCTAGTCTTATCTGTCTAGTCTTGTCTGTCTAGTCTTGTCTCTCTAGTCTTGTCTGTCTAGTCTTGTCTGTCTAGCCATGTCTGTCTAACCTTGTCTCTTTAGTCTTGTCTGTTTAGTGTTCTGTGTCTAGTCATAAGTCTACACGTAATATTTGCGTAGCTGGTAGTTTATAAACGACGTGTAAATTAATCTCCCGACTAGGCGCAGCCCGGTTCGAGACGTTTAATTGTGACAGTTTGAAGTTTAATTATGAAAATTTGTGGTGCAATTAAATGTTGTTTGTGACGAAAATGACGTTTAATTGTGACAGTTTGACGTTTAAATTAAGAAATTTGACGTTTAAATTGTGAAAATTTGATGTCCTATTATGGCAGTTTGACGACCAATTCTGACAATTTGACGTTTAATTAATTTGACATTTTGATGCATAATTGTAATTGACATTTAATTATGCCAATTTGTTGTTCAATTAAGACAGTTTGACATTTGAATGTTTGACGTTTAATTGTGACAGTATGACGTCTAATTATGGCAGTTTGACGTTTAATTGTGAGTATTGCGTTTAATTATGACAATTTGACGTTCTATTGTGACAATTTGAAAGTTAATTAAGTTATTTTGACATTTTATTGTAACAGTTCAAAAGGTCAGTTACAATGACAGTTCTAAATGTCAAACTATTACAAACAGTGCTAAATGTCGAACTTATACATTGTGTTTTAGAAAATTTGCGGAAATCCTGCCTAAATTGTGAAAGTCGGACGTTTAAATAGTCAAAATTTGACGTTTAATTATGACAGTTTAACGTTTAATAGACGGTTAGTTAAGCGCATGCGCATCTGCCTAGTTTGAAAGGCGGGAATATGAAAGTTTCAGGCACATATTCACGTCAAAAAGTTCGGGCACTTTTTCACAAATATTGTCTGTCTTGTCTGTCTTGTCTGTCTTGTCTGTCTTGTCTGTCTTGTCTGTCTTGTCTGTCTTGTCTGTCTTGTCTGTCTTGTCTGTCTTGTCTGTCTTGTCTGTCTTGTCTGTCTTGTCTGTCTTGTCTGTCTTGTCTGTCTTGTCTGTCTTGTCTGTCTTGTCTGTCTTGTCTGTCTTGTCTGTCTTGTCTGTCTTGTCTGTCTTGTCTGTCTTGTCTGTCTTGTCTGTCTTGTCTGTCTTGTCTGTCTTGTCTGTCTTGTCTGTCTTGTCTGTCTTGTCTGTCTTGTCTGTCTTGTCTGTCTTGTCTGTCTTGTCTGTCTTGTCTGTCTTGTCTGTCTTGTCTGTCTTGTCTGTCTTGTCTGTCTTGTCTGTCTTGTCTGTCTTGTCTGTCTTGTCTGTCTTGTCTGTCTTGTCTGTCTTGTCTGTCTTGTCTGTCTTGTCTGTCTTGTCTGTCTTGTCTGTCTTGTCTGTCTTGTCTGTCTTGTCTGTCTTGTCTGTCTTGTCTGTCTTGTCTGTCTTGTCTGTCTTGTCTGTCTTGTCTGTCTTGTCTGTCTTGTCTGTCTTGTCTGTCTTGTCTGTCTTGTCTGTCTTGTCTGTCTTGTCTGTCTTGTCTGTCTTGTCTGTCTTGTCTGTCTTGTCTGTCTTGTCTGTCTTGTCTGTCTTGTCTGTCTTGTCTGTCTTGTCTGTCTTGTCTGTCTTGTCTGTCTTGTCTGTCTTGTCTGTCTTGTCTGTCTTGTCTGTCTTGTCTGTCTTGTCTGTCTTGTCTGTCTTGTCTGTCTTGTCTGTCTTGTCTGTCTTGTCTGTCTTGTCTGTCTTGTCTGTCTTGTCTGTCTTGTCTGTCTTGTCTGTCTTGTCTGTCTTGTCTGTCTTGTCTGTCTTGTCTGTCTTGTCTGACTTGTCTGTCTTGTCTGTCTTGTCTGTCTTGTCTGTCTTGTCTGTCTTGTCTGTCTTGTCTGTCTTGTCTGTCTTGTCTGTCTTGTCTGTCTTGTCTGTCTTGTCTGTCTTGTCTGTCTTGTCTGTCTTGTCTGTCTTGTCTGTCTTGTCTGTCTTGTCTGTCTTGTCTGTCTTGTCTGTCTTGTCTGTCTTGTCCGTCTTGTCTGTCTAGTCTTGTATGTCTAGTCTAGTCTGTCTAGTCTTGTCTGTCTAGTCTTGTCTGTCTAGTCTTGTCTGTCTAGTCTTGTCTGTCTAGTCTTGTCTGTCTAGTCTTGTCTGCCTAGTCTTGTCTGTCTAATCTTGTCTGTCTAGTCTTGTCTGTCTAGACTTGTATGTCTAGTCGTGTCTGTCTAGTCTTGTCTGTTTAGTTTTGTCTGTCTAGTCTTGTTTGTCTAGTCTTGTATGTCTAGTCCTGTCTACATAGTCTAGTCTATCTAGTCTTGTCTATCTAGTTTTGTCTGTCTAGTCTTCTTGTCTGTCTAGTCTTGTCTGATTTTTGTTGAGTAACACTTAATTTCAAATTTTGACATTCTAAATCATAGAACTGTCAAATTTAGACAAATTAATTACATAATTTGTCAAATTTAGACAAAAATATCCATATATCATATAATTTAGACAAAATAATTAATAAATCTATCAAATTATGACAGTTTAATTCTTACATGTGTCAAATTTTGACATTTTAAATCACAGATCTGTCAAATTTAATTAAACTAATTCACAGAGCTGTCAATTTTAGACAAATTATTCATAAATCTGCTAAATTTAGACAAATTAATTCATAGATCTTTCAAGCTATGACAATTTAATTTATAGATCTGTCAAATTTGGACATCTTAATTCACAGATCTATCAAATTTAGACAAAATCATCACACAATTTGAAGCCCAGATTCTTGAAATTTAGACAAACTATTCATAGATCTGTTAAAATTAGACAAATTAATTCATAGATTTTTTAATTTATGACAATTAAATTCATAGAACTGTCAAATATAGAAATTTTAAATTACTGATCGATCAAATTCAGACAAATTATTTCAGAGATCTGTCAAATTTAGACAAATTATTCATAGGTCTATTAAATTCAGACAAAGTAATTCCTATATTTTTCAAGCTAAGAAAATTTAATTCATAGATCTGTCAAATTTTGACATTTTAATTCACTGATCTGTCATATTTAGACAAATTACTACCCAAATTAGTCAAATTTAGACAAATTATTTATATATATGTTAAAATTAGACAAATTAATTCATAGATCTGTTAAATTTAGATAATTGCATTCATACATCTCTCAAACTTTGAAATTTTGAATCACAGAACGATCACATTTAGACAAATTATATCACAAATCTGTCAAATTTAGACAAATTATTTATAGATCTATTAAATTTAGACAAACTAATTCATAGATTTTTCATTTTATGACAATTTAATTCATAGATCTGTCAAATTTTGACATCTAAATTCAAAGATCTATTATATTTAGACAAAATCATCACACAATTTGAAGTCCAGATTCGTCAAATTTAGACAAATTATTCATAGATCTGTTAACTTCAGACAAATTAATTCATAGATCTTTCAAACTAAGACAATTTAATTAATAGATCTATCAAATTTTGACATTTAAATTCACAGATCCGTAATATTTAGACAAATTAATGCCCAGATTCGTCAAATTTATACAAATTATTCATAGATCTATTAAATTTAGACAAATTAATTCATAGATCTGTTAAATTATGACAGTTTAATTCATAGATCTGTCAAACTTTGAAATTTTAAATCACAGATCGATCACATTTAGACATCTTAATTCACAGATCTGTCAAATTTAGACAAAATCATTCGACAATTTGAAGCCCAGATTCGTCAAAATTAGACAAATTAATTCATAGATTTTTTAAATTATGATAATTGAATCCATAGATGTCAAACATAGAAATTTTAAATTACTGATCGATCAAATTCAGACAAATTATTTCATAGATCTGTCAAATTTAGACAAATTATTCATAGGTCTGTTAAATTTAGACAAATTAATTCATAGATTTTTCAAGCTATATAAATTTAATTCATAGATCTGTCAAACTTTGACATTTTAATTCACTGATCTGCCATATTTAGACAAATTTCTGCCCAAATTAGTCAAATTTAGACAAATTATTCATATATACGTTAAAATTAGACATATTAATTCATATTCATAGATCTGTGAAATTTTGATAATTGAATTCATACATCTGTCAAACTTTGAAATTTTAAATAACAGGTCGATCACATTTAGACAAATTATATCACAGATCTATCAAATTTAAATAAATTATTTATAGATCTATTAAATTTTAGACAAATTAATTCATAGATTTTTCATTTTATGACAATTTAATTCATAGATCTGTCAAATTTTGACATCTAAATTCAAAGATCTATCATATTTAGACAAAATCATCACACAATTTGAAGCCCAGATTCGTCAAATTTAAACAAATTATTCATAGATCTGTTAAAATTAGACAAATAAATTCATAGATTTTTTAAATTATGACAATTGTATTCATAGATCTGTCAAACATAGAAATTTTAAATTACTGATCGATCAAATTTGGACAAATTATTTTTCAGATCTGTCAAATTTAGACAAATTATTTCTCAGATCTGTCAAATTTATACAAATTATTAATAGATCAGTTAACTTCAGACAAATTAATCCATAGATCTTTCAAACTAAGAAAATTCAATTAATAGATCTATCAAATTTTGACATTTAAATTCACAGATCCGTAATATTTAGAGAAATTAATGCCCAGATTAGTAAAATTTATACAAATTATTCATAGATCGGTTAAAATTAGACAAATTAATTCATAGATCTGTTAAATTATGATAATTTAATTCATAGATCTGTCAAACTTTGAAATTATAAATCACATTTAGATTGTGATAGATCGATCACATTTAGACAAATTATATCACAGATCTGGCAAATTTAAACAAATTATTTATAGATCTTTTAAATTTTAGACAAATTAATTCATAGATTTTTCATTTTATGACAATTTAATTCATGGATCTGTCAAATTTTGACATCTTAATTCACAGATCTATCATATTTAGACAAAATCATCAGACAATTTGAAACCCAGATTCGTCAAATTTAGACAAATTATAAAGAAATGTCAATTTAATATACGTATCAAATTGGACATTTGTTAATCAAAAATTACAGCTGTGACAGAAGTTTGAAAAATGATTTTCTAGAAGGTGGCAGAGTTTTCGAAAACTAGCCACTACAGACAAACGGAACGGCTAAATTGGATCAAACTTGGCAAACTTATAAAGAAATGTCAATTTAATATACATGTCTAATTTGACATTTGTTAGTCAAAAATTACAGCTGTGATAGAAGTTTGAATAATGATTTTCTAGAAGGTGGCAGAGTTTTCGAAAACTGACAATTACAGACAAACGGAGCGACTAAATTGTATCAAACTTGGCAAACTTATACAGAAATGTCAATTTAATATACATGTCAAATTTGACATTTGTTAATCAAAAATTACAGCTGTAACAGAAGTTTGATTTTCAAGAATGTAGCAGAGTTTTCGAAAACTGGCAATTACAGACAAACAGATCGACTAAATTGTATCAAACTTGGCAAACTTATAAAGAAATGTCAATTTAATATACATGTCAAATTTGACATTTGTTAGTCAAAAATTACAGCTGTGATAGAAGTTCGAAAAATGATTTTCTAGAAGGTGGCAGAGTTATCGAAAACTGACAATTACAGACAAACGGAGCGACTAAATTGTATCAAACTTGGCAAACTTATAAAGAAATGTCAATTTAATATACATGTCAAATTTGACATTTGTTAGTCAAAAATTGTAGCTGTGACAAAAGTTTGATAAATGATTTTCTAGAATGTGGTAGAGTTTTCGAAACCTGGTAACTACAGACAAACGGAGCGACTAAATTGTATCAAACTTGGCAAGCTTATAAGGAAATGTCAATTTAATATACATGTCAAATTTGACATTTGTTAGTCAAAAATTACAGCTGTGACAGAAGTTTGAAAATTAATTTTCTAGAAAATGGCAGGGTTTTCCAAAACTGGAAGCTACAGACAAACGGATCGACTAACTTGTATCAAACTTGCCAAACTTATAAAGAAACGTCTATTGTTTTTAGTTCGAGAGGAATCGACGCGAAATCGATGCTGAGCTCCCTAGCCACGAGCCTCATGTCTCGCGGTTTCGGAACCTCCGGAACTGGCGGCTCCCAAGTGGTATCATTGAATCTCACATAGATCTGTTAAAATTAGACAAATTAATTCATAGATTTTTTAAATTATGACAATTGAATTTATAGATCTGTCAAACATGGAAATTTTAAATTACTGATCGATCAAATTCAGACAAATTATTTCATAGATCTGTCAAATTTAGACAAATTATTAATAGATCTGTTAAATTCAGACAAATTAATTCATAGATCTTTCAAACTAAGACAATTTAATTAATCGATCTATCAAATTTTGACATTTAAATTCACAGATCCGTAATATTTAGACAAATTAATGCCCAGATTCGTCAAATTTAGACAAATTTTTCATAGATCTGTTCAAATTAGACAAATTAATTCATAGATTTTTTAAATTATGACAATTGAATTCATAGATCTGTCAAACATAGAAATTTTAAATTACTAATCGATCAAATTCAGACAAATTATTACACAGATCTGTCAAATTTAGACAAATTATTAATAGATCTGTTAAATTCAGAAAAATTAATTCATAGATCTTTCAAACCAAGACAATTTAATTAATAGATCTATCAAATTTTGACATTTAAATTCACAGATCCGTAATATTTAGACAAATTAATGACCAGATTCGTCAAATTTAAACAATTTATTCATAGATCTATTAAATTTAGACAAATTAATTCATAGATCTGTTAAATTATGACAGTTTAATTCATACATCTGTCAAACTTTGAAATTTTAAATCACAGACCGATCACATTTAGACAAATTATATCACAGATCTGTAAAATTTAGACAAATTATTTATAGATCTATTAAATTTAGACAAAATTAATTCATAGATTTTTCATTTTATGACAATTTAATTCATATATCTGTCAAATTTTGACATTTTAAACAACAGTTCTGTCAAATTTTTACAAAGTAATTCTCAAATTTGTCAGATTTAGACAAATTAGTACTGTCTGTCTAGTCCTGTCTGCCTAGTCTTGTCTGTATAGTGTTGTTTATCCAGTCTAGTCTGTCTAGTCCTGTCTGTCTAGTCTTGGCTGTCCAGTCTTGTCTGCCGAGTCTTGTCTGTCCAGTCTTGCCTGTCTAGTCTTATATGTCGAGTCTTGTCTGTCGAGTCTTGTCTGTTTAGTCTTGTCTGATTTTTGTTGAGCAAGACTTATAATGTAGTGTGGATAAAATTGAGATTTAGTCGACGGAAGTGAACGGCTCATGTTTTATTGATGCGGAGTTGTCTGAGAAGAGTGGATCAGAATTATTAGATCTAGTTGTATCGCAGACTACATAGTGAGGATGCAAAATAAGGGGACAGCGAAGCACTCGGCGTCTCGGGGGGAATTTAAAAAGCCTCGGATTGCGATAAATCTCGGCGGAGAGTTTTCGATCGCAACGAAAAAAAAAAACGGTGGATTTGCGAGAGATAATTTTAAGTTCGCAAACGAGTTTGTTTTTTATGTAAATGTGTGTTTTCGCGTGTGTTATTGGAAAATTTGCGCAAAATAGAATAAAGAGTCTCGCCCATCCTGAAACATCGTAATTGCACGATTATTTGCACCTTACGTAACGCGAATTGCTTAAATTATCACAACAAAACCATTACAACAATAAAATAACATTCTTTTGGTGTTATTTTTTTGCGATTAATTCGCTAAATTAATTGCTAGTTTTTGCACGAGAGCGGTTCTCGTAATCGATTTATAAAACGCAGAAACTTTTAATTGTTTTTTTGCACGTGAGTGCTCTCGAATTTGCAAGTGTTGGTTTAACAAATTCGCGGTTTTGTATCATCGGTAGCGTTCGGTGATTGTGGCGAAAGTAAAGGATAGTCGATGGTAATTCAAGAGCGTTGTTAAGTTTTTTGCATCAGCGAAAATTGTCTATGGAGAATATTATTGAAAATATGTTTTTTTTTAATGAAAACTCGCAATTTTTAGTTTCACAATTTGAAAATTTGCAAATTTGAAAATTGCAAGTCTGTTTGTTTAGAGTCTTTAACAAATATTTGCATATATTTACAAATTTAAATTAATTCCGAATTGGTAAAACATGAATATATTCAATCTTTCCGGAGCTCTATAAAACTAATCAGGATCGGACTACCAAAAACAAATTTCTTATGAAATTTGTCAGTTATTTTATGGCCTTCAGTCCACCTTCGTAATTATTTTTCTGGTTTTTGTTGAGTGCCACCAAGGTGGACTGAAGGCCAAGAGAAATTTGTTTTTGGTAGTTCTAAAATGACTCAATAATGTTATAGAGCTCCGGAAAGGTTGAATATATTATATGAATATATTTAACCTTTCCGGAGCTCTATATTCAGGCTGTGTTGCAACTTTATTAAGTTTAAATTAATTCCGTTTATATATTAGTCTTTAACAAATTTTTGAAAGATTTGCAAATTTCAATTAATTCAGTTTGTTTATCAGTCTTTAATAAATTTTTGCAAATCTTTCCATTCTTACAGAAAAAAAATCTAAATTCCAATTTTTAATTTATCTCACTTTGTACACTCGCACAATCATTTCTGCTTATCCCAAGTTTCAAATAAAATTCGTTCGCAAGTTACGTAATAACAAGTCTGCGTGATTCGCGGTGAAGAGGTCTTCTGCACAGCAGAGCAAGGAATTTGATCGCACTTCGCATGAAAGTAAAAAGTGAACGAACAACTCTCAACGCCAGCAATAATTGCAAGACCAGAACACAGCAACAAAAAAAAAAACGAAGGAAAGAAATAATAAGCCAAGAGAGTCAATCGCAAATCTCAGGCAAACGTCGCAAATACAGAATAGAATTAACTAGATATATTCACCAAATAATTTCGAAAACTACACTTTGTTATCTAGTCTAGATTCAAAGTTATAAATATTTCAAGTTATTAAAACTGCATTTTAATCTCATTAAATTAGTCAAGTCCGTAACTCGAAGACTAGACGAGGTGCAAACATAGAATTTGTTCAGGAATTGGCAAAATAAATTTAAAAAAAAAATTTGCAAACTAAAGTTTGTTTGTTATCTCATCTAGATCATAGTTTATCATTCAAATTATTCAGGTTTCTCCAAAAATTTAACGAATTCGTTTTATAATAGTATATTAATTACGTGACAAGAGTTGTAAGAAGCATATTACGTACGAAACGTGAAAAAACGAAATGAATGACAGCTTCTATGTGAATGGTAACGTTTAATGATTGTTTTGAAATCACAGAGTACTATATTTAAAAATAGTTTCAACGTGCAGCTCTCAACCAATCAACGAATCGTAAACCAAACGTTCATGGGTGATTTTGAATTATTACATAACATTAATCGCGGATTGTTACATACGTGTGTGGTATGATGTATTTACATAGTCCACGAATTGTACAATAATTGGCATTTACAATTGTGGTCGTAGACAAAAAGTTTATTTCCCTTGGAAACTACTTGTATCATACACATTTTTAATCTGCATTTAATTCTAAATAATTTAGTACAAGTTTCAGTGAGTTTCGATTAGTTTGTTTCAAAGTTCTAGCAAAATTTTGAAAGAATGCAATTTTACGCGATTTTATAATCCCCAATATCAAGCTTACGTCAGTTACGCTTATCAGTTGTTTGTTTTATACAAAATTTCGCGTCTTTTAATGTATTATATATGTCAATATCCGTGACATGTGATTCGCGAATTCGAACAAAAAAAACGCAATTTTCGACACTTCTCCAATATTTGCATATTATATATCAAAACACGCAGAATTTAACACAGATTACGAAAATATTAATCTTTGTGCAATTTGGTTTAAAATAAGTCTGAAAAACTTAAAAACAAAACAAATTTCAACAGTTACATTTACAGCGTAATTTTAAAAAGGAATAAAAGTAGCAGAATTAGTTTTACATTTTCTGAAAGTGCTTGGAAAACGTTTAGAATTTTGATATATGATTTATTAATATTGTTGCAAAAAAATAAGACGAGGGACACTGTTTAAAAGCGAAAATTTGTCTCCAAACAGGCAATAACTTTGAAACCAACCGCTCGATTTCAATATTTGTAACTTGATTTATAAGTAATAAATCTGCTAAGAATAGAAGAAAATAAGTAATAAGTGTGCAAAAATGTTTGAATAACATCCATCCGTAAATATCGAAATAAATAAGTCAAGCAAATGTTTAAACGCCTCGACATTAGAAAATATTGCAATTGAGTTCATCAAGGTTTATATATCATCTATCTACGTACCTATCTATCTAGCTATCTATTTATCTAAGTTTAGTCTATGAAGAATTTGTCTAATATTTTGGTTCTATCTACGTACCTATCTATCTGTCTAGCTATCTATTCATCTAAGTTTAGTCTATGAAGAATTTGTCTAATATTTTGGTTCTATCTACGTACCTATCTATCTGTCTAGCTATCTATTCATCTAAGTTTAGTCTATGAAGAATTTGTCTAATATTTTGGTTCTATCTACGTACCTATCTATCTGTCTAGCTATCTATTCATCTAAGTTTAGTCTTTGAAGAATTTGTCTAAAATATTTTGGTAACTAGACTTTGCTATCTAGCCTAGAATTAAAGTTATAAACATTTCAAACTAGATATAATCATCGACTACACAAGAATCCTTTTTTCCCATAGAAAAATCTCCCATTTAGTTTTACCTATGTAGTCTTACGATGTGGCGTTTAGTTTCAATATGGTATTAAATAGGCTATGAGTGAGGGAAGTCGTTAAAGACGTAGTCTAGGTGTATATTTAGCTGAAGCAATTTGCGTTTAAACGCAATTTCTGCTCACTTTAAGGGAACATTCGAACTTCCCATGCGAAATTACCCTCACGATCGCGCTTTTTTTTATTTTCGTCGTTATTGGCAAACAAGACATTTTTAAACTTTGACATAAAACCCGCAATTTAGAAGCTGCATTTTCTGCAAGGCGTAGAATCGCGATTAATTTCGCGCTCTCTATCCGAGGGGACTTTGCACCAGGGGAAATAGTTCGGCGGCAGGAATGCGCCCCGCTGCTCCGAGTCTTCGAGGAATATTTTAACCGGCAGATCTAATCTACTGTGAAGCTTCAAATGTAATTTCGCGTCTACACGGCGACGACGATTTTCCCGACTAACTTGTTTTACGGACTTACGTCTTACTGCTTCCACAAGTTTCCTCCCTTTTTTTCTAATAATTAAACTCATTTCGCTAATTGCAATTAAATTCGCATACAAACTGGATTCACAGACAATACGAACTAGACTAAACATATAAAACTATATATGACTAGACAGACAGGACTAGACAGACAAGACTAGACAGACAAGACTAGACAGACAAGACTAGACAGACAAGACTAGACAGACAAGACTAGACAGACAAGACTAGACAGACAAGACTAGACAGACAAGACTAGCAAGACTAGACAGACAAGACTAGACAGGCAAGACTAGACAGACAAGACTAGACTGACAAGACTAGACAGACAAGACTAGACAGACAAGACTAGACAGACAAGACTAGACAGACAAGACTAGACAGACAAGACTAGACAGACAAGACTAGACAGACAAGACTAGACAGACAAGACTAGACAGACAAGACTAGACAGACAAGACTAGACAGACAAGACTAGACAGACAAGACTAGACAGACAAGACTAGACAGACAAGACTAGACAGACAAGACTAGACAGACAAGACTAGACAGACAAGACTAGACAGACAAGACTAGACAGACCAGACTAGACAGACAAGACTAGACAGAAAAGACTAGACAGACAAGACTAGACAGACAAGACTAGACAGACAAGACTAGACAGACAAGACTAGACAGACAAGACTAGACAGACAAGACTAGACAGACAAGACTAGACTGACAAGACTAGACAGACAAGACTAGACAGACAAGACTAGACAGACAAGACTAGACAGACAAGACTAGACAGAAAAGACTAGACAGACAAGACTAGACAGACAAGACTAGACAGACAAGACTAGACAGACAAGACTAGACAGACAAGACTAGACAGGCAAGACTAGACAGACAAGACTAGACTGACAAGACTAGACAGACAAGACTAGACAGACAAGACTAGACAGACAAGACTAGACAGACAAGACTAGACAGACAAGACTAGACAGACAAGACTAGACAGACAAGACTAGACAGACAAGACTAGACAGACAAGACTAGACAGACAAGACTAGACAGACAAGACTAGACAGACAAGACTAGACAGACAAGACTAGACAGACAAGACTAGACAGACAAGACTAGACAGACAAGACTAGACAGACAAGACTACACAGAAAAGACTAGACAGAGAACAGTACACAGACAAGATTGAACATATAGAAGTTGTTTTTTCATTGTGTGGCAGATATAATCTGTTTAGACTGTATAATTAGATTTAAAACTATAATTAGCAAAGCAATTATAATAATTACCAATGATGGTCTATTAATAGTCGAGAGCATTTGAACGACTTAATAAACTAATAAATAAGTGAAATTGACTCGGTTTGTGAGTCAAATCGAGAAAAAAAAAGAAGAATATCAACAAACAAATTGAGCAACGATCTAGCCGACTTGTTTCTAAATCTGCAATGACTAATTGGAAAGTGCGAATGAAATGAATCATAATCGGTTTGAATGCAACGTCTGTCTAGTCTTGTCTGTCTAGTCATATTTGTCTAGTCTTGTCTGTCTAGTCTCGTCTCTCTAGTTTTGTCTGTCTAGTCTTGTCTGTCTAGGGGTGTTTTTCTAGTCTTGTCTGACTAGCCTTGTCTGCCTAGTCTTGTCTGTCCAGTCTTGTCTGTCTAGTCTTGTCTGTATAGGGGTGTTTGTCTAGTCTTGTCTGTCTAGTCTTGTCTGTCTAGTCTTGTCTGCCTAATCTTGTCTGTCCAGTCTTGTCTCTCCAGTCTTGTCTGTCTAGTCTTGTCTGCCTAGGGGTGTTTGTCTAGGGGTGTTTGTCTAGTCTTGTCTGTCTAGTCTTGTATGTCTAGTCTTGTCTGCCTAGTCTTGTCTGTTCAGTCTTGTCTGTCCAGTCTTGTCTGTCTAGTCTTGTCTGTCTAGGGGTGTTTGTCTAGTCTTGTCTGACTAGTCAACTGTCAAGATAGAAAATTGCAAAATAATATCTCTCCATAAGAAATTGTGGTTCGTGAACAATATTCTAATTGATTGAGTTGATAAATGGCGTTTCGGCAGTCAATAAAATAGTGCCAATGGTTTAACGTGTGAATCCATTGTGAAAATGTCGACAAAAGATGAAAATTCGCTTCCGCCTAAAACTACAGTTTCTGGCGAGGGCAAAATATCGACAATAGAGAAAGAGATGAATAATATTGAATCCACTGTGAAAACACCTACAAAAGGTAAACATTCGCTTCCGTCTAATACTACAGTTTCTGGCGAGGGCAAAATATCGACAAGAAAGAAAAAGATGAATAATATTGAAGGAAAAGCCGAATGTTAGGTGGTGTCTACAATTCTAGAATCCATAAACAAACTGAAAAATCAAATAGGCAGCATGGGAAAGGTTTTAAGCGCCCACCATAACATAAAAAAAGAAATGAAAGATATTGCTGAGCTTATGAAACGAGAAATCTAGACGCTGAACCAGAATACTATTAAAGAATGGCTCATAAAGCACAAATTTGTTGAAACAATGGAAACCATACAAAATAAAGAGGTACAAACCCAAACGATTGCGCGGAAGGATCTGCTAACTCTACCAAGAGTAGACACCCTACACGAATGGAAGGAATTAAAACAAAAATCCTGGGATGACAAAATCTTCATAAATACGGAAATAAAAATCGGGAATGCCTTGGAAAACAGCAGAGAGCCGGTAACCAGGGTCGTACTCGTAGAACCTGACGACAAGGAAATGGAAAAAAGCATTCAGCGGCTATATAGGGATAGATTCCCAGACCTTGCAGACACAATAGAAGATTTCGAAATTATGGAATATGAGACCAAATTACGATCTAGAGGCCCAGAAGAGACAACAAGAGGTAAAATCATTAGAGCTACCTATGATGGCTCAGAAGACAGCTTCTGGGATAAGCTTATTAAGATACGCAACGAAACAGAAGAGAGTAAATGCGTGGCTCTCCACCACGTAAACAAGCTAGACGTAGTAGATTTCAGAAAGATGGTGGAATGCATATTTCACGAGACTAAGACGAAAGTCATTATATACACTACCATGCAGAAATTCAGAACAATCAAGCCAGAGGGAATTAAGCAAAGGAATAGGTCAAAAGTCAAACGTATGCCCTAATAGTAGAGCAAGGGAGCCAAAAATTTGATTCTATATTGAAGGGAATAAAAAACAAAATAAAAGACAGTACTGAAGCGGAGGCAGTCAAGGAAGTGAGAAGCACAAGAGAGGGTAAACTTCTAATTGTAACGAAAAAAGATGATACCGCAATAGCAGCACTTCAAAAAACAGTTGAGGGCAGCGGAAAAGATATCAGTGTCAGAATAGCAGGTGCTATGCAGTACGCGGATACAGTACATATTAGTGGCATAGATGCTCTAACAGAAAAAAACGATGTCCTAGAAGCCATAGAGAAGAAACTGGGCAGCTTGGACGGCAAGAAATACAAACTGAACGATCTTCGACCAAACGAATACGGCACTAAAACGACTACCCTGACCATTAATAGAGATGATGCCAAGAAATTAACAAAAGATGGACTGCACGTAGGAATTGTACCATGCAAGGTCGAAAAGTGGATAAGGCTGCGAAGGTGCTATAAATGCTGGGCTTTTGATCATATATCAACTCAATGTAAAGGACCAGATAGGTCCAAACTCTGTCTCAATTGTGGGAGAGACGGACATATTGCCAGAGACTGCACTAATAATGAAGAGTGTGTCTTGTGTAATAAAACAAGCCACAAAACGGGAAATGGAAAATGCGATGCATTTAGAAAAGCTTTACGACTGGCTAAGAAGGCCACGAATAATCCAGATTTCTTGCGCAATGATTAAGTTCCTTCAATTAAACATGAATCGCTGCAGAGCGGCGAATATAAAATAGACATAGTTTTAGGACAAGAACCCAATAAAAATAGGCTAAATAATGAATACCATGACACCATCTGCGACACTTTTATTTACGTTAAGAAAGGAATTCCAGTTATAACAAATTTTAGTAGCAATGGCTTCGTATGTTATTTTTCCCCAAACAGGCCGCTCGACGACTTTGAGGAACTACTAACGAATATTGAGAGACATGCAAGAGGAATGAGAAAACATTTTATTATCGGTGGAGACCTGAATGCGAAAGCAACCATATTTGGATCAAAAGAAGTTAATAATAGAGGCAGAATTCTGGAGGAATGGGTCGCATCAAACGATCTCGTGGCCCTAAATATAGGAAACAAGCCCACCTTCAGCAATAAAAACGGTAATTCAATAATAGATATTACAATGACATCTACGGGCATCTGCAGACTGGCCATCAGTAAAGAGAAAAAAGAAGCCTGGAAACAACTATGTAATGAACTGGAGAACGACATATGGGGAAAAGCCTACCAGATTGTCCAAAATAAATTAAATTTGATTCCACAAACAATCCTGACGGACCAAGTCATCCAGTTAAAGAGTGGCCGGAAGTAACGGTACATGAGGAGGAGATAATACCCTTCGAACCAGCCGATATCATAGTAGCGGCTGCTAAACTCAGACCAAAGAAAGCAAGCGGGCCCGATCACATTCAACCGGAGATAATCAAAGCCGTCGCCACGAACAACCCGACGATCTTTGCAAAGGTTATGAACCGCTGCCTTACCCAAGGTATCTTTCCGGACAAGTGGAAGACAGCTAGATTGACACTTACTAAAAAGCCTCAAAAGTATCCCCTAGAACCGACTACGTACAGGCCAATATGCCTAATAGACGCTACAGGGAAGCTTTTCGAAATACTGATAAAAAACAGACTACAGATGGAATTAGAGCAGAAAAAGACTCTCCATGAAAACCAATTTGGCTTTAGGACAGGTAGCTCCACTATCCATGCATTGAGGAAAGTAATGGAAGTACCAGAAAAGATAAAGAAGAAGGCATTTAAAAATAGAGAATACTGCGCAATGGTCACGCTGGATATTGAAAATGCTTTCAACTCTGCCCCCTGGGAAAACATAATCTGCGCACTAAGAAATGCAGAGGTTAGTGGATACCTACTCAAAATTATCCAGTCCTATCTCTCTAATAGATATATTGTAACTACTGGTGGGGCACGTAGAAGGACCACTTGTGGGGTGCCGCAAGGATCCGTCCTCGGTCCAATATTATGGCTTGTATTTTACGATAAAATATTAAGAACAAATGTACAAACGGATGTTACACTGGTAGCATATGCAGACGACCTTGCCGTTGTGGTATCTGCTCGGACACCACAGATCCTGGAAGATCGCGTAGGACATGCTGTTAACAAAATCAGCCAGGAATTGAGGGAAATGGGTGTCAAGCTCGCCCTTAAAAAAACAGAGATGGTCCTCCTAGCCGGGCGATACAAGATGCGCAGCCTAACAACTGAAATAGAAGGAACGCTGGTTCAGAGCGTAAAATCTCTTAAATATATGGGAATACAATGACCACACATATTAAGAAGACATGCGAGAAGGCTAACACTACTCTGGTGGCTCTAGCAAGAATTATGCCTAATATTCGAGGGCCAAGATCAAGGAGGCGTAGAATACTTGCGCATGTAGTCTCTTCTATATTTTTATACGGGGCGCCTATATGGGCTCAGACACTACGACATAAAAGATACGAGCGAATGATGGAGAGTATTAATAGGAAGTTAGCAATACGTGTAGCAGCGGCCTATAGGACCGCCTCCACCATGGCCGTACTTGCAATTGCAGGAATACCACCTATTAAGCTACGCGTCCAAGAAAGAATTTATATCCATGAGAGAAGGAGGCTTGCAAAATCGGAAGGAAGAGAAATAATGTTGAATGCCTGGCAACAAAAATGGGCAGAGTTTACAGGGTGGACAAAAACATTTATTAAAGATATTCGAAAGTGGAGCAATAGGAAGTGGGGTGACTTGGACTACCATTTAACCCAAGCATTAACTGGACATGGCGTGTTCACTACACATCTGAAGAGAATTGGGAAGAGTGACACTGATGAATGTTGGTATTGCGGAACTGAGATGGTGGATTCTTCAGAATATACTCTGTTCCAATGCCCGATGTGGGATCAGATAAGAAGTATTGCCCACAATAAATGCCAAGTGCAAGTTACGAAAGAAAACGCGTCAGCACTGCTCCTCCAGACGATGGACGACTGGGACGCTATAACAGAGATGCTACGGGAGATTATGAGAGGAAAGGAGGCTGAAGAACAAAGAAGGAAATCCCTGAACGATTAATTGAGTAAAACAAAATATGAAAACGCTCTCCTCGAAGTAATGCTTGATGGCAGTTCCGGGGCGACGCGGGAAGTCTAAAAGAAGATCTCTCCAGAATGGTTAACTTATTCTGTACTGTATTTTCTTGCAAATAAAAAAGTCAGTCTTGTCTGTCTAGTCTTGTCTGTCTAGTCTTGTCTGTCTAGTCTTGTCTGTATAGTCTTGTCTGTCTAGTCTTGTCTGTCTAGTCTTGTCTGTCTAGTCTTGTCTGTCTAGTCTTGTCTGTCTAGTCTTGTCTGTCTAGTCTTGTCTGTCTAGTCTTGTCTGTCTAGTCTTGTCTGTCTAGTCTTGTCTGTCTAGTCTTGTCTGTCTAGTCTTGTCTGTCTAGTCTTGTCTGTCTAGTCTTGTCTGTCTAGTCTTGTCTGTCTAGTCTTGTCTGTCTAGTCTTGTCTGTTTAGTCTTGTCTGTCTAGTCTTGTCTGTCTAGTTTTGTCTGTCTAGTCTTGTCTGTCTAGTCTTGTCTGTCTAGTCTTGTCTGTCTAGTCTTGTCTGTCTAGTCTTGTCTGTCTAGTCTTGTCTGTCTAGTCTTGTCTGTCTAGTCTTGTCTGTCTAGTCTTGTCTGTCTAGTCTTGTCTGTCTAGTCTTGTCTGTCTAGTCTTGTCTGTCTAGTCTTGTCTGTCTAGTCTTGTCTGTCTAGTCTTGTCTGTCTAGTCTTGTCTGTCTAGTCTTGTCTGTCTAGTCTTGTCTGTCTAGTCTTGTCTGTCTAGTCTTGTCTGTCTAGTCTTGTCTGTCTAGTCTTGTCTGTCTAGTCTTGTCTGTCTAGTCTTGTCTGTCTAGTCTTGTCTGTCTAGTCTTGTCTGTCTAGTCTTGTCTGTCTAGTCTTGTCTGTCTAGTCTTGTCTGTCTAGTCTTGTCTGTCTAGTCTTGTCTGTCTAGTCTTGTCTGTCTAGTCTTGTCTGTCTAGTCTTGTCTGTCTAGTCTTGTCTGTCTAGTCTTGTCTGTCTAGTCTTGTCTGTCTAGTCTTGTCTGTCTAGTCTTGTCTGTCTAGTCTTGTCTGTCTAGTCTTGTCTGTCTAGTCTTGTCTGTCTAGTCTTGTCTGTCTAGTCTTGTCTGTCTAGTCTTGTCTGTCTAGTCTTGTCTGTCTAGTCTTGTCTGTCTAGTCTTGTCTGTCTAGTCTTGTCTGTCTAGTCTTGTCTGTCTAGTCTTGTCTGTCTAGTCTTGTCTGTCTAGTCTTGTCTGTCTAGTCTTGTCTGTCTAGTCTTGTCTGTCTAGTCTTGTCTGTCTAGTCTTGTCTGTCTAGTCTTGTCTGTCTAGTCTTGTCTGTCTAGTCTTGTCTGTCTAGTCTTGTCTGTCTAGTCTTGTCTGTCTAGTCTTGTCTGTCTAGTCTTGTCTGTCTAGTCTTGTCTGTCTAGTCTTGTCTGTCTAGTCTTGTCTGTCTAGTCTTGTCTGTCTAGTCTTGTCTGTCTAGTCTTGTCTGTCTAGTCTTGTCTGTCTAGTCTTGTCTGTCTAGTCTTGTCTGTCTAGTCTTGTCTGTCTAGTCTTGTCTGTCTAGTCTTGTCTGTCTAGTCTTGTCTGTCTAGTCTTGTCTGTCTAGTCTTGTCTGTCTAGTCTTGTCTGTCTAGTCTTGTCTGTCTAGTCTTGTCTGTCTAGTCTTGTCTGTCTAGTCTTGTCTGTCTAGTCTTGTCTGTCTAGTCTTGTCTGTCTAGTCTTGTCTGTCTAGTCTTGTCTGTCTAGTCTTGTCTGTCTAGTCTTGTCTGTCTAGTCTTGTCTGTCTAGTCTTGTCTGTCTAGTCTTGTCTGTCTAGTCTTGTCTGTCTAGTCTTGTCTGTCTAGTCTTGTCTGTCTAGTCTTGTCTGTCTAGTCTTGTCTGTCTAGTCTTGTCTGTCTAGTCTTGTCTGTCTAGTCTTGTCTGTCTAGTCTTGTCTGTCTAGTCTTGTCTGTCTAGTCTTGTCTGTCTAGTCTTGTCTGTCTAGTCTTGTCTGTCTAGTCTTGTCTGTCTAGTCTTGTCTGTCTAGTCTTGTCTGTCTAGTCTTGTCTGTCTAGTCTTGTCTGTCTAGTCTTGTCTGTCTAGTCTTGTCTGTCTAGTCTTGTCTGTCTAGTCTTGTCTGTCTAGTCTTGTCTGTCTAGTCTTGTCTGTCTAGTCTTGTCTGTCTAGTCTTGTCTGTCTAGTCTTGTCTGTCTAGTCTTGTCTGTCTAGTCTTGTCTGTCTAGTCTTGTCTGTCTAGTCTTGTCTGTCTAGTCTTGTCTGTCTAGTCTTGTCTGTCTAGTCTTGTCTGTCTAGTCTTGTCTGTCTAGTCTTGTCTGTCTAGTCTTGTCTGTCTAGTCTTGTCTGTCTAGTCTTGTCTGTCTAGTCTTGTCTGTCTAGTCTTGTCTGTCTAGTCTTGTCTGTCTAGTCTTGTCTGTCTAGTCTTGTCTGTCTAGTCTTGTCTGTCTAGTCTTGTCTGTCTAGTCTTGTCTGTCTAGTCTTGTCTGTCTAGTCTTGTCTGTCTAGTCTTGTCTGTCTAGTCTTGTCTGTCTAGTCTTGTCTGTCTAGTCTTGTCTGTCTAGTCTTGTCTGTCTAGTCTTGTCTGTCTAGTCTTGTCTGTCTAGTCTTGTCTGTCTAGTCTTGTCTGTCTAGTCTTGTCTGTCTAGTCTTGTCTGTCTAGTCTTGTCTGTCTAGTCTTGTCTGTCTAGTCTTGTCTGTCTAGTCTTGTCTGTCTAGTCTTGTCTGTCTAGTCTTGTCTGTCTAGTCTTGTCTGTCTAGTCTTGTCTGTCTAGTCTTGTCTGTCTAGTCTTGTCTGTCTAGTCTTGTCTGTCTAGTCTTGTCTGTCTAGTCTTGTCTGTCTAGTCTTGTCTGTCTAGTCTTGTCTGTCTAGTCTTGTCTGTCTAGTCTTGTCTGTCTAGTCTTGTCTGTCTAGTCTTGTCTGTCTAGTCTTGTCTGTCTAGTCTTGTCTGTCTAGTCTTGTCTGTCTAGTCTTGTCTGTCTAGTCTTGTCTGTCTAGTCTTGTCTGTCTAGTCTTGTCTGTCTAGTCTTGTCTGTCTAGTCTTGTCTGTCTAGTCTTGTCTGTCTAGTCTTGTCTGTCTAGTCTTGTCTGTCTAGTCTTGTCTGTCTAGTCTTGTCTGTCTAGTCTTGTCTGTCTAGTCTTGTCTGTCTAGTCTTGTCTGTCTAGTCTTGTCTGTCTAGTCTTGTCTGTCTAGTCTTGTCTGTCTAGTCTTGTCTGTCTAGTCTTGTCTGTCTAGTCTTGTCTGTCTAGTCTTGTCTGTCTAGTCTTGTCTGTCTAGTCTTGTCTGTCTAGTCTAGTCTTGTCTGTCTAGTCTTGTCTGTCTAGTCTTGTCTGTCTAGTCTTGTCTGTCTAGTCTTGTCTGTCTAGTCTTGTCTGTCTAGTCTTGTCTGTCTAGTCTTGTCTGTCTAGTCTTGTCTGTCTAGTCTTGTCTGTCTAGTCTTGTCTGTCTAGTCTTGTCTGTCTAGTCTTGTCTGTCTAGTCTTGTCTGTCTAGTCTTGTCTGTCTAGTCTTGTCTGTCTAGTCTTGTCTGTCTAGTCTTGTCTGTCTAGTCTTGTCTGTCTAGTCTTGTCTGTCTAGTCTTGTCTGTCTAGTCTTGTCTGTCTAGTCTTGTCTGTCTAGTCTTGTCTGTCTAGTCTTGTCTGTCTAGTCTTGTCTGTCTAGTCTTGTCTGTCTAGTCTTGTCTGTCTAGTCTTGTCTGTCTAGTCTTGTCTGTCTAGTCTTGTCTGTCTAGTCTTGTCTGTCTAGTCTTGTCTGTCTAGTCTTGTCTGTCTAGTCTTGTCTGTCTAGTCTTGTCTGTCTAGTCTTGTCTGTCTAGTCTTGTCTGTCTAGTCTTGTCTGTCTAGTCTTGTCTGTCTAGTCTTGTCTGTCTAGTCTTGTCTGTCTAGTCTTGTCTGTCTAGTCTTGTCTGTCTAGTCTTGTCTGTCTAGTCTTGTCTGTCTAGTCTTGTCTGTCTAGTCTTGTCTGTCTAGTCTTGTCTGTCTAGTCTTGTCTGTCTAGTCTTGTCTGTCTAGTCTTGTCTGTCTAGTCTTGTCTGTCTAGTCTTGTCTGTCTAGTCTTGTCTGTCTAGTCTTGTCTGTCTAGTCTTGTCTGTCTAGTCTTGTCTGTCTAGTCTTGTCTGTCTAGTCTTGTCTGTCTAGTCTTGTCTGTCTAGTCTTGTCTGTCTAGTCTTGTCTGTCTAGTCTTGTCTGTCTAGTCTTGTCTGTCTAGTCTTGTCTGTCTAGTCTTGTCTGTCTAGTCTTGTCTGTCTAGTCTTGTCTGTCTAGTCTTGTCTGTCTAGTCTTGTCTGTCTAGTCTTGTCTGTCTAGTCTTGTCTGTCTAGTCTTGTCTGTCTAGTCTTGTCTGTCTAGTCTTGTCTGTCTAGTCTTGTCTGTCTAGTCTTGTCTGTCTAGTCTTGTCTGTCTAGTCTTGTCTGTCTAGTCTTGTCTGTCTAGTCTTGTCTGTCTAGTCTTGTCTGTCTAGTCTTGTCTGTCTAGTCTTGTCTGTCTAGTCTTGTCTGTCTAGTCTTGTCTGTCTAGTCTTGTCTGTCTAGTCTTGTCTGTCTAGTCTTGTCTGTCTAGTCTTGTCTGTCTAGTCTTGTCTGTCTAGTCTTGTCTGTCTAGTCTTGTCTGTCTAGTCTTGTCTGTCTAGTCTTGTCTGTCTAGTCTTGTCTGTCTAGTCTTGTCTGTCTAGTCTTGTCTGTCTAGTCTTGTCTGTCTAGTCTTGTCTGTCTAGTCTTGTCTGTCTAGTCTTGTCTGTCTAGTCTTGTCTGTCTAGTCTTGTCTGTCTAGTCTTGTCTGTCT
Source organism: Phosphuga atrata (assembly GCA_944588485.1). Taxonomy (NCBI): domain Eukaryota; kingdom Metazoa; phylum Arthropoda; class Insecta; order Coleoptera; family Silphidae; genus Phosphuga; species Phosphuga atrata. The sequence continues at coordinate 64,641,518 of OX155902.1, read as the reverse complement.
AGTCTTGTCTGTCTAGTCTTGTCTGTCTAGTCTTGTCTGTCTAGTCTTGTCTGTCTAGTCTTGTCTGTCTAGTCTTGTCTGTCTAGTCTTGTCTGTCTAGTCTTGTCTGTCTAGTCTTGTCTGTCTAGTCTTGTCTGTCTAGTCTTGTCTGTCTAGTCTTGTCTGTCTAGTCTTGTCTGTCTAGTCTTGTCTGTCTAGTCTTGTCTGTCTAGTCTTGTCTGTCTAGTCTTGTCTGTCTAGTCTTGTCTGTCTAGTCTTGTCTGTCTAGTCTTGTCTGTCTAGTCTTGTCTTGTCTGTCTAGTCTTGTTTGTCTAGTTTTGTCCGTCTAGTTTTGTATGTTTTGTCTTGTTTCTCTAGTCTTGTTTATCTAGTCTTATCAATCTAGTATTATCTATCTAGTCGTATCTGTCTAGTCTTCCGTGTTTAGTTTAATATGTAAATTCATTATTGAGAGATAATTTTAGTAGTGCAGGTCGTTTAAAACTAATCTCAATCTAAGTGTAATTACGTAGAAAGGCAACTCGTCTAGACTTCATAAATCTGTTCAAATTGTAATATAGGTAGTCGCAAAGCGAGCGATTTTTCGCAAATAACTTTAAAATCGGAATTTAATCGACACTGCGAGAAATCGGCCACGAAACGCCGTCTCAGGCCGTCGTTTTGTTTCGATAACTTCAAGGTTTCACGTGCGATAGAAATATAATTGCGATGCTCGCGAATAAATGAACTTGCTCTACTCGACTGCGATTTCTTCCAGCGGTAATATCCTGTTTCGGAATTGAAGAAACGAGAATCGAAACGTCTAATGTCGATGAGTAATCAAGCGCATGAAGAGGTTGCGTCTGTGCGCTTGACTCGCTCGTCGACGAACTTCAAGCGATCTCCGTTTTAATGTAGAAATCGATGATTTCATAATTTCTCCACTGCAACTCATTGATGGATTACTTTCTTTTCTCGTCCCTTGTAATACAAAAATGTAAGACAAGACTAGCCACATAAGATAAAACTAAACAGATAAGATTAACACATTACACAAGATAAGAGGTCTGATGCTACTAGAGAAAAAAAAACAATAAATTGATCGCTTGCAAAGTGTGAAATGTACCCAAAATATAAACGACACAAGATAAGACTCACTAAACCCCCTATTCCACCTTGGCTTTTAGTATGCGCCACCCCGGTACCGCATATTTTGCATTCATTCAAGGTGGGCAGCCCGGATGGTTAGTGAAAACCGCCCTAGTTTTCTCCCCGACCAGGATTCGAACTCGGGTCTCCCGCATTGAAAAGCGGGTATGTTGTCAACTACACCACCGAGGAGGACACAAAAGATAAGACTAGACAGACAAGATTATACAGTCTACATAAATTCTATGAAATTTATTAGATAAATTCTAGTGGTTTTGGTATAAACTGGGATTCCATGCGTTGAATGGGAGGAATTTTCCGCGCGTTTGTGCATTTAATTGCGGTGCCAGCCGAATTAGAACATATTACAGTCTGTCGACCGCCTCACATTCCATTCGAAGAATAAAGATGTCACTTAACCACTTTCCGTAACCGCTAGAGACCAGAAAATCCAACACAAATCATTTATGGTATTTTAAAACTCTTTGTTTAGTTGTGATTATCTGCACAATCTGGTTTCGTCTGTATTATTTATACATATTTCGTCTTACATATATTTCGTCTTGTATTGTCTGTCTAGTTTTATTTGTCTAGTCTAGTCTTGTTTGTCTAGTCTTGTCTCTCTAGTCTTGTCTGTTTAGTCTTGTCTATCCTATTCAATCCATCTAGTCTTTCTCTACATATTTTGCAGTAATATTAAATGAAAGATAAATCGAAATAAGTTGTTTTGACTGTGAAGAACTAATTAATTACCAAGTTGCCTTATCTGCAAAGTTCTTGAAGTAAAAATGGGATCTATTGTGGTGTGCGCGCGGGCGGGATATGATTTACGAGTGAAATTGTTAATAAAACGGCGAGGAAGTGTTCGGCAAAAGTTGTGCGAGTGCAGAAAAAGTTTGATCAATGGCTTCCGGGATCGATCGGCGATGGATTATTAATTGTCGCCCGTCACAAACCCGAATTGTGTTACGAAACGCGGTTTTCGAAATTCGTTTCCGCAATTACGTTCGTTTCTTATGCAAGAATCGATTCCGTTCTAAATTTTTACGTAATTTAATGATCGCCGGTTTAATGAACGTTTAGTTGACAAATGTAATCGCTGGATCAACAGTTTAATTTCTTTAATCCACTAAGAGATTAGAAGATCTGTAGACTCATTCCCTCGTTTCTAATAACTAGATTTAGTATATTCTTGTTTGTTCGGGCTAATGCAACATAATTAATGTTTGCTCAGGCTGTGCGACAGTCAATGAGCGCACGTAATGAGTTTGAGTATGCAATGTAGTTTTGTGGCGCCTGTTGAGAGGTAACTGAGTTTCAATCATCATCATATGATGATGATTGTATAGACAGACTTATCAATATATGATATATATTGTCTATGATATTGATATTGTATGATATATAAGTCTGTGATTATTTCTCATATGACGATGATTGAAAGGAAGTTTCAATACTGATTAGAAATTTGAAACGAGAATTGATCAAATTCGGTCGGCATAAAATGTATTTGCTCATAATGTTTGTTGATTAAACTGAACTCGAGCAATCTATCACAGGTTCGGAGAGAGTAAGGGAATATATTTATTGTATACTATATGCATTATACAAAGGGCACACGTTCGGAATTACCTACAATTGTCAAATTGATCATGTCAATTGTGATTTTACACAAAATAAGTCAGTGTTTATTTCTCATTAATGTCATTTTATATAAAATAGGTAAAGTTTGTTTCATCCATTTTTTCCATGTGGTTTTATAGAAAATAGGCAAAAAAGTCGGATGCAATTATTATTTGCTTTAAAAATAATGAATAATTCCGTGTCGTTACAAAATTTGAATTGACTGAGCTCGTGAGTAAGCAAGCAAGAATCTATAAAATCTCTTCGGCTTTTACTACGCGTAAGCTTTCACAGCGCGCATAATTCCTCCGACATTTAAATAAATTACATAATTCCAAACTTATCGCCGTCCTTTACCCAAGCAGCCGTACAGATTTTTTACGGAAAAATTCAACCGAGAATTTTAACAGTTTCTCGCATTCCAACCGCACGGCTAATTACCCGCAAATTAATGTTTCGACAACGACGTTCATCCCGCATCGTTGCGATAAATTAGCGTAAGTGCGGGTTTGTGAGTCGATTTATTTTTGTGTCGGTGGCGAGGAGGGTGCGGCAAATTAGATGAGGGCGACAAAGAGACGGAAAATCGAATTAGGCGAAAGTGTTAAAAAATGCTTTTGCTGTTGAGGGTGCATTAGGATGATTAGTTTTGCGACTATAAAGAAATTAGCAAGCAGAAACTTGGAAATTGAATAAAGCTTGGTAAAGTCATTTTATTTTGCTGAAGAAATTATTTCGCAAAAAACAAAAATTCGTAAAATAATTGATTTATTAATAATTGTGCAAATTTTAAAACTTTGGCACTAATACATAAAAACGTATTGCGGTCAGGGGACCCCCGTCAGGAACGAAGTTCCTCGCGCATTTAAGAATCGAACAACTTGAATTATTTTTAAAATATTGAAAGTGCACGCAAATGCGTTGATTGAATATTCTGGAAAATTTTAGCAAACTGCGGTAAGATAAGTTGAAACGCAACCCGAAACAAAAGCGTCATTTTGATAAATGAATGAAAAAAATTGTCGGTTTTGTTTTGGGCCGCATTGGAACTTGTCTTGAGGCCCGCGGGCCGCAAGATAAGTTCCAATGCGGCCCAAAACAAAACCGACAATTTTTTTCATTCATTCATTTCCAACACGAAAGGTATGCATTCTGGTGTGCAAAAACGAATCTTAGATAAGAATGCTAAGGCCTTTCTCGTAACCTGTCCCTGCCATTCTTTAAATTTCATTGTAAACGACGCAGCCAAAAAATCTGGTGGACTAAGTAATTTTTTTCAATGATTCAAGAATTGTTTCTATTCTTTTCTAGTTCTAGCGTAAATTTGTTTCTGATGGAATTTCGTATAAATAATTTTGGGCAAATAATTTGTAAAAGCTAAAGAAATAGCTAATGAAATGTATATAAATGCTGGTTTTGAAAGCAGGCTTTCAATTAGAATTAGACGTAAAAGTAAATTATTTATACACGAAGGAACAGATAAACAAATAGAAAATCTGCCTAAAAAATTTGACACTAGGGAAGGACATGTAAATTTATTATATTTGGAAGAGGGGGTTAAAGGTCATTATGTATATATTAATAGATATTTGGCGAGTGGTAAGAAGTCAAATATCATCGCATCACGATAAAAAATATTTATGTGATGGCTGTCTAACCTTTTTTTCAACCGAGTCGTCTTTCAATCAGCATAAATTGAAAGACTGCAACAAAATATACACTATTATTCTGACAAAAGACAGGAGAGTTGATATGGTCCCGGGGGATATATTAAAATTCCAAAATTACGATAGAAAAATGCGTTGTTGTATACGCAGATTTTGAATCAATATTAAAACCGATTGATACATGCTCACCAAACCCCGAAAATAGCTATACCAACCAAATACATATACACGTACCGTACAGTTTTACCTATAATATAAAATGTTCATTTGATGATTCATTGAGTAAATTCATCACATATACCGGAGAAGATTGCCTGAAATTATTTTGCTAGAACCTCTATGCGTTAACCCCTGCTGTTGAACACGTATTCAAAGTTTTTCATTATCTCTTAAATATTTGTACTAATTCTGTTACAGAAAGATTTACACAATTGGAAAATTATAATAAAATTTTTGAATTTTATAAGGCCCGCGGGCCGCAAGACAAGTTCCAATGCGGCCCAAAACAAAACCGACAATTTTTTTCATTCATTCATTTCATCAAAATTTTGAGTAGATATAAGATAGAGTAGATATGAGTAGATATGAGTAGATATTGACATCAAATTGTGAGTAGATATAAGTTTGCAAATTTCACAAGCTGTTTGTAGATATAGACTAAAATCCACCAAGTATTTAGTGTATAGACGAGATTATTATATTACATCAAAAGATAATCAGATCTGAATTGAATGAGATACAATCAGCACTGATAGTTGTGAGTATTTCTTCCACAACTTCACCTAGTTCTGCTGAAGTTATTAATTAGTTTAACTACGGAATCTCTACAGTTTAACAACTTGGAAGGAGGAACAGGAGGAAGAGAGCAACGAGGAAGTCTTCATCATCCTCGAAGGGTTCATTCCTATCGATTACTCCGAACGACCCTACATCGAAGAAGAATTCAAGCTGAAAGATCCAACACCCCGAAGTAAAATAATTTGGTTTTATTTTTAAGCGAACTAATTGTTTGTAATTGTAGTGTTTAGCACGATCGCTAATCACGAACTAAATCTGACTGATGAAGAAATCCACAGCGTATTAAATCCTGGGAAGATTGTCCGCCGAATGTGGTGAGCCTGAACAAGTGAAGGTCGAAAGAGAAATTGTTGGAACAATTGAAGCCCAGCAGGAAGTGATGGTTTAAGTTCTGAAGTTAAGCCGGTTTGTGATTGGTGGACAATGTTAGTTGTTGTGTTTGATTGGTTGTTTTGGTTAAGGCCAGGGCCGGTACGTCAAAATATGCCGCCTAAGGCGAATAGAACTTTCTCCGCCCCAATTTGTAATTCGTTAGACAAATTTAAAGGTTCTATATCGTCTGTTAGGTACAAGTGTAAATCCTGACAATTTTTAAGAATTTCGTCTGAATTTTTTTGCGCTAATGATGGAATATCGTATAAAATTCAAAAATTTTATTATGATTTTCCAATTGTGTAAATCTTTCTGTAACAGAATTAGTACAAATATTTAAGAGAAAATTAAAAACTTTGATTACGCGTTCAACAGCAAGTGTTACCGCATAGAGGTTCTAGCAAAATAATTTCAGGTAATCTTCTCTGGTATATATGTTGAATTTACTCAATGAATCATCAAATGAACATTTTATATTATAGGTAAAACTGTACGGTACGTGTATATGTGTTTGGTTGGCATAGCTATTGTCGGGGTTTGGTGAGCATGTATCAATCGGTTTTAATATTGATTCAAAATCTGCGTATACAACAAAGGGTATACGCATTTTTCTATCGTAATTTTGGAATTTTAATATATTCCCCGGAACCATATCACCTCTCCTGTATTTAACAATGTCTTTTGTCGGCATAATAGTTTATATTTTGTTGCAGTCATTCAATTTATGTTAATTGAAAGACGACTCGGTTGAAAAAAAGGTTAGACAGCCATCACATAAATATTTTTTATCGGGATGCGATGATGTTTGACTTCTTACCAGTCGCCAAATATCTATTAATATATACATAAATGACCTTTAATCCCCTCTTCCAAATATAATAAATTTACATGTCTTTCCCTAGTGTCAAATTTTTTAGACAGATTTTCTATTTGTTTATCTGTTCCTTCGTGTATAAATAATTTGCTTCTAATTATAATTGAAAGTCTGCTTTCAAAACCTGCATTTATTTACATTTCATTAGCTATTTCTTTAGCTTTTACAAATTATTTGCCCAAAACTATTTATTCGAAATTCCATCAGAAACAATTGAAAATAATTGAAAAAAATTACTTAGTCCACCAGATTTTTTGGCTGCGTCGTTTACAATGAAATTTAAAGAATTGCAGGAATAGATTACGAGAAAGGCCTTACGATTCTTATCTAAGATTCGTTTTTGCACACCAGAATGCACACCTTTCATGTTTGGACCATTGTCGTATACCTGGCCACGTATATTTTTAATTTTGAGACCTAATTTATCTAATTCTTGCAAAATTAAATCAGTTAAACTCTCCCCAGTTGATGATTCTACAGGTAAAAATTTGATGAAATATTGTTTAGGAACAAATTCTTCACTATCTTTATTTAGAACGCGAATGAATAACAAGATACATGTGTTCAATTCTACTAACATCTGGAGTGCAATCCAAAATAATGCTGTAATATTTGGGAAATAATATTGGAAATAATAGTAACACGTATTTTTTCTCCCAATAAATTTATTATGTTATTTTGAATTTCTTTGCTCAAATAATGAGAACAATTGGGATTTTTTGAAACTATGTAAATGCTCACTAATAAATGGATTAAATTTTTCCAAAAATTCAATAATTTAAAAAAAAATTTCTTTGATCTCATCTTTTGTGATTTTTGAATTTCTTTTGATGACATCTTTTATTTAGAAGTAGAAGGTAGAACTAAGAACCGGTGGAAACTCACGAAAAATTCGCTGCTACAAAAATATGCCGCCCTAAAAATATGGCGCCGTAAGGCGATCGCCTGTCCTACCAGGCGCACGTGCCGGCACTGGTTAAGGCTATTCGAAATGGCGCGATGTTGTACGAGGAAGAGATCCAGGAACGGACTTGGTCGGCGTTCTTGCAGAAACCAAAGGATCCGACCCTGAAGTCCAAACTGACGCCGGAGGAGGAACAGATGAAGGTTAGCAAATATTTTCTGCAAAATTTGGAATAGAAATATTTTGCAAAAATCGATCGATACTAAATTTTCTTGAGCGCAAATTTTCATGTTTTCAGAAATAAATTTAGAAAGAAATCACAGTTGTAACCTATTTAGCGTTCTATTGGCTACGAACCAACAAGAACTAATGACAACCGTTACAGAGCACAGCTTGTCCATGGGTCTTAAACTCAACGTTAATAAGACAAAATGGCTCGTCGTAAATAAAACCAGCGTAAATAACCAGCTGAATCTAAGAGTTGGAAATGAGGTGGTGGAACGCGACCACTCCTATAAGTACCTTGGCTGTAACGTAAACGACAAATGGGACATGACATCGGAAATTAGAAGCCGCATCGAACAGGCAAGAGGAGCTTTCACCAAAATGAAGAAAGTGCTGAACAACAGGCACTTGGAAATCCCCCTCAGAATCAGATTGTTAAGGTGCTATGTGTTTAGTATCCTGTACTACGGCGTCGAGGCTTGGACACTAACGGAGGCTATGTGTAAGAAGGTGGAGGCTTTTGAGATGTGGACTTATCGTAGAGTGCTGAGAATTTCTTGGGTGGATCGAATTACTAACGTCGAGGTCTTGCAAAGAGTCAATAAGCAAACAGAAGTTCTCAACACAATAAAGAGAAGAAAACTGGAATACCTTGGTCATGTTATCCGAAATGATAAGTACAGGTTACAGCAGACAATAATACAGGGTAAAATACAAGGTACGCGCAGTCCAGGCCATCGCAGAACATCATGGCTCAAGAACCTTCGCCAATGGTTTGGACAAAGTACAAGATCCCTATTTCGAAAAGCTCCAGATAAAATTCAAATAATGAAATTGGTCGTCAACGCCCTTGGAGGGCATGACACATGAAGAAGAAGAAGAAAAATCTAAAGATTCGAATATTTGTCAACAGCAGACAGTGTTTGGACCGTTTCTCACGAAAATCAAATTTTCCTGTTTAAAACAGGGCTAGTCTAATCACTTACCTGTTAGGGTCGCTAACAGGTAAGGCACGCGTCTCCGCCACGTGTGGATCGTCCATCCGACGCCTATTTTAAGGGAGGAAAAGAGGATAATGGGTGGAGAGAGCCCTTGAAATCGGTGTCTTCCAGACGTTGGATGCCGCTTCAACCCTTTGGGCTTGTGATTATACCCCTGGTTAACTTGACTTGAAACGATAAACTTAAAAATGCGTGCACGTGTCGCTTCTCACTCGAAGCATACTCTCCGAGTAATATAAATTCGCGAAGTAAATTGATAAGTAATTCGCGCGATTTCAGCCCATGTCGATATACATTTCCCCTTCTGTTAGTCGGTGCCGAAATCGGTTCAAATGTTGAATTAAAAATACAGATTTATTAAAATTGGCGCAAACTGACAGAATTAATTGAAACTTGCAGAAATTGATTTTAGTAATAATTGTGCAAAGTTACAAATTTTTAAACCAAAAATTGTGGGTTTTAGGAAAAATTGGATTTCGTGTTAAAGTTACAATTTTTTAAACCAAAAATTGTGGGTTTTATGGGATTTGATTAATCCGTAAAAGACAGAGTGATTTTTAGCAATAATTGTGCGAATTATCAACTTTTTGAAAAAAAAATTTGAGAATTTTAGAAAAATATGCAAAAATCCTTAAAATCGAGACGACAAACAATCCGAATTCATTGAAAACCTGCAAACCTTATTTACATTAATTTCAGCATCAACATTTGCAGATTTCATACAAAATTTACTCCGACAGCGTAATAATTTATGGCAATATGCAAACCCTCGAGTTCTCCCAACAACAAACTCTTGGGTTAATTACCAAAAACCCTCGACCATCCGCACAAAGCAAACTCTGTAATCAACGATTCCTCGACGACAATAGATCGCATAGACTACTTTACATAAAATAAAGTTCGTCCATTTCCACCTGCACTTGTTAAAGCAATCAACTCTATCTACTAAATTATTAAAAATAACTAGCTAGTAATGAACTATGAACGTTCTCGTGCAAAACGCACGAGTTATTTTTAACTGCGTTACAAATCAATTTCGCCTAAACCGTGTTGTTAATGATTTTGCAGATAGAAATTTTTGCGAAAAAAATAGGGTGAAATAGACTAAATAGTTTTGATTTAATCAAGAAGGTAAATTGAAAAACTAATTTAAAATAGAATTGGTGAAACCATCCCACGTTATAGATAATCATTCGAACTTAAAACAAACGGAACACAGCTTGAATATATAAATATATTCAGCCTTTCCGGAGCTCTATAACAATTACTGAGTCTTTTTTAGGACTAACAAACGAACTTCATGTGGAATTTTTAAGATGAAATTGGTTTGGTAAAAAGACTCAGTAATTGTTATAGAGCTCCGGAAAGGCTGAATATATTTATATATTCAGGCAGTGTAAGGCTCGCTACACACGTACCGTGTGGATGTATCCGGCGCAGGCCCGGCACCGGGTGGAGGGGGTGGTGTTGCATAGTCTAGCATGGAAGAGTTCAGACGTGTCGCGTGAGTCCATCAGGCGCCGGGCCGACTCATTTTGTCGGGTTGTCACCGGCCGGCCCCCACTGGCCATCCGGCTGCCGGGTACCGGCTCAGTGACCAACTAAATTGCACAAATTACAGAGGTGGGCTATGGAACAGTATTGAAGCTTGCACACATGCCGGTCCGGCAGTCGACCGTCTTCACTTGTCAAGTGGGTGCACCTAATGTTTTCTTTGTTTTTTTTTTCTTGCGAAGTAACCGCCGATAAAGTAACCACATAGAAATAACTCTTTCGCGATCCATTTTGTACTGAAGTCAAATAAATACACTGCTCGTAGCTCGACCTTGTGGGCCATCGGGCCGGTTCCGGACATGTGTGTAAGGTTTTTTGCGGTACGTGTGTAACGAGCCTAACTCTGCCTGCAGTGGTTGCTGGGTGGACTGAGTAGTCCAGTGATTGATGTTGCCGGTCCCAAGCCCGGATAAAAGAGGAGGGTTGGGCGTGGGGCCAACAACCCCACCCCGTAAAAAAACCACCGTTATTAAAAATCAAGGAAATGAAGCCGGACGGAACTCAAGACGACGAAATAGCAAACGGAACAACGACAATCATCTACGAATAGACACGTGGAACGTGTTAACCCTATATAGACCGGAGCGCTAAAAACCCTCCTCGATATCCTAGACACATACAGGGCAGACATTACAGCCATCCGAGATGATGAGATGAACATGAGATGAACAGGAAACGGCATAATCCAGAGAAGAAAACACGATATATACTATAGCGGATGAATCAGAGCCGATTTCCAATCGGGTGGTAAGTTCTCTGTTTTTCAGATGTCCTGCAAGATCTCGGTTAGCTTACGCACGACATTGTTTCCAGCAACTTTCCACAGTTCAGCAACGATAGAGTCCTCTCCAGCTGCCTTATTATTCTTAAGAAGTTAAATGATCTGGCCAACTTCTTCCAATGAAGGGGGAAGCGAGTCCGGGTTTGGTGTTTGTTTATAGTCGAAGTCTTCGCTAGGTGGGTCACAGTTGAGTAGATTTTTAAAGTACTGAGCCAAACGGTGGCAGTTGTCTTTGTCGTTATAAGCCAGCTTGCCTTGTAAGTTTCTGAAGTGGAGGCTTGGCGGAGCGTTTGAAGGTTCCAAAGAAATCTCTGGAATTATTCTTAGCAAAGCTCTTTTCGATTTGGGTTAGTTGGTTTTGTGTGAAGGTTCGTTTGGTTCCACGAATTATCTTGGTTTTTAACCTTTCTTTGTTCCAAAAATGTATGCCAATTTTCCTTGGTCTTTTTAGAATTCCACTTCACCCAGGCTATCTGTCTTTGGGCTATTCCATTGTCACAGTCTTCAGTCCACCACGGATGCTTCCTTCTTCTAGCGAGAGGGGCGAGTTCATTGGCCTTTAGTCTCCTTCAGTTGTTCGTTAGTTCGTTTGTTTGTTAAACAGGTTCAACCAGCTAATAAAGAGGTTTAAACAGGTAGTAATCAGGTATAATCAGCTAATAAACAGGTATTGGCGGTCTGCGCATGCGCTAGAACCAGACCAGAACCAGATTATAAGGAACGTGAGGTAACATAGACCTCACACCCTCTTAACTAATAAACAGATCCGATGTGGTTTCGGCCGCGCACTGTACTATTTTGTATAGGATTTTCCCATAAGGTGCTTGGACCAAGATTTACATGTAATTTCCCATAAGGTGCGGGAGGTGGCGCCAGAACGAATCATCTTTCCCTACTCCAGTTGTTTAGGTCTGTGTTGCTCAGTCTCTGACTTAGTTCTTGACTGTTCTTGAGTCGCTCGACGTCAAATCTTACCATTTTGGAGGTTCTGTGTAATCTAGTGTTTCTAGGCTGGAGTCTTATTTTGATCTTTGAGAGGTAGTGGTCTAAGTCCAGATTGGCGCTTCTTAGTACCTTTACGTTTTGTATTTCCTTTTAAGATTTGCGTGAAATGGCCACATGATCTATCTGAAATTCACCCAGGTGGGTATTAGGTGAAATCCAAGTCTTCTGCTTCCTTGGCAAGTGTTTGAAGGCTGTAGACTTCATGATCAACGCAAAAGTCCTACACAGATCCACCAATCGTTCTCCATTGCGGTTGGTTCGCTTATGGGCCGGATAATTGCCCACTATGTTTCTGTATTTTTTCTCTCTTCCCAATTGAGCATTGAAGTCACCAAGCAGTATGACGGTGTGCCTCTCTGGAAGTTTAGAGATAATATCTTCTAAGTCTTCCCAGAATTTATCAGTTCTGTCTGGATTGCGTCTGTTGTCGTGGTTGATTGGGGCATGTACATTGACTATACTGTAGCCTTTGTTTGCGCATTTGAGAGAGAGGATGGATACACGACTGCTCCAGTGACTTAATCCAATATCCTGTGACTGATTATAAATCCTGTACCTAAGTGGGGTACGTTCTTCATTATCCGCTGACCCACTTTTCCTTTAAGGATTCTGTAGCCTTGGGACTCGAAGGCATGTTCGTCCGTAAATCTGGTTTCCTGTACTGCTGTCAGTATTATGTTAGTGAATCAGTCAAATGTTTCAGTTTACCCACTTTTAGCAGTGAGTTGGCATTAAATGTTGCGAAGAAGCTTTGCCGTCTTGGTCTGAGTTTACGCCCGGTGATTTCAGGATGCTCCGGCTCATCCTTAAAGCATGTTGATGCGGACTCCCAAGAATCCGAAGGTCCGCTAACGTCACTATAGGTGACGGTGGATTGGTTACCACCTGGGGTAGTGCATTTAGCGACATTTTCCTTCATGCTCAGTTGAAGAATATTCTTCATGGGACAGTGCGAGCCACTGTCCAAGATACTATACAAGTTGTTAGCTTGAAAGGATTTCAAGCTAACAACTTATCTGTCTAGGGGTTGTCTTGACTGACCTGTCTAGACCTGTCTAGGGCTTGACTGACCTGTCTAGGGGTTGTCACCCCTAGACAGGGCGCCTTCACTACGGCTAAGGAGTCCTGTCGACCCCACAAAAATTATTGAGTCTAATATTTAAAAACTAATCTAGTCTATTAATAAGTCACAACTGGATCATTTTCTAGATTGCATTATATTTGTCCAACCTACATAGACTAGACCTAACCGTGTGGTGTGAATTGCTAAAGTAATCCTTGAGTTAATGAAATCTCCGAGAACGTTGCAACTAATCAACAATATATCGATTAGATCACAAAGATCGATTCGTTTTTTATTTCTTCCTTGAGAAATAATGTCTTAATTAATGCTTGGAGATTTTCTAACGGGAATGTATGCACGGGCGAGTAACACTTTGCGAAATTTTCTCTTGCATATCGACTGAACAGCTTTTTTGCACACATCACGTTTTGTTTTCGGAAAACGTGCGGCGAATCCACACGGACGGATTCCGTTTTGATGTCATTATTATCTCATCGCATTTACAAGCTTGTTTTTGTTTCGTTAAAAATTTTTGCACAAATTAATGTTTTTTTTTGTTGCACAAATTAATGGAAAATTCGCGGATAAATCACCGCGCCGATTAAATTGGATTTTATGTTTTACAAAAATTAAAAGATTTGGATATTCGCAAAAGACAGACAAATGGGTGGATTTGATTGAAACTTGCAGAAATTGATTTTGTTAGTTTTAGTAATAGTTGTGCAAAGTTTCAAATTTTTAAATCAAAAATGTGAGTTTTAGAAAAAAGTGGATGTTTTGCGAAAATCAAAAGATTCCAATATTTGTAAAAGACAGACATATTCTTATAAAATATTAAGATGTAGTTTTTCTTTGCAGAAGTGTTAATACCAAAACGTGGACGATAGCCTTATTAGTTCCAAAGTTATCGCAAAAAAACTTTGGACTAATTTCTTGAAAGATTTTCTAAAATTTACATTTGTTGCAATTCTCGTGGGCTTTTTACAAACTCAAGTTACTTTTTGCACAATATATTCGGAATCAATAAGGCAATCGTCCTGGTTCTTCCATCAAAATTTTCACAACATACCAGCGCATCTAAGGAAAATATAGAAAAATCGTTTGTTGTCTAAATGATGTAGTTTGACTACCTACAAATGTCTATTTAGACAATACCAGCTAGTCCGCACTAATTCTAATTATTCTTATAAAATATTAAGATGTAGTTTTCCTTTGCGGAACTGTTGATACCAAAACGCGAACGATAGCCTTATTAGTTTCAAAGTTATCGCAAAAAAACTTTGTACTAACTTCTTGAAAGATTTTCAAAAATTTACATTTGTTGCAATTTTCGTGGGTTTTTCACAAACTCAAGTCACTTTTTGCACAATATCATCGGAACCAATAAGGCTATCGTCCTGGTTCTTCCATCAAAATTTCCACAACATAACAGCGCATCTAAGGCAAATATAGAAAAATTGTTTATTGTCTAAATGATGTAGTTTAACTAGCTTCAAATGTCTATTTAGACAATACCACCTAGTCCTCACTAACTCTAATTATTCCTATAAAATAATAAGATGTAGTTTTCCTTTGCGGAAGTATTGATACCAAAACGCGAACGATAGCTTTATTAGTTCCAAAGTTATCGCAAAAAAAACTTTGGACTAACTTCTTGAAAGATTTTCTAAAATTTACATTTGTTGCAATTTTCGTGGGTTTATCAAAAATTCAAGTCGCTTTTTGCACAATCTTTTCGGAACTGATAAGGCTATCGTCCTGGTTCTACCATCAAAATTTTCACAACATAACAGCGCATCTAAAGAAAATATAGAAAAATTGTTTGTTGTCTAAATGATCTAGTTTAACCAGCTACAAATATCTTTTTAGACAATACCACCTAGTCCGCACTAATTCTAATTCTTCTTATAAAATATTAAGATATAGTTTTTCTTTGCGGAAGTGTTGATACCAAAACGCGAACGATAGCCTTAATAGTTCCAAATTTATAGCAAAAAAACTATGGACTAACCTTTTGAAAGATTTTCCAAAATTTACATTTGTTGCAATTTTCTTGGGTTCTTCACAAACTCAAGTTACTTTTTGCACAATATCTTCGGAATCAATAAGGCTATGGTCCTGGTCCTACCATCAAAATTTTCACAACATAACAGCGCATCTAAGTAAAATATAGAAAAATCTTTAGTTGTCTAAATGATGTACGTTGACTAGCTAAAAATGCCTATTTAGACAATACCACCTAGTCTAAATATTAAGATCTAGTTTTTCTTTGAGGAAGTGTTGATACCAAAACGCGAACTATAGTCTTATTAGTTCCAAAGTTATCGCAGAAAAACTTTGGACTAACTTTTTGAAATATTTTGTAAAATTTACATTTGTTGCAATTTTCTTGGGTTTTTCACAAACTCAATTCACTTTTTGCACAATATCTTCGGAACCAATAAGGCTATCGTCCTGTTCCTACCATCAAAATTTTCACAACATAGCAGCGCATCTAAGAAAAATATAGAAAAATTGCTTATTGTCTAAATGATGTAGTTTGACTAGCTACAAATGTCTATTTAGATAATACCAGCTAGTCTGCACTAATTCTAATAATTCTTATAAAATATTAAGATGTAGTTTTCCTTTGCGGAAGTATTGATAACAAAACGCAAACGATAGCCTTATTAGTTCCAAAGTTATCGCAAAAAAACTTTGGACTAACCTCTTGAAAGGATTTCCAAAATTTACATTTGTTGCAATTTTCTTGGGTTCTTCACAACCTTAAGTCACTATTTGCACAATATCTTCGGAATCAATAAGGCTATCGTCCTGGTCCTACCATCAAAATTTTGACAACAGCGCATCTAAGAAAAATATAGAAAAATTGTTTGTTGTCTAAATCAGTGGTTCTTAACCTATGGGTCGCGACCCAAAATTGGGTCGTGAGACAAATTTCTTGGGTCGAACTAAGAGGTGATACAGAAAAGTTTTTTTCCAAAAAAACATAGGTATATGAACCTACTTTAAATTCTCTTCCAGTTTTTGCTTTTTGCAAAGCCTTTTTAACATCCTTGATATATAAAAATCTTGTGTTGTTATCCGAAGCCTTTTCCCCATTTCATCGGTAATCGTCCCATGGTCGTTCAACAAAGCCTCCAACTGTCCCAAACTCAAACTGTGCCATTTCCTTTTCTGCTTCCTCTATGGCGTTTTGCACTGAATACCTCTTCAACAATCTGTTCATTTGATACCCGGAAAACTCATCAGTATGTGTTGGACTCGTGCAATCGTCCCCTAGAGTTTTGCTTCCGGGTATCTTTTAATTCTGTTAGGATTTCATGTCGGATGTCTGGTGGTAAAGATTTGAACTGTGAGGATTTGACGTCGATTACGTAAAGGTCCCAATGCTTGAATCGGAGGTGGTAAAGCTTGAAGAGAATACTTCTTCTTTATTCGAAGAGAATTTGTTGATTGATAGTTTGTTGAGAGATTGTTGAGTCTAATTGGGAAGGGAGCAAAACGTATCGTTTCAACAAACGTAAAGTCATCGACATTTTTTCGAAGAACTATGTTTGGGTTTTGGTAGAACGGCTTTGGGATCGTCCATTAACACGTGAGGCTCGAATGGGGGGGTTATGAAGAAACACGAAATATCACCTGGGGGGGAGAGGGGGTGTAGTGAGATATCACGCGTTTTATCTTTTCGTTAAACGCGCAATTTTTAATTTTGTTGAACGCTTAAACCACTTCGTGATTAATGGACGACCCCTTTCGTGCTTTCCAACAAAACTTTCTTGATTGCAGAATGTTTCAATGAAATCGATAGCAATTGTTTTTGGATATTATCTGTTTCCGATAAGTGTTTAGACTTCAACTGATTCCTCTTTGCCTGGAACAAACTTGGTTTAAATTGGAACTGGCGATTCTATTTACATACTATTGTTTGGTTTTTGAGTGCGGGAACTCCGCCATAGAAAACAAATACCGGTTTGATCCTGAATTTCCAGAATTTGCAAACCCGATGGTAAATCCCCAATAGATGCGCGTTGGGCGGTGGCGCCCCCTGGAATCCTGAAAGCCTTTGTTTGCCTGGTGCAGCCAAATCGAAACATCTCATCTTAAGCAAAGGACCAAAACCAACTTATTCTGTACAGGTTAGATACATGGAGATGCTCAATCTCAAAAAGCTGTCCAAAAGTCAAAAAAGTTTTCGATTCGGATGAAAATCTTGACTTGGGGGTTTTCAGGGTAGCTGATCACGAATTCGACAAACTCAAAATTCAGGAAAACAAAATGGCGGATCCAATATGGCGGATTATTTCTTCAAAAAGTTATTTGATTGGGGTGAAACAAAAACGTTAGAAAACAAAGTTTTCACCAACGCGATGGTGAAAACTTTGTTTTCTAACGTTTCTAGTGGCACTGGTCGGTTGGTTGTGCGGGCTCGATCAATATCCACAAACCGTGAACTCCCATAGTTCAACTAATTCTTTAGTTATAACCATTTAAGATTTTAAAACTAATTCGCAGCGTCGAATGTAGAAACCAAATTGAAACTAAATTAAACAAAAACATTGGGTGGTTACCCATTATTTATTAGGTTATTCATTAAATTTTCCTTGGATCGAAAAATAGCTTTATTTATCTTTTACTTGAAAATGACCTTCAACAGTCGAAACTCGAGTCGTGTAAAGTGTGTAGATTTAAATAACTTCACAGTTTTCTTTAAAAATGACCTAGTCAAAAATTGGTAAAAGTGAGTAACTAGACATGGACACTTTTAACTGTAGATATTTTGATGTTAAAGACTTGACCATTTTTTGCCCATGCTAGAAGGTTTTTTGATGATTAGCTAAGTATATTGGCTTGGACAATTTTTTCACATAAAGGAATCATCATCAGCTTTGGCTCCACAACCCATTATGGGTCTTGGTCTTCTAGATTTTTTTTCCATTCCAATCTATTCCGGGACTTAGTATTCCTCGTCGTCGTAGATTCAGTCCGGTCATTTTTCTTAGAGTCTTCGTAACGATTTTTTTTCTATGATGGGGTTGTTGGCCCCGAGGTAAATCCCTTTATCGGAGCGCCATCTCTCCCGCTCTCGTTACCCGTGACCTCGCCTTCCATACGGATTGGTTACCGCATCTCCCACGAGGTTACTAGGATTCACCACGTGTAGGTGAGAGTCGGCATTGGGTAGGAGAGGCTATGCGACAATCACTACGCGCAAGCACTAACCTTGAACCCCTCACATAAAGGTAGCAGACGTTAAAACGACTTGAGCAGATTATCTTATTTTTGTCAATTTTCGACTTGATCACTTTTTTCAGTACACCCACGATATGTGACTTTAAATGTCATTTTATAAGATTTTTTTTTTAATTATGGTCTAAAAATTCTTCCGTTTGGTCTTTTGGGTCGCGCTATAAACATATTCCTCAAAAATTGGGACGCGGCTTAAAAAGGTTAAGAACCACTGGTCTAAATGATGTAGTTTAACTAGCTAGAGATGTCTATTTAGACAATACCACCTAGTCCGCACTAATTATAATTATTCTTATAACATATTAAGATGTAGTTTTTCTTTGCGGAAGTGTTGATACCAAAACGTGGACGATAGCCTTATTAGTTCCAAAGTTATCGCTAAAAAACTTTGGACTAATTTCTTGAAAGATTTTCTAAAATTTATATTTGTTACAATTTTCGTAGGATTTTCACAAACTGAAGTTACTTTTTGCACAATATCTTCGGAATCAATAAGGCTATCGTCCTGGTCCTACCATCAAAATTTTCACAACATAACAGCGCATCTAAGCAAAATATAGAAAAATCGTTTGTTGTGTAAATGATGTAGTTCGACTAGCTACAAATATCTATTTAGACAATACCACCTAGTCCGCACTAATTCTAATAATTCTTATAAAATATTAAGATGTATAATAATAATAACCTTTATTGGCATAATTA
Source organism: Phosphuga atrata (assembly GCA_944588485.1). Classification (NCBI taxonomy): domain Eukaryota; kingdom Metazoa; phylum Arthropoda; class Insecta; order Coleoptera; family Silphidae; genus Phosphuga; species Phosphuga atrata. The sequence goes on along the minus strand of OX155902.1, from coordinate 64,622,571 downwards.
AAATAATTTCCATACAAAATATACATACAAAATAAAACAATTAAAATAATAAAAAAGTTGTGAAACTAAAACCCCATTAAAAAGAAAAAAGAACCCTATAAACCACCCTATAAACCTATACTTCAACACCTGTACATCGGACATAAGCTCACAAAACAAAAACTAAACCGCAACACTCAAAAAACTACCCCGTCGCATCCGCTCTTTCCATGTTTTCACTCTGTATAAAAACGACAGTCCCTTCCAGCTCCAGTGTATGGACGAACACTCCCTCCAATCCTTTCCTCGCCTTCTCTCCTGGTCATTCCACTCCGCTATCGTGCATTCTTCCAACCAATGACTCCACATATCTTCCTTCAACCCACACACCAAACACCTTCTACTTTCCTCCTTCATCCAATGTCTCCTTCCACGCTCTTCATTGCCACACCTAAATCTCGCCAACACTGACTGGTCGTCCGACCCTTTACTTGTCCTCATATAACCAGGAACACGGCCGTGCACTTGTATCTGACTGTAGCCTTGGTGATATTTACTAGCCTCTATTTTCGATTGGCGCTCTTGGAAGTCCACTTCTAATAACCTCTCTTTTAGCATCCGTTTCCACTGCGCACCCGCACTTTTTTCCGTTTCCAACCCCTCGGATGATAACCCGCCTCTCTCATACAGTTTCCTTTTATTCAACCCCCAACCGCTCTCTCTTCTACCACTTAACCCCTCTTTATTCACTACTCGAAAGATTTCCTTTATTATCCTTTCATCTCCTAACCCATCCACCCTATACTCGAACTTTACACTCTTTCCGCAGCTATTACCGCCAACTTACAAGCACTCACTTCCTGAAGCACAATGTGACCAGGCGTCGACCTATCAAGTTTCAACACTTTCTTATAAAACTTTAGCTGCACCCTTTCGATCTTGTCTTCCTCTTTCGTTCCCCAGACCTCGCATCCATACAGTAACACGCTTCGCACACATGCCTTCCATATGGTCTCTGCTGCTCTAAAGTTTCCATCAAAGTTCCTTTTCCAAACCTCCCAGATACGACCCGCCGCCACCCATGCCTTCTTTGTAACATACTCTATGTGTTCTTTATTACTGTATCCAGTCCCAAAGACATACCCCAAACACTTAAATTTACTAACTTCCTCTATTTCAGTACCCTGCCATTCAAACCTTTCTTTCTTATATCGCCCACCCCTTTTAAACCGAATCCATTTTGTTTTACCAACATTCACCCTTAAATCCCTCTTTTCGAAATACCTACAGAGCCTTTCAATCACGTCCTTCATCTCACTAGCCGACTTTGCAAATACCAGCATGTCATCCGCAAATGCCAAGCTCCACACCTTCTTTTTCCCAATCACCACTCCTCCAGCTTGCCCGGCCTGTAGAACCTTTTCCATATCCGCCACATACAGATTGAAAAGCGTGGGACTCAAAGGGCAGCCTTGTCTCAGGCCCTTCCTCACCTCAAAATAGTCCGATTCCCATTCATTCGCTACTACCTTACAGACCGTTTCCTCGTACAAATTCCTGATGTTCCTTCTTACCCTCTCTGAGATACCTAGCTTGCCCAAACACTCGTCAAGTCTCCTTCTGTTCACCGAGTCATATGCGGCTTTCAAATCAATGAAAAGAGCAAACAGGCATCCCTTTCTTATTCCTTGGTCTATGATGACTCTCAAGGTCACCAGGTGTTCCACCGTGCTCCTTCCTTCTCTGAACCCCGCTTGTATTTCCGGCAAAAGCTTCCTTTCATTGACTTCCTTCCACAAGCGACAATCCAGGATTTTAGCAAATATTTTGTATGAGGAGTTCATCACCTCTATAATTCTCTATCGCGTCCCTCGTTCCACTCTTAAACACCGGTTGAATTATCCCCACTTTCCAGCTGACTGGTCTCCTTTTGTCTCCTCTCCCTATCCTTCTCAATTCCTCCGTAAACTTCTCCTTACAGATTCCAGGTGCTTCTTTCCACGCTTCATTTCCGAGCCCATCCAAACCTCCCGCTTTTCTTGGCTTTAGGGAATCAATAACATCCTCCACCTCTGTCACGGTGATATCCTCGGCGAGCTCTTCCTGCTTTCTCTGTCGATCTCCTGAACTATCATCTCTTTCTGACCGCATCTCCACCCCTCCTAGCATCCTCATGAAGTGGTTTTGCCATTCTTCTATCGCAATGCTCTTGGGTAATCTTTCCTTCCTTTTCCTATTCTCTCTCACGTATTTCCACAGCTCAGCTTCCGTCTTGATTTCTCGTACCCGCTGCTTCTCCTTCTACTCCCAAAGCTCCTTTTTCTTCTTCTCAATTTTTTGCAATTCTGTTTTCGCTTCCAGCACGTGCACTTTGAGCCCTTCTCCCTTTCTCCATTCTCTCATAGCCTCTCGAAACCTTTGCTTTGCGTTCCGCACTTCCCCGTCGTACCATGCTCGGCCTGGAAACGCTTCTTTGATTTTCTTTTTCACAAGTGCAGATTCCATTATCTTTGCCATCATGTCTATATCCTCTATGGCGTTCCACTCTACCTCTTCTAATTTCCTTCTGTCTCCTCCTTATCCCATCTGGCCACCCATTTCTCCGCCTTAACATCTTTCTCCCTTTGCTGCTTCAACGACACCACTACCGGCATATGATCCGACTCACTTCTTATTCCGATTTCCATCAGTTTTATTTGCCGTCTCGCCGCATCATTTGTAATTATTAGGTCAATAACTGAGGTACCCATTGCACCCACAAACGTAAATTCTCCCTCCCAGTCGCCCTCAATACACCCATTCAAAATATCCCATTGGTTCTCTAACACCCACGCCAACCAAACATTCCCTCTGCATTTTTAATTTTGTCTTTAGAATTCCTTCTTATCACATCACCCGTCTTATCCACCGTATTGACCTGCTCTTCTCCTATCCTAACATTCCAATCACCTCCTAGTATCAAGTTTGCATATTAAGATGTAGTTTTTCTTTGCATAAGTTTTGATTCCAAAACGCGAACGATAGCCTTATTAGTTCCAAAGTTATCGCAAAAAAACTTTGGACTAACCTCTTGAAAGGTTTTCCAAAATTTACATTTGTTGCAATTTTCTTGGGTGCTTCGCAAACTTAAGTCACTTTTTACACAATATCTTCGGAATCAATAAGGCTATCGTCCTAGTCCTACCATCAAAATTTTCACAACATAACAGCGCATCTAAGAAAAATATAGAAACATTGTTTGTTGTCTAAATGATGTAGTTTAACTAGCTACAAATGTCTATTTAGACAATACCACCTAGTCCGCACTAATTCTAATTATTCTTATAAAATATTTAGATGTAGTTTTCCTTTGCGGAAGTATTGATCCAAAAACGCGAACGATAGCCTTATTAGTTCGAAAGTTACCGCAAAAAAAACTTTGGACTAATTTGTTGACAGAAGAATTAATTGAAAAACAGATCAGATTTAATTGAAACTTGCAGAAATTCTTTGTGTTAATATTAGCAATAATTGTGCAAAGTTTCAAATTTTTAAACTAAAAATTGTGGGTTTTAGAACAAATCGGATTTTGCAAAAATCAAGAAATTTGGATATTCGTTAAAGACAGATTTAATTGAAAGTTGCAGAAATCATTTTTGTTAGTTGTAGTAGTAATTTTGCAAAGTTTTAAATTTTTAAATCAAAAATTGTGGGTTTTAGGGAAAAAAAATGAATGTTTTCAAACAGACAGATTTATTTGAAACTTGCAGAAATTGTTTGTGTGTTTTGGTAATAATTGTGTAAAGTTAAAAAATTTTAATCCAAAAATTGTGGGTTTTAGAAAAAGACAAATGGATGTTATGTTTTGCGCATCAAGAGATTTGAAGTTTCGTAAAAAAACAGACAGACATTATTATTTTTGTTTATAATATTTTTTACAATATCTTAATTGAAGCTTGCAGAAATTGTTTGTGTTATTTATAGTAATAATTGTGCAGAGTTTAAAACTTTTAAAATTTTTCGAAAATATCTTGCAACAGCTTTTTTTGCACACTACAGCTTTTGTTTTAATGTCATTAGAATCTCATCTGCATTTGCAAATTTAGTTTCGCTTTGTTATAAATGTTGCGCACAAATTAACGGAAAAAATCGCGTATAAATCTGTTCCGCTCCACTTCTCCCACACTAGAAATAAAGTTTGCACGATTTCAACCCACATTTTTGCATTGTTGCGAAGCTGTCGGTCGTCACAGGAAAAGCTCATCAAACAGAACGCACGCATTCTTTCCAGCGCAAATTGACACACGCGATAACACGCGCTAATTTCAATGCGAAAACCCGCTTTGTGCGGATATTCTGCAGACGTATAGATTCAGCTTTGATGTTCTTTTACAAGTCGAATGGTTAATGTAATATTTTGCGGAATAATTTTTTTTTAATTCAAAGTTTGCACGATGTCACTACACTGCTGGACTTTGGGGGCAAAAGACCGGAAAATGTTGAAAATCGAGTTCGCTCGACCGTTCGGATTTTTTATCCGTTTCACGTTCAGGCCAGAAATAAACATCGTGTTACATCAGATTTCATCAAACTGGTTTTTATATAGATTTATAACAGACTACGCAAAACTAACTAAACTAGATTAGATGGATTATAGATTTCGGTGACCTTTATACATCTATTCTACCCCATCCTCTTCCTGTAGTTGTTAGTATACTTATCTATTTGGAGCTTTTCCTCTACTCCTGATTCCTTTGGAATACTTTGAAAAAGAGACTTTTGTGGAAAAAGATTTCTGATGAAAGAGAGACTTTGAAGTCTCTTTGTACGATTTCACAGAGCGTTCGTTCTCTCTGGTTATGAAGACGACATAGTCATCACATCGGCGTAACTTTGACATTTAATGTCTAGGTCATTCAGCCTAGCCAGTAATTCATCAACTACCAGGCTTCACATCAGTGGTGATAACACACTTCCTTGTGGGCTCCCTCCAGTTGTGGAGATCCTGATGCTGTCTTTCCTATTTGTCAATTCGCAGTTCTAGTTCTCAGCATTTATCTCATAGACCAAACTAGTCTAGACAATATTAGATTTAGAAAAGATGAACTAGACTATTCGTCGTCGGAAGGATTTCGTTGGCGAAGACCCTTCCATCATTGCCATCGCCGCCTCCACTCACGGGCCTGCTAATGGCTACAGAGACCGATGCGACATCAGATTGTACGTTGGTATACAAATGTCTCGATGCCATTTAATCTTATGGTGGTGTTGCGTGTAGGGAATATGCCGGAATTATTGTGGCAGATGTAACGCCAAAAGCCTCTGTCTTGACACAGAGATCCAAGTGTCCTTCTTTACTACGGAGTGAACGACATCTTTATTCCTCTTCAGCTGGCCACCAGGACAGCGCTGACTATGGGATAGCTTACTGTTCGCGCCAATTTTAATAAATCTGTATTTTTAATTCCACATTTGAATCGATTTCAGCACCGATTAACAGAAGGGGAAAGGTGTTTTCGAAATCGCGCGATTTACTTATCAATTTACTTCGCGAATTAATATTATTCGGGGAGTATGCTTCGAGTGTGAGCACCGACCGTTTCAAGTCAAGTTAACCAGGGGTGTAATCACGAGCCCAAAGTGCTGAAGCGGCATCCAACGTCTGGAAGTCACCGATTTTAAGGGCTCCCTCTATTTTTTTTTGTCCCCCTGAAACCCACACATCTTGGCACTGCTCTACGCATAACTTCAAGATGCCGGTTGTTTTTCAATGTTGTCTATGATGTACCTTACTTCCCCCATCCAGTCATGCTGATTAGGGGCTCAGGTTTAGCCGTAGTCTTTCAGCAATCTTTCTTTTCTTCTCATCCTGCTCTTTATAGCTGATTATTTCAGTTATAGTTTTTTTGACTTAAAAAAACTGACTGGAACTTAAGTTCCAGTTGTTTTCCGATTCTAACATGAAGGGTATAGTGGTTCTAGGTTCTAGGTCATTTGGTAGGATGTCCCTCTCTGTGTCCCACCTGCTACATATGTAGATGGTGTGAATCACGCTGTCCTCTTCCCCGCAGTATTCGCAGCAGCTATCAACAGCTCTGCCTATCTTGTGGAGGTAGTCTCAAAAACATCCGTGTCCACTGAGTGCCTGTGTTAGATGATAGTTTAGTTCTCCGTGTTTCCGAGTTACCCATTTTTCGAAATCCTTTATTAGCAGCCTTGTCCATTATCCCTAATCGCTTGCTACCCATTCCTTCTGCCATGCCCGTAGTAGTTCAGTCCTTGCAATCCTTTTGGCTTCTTTTTTATCAGTAATTGTTTTGATATCTTTAGATGAGTAGATGCTAAGCCTCTCCTGCACTAGTAACTCTATTGGAGGAATGCCTGCTATTACCAGGGACGCCTCTCTTGATATAGTTCTGTAAGCGTTACTAGTTCTAATTGCTAGCATTCTATGGACCGCTGCCAACTTGTCTTTGGTGGCTTTCGCGTCGATAGCCCTGGCCCATGCAGGGGCTGCATAAAGCATTGCGGAGTGGGCCACCGAGCACAACAGTTTTCTCTTACTAGTCCTGGGTCCTCCTACATTAGGCATGAGCCTCTCCAGTGCAGAAAAAGTTTTATAAGCTTTGTCAGCAGCTTTTTTGACATGGTCCCTAAATGACAGGTTTTTATCTATTATTACGCCTAAATACTTTATGGTCCCCTTTGGTATGATAGTAGCGTCTCTAAGTTTGAAGGATACGTCGGCAATTCTTCTCATGCCAGTTAATAAAACTGCCTCCGTTTTTTGAGCTGTTTACCTTCCATCCATTTGTCTATTAGTAGCAATGCTTCATTTGCTCTCCGCTTTAGCTCATCCTCGGTTCTGCCGCATACCACCAGGGCAAGATCGTCTGCGAAGCCAACAGTCTCTACTCCTTCTGGCATCTTGAGTCTGAGAACCCCATCGTACATTATATTCCACAACGTTGGGTCCATGACTGATCCCTGTGGAACACCGCTATGGATCTTCTTCGTAGAGCGGTGGCTGTCTGATTCGATTACAATTGTCCTGTCAGATAGGTTTTTTAGCTATCTATCATCGCTATCAGGTTTGGCGGAAAGCTGCGTCGCGTGACTTCCTCTAGAATGTTTTGCCAGCACGCCGAATTAAACGCGTTGCGCACATCTAGTAATTAGAGCGCATATTCTTCTAGGTCCTCTGGTACCCTTTTTTGCGGCGTCTGCAATGGCTAAAACTTTGTTGAGAGCGTCAATTGTTGATCGCCCTTCCCTAAAACCGTACTGATTACTTGAGAGGTATTTGCCGGTCTTCAGGTCTCTTTTAATTCTTTGCAGCAGCAGCTGCTCCAGTAGTTTACCTGCAGTGTCCATCAGGCATAGCGACCTGAACGATGTTGCTTCGTTGGGCGGCTTGTCTCCTTTCCTTAGCAGTATCAGCCTAGCCATTTTCCAGATCTGCGGGAAAACACCTTCCTGTAGAGTCCTATTCATGACGCTTAGGACGTACTGGGGTACAATTGCACGCAGTCTTAATGATTTCGGAAGGAATCAGGTTCGGAGACAGGTGCTCTGCCTTTGTTAAGCCGATTACTTGCCACTACGAGTTCATCTGTTGTAAATTCCAAGACTTTACTGCATATCGGTTTCTCCCAAATCCGTGTCGGGTGGATTGGGAATAGGGCACGGACAATTTCCTCTATCAAGTCAGGGTGCGGATACATGTTTGATCTCCGGAGCTTTAGCTGTCTAGTTGCAATTTCGTAAGCATCTCCCCAGGTGTTCTCATCGATTTTCTCGCAGAGGTTTGTCCAACATCTCCTCTTCTCGCTATTTATCATTCTCCGCAGCGTTTTCCTGGACTCTACATACTTTAGTCTGAGCGCTTCTTTCTTTGCCGTCGTCTCTGCGGCCTTCTTTTTACATCTCTGGTATGTACGCCTGCTCAGCCCACAGAAGGGCTCCCTCTACCCATTATCCCCATTTCCTCCCGTAAAAAAGGCGCCAGAAGGACGATCCACACGTGGCGGAGACCCGAGCGACCTTAACAGGTAAGTGATTAGACTAGCCAAGTTTCAAACGGGAAATTTTGATTTTCGTGAGACACGGTCCAAACACTTACCAAAGAGAATTTGTTTTGGGAGCCGATCAGCGAACATCCGGCACATATACCCTAGCCAGCGCAGTTGATTGTGGTGTTCTTTATAGAGTCGCAATTGGCTCTTTCCCGAATTTCTTTGTAGGAGATGAAATCATGCCATTTAACTCCCATGATACAGCGCAGCAATTTCTCCAGCACCTTAACGTGCCTTTTGTACACAATCCAGCACTTACTACCGTATAGTAGGATGGATAAGGCAACTGCTTTGAAAACTAGGAATTTAGTGTGTATGGTCAGGTCACTACAGCTAAAGACTCTCTCCTGGCAATTTCAATTGACTAATTTCAACATCCAGGGACTTGATGACTTCCCAGATAGTTGTATTGTTCAACAGTCTCGATAGGGGTTCCATCCATATATATATATATATATCTACGCGTGGCTGATGCTGCTGGTGGATGAAATCCCATAATAAAGAGTTTGCTTTTGGACGTGTTTACCTCCATCCCAAGAGAGCCATACTACACTTGAGAATGTGTCCACCGCTTCTTCTGCTGTGTTGGACAAAATAACATGGATCTGCATATTGCAGCTCCCCTCACTCTGGAAGTCACCTTGTCCTGGTGTGAGGGCTTAGTTTCGCAACAAACCGTTAGACGTTACCGACCAGAGTTCAACTCCGGTTGGAGCGGTCAGCGGAGAGCGAACAACCAAGAACTTCCAAACCCTTAATACAAGGTGTCATGCGACCCGTGTCGGAAGGACTGGTTGGTGGCCAAGGGCAATCGGCCATCGCTAACGGAGCTCCTCTGATACCTGGCAACCTCAGAGGGTATCAAGCCTTACCATGTCAAGCGGGGCTCTGACGTGGCGGATCTTTAGTTCCCTTGCCACTCGTGGGATTTAAATGAATTCCAAAAGTAAAAATAATCCATGTGTGCGGGACCTAACCGACACAGAGAACAAGGAAGTCAGCCCAGATTCCCGGGAAGACGACCTTGACCTCACACTCGTAGACATGAGCAGTCCAGCCATGTCTACGGAGGCAGAGGTGGATGTTCTTTTAGGGACAGAGGAGGACTTGCCGCCTCCTGTCACAAAACAAGAATGACCAGCAGGCGCACCAAAATAGCCCAAGTGAACATCCATCATGCCAAAGCAGCTTCAGCTGTGATGGCTAGGATGTTCACCAAGCAGCACCTAGGGCTAGCGCTGCTTCAAGAACGCTGGACTTACGGAGGTAAGATCAGAGGCCTTAGCAACAGGGAATGTAAGTTGGTATGGGACAGCCGTGAGGTCTGCCCTAGAACTTGCATTATGGTAAGAAAGGCCATAAATTACTTATGTCTTTCAGAATTTATAACGCGGGATTTAGTTCCGATTCAGGCCCTCATCAAAACCGAGGGTCTCCACCGCTAAGTAGAGATCGCATCAGAATACTTCCTTGGCGATGGTAACAGCATACCACCCATTCAAGTACAAAAACTGGTACACTGTATTAGGAGAAGGCTGCCACTCATCCTGGGATGTGACGCAAACGCACACAATGAGATGTGGGGCAGCACGGACACTAATAAGAGAGGTGAGTACCTTTCAGAATACCTCATTAAAGAAAACTTAATTGTGTACAACGTTGGGAACACACCAACATTTGTCACTAAAGTCAGAAATGAAGTACTGGATATTACGGTAGGTAGCGCTAACGTAAGTAAACTAATTAAAAAGTGGAGGGTTTCGAGTGAGCCCTCAATGTCAGATCATAGGATCATAGAGTTTGAGCTGGAAGGAGCGAGTGAGGAAAACATCCCCATTCGAAACCCCAGATAAACTGTGTGGCCTATGTTTAGTTCACAACTAAAAGAAAACCTAGCGCAGGTGACAGTGCGGGTAGTATCAAACACTACACCGTGCTGGGAGAGGCTATAGGAGAAATAAATGTAGCAATCACCACGGCATTTGAAACCAGCTGCCGGAGCATAAGGAGCATAAGGACGAAAAATGGTGGAACAAAAATTTGTGTACATTAAGAGCAAAAGTACGTAGGCTTTTCAACAAAGCCAAGCAATGCGGAAATTGGCTAGAATACTCCGAGGTGGTTACCACCTACAACAAAGAGATCAGAAGGACAAAAAGGCAAAACTTTAGGACCTTCTGTGAAAACATAGAATCCAAGCCGGTGGCAGCTAGACTGCACAAAGCACTAGCGAAGGATAGAGTGGAAATGACAAGAAACCGGATGGGACCTTCACGGAGGATGAAGAGCAAAGAGCTCTCCTCCTACTAGAAACCTAGAAATTTTCCGGGATGTAGAGGATACAGGGAGACCGAGGGCTTGATGCAACCACGGAAACCAACTCGGGCGGACTGGAAGAGGGCAGCGTCCATCTGTACCGAAAACCGAATCAGATGGGCTATCGGCACTTTCCAGCCTTTTATGGCCCCAGGTGTGGACGGACTAGTTCCTGCCTTCCTACAAAAGGGAGAGAGAGAACTAATGCCGTATCTTCTAAATATCTTTAGAAGTAGTTTAGCGCTCGGATATATACCGGAGCAATGGAGAAGGGCTAAGGTGGTATTTATACCGAATGTGGGGAAGAAAGACACCACTCAACCGAAGTCATTTAGACCCATTAGTCTAACATTTTTATGTTAAAGACAATGGAGAAGGTGATTGATAATTACCTTAGGACTATAGTGCTGGTAGGTACACCACTACACAGGAGTCAGCATGCTTACAGAGCAGGGAAATCCACAGAAACCGCCCTGTATCAGCTGACAAACGAAATAGAAGCAGCATTAGAGACAAAGGAAGTAGCGATATGTGCCTTCTTGGATATAGAGGGAGCTTTTGACATCACCTCACACGAGGCTGTTAAGGCGGCCCTCGAAAGAAGGAATATCGACAGCACTATCTCAAAGTGGATGTGAGAAATGCTGAGAACTAGAACAGCGGAGACATAAGTGGGAAGAGACACCATTAAGATCTCCACAACTCGAGGGTGCCCACAGGGAGGTGTACTATCACCGCTAATGTGGAGCCTAGTAGTTGATGAACTACTGGTTAGGCCAAAGGACCTAGACATCAAATGTCAAGGTTACGCCGATGACATAGTCATAATGGCCAGAGGGAAATTTTAGGAAACGATCTGTGAAATTGTTCAGAGAGGCCTCAAAGTAACTAGTAGATGGTGTCAAACAGTGGGACTGAGACTCAACCCGAGCAAAACCACGGTAATACCATTTACTAGAAGGAGAAAACTAAACTGCCTACATCCCATACCCATAGATGGGAAGGCAGTAGAATACCAACAGGAGATAAGGTATCTGGGTATCACACTAGATAGCAAACTCCTATGGAATAGACACGCTGAGGCAGCGGTAGGTAAAGCCAAACGCGCCCTAATGGTGTGCAGAAATCTGGCAGGAAAAACGTGGGGTTGTAACCCCACTATCATGCGATGGATGTACATCATGATAGTGAGACCTGCAATCACTTATGGGGCAGTTGCGTGGGGAAGTAGAATCAAGCTGGCCTCTATGAGGAAACAGCTTGAGAAGATTCAAAGACTGGCGTGTGTCTGCATCACGGGGGCGATGGGGTCGTGTCCGACAGCAGCATTGGAGCTGCTGCTGGATCTGACTCCGCTGCACCTTGTAGTGGAAAGGGCCGCCAGATCGGCGATCATATGGTTCAGCAAGGAAGGAATGGGCAGAGGTAAAATAATCGGGAGCAGAAACCGAAACAGCCTCGCTGCCAAGATCCCCTGGCTGGAAGTACCAAAAGACGAAATGGTATGCAAATACCACTTCGAGAAAAACTACACAGCAATGTGCAGTAGTAAAGCCGATTGGAGCGACGAATCCTCAGCATACCACATAGAGCAAAATGCCATCAAGTGGTATACAGATGGTTCGAAGACAAAGGAAGGTACTGGTGCAGGAGAGTTTGGACCTCGTACCAGGTACTTCGAATCCATGGGAACATCCCCAAGTATCTTCCAAGCAGAGGTACACGCAATCGAAAGATGTGCACAGTTTAATCTCGACAGGAATTATCGCAAAAAACGAATTGCTATCCTGTCAGACAGCCAAACAGCCATTAAGGCCATTAGCTCATACACCATCAGAAATCCAAACTAGTATGGGACTGTGTGGGGAAGCTTAACAAGCTTGGCAGGGATAATAAAGTAACGCTATACTGGGTACCAGTACACACTGGTATAGACGGAAACGAAGAAGCCGATCACCTAGCGAACAAGGGATCCAGTAGTCCATTTATAGGTCCGGAACCCTTTTGAGTGTCAACACCATCCACAAAAGTTTAGATAAAGAAACAAGAGAAAAATGGATGGAAAGAACTTCCAGGGCGAATGCAATCCAAAGTGATGCTGGGATCTTTTAACCAGAAGAGAACAATAGCTTGCCTGAAACTAAGCAGGAACAAGCTTAAAATTCTGATGGGACACTGCAGACTTAGGAAACATCTCAAGGCCCTAGGCCTAGAGGAGGATGACGGATGCAGATTCTGTGGCTCAGCAGAGGAAACCCCCATACATCTGTCCAAAGACTGCGGAGCATTACTCCGCAAGAGACAGAAGTACCTTGGGGCTCACTGATTGAATACAGAGGAGCTGCAGGCCTTGAATCCCACCCAGATCCTGAAATTCCTAATGGAATCAGGATTAGAGGAGGCGCTCTAAATGGGTAAGTACACCAACACTTGGAGCAGGAGGGTGGGGTACAATAGATCTATAAAGGTCGCAGTACAAGTCGTCACCACCATATCTACAATCTACAAATCTACAAAATATTGCAGCTCAGTGAGAGATCTCTTGCGTACATTTTTCTGGACTTTAGGACGTGCAAGGTTATGTAATCCATTGTCAAAGCGATATCGGATATCAATACCACGGTCCTGAAGCACTCTCGGTCCAAGCATAAGAGAAACGCAGTCATGTAAAATATTAAAAAGAAGAGGTGCTAAACACGCCATTAGAAATGTTGAGAAAGCCGGTGATATCGCCACCTGCAATAACTTGTGCCTAGTTCTCCGTTTGAAAATCGGCAATTATATTCACTAGCTTTGCTGGACAGCCAAATTTTAAGAGTATTTGCCACAGGGCTTGCCTGTTCACCATATCGAATGCCTTCCGTATATCCACAAAAATAGCAAACATAGAAAAATGCTGCTCCCCTTACTTTTTCCTGGAGTGAAGTGTGAAGATCATTCTGTTAACTTGACTCTCTGGTAGTATTGTCTCTAACGCAGGTTGTATACGGTTACAGAGGCTAGAACTAGACTGGACAAGATAAGACAGTTCTATTCAGTTTTGTAGATATATTGGCGTAACAATTTTCTGCAAATTTTAATTTGCAAATTAATTATTTTCTCGCCGCCCCGACGCCGCCACCCTCATTAACCGGCGAAACGTGTTCCGCTCTCCGAACATTTTAATTGGAATTGTGATTTTTTCCGCTTGGATTTTGATTTATCTCTCGATATTTCGGCGAATCATTTCGAGCGAAATTTATGCAAATTATCGGGACGGGAGCCCGTGCGCGAAACCGCCTGTTACTACCCACACACACACTCACACGCGCGTCATTTTCACGAAAACTTTTCACCCGGCGAATGCCAAAATCGATAATTATGAAAATATTCAACGAAATTACAAACTTATTAAGACCTATACTAGGTATCTCCTACTTTAATCTACGTAACTCAAAATTGAGACAAGAAATTTCAATTTTGGATTTACTCTACATTAGAAGACAAGACAAGAAATATCAAATATAAGTCTAGTTTGTTCTAGATAAAGACTTGATATATTGACTTACCACATTTGCTAATATTTACTTATTTGCTAATATTAATAGCAACTGAATAATTCTGAAAGAAAACTCGATATCAAAACTAGTTTGGACTTGGTCTAGACGTGTCCGCAAAATTTAAAAATTCGTGAAAGTCAAACTTTTTTTCAAATCTTTTAATTTAAATCTCAAACTTAAGATATAAATCTTCACTTGCGACTAGTTTGAGCAGGTTGTTCGTATTAATTGCATTAACAATTTGGACTCGGATTCGTTGTGAAATTATTGCGGCCTTAACCTCCGCACGAAGTCTCGGTAAATCTTCCTCCGGTGCTTGCGTAACGAGCGTTCGCTTTTGGCACGGAGGCGGAGAACAATGACAATTGCGCAAGGCATAATTAATTAAGTTTTTATTTTGGAATTAGTTTACTTGAGGGTAAAGACAATGACAAGTTTTTGTTCAAGGATGATTTGGTTGTTGGAAAAACCGATTAAGGATCAGTCCAGCTCATTCCAAATACCGAATTAAGGTTTCGACTAGATTTCTCATGGTTTAGATTAAAACGTAGATCAAATTCTAATTTGTATGAGATGTAGACATGAAATGGGGCGTTGCGAATACGAAGGGTGACTCAACATTGGGTCATTTTTTTTCACGAATGGGATCAGAACCCTCTCGAGAATCCGCAGGTGTAGGTTTCATGAGTTTGTCATAAGTTCATCAAAATCGACATCAGCCTTTGCTGAGTTCATCCGCAATATGTTGATATATAAATTTATTGAATATATGATCATGTTTCGCACCGTTTCTCTCACTGTTACTAACATCCAAGACTATGGATTCTGGATGTCGGCCAAAGATGAAGATTACATACTCTCTGCATAGTTTTAAGGTTTTTTTTCAACCCCAATCGGTAAAAAAAATTCAAATGCGTTTTTGTCGAAACCACCATTTGTTGAGTTCGCCCTTCGTATACGCAACGCCACAAATCAATCCTACGGTTCTCAACATCAATTTGTGTCTATATAGTTTTAGAATTGTTAAAACGAACATTATAGTTAATCATATAAACTTAATAAAGTCGGAACACAACCTGAATATATAAATATATTCGACCTTCCCGGAGCTCTATAATACTAATGATGATTTTTAGGACTACCAAAAACAAATCTCACGTTTGTCAGTTATTTTAATCAAATTTGTCAGTTATTTTATAGCTTTCATTCCACCTTCGTGGCATTCAACAAAAACCAGAAAAATAACTTTTGTTTTTTAAGATCATTCCGATTTTGATGGAAATGGAAAGATTGAAAGATCATTTCCATTTAGTCATTCCGATACCTTAAGGGGATAGCCAACTGTAGACGCGTTTCGAGATTTATCTCTCATCAGTACTGCTTTGCTTGAATGAACAACAATATGTAAACCACTTACTTAGACCTATATGGATGGTTCATTAGTATTATAGAGCTCCGGAAAGGTTGAATATATTTATATGTTCAGGCTGTGTTCCGACTTTATTAAGTTTTTAGTTAAATTCTGTCTATAATAGACACAATTGTCTGTAACAGAATCTGTCTGTAATAGACAAAATGTAATTTCAAATTCGAGTTTAGCTTGTATGAGATGCAGATGTGAAATCGATGCTACGTTCCTCGACATCTTATTGTTATTCAGTTTAGTGTATAAATTTACGGATTCTTTGTGTCTGTATAGTTTTAGTTAAATGGTATCATAATTGAAGAACTTTCTTCAAACAATTCTTCCAATTAAAGCAAATTGATAAAAGAAAATTGTTGTGAAAGTTTTTCGATTTAGTTTCTATTAAACTACAATAAAGTCTATACGCCAATCGATTTATATTTGCAACAATCTTTGCAATTTTATTTTCGCACCCTTTCTCTCACTGTTACTAACAACATTCAAGACTATGGATTCTGGACGTCAGCCAAAGATGAAGATTACATACACTCAGATACTACACTCTACATAGTTTTAGGTTTTTTTTGCATACATTTTGCGCTGTGATTTACGATCGTAACATACGCGACGTCTAACTTGAACAAAGTTTCTGCAACTAAAAAAAAAACAACAAAAAGGAAACTTCATTTTCTCCAAGTCTTGCATCCTACGTACTAGAAAACAAAAATGTTTAAAGTTTGTTCGAACTCAATTATGTAGACTGGACAAGACTAGACAGACAAGACTAGACAGACAAGACTAGACAGACAAGACTAGACAGACAAGACTAGACAGACAAGACAAGACTAGACAGACAAGACTAGACAGACAAGACTAGACAGACAAGACTAGACAGACAAGACTAGAGAGACAAGACTAGACAGACAAGACTAGACAGACAAGACTAGACAGACAAGACTAGACAGACAAGACAAGACTAGACAGACAAGACTAGACAGACAAGACTAGACAGACAAGACTAGACAGACAAGACTAGACAGACAAGACTAGACAGACAAGACTAGACAGACAAGACTAGACAGACAAGACTAGACAGACAAGACTAGACAGACAAGACTAGACAGACAAGACTAGACAGACAAGACTAGACAGACAAGACTAGACAGACAAGACTAGACAGACAAGACTAGACAGACAAGACTAGACAGACAAGACTAGACAGACAAGACTAGACAGACAAGACTAGACAGACAAGACTAGACAGACAAGACTAGACAGACAAGACTAGACAGACAAGACTAGAAAGACAAGACTAGAAAGACAAGACTAGACAGACAAGACTAGACAGACAAGACTAGACAGACAAGACTAGACAGACAAGACTAGACAGACAAGACAAGACTAGACAGACAAGACTAGACAGACAAGACTAGACAGACAAGACTAGACAGACAAGACTAGACAGACAAGACTAGACAGACAAGACTAGACAGACAAGACTAGACAGACAAGACTAGACAGACAAGACTAGACAGACAAGACTAGACAGACAAGACTAGACAGACAAGACTAGACAGACAAGACTAGACAGACAAGACTAGACAGACAAGACTAGACAGACAAGACTAGACAGACAAGACTAGACAGACAAGACTAGACAGACAAGACTAGACAGACAAGACTAGACAGACAAGACTAGACAGACAAGACTAGACAGACAAGACTAGACAGACAAGACTAGACAGACAAGACTAGACAGACAAGACTAGACAGACAAGACTAGACAGACAAGACTAGACAGACAAGACTAGACAGACAAGACTAGACAGACAAGACTAGACAGACAAGACTAGACAGACAAGACTAGACAGACAAGACTAGACAGACAAGACTAGACAGACAAGACTAGACAGACAAGACTAGACAGACAAGACTAGACAGACAAGACTAGACAGACAAGACTAGACAGACAAGACTAGACAGACAAGACTAGACAGACAAGACTAGACAGACAAGACTAGACAGACAAGACTAGACAGACAAGACTAGACAGACAAGACTAGACAGACAAGACTAGACAGACAAGACTAGACAGACAAGACTAGACAGACAAGACTAGACAGACAAGACTAGACAGACAAGACTAGACAGACAAGACTAGACAGACAAGACTAGACAGACAAGACTAGACAGACAAGACTAGACAGACAAGACTAGACAGACAAGACTAGACAGACAAGACTAGACAGACAAGACTAGACAGACAAGACTAGACAGACAAGACTAGACAGACAAGACTAGACAGACAAGACTAGACAGACAAGACTAGACAGACAAGACTAGACAGACAAGACTAGACAGACAAGACTAGACAGACAAGACTAGACAGACAAGACTAGACAGACAAGACTAGACAGACAAGACTAGACAGACAAGACTAGACAGACAAGACTAGACAGACAAGACTAGACAGACAAGACTAGACAGACAAGACTAGACAGACAAGACTAGACAGACAAGACTAGACAGACAAGACTAGACAGACAAGACTAGACAGACAAGACTAGACAGACAAGACTAGACAGACAAGACTAGACAGACAAGACTAGACAGACAAGACTAGACAGACAAGACTAGACAGACAAGACTAGACAGACAAGACTAGACAGACAAGACTAGACAGACAAGACTAGACAGACAAGACTAGACAGACAAGACTAGACAGACAAGACTAGACAGACAAGACTAGACAGACAAGACTAGACAGACAAGACTAGACAGACAAGACTAGACAGACAAGACTAGACAGACAAGACTAGACAGACAAGACTAGACAGACAAGACTAGACAGACAAGACTAGACAGACAAGACTAGACAGACAAGACTAGACAGACAAGACTAGACAGACAAGACTAGACAGACAAGACTAGACAGACAAGACTAGACAGACAAGACTAGACAGACAAGACTAGACAGACAAGACTAGACAGACAAGACTAGACAGACAAGACTAGACAGACAAGACTAGACAGACAAGACTAGACAGACAAGACTAGACAGACAAGACTAGACAGACAAGACTAGACAGACAAGACTAGACAGACAAGACTAGACAGACAAGACTAGACAGACAAGACTAGACAGACAAGACTAGACAGACAAGACTAGACAGACAAGACTAGACAGACAAGACTAGACAGACAAGACTAGACAGACAAGACTAGACAGACAAGACTAGACAGACAAGACTAGACAGACAAGACTAGACAGACAAGACTAGACAGACAAGACTAGACAGACAAGACTAGACAGACAAGACTAGACAGACAAGACTAGACAGACAAGACTAGACAGACAAGACTAGACAGACAAGACTAGACAGACAAGACTAGACAGACAAGACTAGACAGACAAGACTAGACAGACAAGACTAGACAGACAAGACTAGACAGACAAGACTAGACAGACAAGACTAGACAGACAAGACTAGACAGACAAGACTAGACAGACAAGACTAGACAGACAAGACTAGACAGACAAGACTAGACAGACAAGACTAGACAGACAAGACTAGACAGACAAGACTAGACAGACAAGACTAGACAGACAAGACTAGACAGACAAGACTAGACAGACAAGACTAGACAGACAAGACTAGACAGACAAGACTAGACAGACAAGACTAGACAGACAAGACTAGACAGACAAGACTAGACAGACAAGACTAGACAGACAAGACTAGACAGACAAGACTAGACAGACAAGACTAGACAGACAAGACTAGACAGACAAGACTAGACAGACAAGACTAGACAGACAAGACTAGACAGACAAGACTAGACAGACAAGACTAGACAGACAAGACTAGACAGACAAGACTAGACAGACAAGACTAGACAGACAAGACTAGACAGACAAGACTAGACAGACAAGACTAGACAGACAAGACTAGACAGACAAGACTAGACAGACAAGACTAGACAGACAAGACTAGACAGACAAGACTAGACAGACAAGACTAGACAGACAAGACTAGACAGACAAGACTAGACAGACAAGACTAGACAGACAAGACTAGACAGACAAGACTAGACAGACAAGACTAGACAGACAAGACTAGACAGACAAGACTAGACAGACAAGACTAGACAGACAAGACTAGACAGACAAGACTAGACAGACAAGACTAGACAGACAAGACTAGACAGACAAGACTAGACAGACAAGACTAGACAGACAAGACTAGACAGACAAGACTAGACAGACAAGACTAGACAGACAAGACTAGACAGACAAGACTAGACAGACAAGACTAGACAGACAAGACTAGACAGACAAGACTAGACAGACAAGACTAGACAGACAAGACTAGACAGACAAGACTAGACAGACAAGACTAGACAGACAAGACTAGACAGACAAAACTAGACAGACAAGACTAGACAGACAAAACTAAACACAAGACTAGATAGACAAGACTAGACAGACAAGATTAGACAAACATGACTAGGCAGACAAGAATTGTCTAGTCTTGTGTATCTAGAGAGACAAAACTAGATACCTAAGACTAGACTGACAAGAGTATGCAGACAAAACTAAACGGAGTAGGCTAGTCAGACAAACACGTGTTTGTCTGACTAGTCTACTCCGTTTAGTTTTGTCTGGGTGAAGGTGGTGTACACCTTCATTGAAAGTGAAATTTATTTATGTATAGACTACAAAAATGAAACCGTTTCCGGATACAATATGTATGTATTCACATAGATTAGAACATTCTGAAACCTCTGATGTAATTAGATTTTTCGTAGATCATCTAATTTTCGAGTTATAGACTAGAAGTTAAAACAAAACTAATTTTGTACAATTGGACAATTTATGCAGTTTTAAAAACTCCAACAAAGCAAACATTAAATTCGGGTAATCATAACTTAATTTCTAACTTAAATTTCACTGAAACTTAATTTAAACTTGAATTTAAAAAAATATAACCTAGTTTTAATTTTTCTCCAAAAATTCAATAAAACACATACGTACTTCTAGTCATCCTTCTCTACTTTACTGCAAGTCGCCTATGACGTACTTCCACGCTCAGTGTTCGCGTGTGTCTTGAACCCTCACGTCGCTCTGCACAGTTTCAGTAATACTTTCGGTAATTTGCAACCGCCAGCCTTGCGAACGGTGTTAAAATGGGGGCGAATTTGTGGGGAACGCGTCGCGATAATAGGTTTCGCGGGAGGCTTTTCCGCGAGAGTTGTGAGTTTTAATGAAATTTCGAGAAAAAATTTCAAAGTTGTGATTCAATATGGCCGGAAACGTCAAAAATCGGACAGGGTAACAAGAATGCAACCATGGAGAAAATGTAAGTTACTAGAATTTGTTTTCCTAGCTTACTTTAATAACAAATAATTTTGAATGTTTAAGAAAACTTCATTTACTTATTTCTTGAAAAAAATTATTAAATACTACATATTATTTATATTATTAAATAATTTGTCTAGTCTTGTTTTAATTTTGTCTTGTCTTGCTTTTCTAGTTTTGTTTGTCTAGTCTTGTCTGTCTAGTTTTGTCTGTCTAGTCTTTTGGGTCTAGTCTTGTTTGTCTAGTCTTGTCTGTCTAGTTTTATCTGTGTAGTTTTATCTGACTAGTCTTATCTATCTAGTCTTATCTGTCTAGTCTTGTCAATCTAGTCTTGTCTGTCTAGTCCTATCTGTCCAGTCTTGTCTGTCTAACCTTGTGTCTGTCTAGTATTGTCTAACTAGTCTTGTCTATCTAGTCTTTTCAGTTTAGTTTTGTCTATCTAGTCTTGCCTCTCTAGTCTTGACTTTTTACTCTTGTCTATCTAGTCTTGTCTGTCTAGTCTTGTCTGTCTAGTCTTGTCTGTCAGTCTTGTCTGTCTAGTCTTGTCTCTCTAGTCTTGTCTGTCTAGTCTTGTCTGTCTAGTCTTGTCTGTCTAGTCTTGTCTCTCTAGTCTTGTCTGTCTAGTCTTGTCTGTCTAGTCTTGTCTGTCTAGTCTTGTCTGTCTAGTCTTGTCTGTCTAGTCTTGTCTGTCTAGTCTTGTCTGTCTAGTCTTGTCTGTCTAGTCTTGTCTGTCTAGTCTTGTCTGTCTAGTCTTGTCTGTCTAGTCTCGTCTGTCTAGTCTTGTCTGTCTAGTCTTGTCTGTCTAGTCTTGTCTGTCTAGTCTTGTCTGTCTAGTCTTGTCTGTCTAGTCTTGTCTGTCTAGTCTCGTCTGTCTAGTCTTGTCTGTCTAGTCTTGTCTGTCTAGTCTTGTCTGTCTAGTCTTGTCTGTCTAGTTTTGTCTGTCTAGTCTTGTCTGTCTAGTCTTGTCTGTCTAGTCTTGTCTGTCTAGTCTTGTCTGTCTAGTCTTGTCTGTCTAGTCTTGTCTGTCTAGTCTTGTCTGGCAGAGGTGCAAGCAGGATTCAGAGAGGGAAGAGGCATAACACTTAGATTTATAATTGATCAGGAAATTGGATCTGGGAGCCTTTTTGCTCTTTTTATCGACCTGAAAGCAGCGTATGATTCCGTAGATAGAGGGAGATTGTATGAATGTTTGGTTAAAAAGGGTATTTCGCAGAGGGTGAGGAGGAATGTAAGGGAGCTGTATAGGGAATCGGTGTGTAAGATCAGGGTGAATGAGTGTGTAACGGAATATTTCGAGATAAAAAAGGGTCTGAGGCAGGGATGTCCACTGAGCCCCACACTTTTCAATCTCTATGTGGCTGATTTGCAAAGAGTTTTGGCAGACGGACAAGCTGGAGGAGTGGTGGTAGGGAGAACAAAGGTGTGGAGCTTAGCATACGCTGATGATGTCGTTGTATTTACCAAGACAGCTGGGGAATTGAGAGAGGTAATTGAAAGGGTTTAGAGGGTTTTTTGAAAGGAGAGATTTGAGTGTGAATGTGGGAAAAACTAAATGGATGCGGTTCAAAAGAGGTGGGAAGTTCAAGAAAGAGAGGTTTGAATGGAGAGGGAGGTAAATCGAGGAGGTGCAAAGGTTTAAGTATCTAGGGTATGTATTTGGAAATGGAAATAGCAATAGAGAACATGTGGAGTATGTAGCGAAGAAAGCGTGGGTGGCAGCTGGGCGAGTCTGGAATGAATGGAGAAATAAATTCGAAGGTAACTTCAGGGCGGCTGAGACGGTGTGGAAGGTGTGTGCGAGAAGCATTTTATTGTATGGCTCAGAAGTCTGGGGGACGAGAGAGGAGGAGAGGATAGCGAGAGTCCAGTTAAAGTTTTTCAAAAAAATCCTGAAGCTTGATAGGTCGACACCTAGTTATATTGTCCTCCAGGAGGTGAATGCGTGCAAGGTGGCAGTCTTGGCTGCAAGAAAGGTCATAAGGTATGAATATAAGGTGAGTGAAATGGTAGATGAAAGGTTAATAAAAGAGGTTTTTAGAATGGTAAATCGAGTGGGAGTAGGCGGTATGAAAGGGAGTGACTGGGGTAAGAATAAGAGGAAAGTGTATGAAAGAGGTGGTATATCTGGTGAAGGGCTCAAAACGCTAAAGCAGGAAAGGGTAGGGTGGGCCGAAAGGTTGGTAGAACGTTTGCAAGAAGTGGATCGGCAAGGAGCGGCAAAGCAAGATAGAAAGTACAAATTTTCATAAAGGGTACGTAAAGATACAGGTACATGGGCGGTTACCAAACTATGTAAGTGTAAATCAAGAGGACGATGCACAAGTCATGTTAGCAAGGTATAGGTGTGGATGTGAGGAGCGTGGAAGAAGATACTGGATGAGTGAGGACCATAGAAAGTGTAGTGTTTCTGGGACAGCAAAGGATACTTGGGAGCATTGGATGGAAGAGTGTACAAGGGGTGAATGGAATGAGGGAGAGAGGCGGGTAGGAAAGAAATGGGAGGAATGTATGAATGATAGCGGAAAGGGTCTCAAACTGCTGAGACGGATAAAAAGATGGAAAGAGCAAACTGGTAACAGAGTATATAAATAGAGAATATAAATTTAAAAATAAAAATACAAAAATATCACAAAACAAAAAATAAACTCCAATTTCCTTTATAATACACCTTATAAAGGAAATTGGAATTTATTTTTTGTTTTGTGATATTTTTGTATTTTTATTTTTAAATTTATATATTTTTTTTGTATTTGGTTTCTATATGCCAGTAGGTTAATAAATAAAATAAATAAATAGTCTTGTCTGTCTAGTCTTGTCCGTCTAGTCTTGTCTGTCTAGTCTTGTCTGTCTAGTCTTGTCTGTCTAGTCTTGTCTGTCTAGTCTTGTCTGTCTAGTCTTGTCTGTCTAGTCTTGTCTGTCTAGTCTTGTCTGTCTAGTCTTGTCTGTCTAGTCTTGTCTGTCTAGTCTTGTCTGTCTAGTCTTGTCTGTCTAGTCTTGTCTGTCTAGTCTTGTCTGTCTAGTCTTGTCTGTCTAGTCTTGTCTGTCTAGTCTTGTCTGTCTAGTCTTGTCTGTCTAGTCTTGTCTGTCTAGTCTTGTCTGTCTAGTCTTGTCTGTCTAGTCTTGTCTGTCTAGTCTTGTCTGTCTAGTCTTGTCTGTCTAGTCTTGTCTGTCTAGTCTTGTCTGTCTAGTCTTGTCTGTCTAGTCTTGTCTGTCTAGTCTTGTCTGTCTAGTCTTGTCTGTCTAGTCTTGTCTGTCTAGTCTTGTCTGTCTAGTCTTGTCTGTCTAGTCTTGTCTGTCTAGTCTTGTCTGTCTAGTCTTGTCTGTCTAGTCTTGTCTGTCTAGTCTTGTCTGTCTAGTCTTGTCTGTCTAGTCTTGTCTGTCTAGTCTTGTCTGTCTAGTCTTGTCTGTCTAGTCTTGTCTGTCTAGTCTTGTCTGTCTAGTCTTGTCTGTCTAGTCTTGTCTGTCTAGTCTTGTCTGTCTAGTCTTGTCTGTCTAGTCTTGTCTGTCTAGTCTTGTCTGTCTAGTCTTGTCTGTCTAGTCTTGTCTGTCTAGTCTTGTCTGTCTAGTCTTGTCTGTCTAGTCTTGTCTGTCTAGTCTTGTCTGTCTAGTCTTGTCTGTCTAGTCTTGTCTGTCTAGTCTTGTCTGTCTAGTCTTGTCTGTCTAGTCTTGTCTGTCTAGTCTTGTCTGTCTAGTCTTGTCTGTCTAGTCTTGTCTGTCTAGTCTTGTCTGTCTAGTCTTGTCTGTCTAGTCTTGTCTGTCTAGTCTTGTCTGTCTAGTCTTGTCTGTCTAGTCTTGTCTGTCTAGTCTTGTCTGTCTAGTCTTGTCTGTCTAGTCTTGTCTGTCTAGTCTTGTCTGTCTAGTCTTGTCTGTCTAGTCTTGTCTGTCTAGTCTTGTCTGTCTAGTCTTGTCTGTCTAGTCTTGTCTGTCTAGTCTTGTCTGTCTAGTCTTGTCTGTCTAGTCTTGTCTGTCTAGTCTTGTCTGTCTAGTCTTGTCTGTCTAGTCTTGTCTGTCTAGTCTTGTCTGTCTAGTCTTGTCTGTCTAGTCTTGTCTGTCTAGTCTTGTCTGTCTAGTCTTGTCTGTCTAGTCTTGTCTGTCTAGTCTTGTCTGTCTAGTCTTGTCTGTCTAGTCTTGTCTGTCTAGTCTTGTCTGTCTAGTCTTGTCTGTCTAGTCTTGTCTGTCTAGTCTTGTCTGTCTAGTCTTGTCTGTCTAGTCTTGTCTGTCTAGTCTTGTCTGTCTAGTCTTGTCTGTCTAGTCTTGTCTGTCTAGTCTTGTCTGTCTAGTCTTGTCTGTCTAGTCTTGTCTGTCTAGTCTTGTCTGTCTAGTCTTGTCTGTCTAGTCTTGTCTGTCTAGTCTTGTCTGTCTAGTCTTGTCTGTCTAGTCTTGTCTGTCTAGTCTTGTCTGTCTAGTCTTGTCTGTCTAGTCTTGTCTGTCTAGTCTTGTCTGTCTAGTCTTGTCTGTCTAGTCTTGTCTGTCTAGTCTTGTCTGTCTAGTCTTGTCTGTCTAGTCTTGTCTGTCTCAGTCCTGTCTGTGACGTTGACGGAGACGGACGTGTGTTTGGGTGCGTGACAAACATCTCGAAGTTAAATCGAAATTATCTAAGTGGAAATAGACCAAAAAATTCTACACTGTTTATTATAATGTGCAGAATTTGCCAGTGTTTATAAAAACAATAAACTGTAGTGTGAGAGAAGACTCAATATTGTGTAATTAATCTAGAGACAGAGACTCGCCGTATTTATAGTGTTCTATGTTCAATATCTTGCTTTTGTACATATTTCCTCATAAACTGTATATATTTTCTGTGTTGTACTATATATCCTGGACATATGCTCGCATACAGCAAACTTAGCTAAGTATACACCTTAGTTATTAATTAACTAAAAACTAACCTCAATCTAAAAACTCTTTTCTAAGCACGTGTTGAAAGATCAACCTGAGATAGTTAAATGTGAAATTGTCAGCTTCACATGGTTGTTCAGTCTTAAGTAGCGCAAGTGGTAAAAGCGCCGGAATCTGGATTCGGCCTGCCTGGGTTCGATCCCAGCTGTGCATTTACACTTTTTCATAAAAATTCAGTGTTAAAATCTAATATCGAAATTTTGTATTAAAGTTTACTTTGAATATTACTATAAATATTACCATGAATATATTCCTCCCCAATAAACACACATACTGAAGGAAAAATAAACAAATAAACCCTCTTTTTGGTTGATTTTACTCTTTCTCTCTTTCTGGCAAACCCAGAAATGGCAGAAGGGAGCGAAGAAGCCTGGGGAAAAAATCCTTTTGCGAGGGGGGACGGGGTTCAAAGGACACCTCCTTCCAAACTGGCACATAGGGAGAGGTCAATCTCACTCACTGGAAATCCCAACACCTCCCATACGGAGGAACAGCAGGCCAAACGCAAACGCCAAGACATCGCAAATCCTCCGTTTGAAACAGAAAATGACCTAGAGGAAATTACCAGAAAACTGATTGCGAGATCTCTTGATCTCAGGACGTTAGTTAAGGCAACTCCCAGCACTAAAAAGGAAATTAAAAAGGTGACAGAAGAGATTTGGGCATTAACAGGGTCTCTTGAGAGGATATGGATCAGCGGCCAATTGACCCATAACACAAATATAGAAGAGAGTAAACGTTGCGTTAAAACATGCAGCATAACTACACAAACTACCACCAGTGATGAGGAAAAAGAGCTAGCAGAACTATGCTCCGAGATAGAAGATGGCAAAACCTTCGAAGATTTCGAGAAAATATCTGCAAAGGATTGGCCGAGGGATGCCTACAAGAGAGTACAAGTTGGCCAGGGAAACGCACTAGCCACAACCCCAGACTGGGATATTGCCTGGTGCGTCGACGAACTCCTACAGCCTGAGCAAGGAGTACCAAGGGCATTGACAGAGGCTTATGCAAGACCTGAGGAGATGCTGAAGCAAGTCCCAAAGGTGGGAAAAATTGTCTACCTAAAGCATACAATCGGTACCCCAGATGAAAACGGGGATATTACAGTAACGGACAGATATGTCCATCAAATGGTGAACAGAAAATCGACGACCGATGATGTTGATTTCAAGGACCTCTATGCTTGCCTAGAGAAACTAAAACACAATTCTGAAAAAAATTGCAGAAAAAATCTGGCTATCCTTAGACCCAGAAAAACCGATTGGCCTATGACAAAAAAACTAGTCGAGTTTGTGTTTGCAAAAACCGACATAGCAATCAGAGTCTATTGCCCATACGAACCATCTGCAGAGACCGGGAAGAAACCAGGATCAGACTACAAATGGACGGAAATCATTAAAAAGGTAAAACCATCCACAGGACGAAGAGAATCGAACCAAGGAAGCCAAGGAAAAGAAAAACACAAACGAACAGAAGCCGTAATAATCAAATCAGAGGGAAGCTCTTTCCCTGACCTGCTAAAAATGGTCAGAGCAAATGTAGATGCGAAGATAATCGGCGCCACTATCACGGGAGCCAAGAAGGCTAAGACTGGCGAACTCCTTCTCGAAGTCATAGGTGGCAAGGCCCGGGGACTAGGGGAAGAGATTAGGAAAAAATGTCCATCCGCCGAGGTTCGACTCAAGACGGAGGAAAAAATTATACATATCAAAGATCTGGATGCGGTCACAACTGAGTTGGAAATTATCGAGGCCATTAAAAAAAACACTGGAGTAGAAAATGATGACATCAGGGTCTTAAATCTTAGACCGGCCTATGGAGAGAGCCAAGCTGCAACTCTCTCCGTCCCCCAGGAAATAGCAGCTAAAGTAGTCAACAGCGGGAGAATAAAGATAGGGATGGTAGAATGCAGGATCCACGAAAGAATAAATATAGTAAAATGCTATAAATGTTGGGAAACAGGCCACCTTGAAAAAGATTGTAGAGGACCAGACAGGCGAAAGCTATGCCTTAGATGCGGAGAAGAGGGTCATAAGGCACAGGATTGCAAGAAGGAAGAATATTGTCCAATCTGCAAGGCTAAGGGACACAGAGCCGACTCGGGAATGTGCCCTATCTTCCGGAAAGCTTTATCAGAGGCAAGGCGAAATTATCAAACATCGCAATGCCCAGTATAATCCAAATAAATAGCATGCGGTGCCGGGCTGCACATGACCTACTCAACGCCACAGTAGCAGATCTCAACAGCGACATAATTATCATCAGTGAGCCTAACAAAAAGATAATTAACACGGGAGACTGGTTTAAAGAAATAAAACTTGACGCTGCAATCAGAGTTGTCAATAAGGAAATAATTGTGCTAAATCATGGAAGTGGGATAGGTTTTGTGTGGGTTGAGTTGAAGGAAGCATTCATTTACAGTTGCTACTTCTCACCAAATGATACCCTCGAACAGTTGGAAGCGTCACTGGAAAACTTAAAACAACATTTAAGAGTCTCAAATAAGCAAAAACTGATAGCGGGTGATTTTAATGCCAAATCTCCCTACTGGGGAAGCCGAGTAATGGATGTAAGGGGAGATATAATCATGGATTGGCTATCCGAACTGGATCTAGTCATAATAAATGAAGGGAACACCCCGACGTTTGAAAGAAGGGAATCAACATCCATAATAGACCTCACAATAACTACATCTGGCCTGGCAAACAAAATAAAAAATTGGAAGGTGCTAAACAGGGAGACACTAAGCGATCACAACTACCTCTGCTACCGGATAGAAGGAAAAGCGATAGACTTTCCTATTCAAGAGATAAAGTATAAAAGATGGGGAACCAAACATCTGGATGAAACAAAGTTCGCAGAAAAACTGCGAAAAGAAATTAGCCAGACGACTGAGCGCACTCCAGAGATGCTAATAAAAGTTCTAATACGAACCTGTGATTCCACACTAAACAGAAACAAAAAACAAACACGGAGGAAGCTAGTATACTGGTGGAGCGATGAGATTTCCAAATTAAGAGCACAGTGCATTGCAGCAAGAAGATGCTATCAACGAAAAGTCAAACGAGACAAAAACGCGCAGAGCACACAACACTGTAGAAACCTGTATAAGGATATAAAACGGTCTCTAAAGATTGAAATAAATAGGTCCAAAAGACACCACTGGCTTGAACTCTGCCACAAGCTAGATCAAAACGTCTGGGGAAACGCATACGAAATCGCTACACGGGAACTCAAGGTAAGGCACACAAATGCCAACCTACCTATGAAAAGAGTGCAAGAAGCCGTTGATGCCCTATTCCCAATTCACGAGGCCCCAATGTGGGATTTGCCCGAAGAACTGGCAAACGAAAACTTTTCCTTAGAAGAACTAAGAAGAGCAAGTATGCGCCTTCGAAACAATAAAGCTCCAGGACCCGACGGGATACCAGCTGAAGCAATAAAGATTGCCGCAAACAGTTGCCCAGACTTCTTGTTAGACATCTTCAACAATATATTAAAAAACGGTAACTTCCCTGAAATATGGAAAAAATCAAGACTGGTCCTGTTAAGAAAAGGAGACAAACCTTTACAGGATCCATCATCGTACAGGCCAATTTGCCTGCTAGATGTAACAGGGAAATTGCTAGAACAAATGGTAGTAGGGAGAATAAAACAGCAACTTAGGAACAGTAAAGATCTATCCAGAAAGCAATTCGGCTTCAGGGAGGGACTCTCAACTATAGACGCAATAATGAGAGTACTAAAGCTGGCAGAAGTGGCTGCAGAAGGATTGCGAGGGAAAAGAAGAATTTGCGCACTCATAACGCTAGACGTTAAGAACGCCTTCAACTCCGTTGCTTGGAAAAATATTGTTGAAGAATTAATATCAAGAGACTTCCCTCCGTATCTCCTGAAACTCGTAAGCAGCTACCTCTGCAACCGAAAAATTATTATAGAGGCAGAGGGTGAAAGCGTAGAAAGACAAATCTACAGTGGTGTTCCACAAGGCTCAGTAATGGGACCAACTTTGTGGAATATCCTGTATGATGGAGTCCTTAGACTGAAGTTGCCAGAGGGAGTGGAAGTTGTCGGTTTCGCCGACGACTTGGCCCTCATTGTCACTGGATTAACAGAAAACTGTGTTATAAATATGGCGAACAAAGCCATTGCACTAATAGACAACTGGTTGGAGAAAAAACAGCTAAAACTCGCTCCAGAAAAGACAGAAGCGGTTTTATTGACAGGAAGAATGAAAGTAGGACCAGTCACATTTAAAATAAAAAGCGAAACAATAGTACCAAAGGAGGCCATTAAATACTTAGGCGTAACTATAGATAAAAATCTTTCCTTTCGGCAGCACATTGTTCTTGCAGCTGGGAAGGCATTAAAAACCTCAGCGGCACTTGGAAAACTTATGCCAACTGTAGGTGGTCCTAAGAGCTCCAAACGAAGGATCTTGTGTTCAGTTGTCGAATCTGCCATGCTCTACGCAGCACCAATCTGGAAGCGAGCCATGGAGAGAGCAAATCTAAGGCAAAAACTGCAATCCATTCAAAGAAAAATGGCGCTACGCGTGTCCAGCGCATATAGGACCGTCTCAGGTGACGCCATTCTTGTTATTGCGGGAATAGCTCCTATAAAACTTCTTGTTGAAGAGAGAGACACGCTTTATAAAGAAAGGAGCTGTGAAAACAAAAATGAACTGCGAAAAAAGGCAAGGATCCAAATGCTCGAAAGTTGGCAAGAGTACTGGGAAGCCTCAGAGAGGGGTGAGTGGACGAGACTCCTGATTCCAAAATTGGATCCATGGGTCACGAGAAGGCACGGACAAGTTACCTACTACCTGACGCAGGCACTTAGTGGCCACGGGTGCTTCAAAGACTACCTGCACAGTATTGGGCGCGAAGCAGACAACCAGTGCGTTTATTGTGATAAGACAGATAGCGTGTATCACACAATCTTCGAATGCCCTAGGTGGTCTTTAGAGAGGGACATATACACTTCAAAAACAAAAAGAATTTTAGAAACTAGCACACTCACGGAAACAATGCTTAGGAGTGAAGAAGACTGGTCTGCAACAGAAATGATGATAAGGGACATACTAAGCATGAAAGAACAGGATGAACGGACAAAACAACATAGACAACAAAAGCTGAAAACAACCTGAACCCCTAATCACCTTCCGTGGATGGGGGATGTAAGGACATCAAGTAAGATCGAAGCCAACGCCATCTTGAAGATATGCGAAAAGCGGTTCCAAGATGCCCGTGAGTTTCCAGGGGGGCCACTTGTCAAGTCAACTGAATGTGCTTGCTACGTCCCCCATATAAAAAAAAAAAAAAAAAAAAAAAAAAGTCTTGTCTGTCTAGTCTTGTCTGTCTAGTCTTGTCTGTCTAGTCTTGTCTGTCTAGTCTTGTCTGTCTAGTCTTGTCTGTCTAGTCTTGTATGTCTAGTCTGTCTAGTCTTGTCTGTCTAGTCTTGTCTGTCTAGTCTTGTCTGTCTAGTCTTGTCTGTCTAGTCTTGTCTGTCTAGTCTTGTCTGTCTAGTCTTGTCTGTCTAGTCTTGTCTGTCTAGTCTTGTCTGTCTAGTCTTGTCTGTCTAGTCTTGTCTGTCTAGTCTTGTCTGTCTAGTCTTGTCTGTCTAGTCTTGTCTGTCTAGTCTTGTCTGTCTAGTCTTGTCTGTCTAGTCTTGTCTGTCTAGTCTTGTCTGTCTAGTCTTGTCTGTCTAGTCTTGTCTGTCTAGTCTTGTCTGTCTAGTCTTGTCTGTCTAGTCTTGTCTGTCTAGTCTTGTCTGTCTAGTCTTGTCTGTCTAGTCTTGTCTGTCTAGTCTTGTCTGTCTAGTCTTGTCTGTCTAGTCTTGTCTGTCTAGTCTTGTCTGTCTAGTCTTGTCTGTCTAGTCTTGTCTGTCTAGTCTTGTCTGTCTAGTCTTGTCTGTCTAGTCTTGTCTGTCTAGTCTTGTCTGTCTAGTCTTGTCTGTCTAGTCTTGTCTGTCTAGTCTTGTCTGTCTAGTCTTGTCTGTCTAGTCTTGTCTGTCTAGTCTTGTCTGTCTAGTCTTGTCTGTCTAGTCTTGTCTGTCTAGTCTTGTCTGTCTAGTCTTGTCTGTCTAGTCTTGTCTGTCTAGTCTTGTCTGTCTAGTCTTGTCTGTCTAGTCTTGTCTGTCTAGTCTTGTCTGTCTAGTCTTGTCTGTCTAGTCTTGTCTGTCTAGTCTTGTCTGTCTAGTCTTGTCTGTCTAGTCTTGTCTGTCTAGTCTTGTCTGTCTAGTCTTGTCTGTCTAGTCTTGTCTGTCTAGTCTTGTCTGTCTAGTCTTGTCTGTCTAGTCTTGTCTGTCTAGTCTTGTCTGTCTAGTCTTGTCTGTCTAGTCTTGTCTGTCTAGTCTTGTCTGTCTAGTCTTGTCTGTCTAGTCTTGTCTGTCTAGTCTTGTCTGTCTAGTCTTGTCTGTCTAGTCTTGTCTGTCTAGTCTTGTCTGTCTAGTCTTGTCTGTCTAGTCTTGTCTGTCTAGTCTTGTCTGTCTAGTCTTGTCTGTCTAGTCTTGTCTGTCTAGTCTTGTCTGTCTAGTCTTGTCTGTCTAGTCTTGTCTGTCTAGTCTTGTCTGTCTAGTCTTGTCTGTCTAGTCTTGTCTGTCTAGTCTTGTCTGTCTAGTCTTGTCTGTCTAGTCTTGTCTGTCTAGTCTTGTCTGTCTAGTCTTGTCTGTCTAGTCTTGTCTGTCTAGTCTTGTCTGTCTAGTCTTGTCTGTCTAGTCTTGTCTGTCTAGTCTTGTCTGTCTAATCTTATCTGTCTAGTTTTGTCTGTCTAGTCTTGCGAAAAAAATGTTACTGTGGTTCCGGTTCGCGGATTTCAGTGCAGGTGGAATGTATACCTGCCGTTATTGCCCAATATTTCAATGAACTCGACACGAAGTTACCATAATCACGTTTTAAGTTCACAGGAATTCACACAAAATTACTCAAACAAGATAAAAAGAACGAGTAATTAGTCTAATGCATTTTATTGAATCTCATTCGCCTTATCTATTTGCAATTCGTCTTCATTTCAATTTGGACGTTTTGACATTGACTTATATTTCAAATTTTGTCGCAATTATTTCCGAAAACTCAAAGTGTCTAAATTATTATCAAAACTGTCTAAATGATTATCACACATGTCACAAGTATTATCAAAACTGTCACAATTATTATCAAAACTGTCTCAATGATTATGAAAACTGTCACAAGTATTATGAAAACTATCACAATTATTATCAAAACTGTCACAATTATCAAAACTGTCTCAATGATTATGAAACCTGTCACAAGTGTTATGAAAACTATCACAATTATTATCAAAACTGTCACAATTATCAAAACTGTCTCAATGATTATGAAACCTGTCACAAGTGTTATGAAAACTAACACAATT
This sequence comes from Phosphuga atrata, assembly GCA_944588485.1. Lineage (NCBI taxonomy): Eukaryota > Metazoa > Arthropoda > Insecta > Coleoptera > Silphidae > Phosphuga > Phosphuga atrata. Next base: position 64,589,641 of record OX155902.1, on the reverse strand, counting down.
ATTATCAAAACTGTCACAACGATTATTACCTCAAAGTTACAATTTATAAATGTTAAAACAACATTAATTAAATTCCATCTATTTAATTTGTTAATAGTAATTATTTAAATTGATAATAATGCTTCTTATAAAGACAATTATTCTTAAAAACTTTTCAAGTTTCATATTTATTATTGTCAAGAAGTTATTACCAAATATATAATTGTCAATAAACAATAATTGTCAATAACTATTGTTAATAACTGTCATAATTCTGTCAGAAAACTGTCAAAATTAATTGACAAATTAATTGAAATAATAAAAATAACCAAAAATTTTGAGTAACGCTAAAATTGTTAATAACCTGGAAGTAATAACAATTATTAACTTTATTATTTTATCTTTATATTAATTTATTAACAATCATTTAGGTCTTTCTGATTTTATAATTAATTTTTTTTTGTAATAATTCATTTTTAATAATTAATATTAAAATTAATAACAGTTCAAATTGACAACGATTTATACAGTCACATAGACAATGCCTACTCGAAATTGAAAAGTTATAATATTATAACTTTTCAATTAATAACAGTTACTACCAATAATAACAAAATTAATCACAAGTCTCTTTTTTTAATTTTATTATCATTGGTAGTACCACTTATTAGTTTTTAATAATGATAATTACAATTGTCTTTTCATATCATTATGAAAAACTAATAAGTAGTACTCCTATTCAGTAATTAATGAAACGTAGGTATCGTTAATATTAGATTAATAATGATCTGCATTATAAATAATAATCTCCATTATTAATAATGATTTACAATGTTATTAATAATCTCCATTGTAAATAATAATCGCCAATATTAAAAATAATCTGCAATAATAATAATTATCTCTATTATTAATAATAATTTGCAATATTAATAATAATCACCAATATTAATAATAATCTGCAATATTAATAATAATCTCCAAAATAATCTCCCACAATGTAATCTCCAAAACTCTAGTCAACTCTCAAAATTATTCTTCATTATATATTATTTACTTTTGATACTAATTATTATTTTATTAAGTTATTATTAATATTAAGTTATTATTAATAATAGTAATAACATTAAAAGTTATTATTAATAATAGTAGTAACATTAGAAGTTATTATTATTAACGGTAGTAATTTTTTAAATTATTAATAATAATGGTAATAATAGATAATAATTAGAATCAAAAGTAAATAATCTGTTATGAAGAATAAATTTGAGAGTTGACTAGAGTTTTGGAGATTACATTGTGGGAGATTATTTTGGTGATTATTATTAATATTGCAGATTATTATTAATATTGCAGATTATTATTAATATTGGTGATTATTATTAATATTGAAGATTATTATTAATATTGAAGATTATTATTAATAATAGAAATAATTATTGTTATTGCAGATTATTATTAATATTGGCGATTATTATTTACAATGTAGATTATTAATAACATTGTAAATTATTATTAATAATGGAGATTATTATTAATCATGCAGATCATTAGTAATGTAATGTAATCTTAAGATCCTATCCTTTTCATTATATTGTAGTTTAATAATAATCTGCAATATTAATGATCTTGTAGTTTATTCTTGGGAAAAGGAATATTCATTTTCCCAAGAATAAACTACAAGATACAAAATTAATATTGCAGATTATTATTAATATTGTAGATTATTACTAATACTGGCGATTAATATAAATATTGGAGTTTATAATTAAAATTGGAGATTATTATAAATTATAATCATTATTATCAATATTAGAAGTTTTTTATTTGAAAAGTTATGGTAAAACTCACCCTGTTCATGTTTAGTTTTTATGCACACACAGACACAATTGAAGTAATCGCACTAGGATCTACCGATCATATAATCCGAAAAAACGGCAACAAACGTTGTAAATATTGGCCGAAAAATGGCACTGTTATAATTCACTAGATTGTTTCGAATCCGAAAACTGATTCACATAGTTCGTCCGACTGAACTTTGAGTGATAATTTCGTTTGTAATTAAAGTTTTTTTTTTTTTTCGGTCGAGGAAAGGCGAATTGTGTAAGTTCGTACGTTCGCGCGTTTGGCGATAGACTGCGTTGACTCAACATGGAATCCCGGTATGCTTTAGAATTGCAGCCAAATAAAGGAAAACACAACTGTTCCGCTCTCGCTCGCTCCCCGGTCTCGCTCCCACCAACACGCACGCACAACCGCCGCTCGTCCGTCCGCGTTTATTTCACCTATTTAATTACTATTTTCTCGATGGAAACTAAAATCGGTTTTTGATAATAAATCGGGGACTTTATTCCGTCTTTCCGCGTTATTTACATCGGCGAATCGGGCTTGCAGAAGAATTCGAGGCTTTAAAATGTTAACGGGATTTTTCCTTTTAATTTATTGTTTTGTTTATTTTTTTTTATACCACGGATGACCTTTTAACACTTTTACTCGACGCTTATTTCTCTTTTAATTTGTTTAAAGCAGAAACAGACAATCCCAGACTGCTCAAACCTTACATAATACACAAAACTTAATAATAATTGTTTGAATATTAGACTTAACTACGTGCTTTTGAAATTCAGTGAACAAACTTTAAGCAAGGTTTTAATAAAAATAGAGATAATTTCAAAGCGCGGAAGTAGGGAAAGATCCTATGTTCTGGAACCTCCACCTCCACTTCCGGCTGTAACAGCTTCTAATCCGCTTTAGTCAGCTTTTACTCAGCATTTGTAAGCTTTTAATCAGCTTTTGATCAGCCTTAATCAGCTTTTAATCCGCTTTAGTCAACTTTTAATCAGCATTTGTCAGCTTATAATCAGCTTTAACCAGATTTTGATCGGCCTTAATCAGCTTTTAATCAGCTTTTAATCCGCTTTAGTCAGCTTTTAATCAGCATTTGCCAGCTTTTAATCAGCTTTAATCAGCTTTTGATCAGCCTTAATCCGCTTTTAATCCGCTTCAGTCAGCTTTTAATCAGCAATTGTCAGCTTTTAATCAACTTTAATTAGCTTTTGATAGGCCTTAATCAGCTTTCAATCAGCTTTTAATCAGCTTTAGTCAGCTTTTAATCAGCATTTGTCAGCTTTTTATCAGCTTTAATCAGATTTTTATCAGCCTTAATCAGATTTTAATCAGCTTTAAAACACTAAAGGTGTGTGAGGTCTATGTAACCCCACGATAAACAGGATGTGAGGTCGATGTAACCCCACGCTAAACAGGGTGTGAGGTCTATGTGGCCCCATAGTGAGGTCGTAGGGTTGTTGTTTGTTGACCGGAAATGGAGGCGGAGGTTCCAGAACATAGGATATATCCCTACTGGCGGATATATTTTAGATCTATGTTTAAATTTTTCTATGTTTAACTATGTTCTATGTTTGTTTCTAATTTTCTGTTTCCAAAATAGGCAAAAGACAGTCACAGGATACCGAATACGTAGGAAACTTCGGCCTGAGGACAAGGAATGAAAGAGGAGAAACATTAAGTAACTACCTCAACACCGAAAAACTATTTTGTCTAAACTCTTTCTTTAAAAAACAAAATCAAAAAAGATGGACCTGGAAGAGCGCAGATGGCCGGACAAAAAATGAAATAGATTTCATACTTTCTAACAATAAAAACATATGTAAAGATATCTCAGTATTAAACAGATTTAGTACAGGAAGCGACCACAGATTGGTCCGGGCAAAGATCCTCATAAATACAAAAATTGAAAGAAAGAAGTTGGTACACAAAAAGAAATTTCCAACAGCCGAATTCCTGACCCTCAACAAAAATGAATACGAAAACGAAATAAAAAAGAGAATGAAACGATCAGAAAATCTACAAGAATTGACTATAGATGATATTGCAACAAGCATAACAGAGGAAATTCAATCAGCCACAAGGAAGATCTGTAGCAAGATATAAAACGATAAAGAAACCAGACTATCAGTGGAAACAAAACAGCTAATAAAGAAGAGAAGAGAAACCTGCCGGGACTCACCCAATTACAACACCATAAACAAAAAAGTAAAAAAGAAAATACGCACAGATATCAGAGCTTATAAAACCCAACAAATCATCGAAACCATAGAGGCGAACAAAAACATGAGAGTACTCAAATCAAAGCTTTCAAATGGAAAACAAGATATTGTTAGACTAAAAGACCGCCATGGCAATATCATTACCAACAAAACAGACATCGTCGCAGAAGTCCAAAGATTCTACGCCAGCCTATACACATCATCCATACCGAACCCAACGACATCCTCAAAAACTATTACAAATGTAGGATCGGAAAAACTGTCGAAAATAACGACAGCTGAAATTACATATGCGTTACAACAAATGAAGAACCGGAAGACCCCAGGAGAGGACCAGATAACAGCAGAAATGCTAAAAGCGGGAGACGAAACTTTACTACTGGAAGCTCTGCGGATACTAACAAACAAATGTTTGATCGAGGGGAAAATACCAAAAAAATGGAAGAACGCAGAGGTCATCATCCTGCACAAAAAAGGTGACACCACAAACTTAGAAAACTACCGTCCAATAAGCATGTTATCACACCTATATAAGCTTATGATGCGGATTATCACAAACCGACTCACAAAGAAACTAGATTTCTACCAACCAGTGGAACAGGCGGGCTTTCGGAAAGGTTTCGGCACAGCAGACCACCTACAAATAATCCGAACACTTATCGAAAAGACAACAGAATACAATATCCCAATAAATATAGCGTTCATAGACTACCACAAAGCGTTCGACAGTGTTGAGACTTGGGCTTTCCTGTCGGCAATGAACGACGCAAGAATAGACTCGAGATATACCGCTGTAATGGAGGACATTTACAAAGAGGCCACCTTTCACGTAAAAATAAACGACGACCTACACACGGGGATAATAAATCTCAGCAAAGGGGTACGGCAAGGGGACCCGATCTCCCCCAAATTATTCACCGCAGCTATACAAAAGGTTTTCAAACAACTAAACTGTGACGAGAAAGGCATGAAGATGGACGGGACATATTTAAGTCACTTAAGATTCGCGGATTATATAATTCTAATAAGCACCTAATATCGAAGAATTAAAAACAATGGTAGAAGAACTAAACAACCTGTCCAAGCAAATAGGTTTAATAATGAATCTAAACAAAACAAAAAATATAACTAGTAGCCCTCAGGAAATGTCGATTGATAACACCATAATAGAAAAAGTAGAGCAATATACATATCTGGGGCATACAATTAAAATTGGCAAAGAAAACCAAACTGCTGAAATCAAACGCAGAATCCAACTGACATGGGCCGCCTTTGGAAAGCTCAGCCAAATACTAAAAAGCCAAGACGTCTCAATTTACCTAAAACGTAAGGTTTTCAACAGCTGCATCCTCCCCGTTGCCACCTATGGCCTGGAAACGATGGCTATTACTAAAAAATCAGCAGCAAAACTAAGAGTGACTCAAAAAGCAATGGAACGTGCGATGCTGGGAATCACTCTAAGGACAAAATGCGCAACACAGATATCAGGACAAAAACAAAAATAATAGATGTCATGGAGAGAACAGCGGATCTCAAATGGCAATGGGCAGGACACGTGGCCAAAAAGAATACGGAAGAATGGAGCCACAAGATTACCTTCTGGAGACCCCAGAAACAAAAAGGAGCACGGGAAGACCCCAAACAAGATGGATAGATGACATAAAGACGATAGCGGGAAAACAGTGGATGAGAACAGTAAATGACAAAGAAGCATGGAAAAAATTGAAAGAGGCCTATATCCAACAATGGAAGTATGCAGGCTAATAATAAGAAGAAGATATTTAAATTTAAAAAAATAAAAATTGTCTAATTTGAGGTTTTAGAAAAATGTTTACATATTTGGAAAAAAAAAAGTTTGCTTCATTTCAGGTTTTTGCAAAATCGCGATAACTTTGGAAGCGGGAAACATTTTTAATTTCTCTTTTCGGTTTTGGAAAAACAACAAATTTGCCTTTAGTTTGAGGTATTAGCTGTAAAAATCAGTTGGGTATTAAGCTAACTATCTGGATTAGAAAATACACTTTTAGAAGAATTTAGCAAATTCGCGATAACTTTGGTGCGGGGAAACATTTTTTATTTGTGTTTTCAGTTTCGGAAAAACAATTAAATTATCATTAATTTGAAGCATTAATTAAAAGAAAGGTATTAGCTAACTACATGGGTAAGCTAACTACATGGACTACTAGTAAAGCTAACTACATGGATTAGAAAATTAGTAAACAAACTTTTACATATTAGTATCTAGAATTGTTAATTGTAATTAGTATCTAGAATTGTATCTTGAATTGTATTGTAGAACTGTCATTAATAATAACAATTATTTCCAAAACTGTCACGTTTTATAAACTGTCAAAATTTTGTCTTATCTTCCGAACGTCATAATCATAATCTAATTGTCATTATAACTGTCACAATGGAATGTTATAATTATTGTAAAAAAATATCTATCATAACTGTCACAATTTTAGTGAAAAAAACAATAGCTGTCAAATAAAAAAAAACTCAAAATAATAATATAGTTGTCATAATAACTGTGATAATGGAATGTTATAATTTTTGTAAAAAAATAGCTGTCATAACTGTGACAATTTTAGTGAAAACAACAATTACTGTCAAGTAAAAAATCTCAAAATAATAATATAATTGTCATAATAACTGTGACAATGGAATGTTATAATCATTGTAAAAAAATGTCTGTCATAACTGTCACAATTTTAGTGAAAAAAAACAATAGCTGTCAAATAAAAAAACTAAAAATAATAATATGGTTGTCGTAATAACTGTGATAATGAAATTTTATAATTTTTGTATAAAATAGCTGTCATAACTGTCACAATTTTAGTGAAAAAAACAATTACTGTCAAGTAAAAAATCTCAAAATAATAATATAATTGTCATAATAACTGTGACAATGGAATGTTATAATTATTGTAAAAAAATAGCTGTCAAATAAAAAAAACTCAAAATAAAAATATAGTTGTCATAATAATTGTGATAATGGAATGTTATTATGATTTTAAAAAAATAGCTGTCATAACTGTCACAATTTTAGTGAAAAAAGCAATAAATGTCAAGTAAAACATCTCAAAATGGTAATATAATTGTCATAATAACTGTGACAATGGAATGTTATAATTATTGTAAAAAAATGTCTGTCATAACTGTCACAATTTTAGTGAAAAAAAACAATAGCTGTCAAATAAAAAAACTAAAAATAATAATATAGTTGTCATAATAACTGTGATAATGGAATGTTATAATTTTTGTAAAAAAATAGCTGTCATAACTGTCACAATTTTAGTGAAAAAAAACAATTACTGTCAAGTAAAAAATCTCAAAATAATAATATAATTGTCATAATAACTGTGATAATGGAATGTTATAATTATTGTAAAAAAATAGCTGTCAAATAAAAAAAACTCAAAATAAAAATATAGTTGTCATAATAATTGTGATAATGGAATGTTATTATGATTTTAAAAAAATAGCTATCATAACTGTCACAATTTTAGTGAAAAAAGCAATAAATGTCAAGTAAAAAATCTCAAAATGGTAATATAATTGTCATAATAACTGTGACAATGGAATGGTATAATTATTGTAAAAAATAACTGTCATAACTGTCACAATTTTAGTGAAAAAAACAATAACTGACAAATAAAAAAAAACTCAAAATAATAATTTAGTTGTCATAATAACAGTGATATTGGAATTTTATTATGATTGTAAAAAATAGCTGTCAATACTGTCACAATTTTAGTGAAAAAACAATAACTATCAACTAAATTATCTCAAAAAGGTAATATAATTGTCATAATAACTGTGAAAATGGAATGTTATAATTATTGTAAAAAAGTATCTGTCATAACTGTCACAATTTTAGTGAAAAAACCAAGAGCTGTCAAGTAAAAAATCTCAAAATAATAATATGGTTGTCATAGTAACTGTGATAATGGAATGTTATAATTATTGTAAAAAATAGCTGTCATAACTGTCACAATTTTAGTGAAAAAGCTAATAACTTTGAAATAAAAAAACTCAAAATATAATTGTCACAATAACTGTGACAATGGAATGTTATAATTATTATAAAAAAATATCTGTCATAACTGTCACAATTTTAGGGAAAAAACCAATAGCTGTCAAATAAAAAAACTTAAAATAATAATACAGTTGTCATAAGAACTGTGATAATGGAATGTTATTATGATTGTAAGAAATAGCTGTCATAATTGTCACAATTTTGGTGAAAAAAACAATAACTGTCAAGTAAAAAATCTCAATATAATAATATAATTGTCATAATAACTGTGACAATAGAATGTTATAATTATTGTAAAAAATAGATGTCATAACTGTCACAATTTTAGTGAAAAAGCTAATAATAACTTTCAAATAAAAGAATTCAAAATATAATTGTCATAATAACTGTGACAATGGAATGTTATAATCAGTAGCGTCGCTAGCGTCGATTATACGGGCGAATGCCCGGGGCCCACGGACTAGGGGGGCCCCACAGTGGCTGCAGATCGATTCTGAGACGACTGACGTGTGGCGTTTCGCGAATGTCACATGGGGGACCGCACCACGTGGGTTTTAAAAAGGCTCAAATTTGATATTTTTATGCCGCCGGGGGCGGCAGATCTTGAGTATTTTGACCGCGCGTCTTCGATGACGATGGAGCCCCTTCGGGGATCCAAAACCCACCCTAAAATCGTGGTTTTTCCTCAAACGGCCCGACGGAAGCGGCGGCGGCGGTGCAAAACGGGAATGTACATTTTTCCGGTGTAGAACCGAGGTCCCCGTCGAGCGGTGCTGTTTTCGCGACTCAACTCCCCCAGGTTCGGACGCACCAGACCGAAAACTAAAATCACGATATTTAACTTTTGAGGCGCATTTTTTGTTGGATCACAATTTTTTTCCAGAATCCTCTAGCCGCCGCCGCGCGGCGTTTTTAGAGCCCTCGCTCGCCGTCCTGCGACGTCTTGTTCACCTGGTGCAAGAGCAAATAAATTATTTTTTTTGCCGATTTTGCAATCACGTCCACGTACGCCCAGGACTTATTTGATAGGCTCCAGGTCGCCGGCTAGGTTCGTTCTCTTCAGAACACTCGCACGCAACCATTCCGGCAAGAATTTTTAAACTGCGACGACTTTTTGCGAATCTGCGGCAGTTTGAAGAGAAAAATGCGCAAAAAGTGAGAAAAACCAGAGGCGTTTTGCGGGGGTACATAGAACTTCGGAACCAATTGACGGATCGGAACCGGACCGGTGCCGTTTGATCGGCCATATAACCTTTTAGTTTGTTTGGGAGTTTAATCCCGATTGTGGCCAAGATAACGTCGCGAGGCCATTAAAACGACGTTTTTTGGACATCCAGGAAAAGTCCCACGGAACCGCCAACTTGAACTCTGCGGGAACGGTTTCGTGCGCTTCCCGCAGGGCATTGAACGTTTCATCTTTTACTGCAAGCGGCATCGCGCTGCGTCGTTTGCAACCGTCGCGACGCCCACCCAAACTCGCCGAATTTTATTTACTGGGGGCCCCACCTCAATATATATGCCCGGGGCCTCCAAATCCAAACGACGGCCCTGGTTATAATTATTGTAAAAAATTATCTGTCATAACTGTCACAATTTTAGTGAAAAAAACAATAGCTGTCAAATAAAAAAAACTCAAAATAATAATATAGTTGTCATAATAACTGTGACAATGAAATATTATAATTATTGTAAAAAAATAGCTGTCATAACTGTCACAATTTTAGTGAAAACGCCAATAACTTTCAAATAAAAAAACTCAAAATATAATTGTCATAATATGATGTGGAATGACAATGGAATGTTATAATTATTGTAAAATAATATATGACATAACTGTCACTATTTTAGTGAAAAAACTCAATAACTGTCAAATAAAAAAACTCAAAATATAATTGTCATAATATGATGTGGAATGACAATGGAATGTTATAATTATTATAAAATAATATATGTCATAACTGTCACAATTTTAGTGAAAAAACTCAATAACTGTCAAATAAAAAAACTCGAAATCATAATATAGTTGTCATAATAACTGTGACAATTTTAGCGAAAAAGTCAATAACTGTCAAATAAAAAAACTCTAAATAATAATATAGTTGTCATAATAACTGTGACAATGAATTATAATTATTGTAAAAAAATAGTTGTCAAAACTGTCACAATTTTAGTGAAAAAACTCATTAACTGTCAAATAAAAAAACTCAAATTCATAATATAGTTGTCATAATAACTGTGACAATTTTAGCGAAAAAGTCAATAACTGTCAAATAAAAAAAACTCAAAAAAATAATATAGTTGTCATAATAACTGTGACAATGAAATAATATAATTATTGTAAAAAAATAGCTGTCATAACTGTCACAATTTTAGTGAAAAAACTCATTAACTGTCAAATAAAAAAACTCAAAATCATAATATAGTTGTCATAATAACTGTGACAATGAATTATAATTATTGTAAAAAAATAGTTGTCAAAACTGTCACAATTTTAGTGAAAAAACTCATTAACTGTCAAATAAAAAAACTCAAATTCATAATATAGTTGTCATAATAACTGTGACAATTTTAGCGAAAAAGTCAATAACTGTCAAATAAAAAAAACTCAAAATGATAATATAGTTGTCATAATAACTGTGACAATGAAATATTATAATTATTGTAAAAAAATAGCTGTCATAACTGTCACAATTTTATTGAAAACGCGAATAACTTTCAAATAAAAAAACTCAAAATATAATTGTCATAATATGATGTGGAATGACAATGGAATATTATAAAAATTGTAAAACAATATATGTCATAACTGTCACAATTTTAGTGAAAAAACTCAATAACTGTCAAATAAAAAAACTCAAAATTATAATATAGTTGTCATAATAACTGTGACAATTTTAGCGAAAAACTCAATAACTGTCAAATAAAAAATCTCAAAATAATAATATAGTTGTCATAATAACTGTGACAATGAAATATTATAATTATTGTAAAAAAATAGCTGTCATAACTGTCACAATTTTAGTGAAAACGCCAATAACTTTCAAATAAAAAAACTCAAAATATGATTGTCATAATATGATGTGGAATGACAAAGGAAAGTTATAATTATTATAAAATAATATATGTCATAACTGTCACAATTTTAGTGAAAAAACTCATTAACTGTCAAATAAAAAAACTCAAAATCATAATATAGTTGTCATAATAACTGTGACAATTTTAGCGAAAAAGTCAATAACTGTCATATATAAAAACTCAAAATAATAATATAGTTGTCATAATAACTGTGACAATAAAATATTATAATTATTGTAAAAAAATAGCTGTCATAACTGTCACAATTTTAGTGAAAACGCCAATAACTTTCAAATAAAAAAACTCAAAATATAATTGTCATAATATGATGTGGAATGACAATGGAATGTTATAATTATTGTAAAATAATATATGTCATAACTGTCACAATTTTAGTGAAAAAACTCAATAACTGTCAAACAAAAAAACTCAAAATCATAATATAGTTGTCATAATAACTGTGACAATTTTAGTGAAAAAACTCAATAACTGTCAAACAAAAAAACTCAAAATCATAATATAGTTGTCATAAAAACTGTGACAATTTTAGCGAAAAAGTCAATAGCTGTCAAATAAAAAAAACTCAAAATGATAATATAGTTGTCATAATAACTGTGACAATCATACTCAAAATCATATTATAGTTGTCATAATAACTGTGACAATTTTAGCGAAAAAGTCAATAACTGTCATATAAAAAAACTCAAAATAGTAATATAGTTGTCATAATAACTGTGACAATGAAATATTATAATTATTGTAAAAAAATATCTGTCATAACTGTCACAATTTTAGTGAAAATACTCATTAACTGTCAAATAAACAAACTCAAAATCATAATATAGTTGTCATAATAACTGTGACAATGAAATAATATAATTATTGTAAAAAAATAGCTGTCATAACTGTCACAATTTTAGTGAAAAAACTCATTAACTGTCAAATAAAAAAACTCAAAATCATAATATAGTTGTCATTATAACTGTGACAATTTTAGCGAAAAAGTCAATAACTGTCATATAAAAAAATTCAAAATAATAATAAAGTTGTCATAATAACTGTGACAATGAAATATTATATTTTTTATAAAAAAATAGCTGTCATAACTGTCACAATTTTAGTGAAAAAACTCATTAACTGTCAAATAAAAAAACTCAAAATAATAATATAGTTGTCATAATAACTGTGACAATTTTAGCGAAAATGTCAATAACTGACAAATAAAAAAACTGAAAATAATAATATAGTTGTCATAATAAATGTGACAATGAAATATTATAATTATTGTAAAAAAATAGCTGTCATAACTGTCACAATTTTAGTGAAAACGCCAATAACTTTCAAATAAAAAAACTCAAAATATAATTGTCATAATATGATGTGGAATGACAATGGAATGTTATAATTATTGTAAAATAATATATGTCATAACTGTCACAATTTTAGTGAAAAAACTCAATAACTGTCAAATAAAAAAAACTCAAAATCATAATATAGTTGTCATAATAACTGTGACAATGAAATATAATTATTGTAAAAAAATTGCTGTCATAACTGTCACAATTTTAGTGAAAAAACTCATTAACTGTCAAATAAAAAAACTGAAAATCATAATATAGTTGTCATAATAACTGTGACAATTTTAGCGAAAAAGCCAATAACTTTCAAATAAAAAAAAACTCAAAATCGTATTATAATTGTCATAATATCTGTGACAATGAATGTTATAATTAATGTACAAAAAAATATCTAATATCTCATAACTGTCACAATTTTAGTGAAAAAAACTAATTGTCAACTTGTAATTAATTCCATTGAGTTTCTAAAATATGTGCATAAACTAATACTAGAAGACAATACAAGGACCGAAAATATGTTCAATGTTAAAGTAAACAAAGAGATGACCTATTGTTCGGCGAAAATTCGGGTACGATTTTGAATACGAAAACGGTTTTTGCAAGCTAATCGAACTTTGCAATTTTATTATCAATGGTTTAATTGATTTTTGCAAAAACTAGTTCTCGTGCGAAATAAAACAAAAACTAATTCGAGCGTTGGTCCAATTTAAATTTATGTTTTGCCGAAAATTTATTGCACATAAATTCGTCACGAACTAGCGAATTATCGATCGTTTTTTACTAAACTAGGGGACGAACTCGCACCACATTAGTCAGCAGTTTTGATTATTACACTACACACAAACTTTTTCACAAAACTAGCGCACGATTTGATTCGATTATTAAACCTCTTAGAAACATGTTAAGACTACAGATAAGTTTTTCTTTCTTGCAAAAATTTCTTGTTTGAACACATTTTGCTCAAGACTACAGATAAGTTTTTCAAAGAATTCTTTCTTGTAAAAGTTCACATTGACTCACATTTTGTTCAAGTTTTTCCGTATAGAAAAGAAACTGATTGAGTGTAGACAATAAGTTCGAAGACGTGTTTCAGGAAGGAAGTTTGCGTTCATTTGTCATCGAGTGAGACTTTAGTTCAGAGGGAGAAAAATGGACCTATTTATCAGTTCGCCCTCGATTCCGGCCGTCACAGTAATTTCGCGGCGAACGTAACTAATTCGCGTCCACTAAGTTGTCAAGCAGCCAATAAGTCCACTTATTGGCCGCAATTTTTAAATGTAAATTTGCGTGCAAAATTAATTCTAATTTAATATACGTCAGAAAATGTTTTTTGTTTAGTTACGCGAGTTGTTGCCATAGTAACAAAAAAAACAGAAATCGTTTAATAATGAAACTCCTAATAATGAAGTTTGACAATGTCTCATATGCAATATTAAGGATCACCGTGCATACAGAAGAGCTCTGGCGGAGGCAAGGCGGGAAAGAGCGCAAAAATGATCCAAATACTAAATATTGCGAGATGCCGTGCAGCACACGACCTACTGATCGCTACGGCCCTAAAAGCGGATATCGCAATAATATGTGAGCCAAACAAAAAACTGGCAACCAATGCTGGTTCACAGACGATGAAAAGGACACAGCGATCTGGATCAAAAACCAAAAGTTGTCCGTGGTAAGTACTGGGCATGGATCAGGCTTCGTATGGGTAGAGTTGTCCCAGATTATAATATACAGTTGTTATTTCTCACCCAACAAAACCATCGAACAATTGTCTGAATCTCTTGAAGCTCTAAGCCAGAGTCTTAGAGATCATAAAAAATAGGAATTATTATAGGTGGAGACTTCAACGCAAAGTTCCCTTACTGGAGATCCCCAAGCATGGACAGTAGAAGAAATATCGTAACAGACTGGGCAGCGGAACTGGATTTGAGCGTACAAAACAAAGGTGGCACACACACGTTTGTGAGGGGAAACTCGCGCTCAATAATAGACCTCACCTTCTCCACCAATTCCATTGGCGACAGGTTCCAAGGCTGGAAGGTTCTTGACAAGGAAACCTTGAGCGACCACCGTTACATCTTTTATAACATAAGAGAAAAGGCAAGATCAAAGACAAGGGCACACCCAAAAACAAGTGGCTGGATCTTGGAAAACCTGCAGGAAGAAAAAATCAAGGAGTGTCTAATAAAAGAGCTAGAAACCATTACCACAGAAGATTCCGATTCTCTGGTTCAAGCGATGAGTAAAGTGTGCGATGCTACCTTGCGAAAGAAGAGACCAACAAGTTATAAGTCAGTATACTGGTGGACCGACGAAATTGCTGAAATGAGAACTACATGTGTCGCTACATACAAAGAGCAAAACAAACACCGGAAGAAAAAATTAAACTGTTACGTCATAAATACAAGCGAGCAAAAAAGGAGCTACGTCAACTCATTAATAAATCAAAGCAAAGCCATTGGAAAAACTGTGCACCGACCTAAATAAAGACACATGGGAAGACGCGTTCCAAATTATAAGAAGAAACCTGAAAATTCGAACGCAAGATCTTCAAATGACCATGGAAGGAGTTCGTCAAGTAGCTGATGTACTATTTCCGAAACATACACCTTTTACTTGGGTACAACCTGAAGTTCACACAACGCCCCCCATTACGGAAGAGCAACTATCGCTGGCGAGTAAACGTATTAGAAACTGCAGAATACCGGGTCCCGATGGCATACTACCCGAGATTGTCAAGTTAACCGCTAGACATCAACCTAAATTCGTCTTAGACGTATTGAATAGGTTGTTAACTGCTGGGAACTTCCCAGTCATATGGAGCGCCCAAAACTGTCGCTAATTAGAAAAGGAGATAAACCGATAGGAGATCCCACATCCTACAGACCCATCTGCCTATTGGATGTGTCTGCTAAGCTACTTGAACAGCTCTTGCTACTAAGGCTAAAGGGAGGAAGTTTGTCCAAAAACCAATATGGGTTTAGAGAAGGTAGATCCACCATCAATGCCTTAAGCGCTGTCCTTGAGATAGCAGAAAAGCGGAACCCAGAGAACCAGACGCATGTGTGCCCTCCTTATATTTGATGTTAGAAATGCTTTTAATAGCGCATCCTGGAAGCATATCATGGACAGTCTGATAAGAAGGGGTATATCTCCGTATCTGTTGCGCATGTTAAGAAGCTACCTCAGCTGTCGAAGCATCATACTGCTAGGAGACTAGGAAAAAGAAAAGCGACAAATCAACAGTGTCGTCCCACAGGGTTCGATACTAGGCCCCATCCCGTGGAACGTGCTATATGACGAAGTACTTACCATGAGGCTGCCATTGGGGGCCACCGTAATCGGTTTCGCAGACGATATCTCACTTGTTGTCACAGCAAAAACAGAGCAAGGGCAAATCAAGCAACAAAAATGGTCAGCGCGTGGTAGAAGTCGAAGAACCTAAGTCTAGCTCCACAAAAAAACGAGGCTGTATTCCTCACAGGCCTAAGACAACTTAGCCCCGTAAAGTTTGAAGTGGAAGAGGCAATTATAATACCAAAAGAAACACTCAAATATCTCGGAGTAGTGATCGATAAAAGGCTATGAGCAGGAAAGGCAATGCGAACACTAGCAGACATTCAGCAACTCATGCTAAACGTAGGGGGGCCTAAGAGCAGCTCTCGGAAAGTACTTAGTTCTGTAGTCCAGTCTACCATGTTGTACGGAGCTCCAATATGGGCCAAAGAACTAGACAAGAAACGAAACCTTCACGGAAAATGGCTCTACGTACATGTAGCGCTTACCGGACGGTGTCAAGAGAGGCCGGCCAAGTCATCTCGGGAATACCCCCCATAGACCTTCTCGTAAAAGAGCTAAAAAAGCTTCCCGATGCAAACTACTGCAAACAGAAAAAACAACTGGCCAAAGAAGAGCTTGTCGAGGAATGGCAAAATAGATGGCAGCTAAGCGACTAAGGACAGTGGACCCTAGTGCTAATCCCAAATATACCGTCCTGGGTGAATAGAAAATTCGGCGAAACTAGCTACTACCTTACTCAAGTACTGACTGGCCACGGTAGCTTCAGGGATTATCTCTTTAATACTGGCAGAGCAACAGACGATGTATATGTTTACTGCGAAGAAACAGATAGTGTAAATCACACTATCTTTGATTGCTGGAGGTGGGAAACTGAAAGAGAAGCAGTCGAAAAAGTCATGGAAGAACCTTTTAGAGCCAGAGCAATAATCTCATACATGTTAAAGGGAAAAACAAACTGGGAAAATGTAAACGTATTAATTGTAACGATAATGCCAGAATACGATGAGATGCAGTTCAAAAAGGGGGAAAAAAAGTAGTTAATTGTGTAGATTAATAAAATGTTTTTGACGAGAAACTGTGTATGTGTTTGCAACAAAGAATGATGAATAAAACCGTTTGTGTTTGTTGTGTAAGGTTAAATCTTATCGGTTATCATTGGATGGGCTAATTAGTATGTGGAGTGCGTGGAGTCGTAATCCTTGTAATAATGGCTGTGGTCGTGTCGTTTTGAATAACAAAACTCGGAAATCTCCGAATGCCAAACAACCAAGCGACACACACTATCGATTCATCACATCTTACAAAAACGTTTGACAATTTTTATCGAGATTTATTAATAAGCAAGAGATATTGAATAATTTATATTTCCCGTTCACTTGTTTCCCGACTCTCTCGGATATTATTAAACGCTGAAAACTAATTACGCTAATTGAGAGAAATTAAAGCAGAATTAAAACGTTCACAAACGAACGAAAAAAAAAAGCAGGCAGGAAGAGCTCGCGAGAGAAAAAAAAACCGGATCAAGCACGCGTTACACAACGCTCGTTATGTAATTTGGCAAACGAAATTTTATTGTTTTCCTTGTCTGAAAACTTGGAAGAAAACAATCAAATAAAACTCTGGTAGTTATTAGTTATTACCGGAGACTTAACTTTCCATATTTCTAACTTCCTCGTCTTAATGGTTTCCTAATTGGAGAAAAAATCGATTACGTAATTGGCGTTTGAGTTCTTTGCAGGAAACATTCTTGTAAATTTATCAAGATAGACAAGGCTCAACAGACAAGAAAGGTTTAACAGACTAAAAATGTAGATATATAATAAGTAGACATCGGATTATATGCACTATCAAAATATGCACAAAAAATGGGCGAAATATGCATAAAATATGCACAATCAAAATACTATTATTATTATTTATTCGTTTAGCCCTCTAAGGCCGAGGCCGCACTACGGTTTTTTCCCGAGAGCGGTAACCGCTATAACCGTGAAACTGAACCGTGAAACAAGAAACATACAGTGCGCTATGAGTAATATCAGTCGCAGGAAAAACCGCAAGTGAGGCCGCTTGTATTAGCTTACTAGAGTCACAAAATCACCTCTGTTAAGTTGGCAGAACCAACTTCGCTTTTTCCGCAATAATCCGCTTTTTATCTGCTAACGATTGTAAAAAGAAAAAAATTTCCCGCTCTTCCCATTTCCCGGGAAAATGGAGTGCCGCTAACTTAACAAAAAGTTAGCGGTACCCATTCTAAAAATAATTATATTGAGAAAATAATTGCACCGGAATTATCCGCTTTTTATCCGCTAACTATTGTAAAACTTAAAAAAAGCTAACTATTTGTATTTCTCCTATCTTTTCAGCTCCTTTTAGAATACTATCTCTGATGTGTCTCCATTCATTCTCCACATCGTCTTCGCTTGGGTTTTTACGTAGGTGTTCCAGTATTGTTTCTTGATATTCTCTTTTTCACTTTTCAGTTTTTCCACATTCCACTTCTTTGGTTTATCTCCTCCGCGTTTTTGTATGTTGCTTATTCTCTGTCTTACAGTTGCTATTACCAAGAAGTGGTCGGAATCGCAGTTAATTCCTCTGAACGAGCGTACATCTCTTATATTTGATGTCCATCTTCTTGATACTGCGACATGATCGATTTGGTTACATTTTCTCGTGCCCGGAATTTTCCATGTTCCTTTATGTATGCGCTTGTGCGGAAAGAGTGTACTACTTAATATCAAATTTTGCATTTCTGCTAGGTGGCATAATCTCTCTCCGTTTGGGCTTGTTTCTGCGTGCAAGCTGTGTCGTCCAGCAACACTCCTGTACCTCTGTTCTTGTCCTATCTTTGCATTAAAATCTCCCATCAATATCAAGATGTCGTGATTGGGTACTTTGTCGCATTCTTGTTGGATCCTGTCATAGAATTGGTCGATTATCATTTCGTCTGTTTCTTCCGTTGGAGCGTATGCATTTAGAATGGTTATATTTGTAAATTTTCCTTTTAAGCGGATCTTGCACATTCGTTCGTTGATTGGTTCGAAGTGCATAAGCGTACTTCTCGCTTTCTTGTTTAGTATGAATCCAGTTCCATATGATCCTTGTTTTTCATTCCCGCTATAGTATAGTGAGTATTCTCTTTTTCGTACTTCGCCCTGTCCTTTCCATCTGATTTCTTGCAGGGCTGTTACATCTATATTTTGCTTTATAAGTTTTTCGGCAATCTCCTGCATTTTTCCAGGTCTTAGCATGCTTCGTACATTCCATGTGCTTATTTTCATTTCCAATCTCTTGTCCTTTTTTCGTTGCGTGGTTCGTTGTCGTGGTTCCAGTCCGGTTTTATTTCGTGGAGTTTTCGTAACAAGTTTGTTTTTCCGGTGACGGGGAGTTAACCCTTCGCCCAACCCCCATTTCGGTGGGCCATTTCGCCTGCTCTCGTTTGCCCTCATTTCCGCCCTTGTCCATACGGGTTTTCACCGCATCTCAAAGGGTGTCCATGAGGTTACCAGGGATCACCAAGCGTGGAGGTGAGAGTCAGACTTGGGCAGGAGTGGCTATTCAACTAGTTCATTCCCAATGACTGTTGTGCGGTACGCATGCACTACCCCCTTTGATACCCCAAATAACGTCAGATACTGAGAAAAATATTTGGACCCAAGGTACAAGATGGTATCTGGATGCGTAAAAGCTCACAAGAACTGTATTCCCTGACAGAACGGAAGTTGTTCTCCTCAGTTGCACGGAAAAAACGTCTGAAATTCATATAGTACGAAGTATAGTACGTCATATAGTACGAATGGATGACTATCGATTGACCAAGAAAATCTTCCACATCATCAATGGAACCCGACAGTCCAAAGTACGCTGGCTGGTAGACACCAAACATGACCTTTCAGTAATCAATATAGACCTATTGGCAACTACGCGAACTAAATGCAGGCAGGAAATAAATTCACTAAACTTCACATCAAAGAATCCAACAGCTAAGAGTTTGAAACTAAAAAACGCATGGACGCAAGAAAGAAGACAGGCCCAGAGCGAAAGGATGAGGAAGTTTTGGGAAGATAAAAAGAACAAGATAACCAGTGCTAAGTAATGGTTCTACGCGCTCCTTAGAGGGCTAAACGAACAAATAATAATAATAAGCACTATAAATGAGAAAGTACTAAAAGATGCAATAATGTTATAAAAATAGCGTTTTATGCATTTGCATATGCAAACATGCAAATGCATATAATCCGATGTCTAAATATTCTAAAGCCAAATAAGTTAAACAAGTGGTGAAAGATAAACAATTCTTTATATACAAGACAACATAAACAAGTCTAGACCGTGAAGATAACGCAAACAAGTTTGTTCAGATATGATTGAACCTTGAGAATATTTCTTGCAAACGGTTACGTAAATTTTCGAGGTAAATACTGCGCCCTAAACTTGCGAAATCTGCAAAAATCCCGTTTGATCAAATTCAGCAGAAATTTTGATTATGCGAGATGATATTCCGCGGATTTCTTCGCTCATGCAAATGTCGCACGTGGAGGATGATAATTTGTTTGTTTTTTCTGTGTAAATGGTGAATTAGAAATGGGTCGCGCGGTTTTTCCCGTTAATCGAGAATTCGATTTTTGGAAATCGATCGAATGTGTGTCGTCGGAGATGCTCTTCGAAAATTCCTTCTGATTGCCTAATTACCCACAAACATTTTAATTAACCGATAAGCGTTGCCTTAATCTAATAAAACTCCGACTAATTACACACCAACAACTTATTAATCTCGTCTCATAAATTCGTTTTATCGACTCACTGAACTAGTTCTTACATATTAGATTACATCTATTTATACTAATCTAGATTTAATCTAAAAACATAAGTTGGTTTATACCAACACTTAACACTTATCTTGTTTGTCTAGTCTTGTATTTCTAATCTTGTTGTTCTACTTTTATAAGTCTAGTCCGTTTTTATGTATATATACAGGGTGTTAGGTAAATAAGCGGCAAAAAATATTTCCTTGGCTTATTCTAAAGGACGATTCTCATATACGCGAAACTCAGTTACGCGACATCGCCTGTCAAATAATAAATTCTTCTTCTTAGGGTGCCATACTAGTGTTCTAGCGTAGGCAACTTCTCGCGCATACTTGTGGAACGCATCGAGTCACTCATATGCGGGACCTTCAGTTTATCGCCGGTTCCGAACGGCACTATTTGAGAGGTTCTCTTGGCAGAATTACTCGTGGTAGTTTGCCATTGCTTTCCACGAGGTGGCCACAGCATAGTTCCGTGAAAATAATAAATACATTGTTTTAAATGGGCACGTTCTCACTATGGCTACGCGACGTGTCCATTTAAAACAATGTAATTATTATTTGACAGGCGATGTTGCGTAACGGAGTGTCGCGTATATGAGAATCGGCCTTTAGGCAATTTTGTTTTATGAAGATTTCTGAATAACCCTTTGTTTTGAAGATACAGGGTGAACAAAATTTGCTACAGTAATAACATTTTCTTATCAAAAAGTACATATAAAAGTTGCTGAATCTACAATGTCTCTCTTTCTCTCTCTCTCTCTCTTAGTTCCTGTTTCCCCCAGTGGGGCATAGGGCTTCTACCAATTGTCTCCATCTGACTCTATTTCGAGCCACGACCTTCAACTCATTCCACGATTTGGTGATTTCGGCTTCAATTGTGCGTCGCCATGTTGTTTTTGGCCTTCCTCTCTTTCGCTTACTGCCTTGGGGATGCCAGTCCAATGCTTGTTTTGCAATGTTTTGTGGATTGCGCCGTAGGGTGTGTCCAATCCACTTCCACTTTCTTCTCTTTATTTCAACGTCTACTGGAAGTTGGTTTGTAGAACGAAGCAGATCGTGGTTCGATATCACTTCAGGCCATCGGATTCTAAGGATCCGTCTCACCAGTTTGTTTGTGCTGCTTCTAGTTACTTTCCACGTCTCACTGCCGTAGAACAGGATGTATTTGACGTTACTATTATATAGTTTGAGTTTCGTTTTACGGGAAAGTATTGAAGAGCTCCAAACGTTATTCAGTTGGGTGAACGCTCCCTTCGCTTTATTGATTCTTCTGGCGATGTCTAAGTCTGCTATGACGCTGCCCAAGTAGCAGAACTGTTCGCATCTTTTTACTGTTACGCCGTTTACTTGTATGTCCCTGCTAATGGTGGCGCCAATCCGCATATCCTCTGTTTTTTTGGTGTTTATGTGCAGGCCTATCTCTTCAGCTTCTTGTTGTAGCTTAGATGTTTTGTCCATCATGTCGGTGAGTGTATGGGACATGAGGCAGATATCATCGGCGTAATCGAGATCTTCTAGCCTGCTTGATAGTCCCCAGTGTATTCCTCGAGGCTGTATTGTAACACTCGTCATGATCTCGTCTAGTACTATTAGGAATAAAAGCAGGGACAACAAGCAACCCTGTCGGACACCAACAGACACTTCTGAGAGATTCCCTTCGTGTACCACGTTGCAAGAGTAGTCCGCATACGATGCTTTTATGATGTTTACTATTTTGGGTGGGAAGCCTCTCCGGTGTAAAGCCGCCCAAATGCTTTCCCATTTAATAGTATCAAAAGCTTTTTGAAAGTCGAAATAATAGAAATACCGTGGTTTGCCATTCTACTGCTTGCTCTGTTATAATCCGCAACGTATTGATTTGGTCTACGCAGGATCTTCCTGGCCTGAAACCAGCCTGTCCTTCTCTCAACGTAGGTTCAATTGCTTTGCTCATTCGGGTGAGTATTTTCGTTGCAGTTGTTAATAGTGTTATGCCTCTCCAGTTGTTGCAATCGCTCAGGTCTCCTTTTTCGGGGAGCTTTATCAGAAGGCCATTGTTCCATTCCTTCGTTAGTGTTTCGGATTTCCAGATTTTATTTATTAGAAGTATTTTATTTCGGTCGTGGTTATGCAGTTAGCTTTCATCATTTCAGATGTGATGTTGTCGATGCCTGGACTTTTCCCGTCCTTAAGTTCCTTAATGGTCTTGCTTATCGCTGCTCTGTTGGAGGTTTTGTGTCTATGTTTAGTTGTATCCTTGTTTCATGATGGTTTGCGTTGTTGTTTTGTTCTTGAGTTATCTCCTGGAAATGTTCCTACCATCTATGGAGTTGTTCTTCTGTTGTAACCAGTAGCTTCCAATCTTTTGATTTTATTGGCTTTGTTTTTGTAGTTTTCTTGTTCGACAGCAGCTTGGTGGATTTATACAGTTCTTTCAGGTTATTTTCGTTAGCGGCACGTTGCGAAGTTTCTGCAATATTGTCCACCCACGTTCTTTTATCCGATCTTACACTCCGCTTGATGTTAAGTCGAGCCTGCTTATATAACACATATATGGACAGTCGACATGCTTGGTGACAGTCGACATGCTTGGTGTGTAGTTGCCTCGTACGCGGCTCCGTTAAATATAGTATTTATTATATCGAGTTAGTACACCAAATATATTTAAAATTGTCAAAACAGAGTGCTACTAAAATATTACACACACGCAGTTTCAAAATGGGTTTTACAAGGTCTCAGAAAGAAGAAATTAATGAAATCATTATTAGTGCATTAAAACAATCCGATATGATGGAGACTTTGTCTGATCTTATCGCTGCCAAACTAAAAACGTCCTTCGAGCGGTTCGAGCGGAAGATATCAAGTCTTGAAAAAGTAATAGATAAACTCAGCGAGGAGAACGAGGAATTAAAACGACAATCCGAACTAAATTTCGATAAGCTGGAACAACGTATTAAAAGAAATAATCTATTAATACATGGAATCCCAGAAAACAAGAATGAGATTTTAGAGACTTCTGTAGCTGCGGTAATCAAGGAGATGCTAAACACCGATGTGGATGGTGAATTAATTGAAAATTGTCATCGTTTAGGCGCGCCTAAAATTGGTAAAACAAGGACAATTCTAATAAAATTTACGTCCTGTAAGTATCGGGATCTTGTTTTCCGTAATAAAAGAAAACTAAAGGGGTCTAAAATGTCCATTAAAGAGGACTTAACTGAAATGCGCTCGAATGTTTTAAAGGAAGCCGTTGAAAAATTTGATCGCAAAAACGTGTGGACAGATAAGGGTAATATAATTATTTTAGTTAAAAATAAAAAACGTAAAATAACCTGCATTCAAGACCTAAACGCACTAATAGTTAGTAACTAAATAACTGTTTATGCCTCATTTGGTTCTACCGCTTTCTTTATTTGGCGTTCTTTATTGACTTTTGATATTATACTCTCGATTTGATTTGTTTATGTGTATGTATGTGTGTGTGTGTGTGTGTGTGTGTGTGTGTATGTATTTCGTGTATATGTATGTATATGTATTTGAGTATGTATATGTCCATATGTATATAAGATATCAATTCGGAGTCACATAACGACACTTTGATTTAAAATAAGTTTAAAACAAAAACAAACATAAGTTTATATAATTCATTCATTTCATTTAAAATTAATTCATTTTGATAAATATTTGTTTTCATGAAAATTGGACATTTAAATGTGCGATCGTTAATACCCAAAATTGATTGTGTTAGGCAGCTTCTCATAGGTTTCGAATATGACGTCCTTGCAGTGAGTGAAACATGGCTCTCAGAAAACATTAGTAATGAGATTATTAGTATTGCTGGGTATAGAGTTTCTCGATGTGATCGCCCGAACAGCGGTGGTGGTGTGTGTTTCTATTTGCGTAATAATCTCAAATTTAACATTTTAAATAGTGATCCAGCAGTTGAACAACTATGGATATCGATAAATAATATTGCTATAGGCGTCCTATATCGACCCGAGACTATAAATTATAAACTCTTCATAGATCATCTAGAAGAGTCCATTGATAACGCACTTACTTCTTGTGAAAAAGTCATCTGTTTGGTGACTTCAATATAGACATGATAAAACCAGATGACCCCAAAACAGTTTACCTTAACTCCATAATACGCTCTGCAGGTATGCAGCAAATTGTATCCCAGCCCACACGAGTCACGCTTTCCTCAATTACCACGATAGATCTAATCATAATTACCGGCAATATTTTAGTACAAGATACCTGTGTAAAAGATATAGATTTCTCGGATCATGATCTAGCCTATGTCAAAGTTCAAAACGACGTAAACAGATTATCATCCAGATTACTTACATACCGTAATTTTAATCACTTTTCTTTCGGTGATCTATCTAATGAACTTAATTCTTCGCCATTAGCCGAAATTTATTACTTAAATAACATTGACGACAAAGTAACTCTGCTCAATAACTGTGTTCTAGATATATTTAACAAACTAGCTCCGCTTAGAACAATAAAAGTAAATAAACAAACACCCCCATGGCTAACGGATAATATTAAACTTCTAATTAAACTTAGAACTAAAGCAAAGGCTAAATTCAAAAAAACCAAATGCCGAAGTGATTGGAACTATTACAAAAGTCTTCGTAATTATGCAAATGTGGCCATAAAAAATGAAAAGAAAGCTTTCTTTCAATGGAAATTAGATACCACAGATCCTAACAAAATGTGGAAGGAATTAAGTTCCCTGAATCTTATTCCAAATAAGAGTAACAAAGTTAGTCAGATTCCCTCTGACTTGGGGAACGCTAATGACATAAATGACTATTTCACTGGTTCTATACCTAATCCCAATGAACTATAGTGACCTTATAGGCTACTACAAACATAACTTTAAATGTAATTTCTCTTCTGGCTTCACCTTCAAACTTGTAGATATAAAGGATGTCAATATAATTCTGAAAAACATCAAATCCACCTTCAGTGGCTATGATGGTTTGAATATTAGACTCATTAAATTATGCTGCCCCTATATATTGCCCTTCATTACCAATATAATAAATAGTTGTTTACTAGATGGGGTCTTTCCCAGCGCGTAGAAGATGGCACTGATTACGCCATTACCGAAAAAACAAAACCCCACTCAACTTAGTCATCTGAGGCCAATAAGTATTCTTTCCAAAATCTTAGAAATAATCATGAACAACCAAATAAAACAGCACTTGGCATACTTTAACATCTTACCTAAATTCCAATCAGGTTTTAGAGAAGGTTACAGTTGCACCACTGCGCTGCTGAAAGTCACTGATGACATCCTACTAGAATCCGATGCGGGATTAATAACAGCACTAGTACTTCTTGACTACAGCAAAGCCTTCGACACGCTCAATCACCAACTTTTACTTTCAATACTTCATTACATTGGTTTCGGTCAGTCAGCCATAGATCTTTTAAGTAATTACTTAGTAGGGCGGTGCCACGCGGTAAAATTAGAGTCTGGTATATCAAACTTCCAGGAGTCAGTGTCTGGTGTCCCTCAGGGGTCGATCTTGGGACCTATATTGTTCACAATATATACGGCCTTCATCATAGATAAGTTATCGTATTGCAAATACCATATGTACGCGGATGATACTCAACTGTACATTTCTTTTCCAGCCGAAGATTACCGCGATGCATTACTTAAACTAAATTATGACCTCAATACACTATACGAAGTGTCCCTTTCTCATGGGCTAATTTTGAATCCGTCTAAGTCAGCATACCTTCTCTTTGGGCCTAAAGGAAAGTGTAGTGAATTAGTGACTAGTTTTAAACCTTCAATAAATAATCAGCCCATCGCATTTGTTTCTGAAGCGAAAAACCTAGGCATCACCCTTGATAATACTTTTAGATATAATAAATATGTGAGTCAATGTATCAGTATTGCTTACGGCAATCTAAGGGTAATATATCATAATCGGGAGTTTTTATCTCAAAGAATAAAAATTTTGCTGGGTGAAATGACAGTATTATCACAATTTTCTTATTGTTCTCCGTTACTACATCCATGCCTAGATCAAAGGACAAAAACTCGTATTCAACGGATTCAAAACTCATGCTTACGGGTTATTTTTGGTCTACGCAAATTCGATAAAATAAGCCACAAACTGTCTGATTTAAATATGGATAACCGTCGCATAATGCAAAGTTATTCCTTATTTTATAATATTCTTCTTCTTTCATGTGCCTTGTCCGGTCTCCCTGACGTTGGCGATCACCATGGCAAAAGCTGTACGGTCCTCCGCCAAGCGAAAGAGTTCCCAGCCCTTCTTTTGCCGGTCCAGTCCCATATATTTCTGAGTCACGACTGTCGCTTTCTTCCAACTCCACGGCGCCCCTCAATCTTGCCCTTTAGTATGAGTTGTAATAGACGATATTTATCACCTCTCAAAATATGATGTCTTTCGGCATTTTACGGTCGTCAAAAGTTGCCTTTCGATGTTTGCTCTTCGTAGTACATTCTCGTTTGTAACATGTTGTGTCCACGGAATACGAAGCATTCTTCTGTGAAGCCACATTTCGAATGCCTCCAGTTGGTTCATCGTCCTGACCTTCAGAGTCCACGTCTCTACTCCGTACAGCAATACCGACCATACATAGCATTCAACCATGCGTTGTCTTAGCTTCAGATTCAGGTTGTCATTGCAAAGAAAGGATCTCATATTATTAAAAGTTGCCCGAGCAATCTCTATTCGGCACTTTATCTCGCAGTCCGGGTTTAGATCCTCTGTAATAATACTACCAAGGTATTTGAACTTAGAGACACGTTCAATTTGGCTTCCATTAAGTTCTAGGGTAGTGCCATTGTGCGGTTGCCTGCTGAATATCATAAATTTGGTCTTTCGTATATTGATTTTTAGACCTTGTGTCTCTCCCACTTCACTGATTTTGTTTGTAAGCAACTGTAGTCCTTCGATTGTGTTTGCTAAAATCACTGTATCGTCAGCATACCTGATTGTTGTTATTGGCTCTCCATTTATTTTGATGCCGAGGTGTGATATTGCTTCCTTAAATATTCTATCAGAGTATAGGTTGAAGAGTAAGGGCGACAGTATGCAACCCTGCCTTACTCCACGTTGTATCTCAATACGGTCTGTTTTAATATTGCCTATTTTTACCTGTGCCGTTTGATTCCAGTATAGATTTTTAATTATGCGGATATCTCTATCATCTATTCCAACCCCATGTAGTATATCTATAAGTTTATCGTGCAGTATGCGGTCAAAGGCTTTTTCGTAATCGATAAAGCATGCAAAAACATCTTTTCGCTGATCGCGACATTTTTGGAGGAGAAGGTTCATACCGAAAAGTGCTTCACGCGTTCCGAAAGCGTTTCTGAAGCCAAATTGAGAATCATCAAGATTGTTGCGACTCGCGGTTGGTTTACCGCGAGTTATGATGTTACGTGCAAATTAATGTTATATTTCCACCAAAAATGTCTTATGATATAGGAGAAAGAATTAAGTGATTGGGTGAATTGAGTTAAGAATATAACAAGGAGATACAAGTGTATTTGAAATGCGGCTGGCGCTACAAAGTATAAAACTTAACTTTAAACAAATTTAACTCACAAAACTTAACTTAACATAGAAGTGATAGAACTGAAACTCTCAACTGGACTGGCTGGTGAACAGATGACACAAACCTTTTTTATGCTAAAATAAGATCTAGGCGTTAAAACTAAAAGGTAGGAAAATCAGGGGTAGGAAATTCGGCAACGAATAGTAACGTAGGAAAGTGATTAGAAGGCGGGATAATTAATAAATCCTGCACTTCGGAAACTATGCAGGGAAGGGGAGAAAGGTGCAAGACTTTCTACCTGGATGGGCCGAACATTTACAAATATTTACACAGATTATAAGATTGAAACGATATATAAACCTATCCCTTCAGATAATTTTGGTATGCAATTTATGGCTATAAGCGGATCAACAAAAAGACCCAAAAAAAAACATTACTAGGAGAATATCTATACGATAGATTTACAATTATAAGTAGAATAAGGATAATAAACTAAAAACGATTTTACTATTTAAAATTTACATAAAATAAAAGGTGTTAAATGCACGTTTTTAAAGCCATAAATAGATTATTTATATGGCTGTCTAGCAGACGTAACGGTTTTCGTCTGTGAATTATTAAAACAAAAATAAAATTATTATCTAACCAATAATTAAGAATCATTGTATTATTACACGTTATTTTATATATTAGCTACACGACGGAACAAAGATCTTCCTCACATTTACGTCGGATGCGTGCGTGAATGATCCGTAGGAATGCTTTGAGCATGTGGGACATGAGGCTGATTAAGCGATAATCACCACATTTTTTTGGCTGATGTTTTTTTGGTAGAGCAATAAAGGTTGATGATAACCAGTCAGATGGAATTTCACCTGTCTCATAGATACTATTAAACAGTTTAACTACCAAGCCAATATTTTCCTCTGTAATGAGCTTTAGAGCTTCGGTCGGAATGTCGTCAGAGCCAGATGCTTTCCTATTTTTTGCTATAGAGAATGCATGTATCACCTCAGATTTAAGAATAGTTGGTCCCATGCCCACATGCACGTATACCGCATCAGCATAATCTTTGAAGTTGGCCTCTATATAACTTGTCCATGTGTTTTTTAGTTTTTGTTCCTCCAAAATTAGTTGATTACTATCATTTGTAAGTGACATAGTCGTTCTCTTCCTGTGGATTCCAGCTACTTCCTTTACTTTTCTGTATATATTAAAAGTATCATGTTTGGAGCAGAGGTCTTCTATTTCTGCACATTCCCTTTTCATCCATTTCTGCTTGGCTTCTTTGATCTCCCATCTTATGACCTTTTGTATTTTTTTATATTTGTCGGGTCTGTTCTTTGCCAGTCTTCGCTGCTCCATAAGGGTTAGAATGTGATCTGTCATCCACTTGTTTTTGGGTTTAAAAGTTACGCGGATTTATTATATAATTTATAATATTATCAAATATAAAACACCTGCTTATCTGTTCGAAAAACGTTCATATAGATGTGACATTCATACCCTTAATACAAGAAATCGTGGCCGCTTATCACCACCTGCTCATAAAACAAGTTTATTTGCAAGATCATTTCATTATACAATTGTGAATCTATTTAACAACCTTCCACTCTTCTGCAACGACTTCGATTCGAAATCTAAGTTTAAAAAATATATTTCCGCAGTTTTATATAATAAACAATGTTCCCCATTACCTGTATCTCCGTGAGATGTTAGCTGCTATACAATATTACCAATATTCCAACTGTACTTTTACTATTTTATTTAGCTATATCGATAATTGTTATTATATTTATTTAATTATATTTATATATCTTTATTAATTATATTATATATCTTTATTAATTTGATGTACCGAGGTGTAATGGAAGAACAGGGTGTGCCTTGGCACACATCTGAATTACATCTCATTTTTTCCTCTGCATCAGAATGTATTTTTCTCTTTCAGTTATATATATTTTTTTAAGTTACTTATTACTACGTTATACTGATCGTTCTGTCAAAGAGGCAAAAATAAATAAATTATTATTATTATTATTATAATTCTTTTAGTAGAACTTTATCCAATGGGTTTGTAAGATACTCTTTTTAACCAAGCTTCCTGTTGGCGATTAGCTTCCATGTTTCTGGCGACATCCAGTTCTTCATGCCTTTCTCGGTAAAACCTAGTACAGTGTTGTTGGTTTCAGTAAAGTTGGTCTTTATCTGGTGCCATGTCTCTTCTATTCCCAGATTTTGCAAATTTGTTTTAGCTGTTATCGTTCTTAGCTCCTCGGTGTATTGGGCTCTAATCTCTAGGTCTTTTAGCTTTTTAACGTTGTACCTTTTGCTGGTGCGGTTTAACTGTTTGGGAAGGACTGCAACTTTAAGTCTTATTTCCCTCAGCAATAGGTGATGGTCGCTGTCAATGTCGGCTCCTCGCTTGTTCCTTACTTGAAGATTATGTTCGACTAATGGCAATATGGTCGATCTGGTTCTGGGTGTCGCCGTCGGGCGATATCCATGTGACCTTATGGCATCGTTTATGCGGGAAGAGCGTTCCACCTACTACCAAATTCTATTGGCTCCAGAAGTCAATGAACTTTTGTTCATTGTCCGAACAGTTTCCGATTCCATGTGTTCCTATGATATTTTCTAGACCTATTTTCTATTGAAATCTCCCATTAATATGACAATGTCTTGTTTCCGGATTGTCAAGAATGTTTCTGACAATTTCCCGTAGTATGATTCCTTGACTTTTGTCTCCGCTGCTTCTGTGTACGGTGCGTAGCATTGTACAATTGTCAGTTTTCTGGCCCTCGTATTGAATCTGGCTAGTATGCAATAACGCAGCAGATGCTAAGCTTCTCTGGAAGAGAAATCAGAACTTTCGTAAGCATACTCACAGGAAATTGTCCGGTGAGATATCACCTACCCAAAATGGGAAAGGCAGAGGAAGTTGCCTTGGAAGTATAATTCGCTCTGTCACTGGTCTCCATTCAAGAAGTGCGTGCTTGGCTTGCTGGCTTAGAAGAAATCCTACCCCGTGCTCATGTACGTCATCTTTATTTTCTTTTCCAGAGTATAAGAATGTCATTCCGTTGCTTGATTTGGTTTCACCAAACCCGTTCCAGCGCGTTTCACTAAGTCCTAGGATGTTGATGTTGTATTGCTGCATGTTTTGTGCAACTTGCAAACATCGTTCTGACAGTCCAGCATCCAATTTGTGTCCGTGTTTTCATGCTAAAGGTCGTGTATCGTAGATCCGTCCGGTTAATTTTCTTGGTTGAAGTCTCGGTGATAATTTGTTTTCGGATATGTAGGCTATCAACCTTCAGTACGCTAGTTCGCCGGTGGGGCTGCCACCTTTAGGCATGCGAACCTACCCTGGTTTTCTGTCGGAGTTTTCCTTCTCTTAGCTAAGTGGTTGCCGTTTTATGGCGCCGGAGATTCGCCAGGCACCCCTCTCTATTTGCTACAACATCGTTGCATTTCCCAGGGAGTATATATAGAGATAGAACTAGATAGGCTAGAGAGCATTTCCCAGTATTTTGGCGTTGCACTCCTATTGGCGTCGGCGCGCAACACAGACCTAAACCAACATTACTCCCCCCAACATTACTCCCCATAACCTACATTAAATGTTCTAAATGACTTCCTCCAGCCGAGATTCAAGCACTCACTCTTCTCGTCATTGAGTGTCGAACTCTTTTAAACACACCTGAGTTGTTTCTAATTGTGTTACACGCAGGAATTATCCGATTTCACAATTCTTCCAAATTCTACACTGGAGTAGCGTAAACTGATGACTTAAGGTAGCCGCATAAGATATAATCCAGGGGGTTTAAGACTGGAGATCGAGACCATACGTTGACCCACCTCGACCAATCCAGCGATTTCCGTATGTTGCTCTTGAAAAATCACGAGCAACCAAACTGAAATGTGGTGTTGCACCATCGTGCATAAACCACATTGCTATTCTTGTCGCTAATGGTACATCCTCTATTTTTTTGTGTGGTGGTCGTTTGGCTGCAAAGCCTTTCTGCACTGCGACCAACTTGATCTATTGTGCTCGACCCTACTACAATTACTCCCCCAGGAATTCAACTTCGTGAACGAAGTCTAAGATATTCCTGAGAGGCCTGCTACTCAGCTGGGCAATCTTGCGACCCCGAAGTGGACAAACCTTATGTGTGCTAGCGCCACACATGTGCACATTATGTGTTTCTTCATGTGATTCACGTAATCTACAAGCAACTTCCTCTGCCTTTCCCATTTTGTGTAGGTAATATCTCACCGGACAATGTCCTGTGAGTATGCCTACCAAAGTTCTGATTTCTGTTCTTGAGAATCTTAGTATCTGCTGCGTTATTGCGGCAGAATAGTTTATGAGCATTTTGTCCTGGCGTGTTCTTCCAGTGGGTTTGCTTTTGCTCTTCTTTCCATTTCTAAGCTCCCTGACTTAAGTGAGCTATTGTAAGCCCACTAGTTGGTTCCGTACCCAAGAAGGGAGCATCGGCCCCGCTTTTGGCGAGTGCGTCGGCCATTTCATTCCCATATATGCCCTGGTGACCACATTAGCGTAAGTAGGTGTTACCTTTCACTAGTTGTTTTAGGGTTTGTTTACAGTTCCAGGTTAACTTGGAATTAAAGTTGTGGGCTTTTAAATTCCCACTTGGCTATCCGTTAGGATGTAGATTTGCACTCCTTTAAGACGTTTCTTGAGGCAGATTTGTGCGCATCTTTCAATGGCTATAATTTCAACCTGTAGTACCGTGGGAGCCTAGCCCAATTCCGCGGACTCCCTGTGACTCCGGTTGTATATGCCAATTCTTGTACCCGTAGCAGTTTTTGATGCGTCGGTGTACAACATGGACGCTTTGTCTTTCAGGTTTTCGATTCTTTGAACACTGTTTAGGCGGTCATTGATGATCACTTCAACGGCTGTGTCAAAGTCGTATTCTGTAGACATTGCGTTCCAGGGAAGCTTCAGAAATTTCTCTCCGATTTGTTCCCTTATTTTCATGTGTCTCTGAATAGGCGATGTACACCTTAGTCTCAGATCACTGAGAAGACCTTCTTTTTCTACCTGTTTGTGCAGTGGGAGTAGGTCCAACAGAACTTTCATTGCTGTGGTTGGAGTAGATTGCATCGCTTCTATTATACCCAAGCACGCAAGCCGTTGGAGCTTTTGTAGCATGTTTTGGGTCATTTATTTCCTTTGTTTTGTACCACCATACGAGTGAACCGTAGGTGATAATCGGTCTTACCACTGCTGTGTAAGACCATAGGACCATTTTGGGTTTTAGTCCCAAAAAGCTTACGACAGATGGCTTTTGAGAGCGTTTTGTTCAGATGGGAGTTCCAAGTGAGTTTCTTATCCAAGGCTACCTCTAGATATTTCACCTCCTCGGAGAACTCTATCGTCTGACCATCAATGCTCAGAGCTTTCAAGTTCAGCTTCCTCTTTCTGGTAAAGGAGACCATTACTGTTTTGACACTAAGGCCCTCCTTCTTGCTCCAACAGTTGATGGTGTTAAATGCACTCTGTGCAAAGTTCATGATTGTACTACGAAACTTACCCCTTATTATGATGGTAACATCGTCTGCATAACCAACCGCCTTATACCCGTCCTTTGTTAGTACATCTAGGAGATCAACAACGACCAGGCACCTCTAACATTCAAGGAGAACTGACGTGAAAATCGATCTTCACATATCTCATGCGGATTTTCATCTGCTCACACAAGGTTGTTATGAAAATTTCTTATTGCATTTCTTGAGAAACTGGCTTCATCGATGAAAAGAATCGGATTTGAGGGATTAGAACTAATGTTTGCAAAAGCCATTGATAAAGCTCAATACGTAGTCGATAATCAGCAGGTAGTATTGTCTCCCAGGGGAGAAGCCAAACTTCTACTGGGCACGTCCCCCGGGTGGCGGATAGGGGAAGCCCTCACCGGCTTGCCGGCGGGTAGTGGTCAAATAAAATAAGCCACCGCGGACCAAATAGTGCAACGAAGGAGACAACCTCCATGAATAAAAAACATAAACGACGAACCTGGCTGACACTGACACGATTTGGATTTTCAAAGGAAAGGAAGGTTTTCGAAACAGGAGTTGACAATTTTGGATGGTCACCGGGACCCGGGTTATGGGTGCACTGAGGGCAGGGGACTCACTCAGGACAAGAAAATGACCCAAAAAACATGAAATGGCGGATAAGAAACATAATCCCCGGGCGGATACCCAGATAGAGGGAATCCCGCTTCTGACAAGTTTTTGTCAGGTGCTGCTCCACGGAATACGGGGGAGCGCTTACCGCTAATATCGACGGAGGAGCTAATGACAACCCGGCAACGAACATAGATATGGAGATGGATATGAGTGGACTAGGCGGAAAAGTAGGCAGCGTGGTGAGGGTAATCAGACAAGTCTGGTCGCCCACACCAGAGACACGGGCGTGGGCGCACTATGCGGACGGCGTGCGTCGGGGCTGCTCCTCGAAAGTGGCAGAGCCAATCAATCCCTTTGAGAGGAGAGACTTGATAAGCAGGACCCCGCCACAACTACGAGAGAAAGCGAGGGCCGAATACGGCAGCTGTCAGCTAGTCGATAGCGACGACACCGGAGAGGACACAGATGACGAGCCGGAAGGAAGCGGTACTCTGGTTAAAACCCAGCAGCAGACGCCACAAACCCCAGAACAGCAGCGGAGGAAAAAGAGGAAGATCGCTTTGGAAAGTCCGATTGCTGTACAAAGCAGCAGCGTTCAAGTCCCTGTGGAGATGATACAGCTCAAATCCAAAGTAGACGAGATAACAAAATTCGGAATGGAAAATAAAAACGTCCATAAGGAGGTCAAGCGACTCATTAGTGAGATACAAAAATACATTGGACGCATAATAGGAACGTATAAGCAGAAAAGGGGTGCCCAAATAGAGCAGCTGAATTTTGAAAAATTCAAGGAAGACCAGGAGGCTAAACATGACAAAATACTCCGGGAAATGGAGGAACTAAAAGTAAAATACGAGAGTGAGTACAGAGAACGGGAAGGCAAGAAACTAACCGATAGGATTAGGGCCGCAGAAAAGAGAATTAAAGAACTTTAAGAAGCCCTCCAAAAAGCAGAAAGGGCAGACAAGGTAATAGCAGTAGAAGAAATCACAACTGAGAAAGTAAAAAATGCGATAACTCTAGAGGATTTTAACGAAATCGAATCACTGCCCTGGAAGGAAAATGCTTTTGAAAATATCCACACTATCATAGGAAATCCTTTAACGGTGGCTAATGACAATACCCTGGCCAAATGTATCATTGTAGAACCAGACGACCCACATATGGAGAAAAGCAAACAAAACATGTATCGATGCCGGTATCCAGAACTCACTGAAGCTGTAGGGGAATTCGAGGTTTTCGAGAGAACTGTAAAGATAGGACGTGGAAACGAACAGACCCAGAAGACCACGAAGTTGGTCTACATCAAAGCAGACGGTACGGAAAGAAATATGTGGGAGCAACTAACAAACCTAAGGAAGGAAGCCGAAGGTGACGAAATAACAAAGATTGTCCTACACAAAATAAGGTGTATGGATGTGGATAAAATAAAAAAAATGGCACAAACCAAATTTATGGAAAGCCACGTGACCCTGGACTTGAACACCCCTCCCGCGATGGTGAGCTCTAGAAAAGAAGAAACCACACCCGAAGCAAAAAAAAACCAAGAAGGTTAAAGACACATACACACTGACACTGGCACTGGCAACACTATTAAACGAGGTAAAAACGGTTCTGAAAGATAGCGACGAGTCCAACGTAATAAGATACGTTAGAAGTACCAAGGACGGAGATCTGCTAGTTGCAATGGAAAATGACGAAAAGGGAATGCAAGATGTGAGTAGATTGTTAAAGGAAAAAATGAGAGATGTGAAAATAAGAAAGTTGGGAAACGAGTACAAGGAAGTGTTTCATATCAAAGCTCTAGACGCAACGGTAACGAAGGAAGAAGAAATAGAAAACGCTTTAGCTGCAAAACATGGAGAAAATAGTGGAGAAGCAGAAGGCAGATGGAAAATAGGCGAGCTGCGTCCTAGCCACGGGGATACACAAGCGGTCACCGTCACCATTGGAACAACAGACTCAAAGAAACTGACAGGAGAAAATGACACTTTAAGAATAGGGCTATGTATATGCAAAATTACTAAAATGGTGGAGATCACTAGGTGTTTCAAGTGCTGGGAATACGATCACAAGGCGAAAGATTGCCAAAAAAATATTGACAGGTCGAAAGCCTGCTATAAATGCTGCAAATATGGACATACTCTCAGGACGTGCCCAAATGAAGCTGAATGTCCCTATGTGACACCAGAGGTCACCAAGCAGAACAGGGCGGCTGCAGAAAGTTCAGAGAAGCCTTAGCCACACAGAGAAAAAGAATGGTAGAGAAAGGAGAAAAGCTAAGACCAGAAAACCAACTTAAAACAGACGATGACGATGAAAATCCTACAAGTAAATCTAAATAGAAATCGCCAGGCCCAGGCGCTCTCTGAGCATACTGTTCTAGAGGAAAACGTGGACATTATAATAACTGCAGAGCCGAACAAGATCGAAGCTAAAAAAGGAGACTGGGTGACTGATGAAGAAATAGACACGGCAATTAAAGTATACAATAGAAAGAGTAGGATTACAGAAACGGGAAGGGGACAAGGCTATGTGTGGTTAAAAGTGGATGAAGTGTTTATCTACTCCTGTTACTTTATCCCAAACAAGAGTATTGAAGAGTTTGACATGTTCCTAAACAGTCTGGGTGAAGATATATGTAGAAAAATAACTAAAATGATAATTATTGGGGGAGACTTCAACGCAAAGTCTATTAAATAGGGATCCCCTTCTGATGATCGAAGGGGTAAAATTATGACAGAGTGGATCGATGAGCACGAGATGCACATCCTAAATACAGGAGAAGCTACATTCATTAGGAGAAACAGCTGTTCACATATAGACGTGACGCTCTGCACCGAAAATCTGATCAGTAGAGTGAAAGGATGGAAAGTTTCTAATAAAGAAAATCTAAGTGATCATCAAAATATAATAATAAACATCGTACCAGAACCAGGGAAGGGAAAAAAAGGAGATGAAAAGGTGAACAGGAGATGGAACGTTAAAAAAGTAAATAAGGATCGCCTGATGGAAGCTCTCCAGAAACGAAGACATAAATACAGTCGAAAAATTAATACCCTCCGAAAAATTAATGCAGCCATGCCAAAAACCCGTGCGACTGAAAATGCAAAGAAGCGTACTGGTGGTCAGAAAACATAGCCGACATAAGAAAAGCCTGCCTGGCCGCAAAAAGGACACTGACAAGAGCAAGAAGAAGAAGAAACGCGGACTCGGAGTGGAGCTACCTGGAATATCGAGGTCTTAGGAAGGAACTTAAAAGATCCATCGTTGCATCAAAAAGAAACTGCTGGAAGGAGTTGTGCAACAAAATCGACGAAGACGTTTGGGGCGAAGGATATTGCATAGCGACGAGAAGGTTAAAACCAAAAAGCCGAGTGGAAGACATCGACTTAGATGAAATGATAGCGGTGGCTCGGCACCTTTTTCCTGGGAGCGAAGAGGTGACGTGGACAGAACCACTCAACGAGAGTGTCCAAACCTTTACCACAGAAGATTTGCGGAAGTGCGCACTAAAGATAAAAACGAGGCGGGCATCAGGCCCAGACCAAATACCACCGGAAGTAGTAAAAATAATAGCGCAAGAAATGCCAGAAATGCTCCTAGGAGTATACAACACCCTGCTCCAAAATGGAAACTTCCCATGTGCGTGGAAAACTGCCAAGCTAGTTCTCCCAAAACCTGAAAGAGAGAAAACGGACCTAAACTACTTTCGTCCCCTGTATCTATTAGACACTCTCGGCAAGCTTTTTGAATATCTAATACTGGAAAGACTACAGACTGATTTGGAAAAAAAGCTATCGGACAGGCAGTACGGCTTTAGAAAAGGATGCTCCACCATCGATGCAATTCAAAAGGTGATGGACATTGCAACAGAGGCAAGAAAGGGGAAAACAAGACAGTCTAGGAAACTATGCGCTTTAATTCTACTAGACATTAAAAACGCGTTCAATAGTGCTTCGGGGCAAATGATAATGAACGCTTTAGATCAGAAGAAGGAAGACCCGCCACTGAAAAAAATAATCAGAAGCTATCTAAACGACAGGCAACTAGTCCTGGAAGCTCATCAAGAAAAGACCTGTATCCCCATATATGCAGAAGTCCCACAAGGATCGGTCCTCGGGCCCACCCTTTGGAACGTCCTATATGACGATGTTCTCGGAATATGCCCGGAGGACGGTCTGGATTTGATCGCCTATGCGGATGATCTTGCCCTTATAATGACGGCAAAAAAACGAGCAGATACTTAAAAACAAGACGGACTGCGCGCTAGAGAGAATCACCTGCTGGGTAGAAAAACACAAACTGGAAGTGGCACCACAAAAAACGGAGGCAGTATTGCTAACTGGCTTTAAAAAAGTTAAAAAAGTGGATTTCAACATCAAAGGAATAATTATTGAACCAAGGAACCAGGTCAAATATCTAGGAGTCACAATAGACTTTCACAAAACATACAGAAACTGTCCTGGTGAAAGCTGCAAGAACTATCGCGGCAATTTCCAAACTGATGCCGTCGATTGAAGGGCCAAAAACGAGCAAACGGAGGCTTTTTTTCTCTGTCGTGACGTCAGCGATGCTCTATGCGGCACCGATATGGACAGACGTACTGAAATACAAAAAGTGGAGAAATAACCTAACTCGGGTACAGAGATCGATGGCGATACGTACAAGTGCATCATTTAGAACAACTTCCACCGATGCTGTAATGGTAGCAGCCTCCGTCATTCCCATCGAACTTCTCATGGTGGAAAGAAGGGAAATGTATAAAAACCGACATAGGAACCGAAAGAGTCTCAGACAAGACACCCTAAAGAGCTGGCAAGCTACCTGGGATGAAAGCGAGAAGGGCAGATGGACCTACTGACTTATACCTTATGTTAAGACCTGGACGGAACGAGATCATGGGGAGCTAAACTACCACTTGTCTCAAATGTTAACTGGCCATGGATGCTTTAGATCCTATCTACATAGGTTCAAGCTACGAGAAAGCCCAATGTGTCTACAATGTAAAAATGCAGAAGACGACGCACACCGAAATGGAGTACCGAACGTCAAAATGTGGAAAAGATAATGAACTGTAAACTGGCCCCAGAAAGCGTGGTTGGAGAAATGTTAAAAAATCCTGAAAACTGGAAGGCAATAAGTGATTTTGCCACAGATATATTGCGAGAGAGGAGATCTGTTGAGCATATTTGCAGAAGAGAACGAATTTGTGATAGCAAACACTTGGTACAAGCTTCCAGCAAGAAGACTATATACATGGAAAGCACCTGGAGATACTCCCAATAAAATAATCCGAAACCAAATTGACTACATTCTAATTAATAGAAGACATAGAAATAGTTGCATTTCCGTAAAAACATATCCAGGAGCCGATATCCAATCAGATCATAACCCTGTGGTTGGTGTATTCAAAGTAACAATGAAAGCCATAAAAAGAAAAAACAATATAAACAAATACGATCTACGTAAGCTTAAAATACCAGCAATAGAGGCTAGAGCTCGAGAACTGATTAACAGCAAATACAGAGTAGTACAAGAAGATGGGGACTTTGAAAAGGAAATTGAGTTATTGGTCCACACTGTTAAGGATGTCAAAGAAGAATTTTTGAAGGCTGATAAGGTTAAAAGAAAATCATGGATGACGGATGAAATTCTGTATCTTATGGAAAAGAGAAGATCGTTAAAAAACAGCAACAATACGAGAGAATATGCAGAAATAAAGAGGAGTATCAGAGATAAAATCAGAGAAGCCAAGGAGAACGAACATATAGGTCAATGCACAGAGATTGAAGAACTACAAGACAAGTACGATAGCTTTAACGTGCACAGAAAAATTAGAGACATGACAAGCAGAACAAAACCGAGAACGATAAATAAATTGGTGGATGGCGAAGGAAAACTGATCATTGACACAGGTGACATAAAGGAAACATGGAGAAGATATATTGAACAACTGTTTCATGATACTAGAGCGGAACCTCCATCCATAAACAACTCGGATGGACCGGAGATCCTGATGGATGAAGTAAAGCAGGCAATAAAAACAATGAAAGACGGTAAAGCACCTGGACCAGATGAAATCCAATCGGAATTCTTTAAACTACTGGATGACGACAGGGTAAAAAATCTGACAAAAATATTCAACCAAATTTATAACTCTGGAAATATACCACAAGAATGGCTAAAGTCAGAATTTATAACATTACGCAAAAAACCAAAAGCAAAGAAGTGTGAAGAGTTCAGAACTATAAGTCTCATGAGTCACCTTCTCAAATTATTTTTAAAAATAATTCACAGAAGAATTTACAGAGTTTGCGAAGAACAAGTATCACCAACTCAGTTTGGTTTCAGAAATGCGATGGGCACACGAGAAGCATTATATTGCACGCAAGTACTATTTCAACGGTGCAGAGATATGAACTGCGACATTTTTGCCTGTTTTGTTGACTACCAGAAGGCTTTCGACAGGGTAACACCAAAAAATGATTAACATCTTAAAGGAAACTGGGATGGACGGCAAGGATCTACGAATTATTACGAACCTCTAATGGAAACAAAAAGCCGTAGTGAGAGTAGAGACAGAAAAGACCGAACAAATAGACATAATGAGAGGAGTGAGACAAGGATGTATATTGTCCCCTCTTATTTTTAACATCTATTCTGAATACATATTTAAAGAAGCTCTGGAAGAGTGTGAAGCTGGCATCTCTCTCAATGGCGAAAAAATCAACAACATACGATATGCAGATGACACAGTGATGTTTGCAGATAGTATAGAAGGACTACAACATCTAATAAACAGACTTGTAGAAAAGAGCACAGAATATGGCTTGGATATTAACATCAAGAAGACAAAACTTATGGTCATCAGCAAGTCCTATATTGAAAACTGTGAACTTACTGTCAATCAAGAGCCAATCGAACGGGTGGAGAGGTATACATATCTTGGCACAAATGTTAATGATCGGTGGGATCACTCTCAGGAGATAAAAATTCGCATTGAAAAGGCAAGATCTGTTTTTACCAAAATGCGATCTGTACTAACAAGCCACAACCTAACAATGACTACAAAGCTGAGAATGATGAGATGCTATGTGTTTTCGGTTCTTTTTTACGGAATGGAATCGTGGACACTGACAGAAGCCACCAGCAAAAAGTTAGAGGCATTTGAAATGTGGATATATCGCAGAATGCTGAGAGTCTCCTGGAGGGATCGAATAACCAATGA
Source organism: Phosphuga atrata (assembly GCA_944588485.1). Lineage (NCBI taxonomy): Eukaryota > Metazoa > Arthropoda > Insecta > Coleoptera > Silphidae > Phosphuga > Phosphuga atrata. Next base: position 64,548,084 of record OX155902.1, on the reverse strand, counting down.
TGAGATCCTCCATAGAATGAACAAGGAGAGAGAGGTTCTAAACACAGTCAAGTGCAGAAAGCTAGAATATCTTGGCCACATCATGAGAAACGAAGATAGATTTCATTTGCTGCAGAAGATTATCCAGGGAAAGGTGGCAGGAAAGAGGTCAATCGGCGCCAGACGAATATCTTGGTTGAAAAACCTAAGAACCTGGTTCGGCATGACGACAACAGAACTTTTCCGTGCCGCAGTGAATAAAGTCATCATAGCCCAGATGGTTACCAACGTTCGGAACGGACATGGAACTTAAAGAAGAAGATATTGCGAGAGAAAGAGGAAACAGCTAAGAAAATGCAAAATCCGCAAGGAAACATGGCAAAACCTCGTTCTGAAGTAATACCAATAAGGTAGTTCCGGGAGGAAGGGTTCTTTTTAAAAATTGAAAGCAGAGGAGCGGTTTTTAGTGGGTATATCCATCTCGAACATCCAGTTGGGGGAGTCCCACACTCCCTGAGGAGTGTTTTCCGCAGGGGTTGTACGTAATGTATTTTCCTCTCCTCACAAAAAAAAGTCTCTTTAGTCTATCTAGTCTGTTTAGTCTAAATCTTGTATAGTTTAGTCCAATCCGTTTATTTTTCTGTATTAACATTTAGCGAGTGATTAATTAGGACTAGATGCAAAAATTTGTTTCGCACTGTCTGTGTTTGATTCTCGTTAAACTTGATTTATGTTTAATTGAAACGAGCTAAAAGTGAGATACTGAGCGAAAATAAAAACGTTCGCATGAAAAGTCCTTGCGGACAAACGGCACATGGAGTTAACAATCACTGCGAGTGCAACAATTAGCGTGCTAAATTTTCGCTAACACGATGCACACTTGATACCAATTAGACTCCCCTTGACGATCGCGAAAAATTACAAATCTGCAACTGGATATTGAGCTAAATATAATTTTTTTAGTTGCATCTAACCGAAACTTGATCTTCTTTCCGAGAGTACACAGATAAGTAGGTCTTAGCAATTAGACTAAATATAGCAGAAAATTATGGAAAAACGGAATGTTTAAAGGCTAACTCGGACTTATTACGCCAATGACAAATTAATTAATATTGAGGACAGAACAATTAATATCTGTACAATCTTATCTAGATTTGTCTATTTTTCCTAGTCTTGTTTACGTCTATTTAGATTGGCTTGTCCAGACTTGCAAATTTAATTTTGTCCACTAACTCCGCAATTTAACACTTAATTACTCATTTAATTGTTTATTCCGTTGAGTTTGCAATAAAATGCAAATTGTGTCTGTGCGACTGCGTTTATTGACTAAATCGCCGATAAATATTCTAATAAATTCACTTATTTTTCTCCGTTGGAAATGTTAAGGCTTCGTCGACCTCTAATTAACCGGTAAATAAAAACAAAAACTCGGTGGAAATTGCAGTTAATTAACACAGAGGGATATTTTTTTCTCGTCGGTTTTGGCGACGGATGTCGAGTTAGAAAATGCGTTTTTACGGCTGATAGTAAAACGAATACCTCATTTTATGGGTTATAATAAATGCACGAGCCAATTCCAGGCCTCAAGATGCCGTTGGGCGGTTAAATTCCCGAGAAAAATACTTGCATACTTAATCCACTGGCTAATTACCGACCACGAGAAGAATTAAAGAGTCTAGTTACGGCGAAATTTCGTAATTGGAATTTTTTTTTAAATCTTGTTACAAACAGATAATTGGCCCGGTATGAGTTGCCTTTTCTTCCTCTCCTTCTTCTAAATTAACAGTTTTTTTTTTCTTCTTGTAATCTAATAATACGTTGTTTGATTTATGGCCTCTTCCTCTCTATGTGTGTGTGTGTTAGGCACACAGAAATATTTTAATAGAATGTGAAAAATGTTGCAACGGTTTTACGGCGAGTTCGTAATCGACGCGACCTCTCAGCCCAACAACTCTTCAACAGAAATAATCCAGAAGAATTTTTCTCTCTTCTGGCTCAAGCTTCATTATCCTTATTTATTCACCAAATTCTGAGAAAGTTATTATAGCTATTCCGGAATTTGTTTAATAAGTGACATTAGATCGACGAAATCTATTTATACAGGGTGTTAGTTAAACATGCGGACAAAATTCAAAGGATTATTTCCCGGCCTATTCTAAGGATATTTTGTCCTTTAATAATTTCTGAAAAACCACTTTGTTTCGAAGATACAGGGTGAACAAAATTTGCGACAAACATATTCGATATTCGTTGAAATCATTAATGTAAATAAAAGTATGACGTACGCCAATGAGTTTATTAACTACAATTGTTTGTATACAATATTGTATTGTATGTAGATTGTACATTGTAGATATGGTGGTGACGACTTGTACTGCGACCTTTATAGATCTATTGTACCCCACCCTCCTCCTCCAAGTGTTGGTGTACTTACCCATTTAGAGCGCCTCCTCTAATCCTGACTCCTTTAGGAATCTCAGAATCTGGGTGGGATTCAAGGCCTGCAGCTCTTCTGTGTTCAAGCAGTGAGCCCCAAGGTACAGCTGTCTCTTGCGGAGTATGGGGGTTTCCTCTGCTGAGCCACAGAATCTGCATCCATCATCCTCCTCTAGGCCTAGGGCCTTGAGATGTTTCCTAAGTCTGCAGTGTCCCGTCAGGGCTCCTGTCAGAATTCTGAGCTTGTTCCTGCTTAGTTTCAGGCAAGCTTTAGTTCTCTTCTGGTTGAAAGATCCCAGCATCACTTTGGATTGCCTTAGCCCTGGAAGTTCTTCCCAGGTTTTCATCCATTTTCCTCTTATTTCTTCATCTAAACTTTTGCGGATGGTGTTCACGCTCATACCGCAAAAGGGTTCCGGACCTTTAAAGGGGCTACTGGATCCCTTGTTTGCTAGGTGATCGGCTTCTTCGTTTCCGTCTATACCAGTGTGTCCTGGTACCCAGTATAGCGTTACTTTATTATCCCTACCAAGCTTGTTCAGCTTCCCCACACAGTCCCATACCAGTTTGGATCTGATGGTGTATGAGCTAATGGCCTTAATGGCTGCTTGGCTATCTGACAGGATAGCAATTCGTTTTTTGCGGTAATTCCTGTCGAGGTTAAACTGTGCACATCTTTCGATTGCGTGTACCTCTGCTTGGAAGATACTTGGGGATGTTCCCATGGATTCGGAGTATCTGGTACGAGGTCCAAACACTCCTGCACCAGTTCCTTCCTTTGTCTTCGAACCATCTGTATACCACTTCCTCACGAACACGACCCCATCGCTCCCGTGATGCAGACACACGCCAGTCTTTGAATCTTCTCAAGCTGTTTCCTCATAGAGGCCAGCTTGATTCTACTTCCCCACGCAACCGCCCCATAAGTGATTGCAGGTCTCACTATCATGGTGTACATCCATCGCAGGATAGTGGGGTTACAACCCCACGTTTTTCCTGCTAAATTTCTGCACACCATTAGGACGCGTTTGGCTTTACCTACCACTGCCTCAGCGTGTCTATTCCAGAGGAGTTTGCTATCTAGTGTGATACCCAGATACCTTATCTCCTGTTGGTATTCTACTGCCTTCCCATCTATGAGTATGGGATGCAGGCAGTTTAGTTTTCTCCTTCTAGTAAATGGTATCACCGTGGTTTTGCTCGGGTTGAGTCTCAATCCCACTGTTTGACACCATCTACTAGTTACTTTGAGGCCTCTCTGAACAATTTCACAGAGAGTTCCCTCAAATTTTCCTCTGGCCATTATGACTATGTCATCGGCGTAACCTTGACATTTGATGTCTAGGTTGTTTAGCCTAACCAGTAGTTCATCAACTACCAAGCTCCACATCAGCGGTGATAGTACACCTCCTGTGGGCACCCTCGAGTTGTGGAGATCTTAATGGTATCTCTTCCCACTTGTGTCTCCGCCACTCTAGTTCTCAGCATTTCTCCCATCCACTTTGAGATAGTGCTGTCGATACTCCTTCTCTCGAGGGCCGCCTTGACAGCCTCGTGTGAGGTGTTGTCAAAAGCTCCCTCTATATCCAAGAAGGCACATATCGCTACTTCCTTTGTCTCTAGTGCTGCTTCTATTTCATTTGTCAGCTGATACAGGGCGGTTTCTGTGGATTTCCCTGCTCTGTAAGCATGCTGACTCTTGTGTAGTGGTGTACCTACCAGCACCATAGTCCTAAGGTAATTATCAATCACCTTCTCCATTGTCTTTAACATAAAAGATGTTAGACTAATGGGTCTAAATGACTTCGGTTGAGTGGTGTCTTTCTTTCCCACCTTCAGTATAAATACCACCTTAGCCCTTCTCCATAGCTCCGGTATATATCCGAGCGCTAAACTACTTCTAAAAATATTTAGAAGATACGGCATTAGTTCTCTCTCTCCCTTTTGTAGGAAGGCAGGAACTAGTCCGTCCACACCTGGGGCCTTAAAAGGCTGGAAAGTGCCGATAGCCCATCTGATTCGGTTTTCCGTACAGATGGACGCTGCTCTCTTCCAGTCGGCCATTGTATTGTATACAATTGTTAATGAGTTTATGAAGTACAAACAATTGTTGACGATAACTTGGAACGGCTGTTTTATATAATAACGTACAAGTGGATTTCATTTAAATACATCTCGTCTGTCAGTGTTGGGCATAATTCAACTAATTTTTTAATTGTAGAATCAAACAATTACAATTTTAATTGCAATTAATTTAATTGAATTAACTGTTTAATTGTGAGATGCAATTGAAATCAATTGCAATTAAATCCATTAATTGTGGTTTACAATTAATTTCATTGCAATTAAAATTTGAATTGTTACTTACAATTAACTTAATCATCAATTGTCTATTATTACAATTAACAATTAATACTATTTGATGAATGTAAAAACTTTTCCCTCTTGTCACAGTGTATCCCTCCCTTGTAACCGTGCTTTCCCGCTTTGTGCCAAATAAAATAATTTCCAATATTGTAAATAATCTAAATAGTTGGGAAAGATGGTTCGTTCTGGACCCTTCACCTCCAGTTCCGGCCCTCCATCTCGCTCGCACTTGCGGTTAAAACCCCACTTCCGGTTCCCACCTCCACTTCCGGTTCCCACTCACACGTCCGGTTCCCACTTACGCTTCCGATTCCCACCCCACTTCCAGAACCGGAACTGTGAAAATTTTTGCAGCCGGAAATGGGGGTTGCAACCGGAAGTGATGAAAAATTTTGAACCGGAAGTGCAGGTGGGAACCGGAAGTGGATGAGAAACAGTAGTTGGGGTGGAAACCGAAAGTGGGTGGGAACCGGAAGTGGGGGGGGCGAGGGTAGGGGACCGGAAGTGGTCTATTTCCCTACGTTCGGTTCCCACCCCCACTTCCGGTTCCAAAAATTTCCCTACTTCCGGTTCCCACTTTTGGTTTGTGAACCGGAAGTGGTGTGGGTACCTGAAGTGTGAGTGGGAACTGGAAGTGTGCGTGTGAACCGGAAGTGGGGGTGGGAACCGGAAGTGGGGTAGGAACGGGAGGTGGGAGCGAGGTTGAGTGCCGGAAGTGGAGGTGGAGGGTCCCGAACGAACCATCTTTCCCAACTATTTAGATTATTTACAATATTGGAAATTATTTTATTTGGCTCAATGCGGGAAAGTGACTTTACCGCATTATAGCCGGACTTTGCTACATAGTGCGTAAAATTCTAGTTTCGCTTGATGTATACACGATGTCAAAGCTAGCTTTACAATTCAGGAGGCCAAAAAATAATTTCCAATGTTGTAAATAATCTAAATAGTAGATAGTTCGTTCTAGACCTTCCACTTCCGGCCCCCAACCTCGCTCCCATTTCCGATTCCCACACCACTTCCGGTTCTCACCCCCACTTCTGGTTCACACTCACACTTCCGGTTCCCACTCAAACTTCCGGCTCCCACTCAAACTTCCGGTTCCCACACCACTTCCGGAACCGGAAGTGGGGGGCGGGAACCGGAAGCAGGGTGGGGATCGGAAGTTGAGGCGGAGGGTCTATTTGTTTCTTAAATAATAATTGTCTGCCAAAAAAATTAAACAAATTTCGTGCGGAAACGATTTTACAGCGCTCCAGCTAATACGGAACTCGCCCTTCGGGCTCGTTTTCCAAACGAGCTGTCGCGTTGTAAAATCAAACTTTCCACACTCTAATGTAAATAACTATTTCAGTTACGCATTATGGCAAGTGATACATTGGAGTATAATAAACATCTTCTAACCGACATTTATTAATTGTTAATTGTAAAATTGCATCAATCAATTAACAATTAATCAATTGTAATTGCAAAATTTTACAATTAACCATTAATTAATTGTTAATTGTGATATATTGCAATTACAATTAATTATTTTAATTGTTAGTTGCAATTAAATCCCGCAATTTAATTGTTAATTGTTTTCACAATTAATTTTTGCCCAACTATGTCGTCTGTGATGATCACTTGTATCGGTCGCTTGTATATGTAAAATCACTTGTATAAGCTGTTTACATTGGTTGCTTGTAGTGTCTTTAATAGTTAGTGAAGTCCTCTACCATGTGTAGAACTCCGAAATGATTGAAATACATTTCTTGTATGGATTTGCTGATGGCAATTCATTTCAAACCAACCGATTGTACATTGATTGGTTTCCTAGCCGTAATATCCCCGACCGAAAAATCTTCTAAAACATGCATCGACGTCTTCGTGAAACAGTCACGTTAAAACGGAATGAAGAGCTAGGAAGATTAATGCAAGTAAGAACGGTACAACTGGAACAGAATGTGATGGACATGAAAGAGGAAGATACAAGTAAGAGCATAAGAGGAAGAGGATAGAGGAAGATACAAGTACTTTGAATGTAAGTCATTGGAGAGATTGGAAAATTCTTACGAGCAATAGGTTGCATCCATACCACATTCAACGTGTTCAGGCACTACTACCTGCTGATTATCGACGAGATATTGCGCTATATCAATGGCTTTTGCAAACATTAGCTCTAATCCCGACACAGATTATTTTCATCGATGAAGCCAGTTTCTCAAGAAATGCAATAAGGAATTGTCATAACAACCTTGTGTGGCCAGATGAATATTCGCATGAGGTATGTGAAGATCGATTGCAACGTCAGTTCTCCTTGATTGTTAGAGATGCCTGGTCGTTGATGATCTCCTAGATGTACTAACAAAGAACGGGTATAAGGCGCTTGGTTATGCAGACGATGTTGCCATCATAATAAGGGGTAAGTTTGGTAGTACAATCATGAACATTGCACAGAGTGCACTTAACACCATCAACTGTTGGAGCAAGAAGGAGGGCCTTAGTGTCAAAACAGTAATGGTCCCCTTTACCAGAAAGAGGAAGTTGAACTTGAAAGCTCCGAGGAGGTGAAATATCTAGAGGTAACCTTGGATAAGAAACTCACTTGGGACTTGCATCTGAACAAAACGATCTCAAAATGCCGCAGCGGCCTTTTGAGGAAAACATGGGGTCTAAAATGCAAAATGGTCCTATGGTCTTATACAGCAGTGGTAAGACCGATTATCACCTACGATTCACTCGTACGATGGTACGAAATAAAGGAAATATAGACCCAAAACATGCTATAAAAACTTCAACGGCTTGCGTGCTTGGGTATAACAGGAGCGATGCAATCTACTGCAACCACAGCAATGGAAGTTTTGTTGGACCTACTCCCACTGCACAAACAGGTAAAGGGGGGGGGGGGGGGCTAAAAAATGGGAAGAAGAGCAAAAGCAAACCCACTGGAAGAACACGCCAGACAGAGGCAAGCTAAAATGCTCATAAACTATTCTAAGCTTCTCTAGAAGAGAAATCAGAACTTTGGTAAGCATACACACAGGCCATTGTCCGATGAGACATCACCTACACAAAATGGGAAAGGCAGAGGAAGTTGCCTGTAGATTACGTGAATATGGCTATGTTGTTAATATATAAGGTGGCTATGTACACCTTAGTCTCAGAGCACTGAGAAGACCTTCTTTTTCTACCTGTTTGTGCAGTGGGAGTAGGTCCAACAGAACTTCCATTGCTGTGCTCGGAGTAGATTGCATCGCTCCTGTTATACCCAAGCACGCAAGCCGTTGAAGTTTTTATAGCATGTTTTGGGTCTTTATTTTGTACCACCATACGAGTGAACCGTATGTGATCATCGGTCTTGCCACTGCTGTGTAAGACCATAGGACCATTGGGTTTTAGTAAAAGGCTGCTGTGGCTTTTGAGAGCGTTTTGTTCAGCTGCGAGTTCCAAGTGAGTTTCTTATCCAAGGTTACCCCTAGATATTTCGCCTCCTCGGAAAACTGTAACGTCTGACCTTCAATGCTCGAAGCTTTCAAGTTCAGCTTCCTCTTTCTGGAAAAGGGGACCATTACTGTTTTGCTCGAGTTGACACTAAGGCCCTCCTTCTTGCTCCAACAGTTGTTGGTGTTAAGTGCACCATGTGCAAGGTTCGTGATTGTACTACCAAACTTACCCCATATTATGATGGCAACATCGTATGCATAACGAACCGCCTTATACCCGTTCTTTGTTAACACATCTAGGAGATCATCAAAGACCAGACACCACAGCAGAGAGAATAACACCCCCCCCCCCGTGTGGGCAGCCTCTTTCTGTGGTTACCGTCCTCGTCGATCCCCCAAGTGCTGCGGTAATTTTACGATTGGTCAGCATGTATTGAATCCACTCAATGATAGGGTCTTGGATCCCCTTGTTGGTGGCTGCATTCTTTATTGTTGTCAAACGCTCCCTCTATATCTATAAAGATACCTACTGCAATTTCTTTGCAGTCCAGTGCTGCCTCCAATGTTTTCGTTATCTCGTGTGGTCGCTCTTCTACTGTGGATTTGCCTGAATGATATGCGTGTGGGTGCTTATGGAGAGGACTTCTTTTAAGAGACACCGTATGTAATTGTCGATCTTTAGTGTTCTCGCGCTTCTGAGTACTCTCTTAAAAATGCATTTCGATAAATATAAAGTAAAAATTAAACCACACTTAATACACACAATGTTATGGAAATTGTTTTTAATATAATGAATTATATACGTGGCAGTGCCCTTCAGAGACGTTTAGATTAGGAAATGAGAATAATGATAACGAACTTTTGCTGCACTCTAATGTGCGTTGGTTCAGTAGAAGTCGATTTCTAATGCTGTTTGTAGAGTTATTAGAAGACGTAAAAAGTTTCCTCTCTGAAAGAGGTGACATTTACACACAATTAACAAACAAAGAGTGGTTATTTGATATCATTCTTGGCAGACTAGTTCAAAACTAAACAATTTGAATCTTGAACTACAGTGTAAAGGCAGAAATGTATTAGAGATCATAATCTCGATAAGAGCTGTATGAGCAGTATGCGAGGTGGATGAAGGTAAATTCCCAGTGGGTGTTTTCTGCGACCTCTCTAAAGCCTTCGATTGCGTCTCTCACCACATACTATTGCAGAAATTGGACTCTTATAGAATTAGAGGTAAAACAGGCAACTGGTTCAGGTCGTATTTGGCCGACAGGAAACAATACGTCAAAATGAATTCAACTGAGAAGATAGGATTGTCAAAGGTTAGCGTTGTTAACGTGGGTGGTATCCCTCAAGGGAGTATTTTAGCACCTGTGCTATTTTCTCTGTATACAGCAGATATGATCAAGTTTATTGGTCAAAAAAACTGCACATTATACGCTGATGACGCAAGTCTGATAATCTCGGAGGGATCCTTGGCACAAACTACCTTACAAGCAAATACAATTCTACAAAAACTATTCAAATGGTTCTGCGCTAACAACTTATACCTTAACATCGCTAAAACTAGTTATGTAGTATTTCAGTGTAGTAGAAGGATGCCCTTCAAATGATATTCTACTTGAAATTGGAAACAGCAAAATTGAAAGAGAGAAGAAAGTGAAATTTTTAGGTATCTACTTCGAGGAGAACATGAAATGTAACGCAACAACTGAGAAAATAATCAAACAACTGCACAGCAAGGCATATTTGCTACGTCAAGTGCGTCAAACTGTGGGAGAAGAAAATCTTCTCAAAGTTTATTATGCCAAAATCCACTCCGTTTTGTCCTATGGCATTTTGGTGGGGAATATCGACTGCATCACATGGAGTATTTCTTGCTCAAAAAAGGCTGCTCAGATCACTAACCGGCCTCAAAAGTACCATTTCCTGCAAGCCCTACTTCAAAAAGTTTAAAATTCTTACTGTTCCTTATATATATATATATATATATATATATATATATATATATATATATATATATATATATATATATATATATATGGGAAGCTGCTTGTCATATATACAAAAACCGACATACAATGAGCACTAACGAGGATAGTCATGGGTACAAAACTAGAAATTGCCAGTATCTTAGAACTGTTAAAAGCAAGCTAATCATTTCAAAAGGAGCACTCAATCATATCGGCATTCAGATCTTCAATCGAATACCTAGAGATATTAAAAATAAATCAAACTATTTATCATTCAGAAGCAGTCTAAAATTGTTCCTAATTAACAACTGTTTCTATAGCGTTAATGATTTTTTAGATAGTATATTATAGTTTCTCTTTAATTGTTTTTTTTTTATTAATCTTATTTTTTATTCATGTTTTATGTATATTCTATCTTGACTTGTCTCATATGTAATATTTACATCCTTAGAGAAATAAAATTGATTTTGATTTTTTGATTTGAAGAGCTTCTCAGCAACTTATAATACTGATGAATGCGAATTTAAAAGATAAAAAATTGAAGGATTTTCTAAGCATTTGAAAATATTTTCAGACATATTCTGACCCTGCTTAATTCAACCCTGACAAAAGATTGAAAATTTTGCACTATTTTTTTAAAGTGTTTCAAAAATATATCAACATAGAAGGAATTGCATGTTAAATATCTACAATATTTGAAGCAAATCAGGATAAACTAGAATTGGACATAATGAAACTTTAAAATGATTTTTATTTGAAATCCAAAGATTGTATTTGGAAATACACTAAAGCGAAATACCCAATCTTAACAAATGCGGTTCAAAAAATGATCTCTTGCTTTGGCTCGACGTATTTGGCGGAATCCGCAGTCCATTCATTGGCGATCAATTTATTAATTGGCTATATTTGGCTAAAAGTGCAGCCCTGAGAATAAGAATCTATATAAAAAAATTAATTTCGATTTTCGTATTAGGTAATTTTTAAATGGCAATATGTTATATTAGGGCTATGTATGGGGGGTGTTGGCTGCATTTCCTGTCCCCAGATCCCTCGGTGGCCCGCTACACGTTTTGGTCGATCTTGGCAACAATATACACTAAAAAGTAGATCTCTCTCTCTCAAATGGCGCTACAGCCCGAAGCGAGCCCTGGCCTCCACCAAACGTTGTCTCCAGCGTTCCCTTTCCTCTGCCGCCGCCCGCCAGTTCCGCACCCCCAGCATCTCTCTCGCATCCCTTTTCACACTTTCCTCCCATCTCGCCCTTGGCCTGCCCGCTTTCCTTCTACCTTCCGGCACTCTGAGTATTTGTTTCGGCACTGCTGTTGGAGCCATCCGGCACACATGTCCCGCCCATCTTAGCCTGCTTAGTTTTATGTGGGATACCACATCTGGGCTTTTGTATAACTGATATAGTTCGAAGTTCATCCTAATTCTCCAGCCCTCTTCGCTGTTAATTGCCCCATAAATTTTCCTCAGGATCTTTCGCTCAAAAATCTCCAGCATCTTTTCCGATTTCTGGGTCAGCGTCCATGCTTCGCCTCCATATGTGAGGATGGGTCGTATGATTGCTTTATATATATTACACTTCGTTTGTCTGCTAGCTAGCTTCGAGTTAAGGATGGATTTAAGAGTGAAGTATGCCCTGTTGGCTTGCATGATTCTATGTTGTACTTCCACCCCTTCGTCGTTCTGATCCGTGACGGTTAATCCCAGATATTTAAAGTTGTTGACGACTTCTACAGTGTACTCTCCCATATCCAGATTATTTACTGCGTGTACTGGCGCTCCCGGTCTTACCATCATTACTTTTGTTTTATCCTCGTTTATTGACAGACCTATCTCCTTGGCTCTCTTCTCCATTTTACCGTAAGCATCTTTCATTGCCGTTAGCGATCTACCGATGATGTTTAGGTCGTCAGCATAGCCCAAAAGTTGCGTGGATTTATTGTAGATGGTACCGTTGCATTCTATCTGAGCTTTCCTTATAGCTTTTTCGAGCGCGATGTTAAATAATATGGGTGATAGACTGTCTCCTTGTCTCAGACCTGTAATGGTTTCAAACTTGTGCGATGTCGTTTTTTGGATACCGACTTGGTTCCAAGTCTTTTTTAACGTACAATTTACCAATTTAATGATCTTTTGTGGTATCTCAAATTCTTCCATTGTCTTCATGAGTGTTCTTCTATCGATAGTATCATACGCTTGTTTAAAGTCTACGAAGACCTGGTATGTGCTGATGTTCATTTCCCATGTCTTTTCTAATATTTGTCTGAGGGTAAACATTTGATCAGTCGTCGACTTTCCTTTCCGGAAACCTGTCTGATACTGTCCTATAATGCTCTCTGCGTACGGTTGGAGTCTTCGTCCGATTATCCATGACAGCACCTTGTAGGCCGTGTTAAGAAGAGTTATACCACGATAGTTCTTGCACTCCAGTTTGTTTCCTTTCTTATAGATAGGGCATATCTTCCCCTCCCGCCATTCCTCGGGTATCTCTTCTGTCCTCCAGATTCTTCCTATCAGCTGGTGTAAAGCACAGTTCAGAGCGTCTCCTCCCATTTTGATCATTTCAGATGTTATCATGTCCGGTCCCGGTGCTTTGTGGTTCTTTAGTGCCTTTATCGCCTCGCTTATTTCTCTTTGTGATGGTTCGTTATCTTCTCTCAGATCTCTTACTTTTGGTGTGTGAATTGGGTCGTCTTCAGCTGTTTGTCCGGTTAATTCCACTCGTAGTGGGGTATTCAGGAGTTCGTTAAAATATTCCGCCCATCTACCTACCACTTTACTTTCTTCAGCCAGTAAGGTGCCCTTTTTACTGTTGATTATTGTTGCTCTGGGCTGAAATCCATTTCGCAGGTTGTTCACTATCTTGTAGCATTCTCTAATTTCGTGTTTCTCTTGGTGGTGTCCTATCTGTGCCACCTGGTCGTTAAAATGGGCCCGTTTCTTCTTCCGAAATAATTTGGATGCTTCCTTTCTTTGCTTGTTGTATTCAGCTTGTTTGGCTCTCGTGGGTCTCTGCAAATTCTCTGCCCTAGCTTTCTGTTGTTTCTCGCCTGCTTCTTCACACTCTGCATCGTGCCATTGGTTTCGTTTTTTCCTATGGACTTTCCCGAGAGCCTCCTCTGCCGATTCCTTAATCTCCTATGCAATTTCCGTCCATTGTTCTTCAATACTATGATTTTCCGTCAACACTCCTAGTTTTTCGGCGATCTTTTCTTCGTATCGTTGCCTTACCCTGGTTAAGTTCAGTTTTTCCACATCCCATTTTTCTATTCCGCTGTTTGCTGGCTTTTTCGAGTTGGCTAGCCTTTGTTTTAATTTAATCCTCACCAGGTAATGGTCCGAGTTGCAGTCTGCCCCTTTGCAGCTTCTGACGTCCTGTATACTGGACATAAATCTTGTGTTTATTAAGACATGGTCTATTTGATTGAGTGTCCTTCCGTCTGGTGATCTCCATGTCATCTTGTGGATGTCTTTATGTGGGAATAGCGTACTGCTGATTACAAGGTTTCTAGATGCTGCTAGGTCCACTAGTCTCTGTCCATTGTCGTTAGTATTTTCGTGTAGGCTGTGTTTTCCAATCGTGGGTCTGTATACGTCTTCTTTCCCTATCTTAGCATTGAAATCCCCCAAGATCATCTTTACATCGTTGTTGTGTGTCGAATCGAATAGCCTTTCTAGTTTTGCGTAGAAGATCTCTTTTTCGTCGTCTGTTTTCTCTTCGCTCGGTCTTATAGCTTCATTCTTATTCGGATCATGCAGAGTCTGTCATCTACTGCTTGGAAGTCCATAATATCCTTCCCTACACTTTTCTTGAGTATGAAGCCTGTTCCTAACTTGTGCGCCTTCCCATTATTACTGCTTTTATATATCCTATATTTTCCTATATCCATGATGCCGCTATCGCTCCAGTTGGTCTCCTGTATTGCCACTATGTCGAGTTTGTTTCTCTCCATTTCGTTTGTTAAGGCTTTTAGTGCACCTATCTGGTAGAGGCTCCTTACATTCCATGTTCCCATCGTAATTTCTTTCGCTTTCCTTGTGCATTGCTGTGGTCGTTGCCGAGTAGTCAGTCCAGTCCGAGGCACGTTTGGTGGTTTCGTAACGGTTTCTTTTTTTTCTATGGATGAGTTGTTGGCCCATCGCAAAACCCCCTTTTCGGAGGACCATTTCACCCGCTCTCGTTGGCCCTGACCGCGCTTTCCATACGGGTTGGTTACCGCATCTCCAGCTTGGTTGCTCAGGTTACCAGGGTTCACCCCGTGGAGGTGAGAGTCGGACTTGGGTAGGAGAGGCTATGCTACAATCTCTTCCTGTGCGATTGTCGTGCGGTTGCGCATGCACTACCCTTAAAAAGTAGATCGCCACTACAAAAAGGTTGGATAGCCCTGCACTAGACGGACTAGACAGACAAGACAGATTGATATCTAAATTGTCTTCAAAATATTTAGTAAAATATCTTGTGAGGGGTAGAAGGATCTCGTGTTCGGTAGCCCTTTGTATTATGTATCCAATAAATATATTTCTTCTAATCATGCGAAGACTTCATTGCAATTTGTAGTGAACTTTGAAGTAGGCAACTATTTGAGCACGCTCCCTTTAGTATCACACTAATTGCAAAAACTATAATTCAATGCAAATATTGGCGTGTTTTCTGATTATGTTCACCAAATTTGCGTGATTATGTTTGCATTATTTGTTTTTTATTCGGGTTTAATTCACATGTGAAGGTGACTAACAAATTTAGGTTTCTTAGGTTGCAAGTCTGGAGCGTTGCGACATGTGGGTTTGTTTTCATTGGACTTTTGTTTTGTTGCAGGTGACAGGTGAGCCAGCGACTTGCACTATTTTACGAAGAAAATGAATGAAAACTGAGTAAGTTTGATGTTATTTCTTGCAAGAAAATCATTTAACACCTTTCCTTGATATCTATTAATGCGATTCTCTGCAGAGTTTAAATTTTCTCTTAATTTTATTTAAATTATAATTAAACCAATAATTTGCACTTGTTGACAGCATAAACATTGTATCTTGATCTCTTTACTCATTTTAAATGTTTTCTCTTATTTTATTTTTGTTTCAGTTTTGTTAATATTGTAATAATTAATCATTAGTTAATATTTTAAAATCTCTTTACAATAATTATTTGGGGCCGTTCAAGTATTACGTAAGCAGATTTTTTGCAATTATTAACCCCCCTGTCCCCCATGTCAGCAAAAGTAAGCAAAGCTCTTATCCTCCCGCCCATGCTTACGTAAACATTGGTACATATATTTTTCAATCTGTTCTGGTTTCTTTATTGATTCCTGCATTCCTGTTAAGTATAGGCTTAAAATAAAGGAATTTAAAGCACATAATATTTATTGAAGCAAATTATTGACATGGTATTCAATTATTATCTCCTATTATTATATTCAATCTTAACATATATACGATTAACATGTTCATTTGTTTTGTTCTTTTAAAATTTTGTCAAATTAGCAGTCCTCAGTCCATGACACATGAATCCATGACTCAATACATGACATGACTCTCTCATTTGATATTTGCTGCTCGATGTTCTGTGTTTGCTCACTTTTGTTTGATTTTGGAACATCGACACCGTTCTCTTCGAGCCATTCAACTCTTGGTACTCGTCTAAATTTTGTATTATACGCATCAATTCGGTAGCATGACGAGCTGCCACTCTTAAAGGCCTTACTTTCATTTCAGTGTATGTGTTTACTATTTTATGAATCTCGTCGATGTGACGATTTACTGACTTTACTTGACTTGAAGCATAATAAAGACCACACATTTTGCATGTTCGACTTGATAGCTTCAATTTTACGGTTGGACAAAAATAATTATAGGGCATTTGCAGAAAATCTTTGAGTGAAGAATTCAAATGTAGAGCTAAATGGACTGATCATCCAAACCCAAGTCTTCAACTCTCTGTTTTACTTTTACTGGTGGTACAAGAAACCTGTTGTTTAGTAATGTAAACAAACCAATTCTTGGACGACAGCATTCTAGGTTTCACACACGTCCTGAAAATCATTTAATGTCTGGAAAATCAGGAAGTTCTGGTTAGCCCGACCCAACATATTTTGCAGTAACATGATAACCATCAATTTCCATTGAACTCCATACCTCTGCTAATACATTTACAGCAAACTCGAAATTGAATCTCTCTAAATGTTCATTAATTTTAACGCCACGGTCATCTAAATGGGACGCAAAATGGTCCTGAGGCAATATCAACCCAGTCAGTTCCCGACTAAGAGGAGCCATTCTGCACTCTACTCGGTTATACACACTTCTACCAGGAGCATTTGAAGCTATAAACAATGCATCTAGATCATGTCGCTTAAAATTTTGAATAGCAAACCATGTATTTTATATAATTTTTGTGTGGGTTCATCAATAGTTTTTACATTTCAAATAGATTCCGTTCATCTTCTATCATCTGCTGCACTCCCAAATAAAGCAATATCCTTAGTATAACTTGGATTTGTCTATATTAAAAGACATTTTTAACCATTCAACTTTGACGAAGGTGTATCAGATGGTAAAACAAAAACGCAATTTTATTCGCTTTCGAGCATGTACAACTAGAATTGCCATATATACGTATAGATAAAAAAAACTGAATTTTGTAGAAAATCCGAAAAAGTGAAAAAAAATTGCTGACGTATAAAGCATAGTGTGAAAGCCGTGTGAAAAGTTAATTTTTTTAGTTCCGCAAGGCTCGTTCCAAGGTCCTACCTGTTATCATACAAAAACATGAATTAAGAATTTGTTTCATCATCTAAAATCTAAGCATTAATTTTTCCGAAAATCGTGGGGAAACAACAACTTTTTCAGTTTCGCAAGGTCCATATAACGATATAAGTTCTACTAGTTTTCAGATAGTTCTACAAGTCCTCAGCAAATCCTATAAGTCTTCAGCAAGTTCTACAAGTCTTCTAAAAGTTCTGCAAGTGTTCAACAAGTTCTACAAGTATTCAGCAAGATCTGAAAGCCTTCTGGTTCAAAGATATAATCAGACATCATGAAAATCATCTAGATCTTTCGAGATTCTTGTTATAATTGACCAGGAGATTAACCATGATAATTTAATCCGTATTTAACTCTGTTTTCAGTTTAGATCTTTTGAGATTCTAGTTATAATAGACCTGGAGATTAACCATAATAATTTAATCCTACAAGTCATACAAATTCTAATACTTTGCAGATAGTTCTACAAGTCCTCATCAAGTTCTACAAGTCTTCAGACAAATTCTAATATTTTGCAGATAGTTCTACAAGTCCTCATCAAGTTCTACAAGTCTTCAGCAAGTTCTGCAAGTCTTCCAAAAGTACTGCAAGTCTTCAACAAGTTCTACAAGTCTTCTGAAAGATCTGCAAGCCTTCTGGTTCGAAGATTTAATCAGAGATAACATCATGGAAATCATTTAGATCTTTTGAGATTCTTGTTATAATTGACCAGGAGATTAACCATGATAATTTAATCCGTATTTAACTCTGTTTTCAGTTTAGATCTTTTGAGATTCTAGTTATAATAGACCTGGAGATTAACCATAAGAATTTAATCCTACAAGTCCTTGACAAGTCATACAGGTTCTACTAGTTTTCAGATGGTTCTACAAGTCCTCAGCAAATTGTACAAGTCTTCTAAAAGTTCTACAAGTCTTCTAAAAGTTCTGCAAGTGTTCAACAGGTTGTGCAAGTCTTCAGCAAGATCTGAAAGCCTTCTGGTTCAAGGATTTAATCAGAGATAACATCATGGAAATCATCTAGATCTTTTGAGATTCTTGTTATAATTGACTAGCAGATTAACCATAAAAAATTTATCTGTATTTAACTCTGTTTTCAGTTTAAATCTTTCGAGATTCTTGTTATAATTGACCAGGAGATTAACCATAAGAATTTAATCCTACAGGTCCTTGACAAAGCATACAGGTTCTACTAGTTTTCAAATAGCTCTACAAGTCCTCGGCAAGTTTTATAAGTCCTCGGCAAGGTCTACAAATCCTTGACAAGTCATACATGTTCTACTAGTTTTCAGATAGTTCTGCAAGTCCTCAGCAAGTTCTACATGTCTTCAGCAAGATCTACAAGTCATCTAAAAGTTCTGCAAGTATTCAACAGGTTCTACAAGTCTTCAGCAAGATCTGAAAACCTTCTGGTTCGAAGATTTAATTAGAGATAACATCATGGAAATCATTTAGACCTTTTGAGATTCTTGTTATTATTGACCACGAGATTAACCATAAGAATTTAATCCGTATTTAACTCTGTTTTCAGTTTAGATCTTTCGAGATTCTAGTTATAACTGACCTGAAGATTAACCATAAGAATTTAATTCTTCAAGTCATACAGGTTCTACTAGTTTTCACATAGTTCTACAAGTCCTCAGCAAGTTCTATGAGTCTTCTACAAGTTCTACAAGTCTTCTAAAAGTACTGCAAGTCTTCAAAAGATTCTTCAAATCTTCAGCAAGATCTGAAAGCCTTCTGGTTCGAAGATTTAATCAGAGAAAACATCATGGAAATCGTCTAGATCTTTCGGGACTTGTTATAATTGACCCGAAGATTAACTATAAGAATTTAATCTATATTTAACTCTGTTTTCAGTTTAGATCTCTCGAGATTCTTGATATAATTAACCAGGAGATTAACCATAAGAATTTAATCCTACAAGTCATACAAGGTTTACTAGTTTTCAGATAATTCTACAAGTCCTCAGTAAGTTCTACAAGTCTTTAGCAAGTTCGACAAGTCTTCTAAAAGTTCTGCAAGTGTTCAACAAGTTCTACAAGTCTTCAGCAAGATCTGAAAGCCTCGAAATCTTCTAACCAGAGTCGAAGATTTAATCAGAGATAACAACATGGAAATCATCTAGATCTTTTGAGATTCTTGTTACAATTGACCAGGAGATTAACCATATGAATTTAATCCGTATTTAACTCTGTTTTCAGTTTAGAGATTCTTCTTATAATCGACCAGGAGATTAACCATAAAAATTGAATCCTACAGCTCCTTGACAAGTCATACACTTTCTACTAGTTTTCAGATAGTTCTACAAGTCCTCAGCAAGATCTGAAAGCGTTCTGGTTTGAAGATTTAATCAGAGATAACATCATGGAAATCATCTAGATCTTTCAAGATTCCTGTTATAATTGACCAGGCGATTAACCATAAGAATTTAATCCTACATGTCCTTGACAAGTCATACAAGTTCTACTAGTTTTCAGTTAATTCTACAAGTCTTCAGCAAGTTCTACAAGTCTTCTAAAAGTTCTGCAAGTGTTTAACAGGGTCTACAAGTCTTCAGCAAGTATGCGCCGTCGTCCCACAGAGATCGCACAGGGATCCACTAGGCACCACACTGTGGAATATTTTATATGACGACGTACTCGACCTGCCCCAGACGGACCAGATTAAACTGTATGCATTTACAGACGACTTATGCGCATGCATAAAACAACCGCAGATATTATAAGAAAATCCGAACGTACTCTGAAATGCATAAGCAAATGGACGGAAACAAACAAACTTGAAGTCGCACCTGAAAAAACCACAGCAGTCGTTTTCTCAAACAGCTACAAGAAACGTAGAGAAATAATAGTTCATTTTGGAGACCATGAAATCAAACCAACGAACGAATGCAAGTATCTAGGAGTATTCCTAGACTACGGAATGACTTTCGCCAAGCTTATAGAATACGCAATAGACAAAGCGGACACAGCTACAAAAGCACTTTCAGCAGTACTACCTAACCTTGGTGGTCCAAACTACTTCAAAAGAAGAGTACTGGCACTGAGAACGCAGTCCATCCCACTATACGCGGCAACTATATGGGAAAAAGGCCTACAAAAAATGAAATATAGAGAAAAGTTAAAAATATGCCAAAGAAGAACCCTCTTAAGAGTAATATGCGCATACAGAACGATATCGGCAGAAGCAGCAACGGCATGTGCGGGAGTTATACCAATAGAACTCCTGATCAAGGAAAGATCGCAGATAGAAAAACGAATCACAGCGATACAAGTTCCACAAGAAATAAAAGCGCACAAAACATTGATAATGCAAGAGCGCGAAAACACCCTCGAAGCATGTCAAATTAGCTGGAATAGTCTCCAAGACAAAGCTCAATGGACCAAAACACTTATACGGAACTTAAAAGCATGGAGCATAAGAAAACACGGAAATAAAAAGCAACTCTTTACAGGACACGGCTGCTTCATGACATACCTGAAGAGAATCAATGAAAGACAAACAGACACCTGCATGTACGACAGAGAAGCAGACACAGCAGAGCATACATTGTTTAAATGCCCACTCTGCGAAAGAGAAAGAACGGAGAATAATAATACGAGAAATAAATAGCGAAAACCAAAAAATTTTAGATAGAAAAGAAAATTGGGAAGCAACGTAAACTTTCATGGAAAATGTTATGAAACCAAAAGAAACAGACGAAAAAGCAGGAGCCAAAGAGACTACATGAAAGAACAACAAAAAAACAGCCGGCGACTACCTGAGAGTAATGTGGAAAACGGAACTGGGCGATCGTAGCAGGCAAGGAGGGGTTTCTAGTGGGTACGCCAGGCTACTGGAGACTCCCACACTACCAGACACGTATGGTGTGCATAAAACATTTCCCCTGAAAAATACTGAAAAAAAAAGTCTTAAGCAAGATCTGAAAGCTTTCTCATTCGAAGATTTAATCAGAGATAACATCAAGGAAATTATATAGATCTTTCGAGACTCTTGTTTTAATTGACCAGGAGATTAACCATAGGAATTTGATCTTACAAGTCCTTGACAAGTCATACAAGTTCTTCTAGTTTTCAGATAATTCTACAAGTCATCAGCAAGTTCTACAAGTCTTCAGTAAGTTCTACAAGTCTTCTAAAAGTACTGCAAGTCTTCAACAAATTCTACAAGTCTTCTGCAAGATCTGAAAGGCTTCTGGTTCGAAGATTTAATCAGAGATAACATCATGGAAATCATCTAGATCTTTTGAGATTCTTGTTTTAATTGACCTGGAGATTAACCATCAGAATTTAATCCGTATTTAACCCTGTTTTCAGTTCAGATCTTTGGAGATTCTAGTTATAATTGACCTGGAGATTAACTATAAGAATTTAATCCTACAGATCATTCACAAGTCATACAGGTTCTACTAGTTTTCAGATAGTTCTACATGTCCTCAGCAAGTTCTACAAGTCTTCAGCAAGTTCTACAAGCCTTCTAAAAGTTCTGCAACTGTCCAACAAGTTCTACAAGTCTTCAGCAAGATCTGAAAGCCTTCTGGTTCGAAGATTCAATTGGAGATAACATCATGGAAATCATCTAGATCTTTAGAGACTCTTCTTATAATTGATCAGGAGATAAACCATAAAAGTTTAATCTGTATTTAACTCTGTTTTCAGTTTTGATCTTTCGATATTCTTGTCATAATTGACCAGGAGATTAACCGTAAGAATTTAATCCTACAAGTCCTTGACAAGTCATTCAAGTTCTACTAGGTTTCAGATAGTTCTACAAGTCCTCACCAAGTTCTACTAGTCATCAACAAGTTCTACAAGTCTTCTAAATGTACTGCAAGTCTTCAACAGGTTCTACAGGTCTTCAGCAAGATCTGATAGCCTTCTGGTTCGAAGATTTAATCAGAGATAACATCATGGAAATCATCTAGATTTTTTGAGATTCTTGTTATAATTGACTAGCAGATTAACCATAAAAAATTAATCTGTATTTAACTCTGTTTTTAGATATTTCGAGATTCTTGTTATAATTTACCAGGAGATTAACCATAAGAATTTAATCCTACAGGTCCTTCACAAGTCATACGGGTTCTACTAGTTTTCAGATAGTTCTACAAGTCCTCAGCACGTTCTACAAGTCCTCAGCACATTCTACAAGTCTTCAGCAAGTTCTACAGGTCTTCTAAAAGTACTGCAAGTCTTTAACAAGTTCTACAAGTCTTCTGCACGATCTGATAGCCTTCTGGTTCAAAGATCATAGATCACATCATGGAAATCATTTAAATCATTTGAGATTCTTGTTATAATTGAGCAGGAGATTAACCATAAGACTTTAACCTACAGGGTCCTTGACAAGTCATACAGGTTCTACTAGTTTTCAGATAGTCCTACAGGTCCTCAGCAAGTTCTACAAGCCATTAACAAATTCTACAAGTCTTCTAAAAGTTCTGCAAGTGTCCAATAAGTTCTACAATTCTTCAGCAAGATCTGAAAGCCTTCTCATTCGAAGATTTAATCAGAGATAACATCATGGGAATCATCTAGATCTTTTAAGATTCTTGTTATAATTGACCAGAAGATTAACCATAAGAATTTAATTCTACAACTCCTTGACAAATCTTACAAATTTCTACTAGTTTTCAGATAGTTCTACAAGTCCTCATCAAGTACTACTAGTCATCAGCAAGTTTTCTACAAGTCTTCTAAAAGCTCTGCAAGTGTTAAACAGGTTCTACAAGTCTTCAGCAAGATCTGAAATCCTTCTGATTTGAAGATTTAATCAGAGATAACATCATGGAAATCATCCAGATCTTTCCAGATTCTTGTTATAATTGACCAGGAGATTAATCATCATTAATTTAACTCATAATTTAATTTATAATTGTTTTCAGTTTAGATTTTTTGAGGTTCTTGGTAAAAATAACAAGCAGATTAATCATAAGAATTGAATCCTACAGGTCCTTGATAAGTCATACAAATTCTACTAGTTTTCAGATAATTCTACAAGTCTTCAGCAAGTTCTACAAGTTTTCTAAAAGTTCTGCAAGTGTTTAACAGGTTCCACAAATCTTCTAAACGTTCTGCAAGTGTTCTTCAAGTTCTACAAGTCTTCAGCAAGATCTGAAAGGCTTCTGAAATTATCTAGATCTTTCGAGACTCTTGTTTTAATTGACCAGGAGATTAAACATAAGAATCTAATCCGTATTTAACTCTGTTTTCAGTTATTTAATATATTTTAGGATATATGTTGTGAGGCAGGTGAAAAGGTTGGGCCTCGTGGCTCGCCATCCATGTTAAAAACTGCAAGGCTTCCTACACTTGTGTTAGATCAAGATACCAAAACATAAATGTAGGCAGAGGAGCTTAGGCCAAAGCCCATTTGGGGCTCTAGTGACAAAGGAAGAAGAAGATGTTATGCTGTAAAACACCTTTATCTAAATATTTAATGTATTGTTTTATATTTAAGGTTGTTAGCTGAGAAAGTGAGAATGGAAGCATGTAAATAATCTGGCGAATGTGATTCAATGAACAGAAAACGTTTTAAGCAAGGAGGTGAGGTTTCTAATTCTAGATGTCCAATTGGTGAGATAATAATGTGTATAAAAAAATACGTCTTAAATATGTCTTTCTTTTTTAATGATTTCCTTTTGGGGTTTGTTAGCTTTGAACTAAATGCGTTTCATTTGGATTCACGGACAGCCCCAAATATCCCATTTAAAGATATTTTCAAATTGTGTTTCTAAATATTTGTTAGATACACAAACAAATCCGTTTATTTCAATCAATATGTTTTTAATTTTGTCATTTTGCAATTTTATTATTTGCAGCTGTTACGGCAAATTACAATATTTCACTCTGTTTTTTCCCACAGCTTTTTAATTTTATGTTTACAATATTTTGCGAAAATGGGTAATTGCAGATAATTTTAGTGTTGCAAGGTTTTGCTAAAGCTAAATTCTTGAAACTCAATTTTATTATTTGCAGCTGTTACGGCACATTTCACTGTGTTTATTTTTTATTTTATTTTTAGGTATAATATTTTGCGAAAATGAACAAATAATCTTACAAGATTGTGATAAAGCTAAGTTTTTAGCACAATATTTTTTATTTGAAAAAGCATTTTATTATTATACCAACTTATTATATAACGTAAATATCTGTTGTGTTATAACACGAGATTTGTTTATGTAGTCTTAAAAACACAACAATTATTATAGAGCTTCGGAAAGGTTGAATATATTTATATATTCAAGCTGTCTTCCGCTTTAATAAGTTGGTATGATTATATCTATAATTACTTTAGTTTCAACTCTATATTCTTTCATTTGCTAAAAAGACAACATTTATTATAGAGCTTCGGAAAGCCTGAATATATTTATATATTCAAACTGTGTTTTGCTTTAATAAGTTGGTATGATTATTTCTATAATTAGTTTAGTTTCAACTCTATATTCTTTCATTTGCTAAAAAAGACAACATTTATTATAGAGCTTCGGAAAGCTTGAATATATTTATATATTCAAACTGTGTTCTGCTTTAATAAGTTGGTATGATTATATATATAATTAGTTTAGTTTCAACTCTATATTCTTTCATTTGCTAAAAAAGACAACATTTATTATAGAGCTTCGGAAAGCTTGAATATATTTATATATTCAAACTGTGTTTTGCTTTAATAAGTTGGTATGATTATATCTATAATTAGTTTAGTTTCAACTCTATATTCTTTCATTTGCTAAAAAAGACATCATTTATTATAGAGCTTCGGAAAGCTTGAATATATTTATATATTCAAACTGTGTTCTGCTTTAATAAGTTGGTATGATTATATCTATAATTAGTTTAGTTTCAACTCTATATTCATTAGCTTTTGAACTAAAGTGATTTTGACTGGGTCATAGAAGTAAATCTCAATTAAAGAAATAAATATATTTACAAATATTTACACAGCAATAAATTAAATATCATAAGAATCCGTGCCCTGCGACCGCGGCCGGAATAAACCCCTCGATTCCCTCCTTCTTCTTCACCCAGAACCACCCCCTGATCTGCGAGTTCAGCAACGCCACCACCTCCCCTTTGCACACGCTCAAAGTCTTCTCGCTCTCCTTCTCGTAATCACAGGAAATCACCAGCAGCGTTTGCCGAATCCCCATGGCCTTCGACGAAGCCGCCGCCCTCAAATACAGCCGGTCCACGCTCCTCTCCCCACACGCGCTCGCCGCGTTTCTCCTTTTAGTCCGGCACCTGCCGCCACTGCACTCCGACATCGAGCTCAGTTTCTCGGTATCTGTCATGTTTCCTGACGGTCTGGGGAACACATCCCTGTTGTTCTCCCAACAAGGAGATGGTTGATTATCGTTAGATGGTATAATTCCTTAAAAAAAATATTGGTTGTTATATAATTTAGGCACAAAATCCAATTTAGGGTATTTTGCAATAAAGCTATAGACTAGTTCAAAGTTTGAATACAAAAAGAATTTGCATTTGTTGCTGATGTTGATAATTTCTATTTGAACGAGTTTGCTTAACGCGTTGAATGCCATTGGGGTGATTGGCACAACGTTTGTAGTGAAACGGGGGTCACCGGTGACCGGCGAACTACAAACACAATTTGACCACGGGAAAGTCTTGTGAAATTAGCGTGGCATTCAGCGACAAGTTTGAATAACCTTACACATTTTATTCAGGTTTAATTTTTGTAGTAAAATACACAATTTGACCACGGGAAAGTCTTGTGCAATTAACGTGGCATTTAGCGACAAGTTAGAATAACCTTACACATTTTATTCAGTGTTAATTTTTGCAATTTTTTGTGGTGAAATATTGTAAAATTCATTTACCTAATGGCATGCAGGCCGCGTAACTTATGTAGCCTTCCTCCGCGTGCGGCGTTTGTATGTAGAGCCAATTTTGGTTCTTGAACACGGCATTGACCACCATCCCCAAAGGTAAAGACAACTCGGCCTGATAGCCTCCGATCCTCGTCTGGTACAGCACGCTTGGAAACGCGACCACCACAGGAATATTTGCAGGTTTCTCGATAGATGCCTAAAACAATAGAAATTAATATTAATTACAGGATTAACCACACCTATACCTCGTTTTTAGGGTTGCGTACCGAAAACGGAACCCTTATAGCATCACTTTGTTGTCCGTCCGTCTGTCTGTCTGTCAAGACCATTTTTCTCAGGAACGCGTAGAGGTAACACGTTGAAATTTGTATCAAATACTCGGGTCTGCGGTCTCTTTCAGCTGTGAAAAAATCAAACTTGTAAGTCAACGCGATCAAAAGATATGACCGTTTATGTCGCATATTTTGCGATTTCACAGGGGAATCAAAACCTATAAGTACCCTATCCCGTTGACCTAGAATCATGAAATTTGGCAAGAAGCGGTGTCTTACAGCACATGTAAAGGGAAAAATCTGAAAACCGTAAATATGTAGTTTAATTACAAGAAAAATGCGAATTTACTATTAGAAACATGAAAATACACTAATGTTGTCGTAGTGGTATTGTTAGGCTCCAAAACCATATGGGTTGCATACAGTTAGGTCCTCCTCGGTTAGGTCCGAAGGTTAAAAAGTATGTGTTTATGGTAAGGTGAAAAGTGGATGCAAGTAGATAAAAAGTGTATGCAAGTAGATGAAAAGTGGATGCAAGTAGGTGAAATGTGGATGCAAGTAGATGAAAAGTGTATGCAAGTAGATGAAAAGTGGATGCAAGTAGATGAAAAGTGTATGCAAGTAGATGAAAAGTGGATGCAAGTAGATAAAAAGTGTATGCAAGTAGATGAAAAGTGGATGCAAGTAGATAAAAAGTGTATGCAAGTAGATGAAAAGTGGATGCAAGTAGGTGAAAAGTGGATGCAAGTAGATGAAAAGTGGATGCAAGTAGATAGAAAGTGTATGCAAGTAGATGAAAAGTGGATGCAAGTAGGTGAAATGTGGATGCAAGTAGATGAAAAGTGGATGCAAGTAGATGAAAAGTGGATGCAAGTAGATGAAAAGTGGATGCAAGTAGATAGAAAGTGGATGCAAGTAGATGAAAAGTGGAATGCCAGAAAATTGAACTCTGGTTTATGTAAATGAAATGCTGGATGTTTCACGTGAATATGTTTATTAAATTAAAACGAAATACAAACCTAAGAAATTCATTAGACCGCGCCTCATAATTTATTATTTTCTCCGCTTGCGCACCGCTGGTAAGAGTTGTAATCAGCGCTAGACAGCCGGCTGCGTCTTATCGCAAAGCCAGGGCAGTAGATTGAAATAAACACAAATACGAAAAACAAAACGAAGAAATTGATTACACTCACATACACAAACATCCGGCTATGCTTAACCGAATACTGAAACTTTATTTAAATTAAAATCTTATTACGTTTATAAAATTAAACACGGGATATTTTCAAGAAATTAATTAGACCGCGCTTCATAATTTATTTGTTTCACATATGTTTACAGCCAGGTTGAGACAGGATTGTTATCAGTACTAGACGATCGGTCCTATTTAGACGTGTGGTTACATAAACATTTTCTATCGTGGAAGTTGTAATAAAAATTATTGGATGTTATTTCATTCCCATACATATAAAAGCTTCAAGTTCAAATACTAAACTGATTACGTAAACTAAAAAAGAAACAATATATTTCATTTCTCACTCAAAATTAAACCTAATTGCTGAAATACTTTTTTATTTATATTAAATAATTAATACGATCTAAATCACAGACAAGTTTAAGAAATTTTACATATATTTTAGTTGAATTAAACAATCCCTTATATATTTTAGTTCAGTCTCTCTAGTCTCTTTCTAACTAGTCTCATGTATCTAGCCCCGTCTGTCTAGTCTCATGTATCTAGCCCCGTCTGTCTAGTCTCATGTATCTAGCCCCGTCTGTCTAGTCTCATGTATCTAGCCCGTCTATCTAGTTTCATTTATTTAGCCCCGTTGATATATGCAACCAACTACACATCTCATTTGCCTCCGCTAGCACCTAATTTTGAATTTTCCCGCCTCGCGTCTATATTTTGAATTTTCCCGCGCATCTGGAAGTTCCGAAAATGGCCGCCGGAAGTCAAAACCAGAAACAGTAAGTCGAAACCGGAAACAGGAAGTCGAAACTGGAAGTTCCAAGGTCAAGGTTAGGGGTCAAGGTTATGTTAGGGGTCAAAGGTCATCGCGCATGCGCATTTCAGAGGTGGAGGTGGGTCTATAACGTGACATCTTTCCCTACTCTTTTGTACAAGGTTAAATTACTTTTTCTGCAATCGTATGAGCTTTGCCTGCTTTAGCTACGCGATAATTAACTAAATAAGATGACTTTTAGAACATTTTTATTATCACCACGAACATACCTTTCAAATGCATTCTTTTTCTACTGTAGTTCTGTAGCGAGGATCACTCGCGCTCGTTCATAATATGACACTTCATAGAGAACTTGTCAGTTTGAGTCATTTTGAACTAAAATGCAAACCGTTTTGATCGGTGGCGTGCCCAAAATAATCGCGTGCCATCAAAGACATTTTCTTTTGAAATGTGCGCTTTTACCTTTTAAAGTCGGATGTTTATTTTCCAAATGACGCTTTAACTTTGCAGGATTTAAACTGCTGTTGTTGACTACTTGCTCACATGCCACAAAATACCCATTTGGCTCATTTTTATCACCAATCCATGTAAATCCAAAATTCAAATAATCTTCATCATACTTTCGTATTTTGCAGCTAGTAGATCCTGATTTATTTTCTTCTTCAATATTATCCGTCTACTACAATGTTGACGGATAATATTGAAATTGGCGGAATTGGCGGATATCTGGTGGAATTTTTAAGAGCGCAAGGATTATTCTTTGGATTTTGATTTAAATTTCCCAGTTTTAAGCCAATTCTGCATTATATTTCTAAAGGATTTCAGGTTAAACATTTTAGGTTACTTTTAGGTTAAATATTTAGGTTAGAATTTAACAATAAATCTACTACACCAGATATTTGAAATTATTTCTAAGGGCTATGTGCGTCGTCCTCGTCCAATATAAGCGACTGAGCAAATGAATAGTTCCAATATGAATATCCAATCGACACACCTGTTCCAGAGAGAGAGGCACAACACATCGTCTCTAGCTGTAAACGCCGCGCCGGTGCCGATTAAAGTTCAGTTTTTTTTAGCATTGATTCGCGGAACCCCTGAATATTTTAGTGGAACCCTAGGGTTCCATGGAACACCGGCTGAAGAACACTGATCTAGATATACTTAAATCACGTACGCCCTATATTTTTTGGTAGTCAATTGCCCAAAAAGCAGTCAATTGAACAACTGAATGTTAAGAGTATCGAAATAGATCTAGAAATAGTTAATATATTAGTTTATATTAGATCTAGAAATAGTTAGATCTTAATATAAGTTAGTGAATAAGTGTAATACTAAAAGTTTTCTTTTTATAAGTTTAAAAATATTCGCGTTATTTAAGAAAAATACCCTGCATACCTTTATACAGGGTATATAGGTATACAGGCAAAATTGAGCAGTAAAAACAAATAGTGAAGTTCCAGAACCCCTAAACACTCATAGTGAATGGGGGATGTATGGTAATAAAATATAGGATAGAATTCCATCGTACGACAGCGACATCTTGAGGTTATGTTTGCAGTGGTACTAAGATGGTCGTGATTTCAGGAGGGCCACTTGTCAAGTTAACTGAATGTGCTTGCTACGTCCTCCACAAAAAAAACCTTACTTACAAGTTAGTACGGAACCCTCGGTGCGCGAGTCACAACTTGCACTTGGCCGGGTTTTTTTTAAAGATTTTTTTAAGATTCTTGGTGTTCTTATGGTTTTGTCTTGTAAAAATCAATATTTAGTAAACATAGCTGACCTGAATCCATTTGTCTGATACACGCGATAGTAGTGGAACATAATATTTCAACTAGTCTTATTAATATAAACTAGTTAATATCTTCTTCTTCTTCTTCTGACTCTACAGCCCAGGGTGAGCTTTGGCCTCCTTAACAATCCCCTTCCACCTTTGACGGTCATCAGCCACACGTGTCCAGTTTCCTACTTGTAGAGTTTCTACATCTTTCTCTACCTTATCTTTTCACCTGGTTCTGGGTCTACCTCTGCTTCTTGAGGTGTTAGGTTGCGCTTTATGGATGGATCTGGGTGCTCTCGCACTCGGCATTCTAATCATGTGGCCCGCCCATCGAAGTCTCTGTGCCTTAATGAATCCTACTATGTCTTCACCTTCTATTAGTTCTTGAAGTTCGTAGTTCATGCGAATTCTGTATCCTTCTTCCTCTCTCACTGGTCCAAAGATTTTCCGTAAAATCCGTCTTTCAAAAATACGAAGAGAGTTTTTGTCTGCTTCCGACATACTCCAGGATTCAGCTTCATAAGTTAGCACGGGTCTGATCAAGGTTTTATATATTCGCAGTTTTGCTTTACGTGAGATGATTTTTGATTTGAAGAGCTTCAGATGTGAATAATAGCATCGATTCGCAGCTTGGATTCTGTCTTGTACCCTCAGTGATAGATTATTTGTGTTATTGAAAGTTACTCCAAGATATTTGACATTTTGAACTTCTTCAAACCGATGATCATTTATAATGAAGTTCTGTGAAATTCTGAAACTAGTTAATATAGTCATTGTTAATTAATTACGGAAACTATTAATACATAGGTTGTTAAATAATAATTGGAAACTATTAATATAAATGATTATCGTATGGAATAAATTGGCGCAAGACGATAAATCTTTCGGCACAATGAAGATAATTTCGAATCTCTTTCACGAAAGCTTTTTGTTGTGATAAAAAAAGGGCGGGCGGTGTGAATGTATGTAATTCGTGCTCGTAGCGGTCTATAGTTATCGGTCCATTTCTCATAGTGTTCCTTAACCATATGGTCAGTGCATAAACATAATCATTAATCTGTCAGGATCGATAATTAACCCGGCTCGCATGACGGGTCATAGGTCCACACACAAACAGAATTATTTCCCGCTTTAAAAATTCCGTTGTAATTATCTCGCCGGGATTATATTTATTAGCAACAATTTTGAAATTAGACATTCCAATACAACACAGAAACGTGTAATTTAAAATTCGCCCGTCTATACTTATCGATATAAATCAACATGCGTTGTCTTGTACCGAGACTTAATTTGCTGTAACAACAATAATTTAGGCTCTGGAATTGATTACGATGTAAATTAAGTTTATTATGTTTCTATTGAGGCTAAACTGTTTTATCGTCTCTCCGTGATCTATCTAGTCTAGTTTAAATAGTTAGAACAGAAATCACATTAAATAATAAATTTGTCGGTAGCTCAATAAATATTCTTTATTTATTATATTTGCACATATCTAAAACTAAATTGAGCGACTAATAAATAATTAGAACAGACGATTAAAAAAAAAACGGCCAAGTGCGAGTTGTGACTCGCGCACCGAGGGTTGCGTACAAACTTGTAAGTAAGGTATCTTTAGCAGGACCTAACTGTATGCAACCCATATACTTCTGGTGCCTGACAATACCACGCAACACATTAGTGTATTTTCATAAGTTTCTAATAGTAAATTCGCATTTTTCTTGTAATTAAACTACATATTTACGATTTTTTTCCCTTTACATGTGCTGTAAGACACCGCTTCTTGCCAAATTTCATGATTCTAGGTCAACGGGAAGTACCCTATAGGTTTCGATTCCCTTGTGAAATCGCAAAATATGCGACACAAACGGTCATATCTTTTGATCGCGTTGGCTTACAAGTTTGATTTTTTCACAGCTGAAAAAGACCGCAGACCCGAGTATTTGCTACAAATTTCAACTTGTTACCTCTACGCGTTCCTGAGAAAAAATGGTCTTGACAAACAGACAGACGGACAACAAAGTGATCCTATAAGGATCCCGGAATCTGGATCCCGTTGATCCTATAAGGATCCTATACGGAACCCTAAAAAACAGGATTTAGTTTCAAAGGCAACAATACCTGTCAACACTAATAATAAACTGTCAAAAGAAACAAAAGCAGTCATCAGTAATAATGAACTGTCAAAGGAAACAAAAACTGTCATCAGTAATAATTTACTTTCAAAGGAAACAAAAACTGACATCATTAATAATGAAAACGAAACCTGTCAACAGTAATAATAAACTGTCAAAGGAAACAAAAACAGTCATCGGTAATAATGAACTATCAAAGGAAACAAAAACTCATCAGTAATAATTTACTGTCAAAGGAAACAAAAACTGTCGAAGAAAATAAAAACTATAATCAGTAATAATGAAAACTAAACCGGTCAACAGTAATAATAAACTGTCAAAGGAAACATAAACAGTCATCAGTAATAATCAACTGTCAAAGGAAACAAAAACTGTCATCAGTAATAATTTACTGTCAAAGGAAACACAAACTGATGAAGCAAACAAAAACTATAATCAATAATAATGAAAACGAAACCTGTCAACAGTATTAATAAACTGACAAAGGAAACAAGAGCAGTCATCAGTAATAATAAACTGTCAAAGGAAACAAAAACTGTCATCAGTAATAATTTACTGTCAAAGAAAACAAAAACTGTCGAAGGAAACAAAGACTATAATCAGTAATAATGAAAACGAAACCTGTCAACAGTAATAATGAACTGTCAAAGGAAACAAAAACTGTCGCAGGAAGCAAAAACAATAATCAGTAATAATGAAAACGAAAATTTTCAACAGTAATGATAAACTGTCAAAGGAAACAAAAACAGTCATCAGTAATAATGAACTATCAAAGGAAACAAAAACTGTCATCAGTAATAATTTACTGTCAAAGGAAACAAAAACTGACGAAGGAAACAAAAACTATAATCAGTAATAATGAAGACGAAACCTGTCCACAGTAATAATAAATTGTCAAGGGAAACAAAAACAGTCATCAGTATTAATGAACTGTCAACGGAAACAAAAACTGTCATCAGTAATAATTTACTGTCAAAGGAAACAAAAACTGTCGAAGGATGCAAAAACTATAATTAGTTATAATGAAAACGAAACCTGTCAACAGTAATAATAAACGGTCATAGGAAACAAAAACATTCATCAGTAATAATGAACTGTCAAAGGAAACAAAAACTGTCGAAGGAAACAAAAACTATAATCAGTAATAATGAAAACGAAACTTGTCAACAGTAATGATAAACTGTCAAAGGAAACAAAAACAGTCATCAGTAATAATGAATTGTCAAAGGAAACAAAAACTGTCATCAGTAATAATTTACTGTCAAAGGAAACAAAAACTGACGAAGGAAACAAAAACTATAATTAGTTATAATGAAAACGAAACCTGTCAATAGTGATAATAAACTGACAAAGGAAACGAAAACAGTCATCAGTAATAATAAACTGTCAAAGGAAACAAAGACTGTCATCAGTAATAATTTACTGTCAAAGAAAACAAAAACTGTCGAAGGAAACAAAAACTATAGTCAGTAATAATGAAAACGAAACCTGTCAACAGTAATAATAAAATGACAAAGGAAACAAGAACAGTCATTAGTAATACTGAACTGTCAAGGGAAACAAAAACTGTCATCAGTAATAATTTACTGTCAAAGGAAACAAAATCTGTCGCAGGAATCAAAAACTATAATCAGTTATAATGAAAACGAAACCTGTCAATAGTGATAATAAACTGACAAAGGAAACGAAAACAGTCATCAGTAATAATAAACTGTCAAAGGAAACAAAAACTGTCATCAGTAATAATTTACTGTCAAAGAAAACAAAAAGTGTCGAAGGAAACAAAAACTATAGTCAGTAATATTGAAAACGAAACCTGTCAACAGTGATAATAAAATGTCAAAGGAAACAAGAACAGTCATCAGTAATAATAAACTATCAAAGGAAACAAAAACTGGCATCAGTAATAATTTACTGTCAAAGGAAACAAAAACTGTCGAAGGAAACAAAAATTGTAATCAGTAATAATGAAAACGAAACCTGTCAACAGTGATAATAAAATGTCAAAGGAAACAAGGACAGTCATCAGTAATAATGAACTATCAAAGGAAACAAAAACTGTCATCAGTAATAATTTACTGTCAAAGGAAACAAAAACTGTCAAAGGAAACAAAAACTGGCATCAGTAATAATTTACTGTCAAAGGAAGCAAAAACTGTCGCAGGAAGCAAAAACTATAATCAGTTATAATGAAAACGAAACCTGTCAACAGTAATAATAAAATGGCAATGGAAACAAGAACAGTCATCAGTAATAATGAATTGTCAAAGGAAACAAAAACTGTCGAACGAAGCAAAAACTATAATCAGTAATAATGAAAACGAAACCTGTCAACAGTACTAATAAACTGTCAAAGGAAACAAAAACAGTCATCAGTAATAATGAACTATCAAAGGAAACAAAAACTGTCATCAGTAATAATTTACTTTCAAAGGAAACAAAAACTGACATCAGTAATAATGAAAACGAAACCTGTCAACAGTACTAATAAACTGTCAAAAGAAACAAAAGCAGTCATCAGTAATAATGAACTGTCAAAGGAAACAAAAACTGTCATCAGTAATAATTTACTTTCAAAGGAAACAAAAACTGACATCATTAATAATGAAAACGAAACCTGTCAACAGTAATAATAAACTGTCAAAGGAAACAAAAACAGTCATCGGTAATAATGAACTATCAAAGGAAACAAAAACTCATCAGTAATAATTTACTGTCAAAGGAAACAAAAACTGTCGAAGAAAATAAAAACTATAATCAGTAATAATGAAAACGAAACCGGTCAACAGTAATAATAAACTGTCAAAGGAAACATAAACAGTCATCAGTAATAATCAACTGTCAAAGGAAACAAAAACTGTTATCAGTAATAATTTACTGTCGAAGGAAACAAAAACAGTCATCAGTAATAATTTACTGTTAAAGGAAACAAAAACTGTCGAAGGAAACAAAAACTATAATCAGTAATAATGAAAACGAAACCTGTCAACAGTGATAATAAACTGTCAAAGGAAACAAAAACAGTCATCAGTAATAATGAACTGTCAAAGGAAACAAAAACTGTTATCAGTAATAATTAACTATCAAAGGAAACAAAAACTGTTATCAGTAATAATTTACTGTCGAAGGAAACAAAAACAGTCATCAGTAATAATTTACTGTTAAAGGAAACAAAAACTGTCGAAGGAAACAAAAACTATAATCAGTAATAATGAAAACGAAACCTGTCAACAGTGATAATAAACTGTCAAAGGAAACAAAAACAGTCATCAGTATTAATGAACTGTCAAAGGAAACAAAAACTGTCATCAGTAATAATTTACTGTCAAAGGAAACACAAACAGTTATCAGTAATAATGAACTATCAAAGGAAACAAAAACTGTCATCAGTAATAATTTACTGTTAAAGGAAACAAAAACTGTCGAAGGAAACAAAAACTATAATCAGTAATAATGAAAACGAAACCTATCAACAGTAATAATGAACTGTCAAAGGAAACAAAAACAGTCATCAGTAATAATGAACTGTCAAAGGAAACAAAAACAGTCATCAGTATTAATGAACTGTCAAAAGAAACAAAAACTGTCATCAGTAATAATTTACTGTCAAAGGAAACAAAAACAGTCATCAGTAATAATGAACTATCAAAGGAAACAAAAACTGTCATCAGTAATAATTTACTGTTAAGGGAAACAAAAACTGTCGAAGGAAACAAAAACTAGAATCAGTAATAATGAAAACGAAACCTATCAACAGTAATAATGAACTGTCAAAGGAAACAAAAACAGTCATCAGTAATAATGAACTGTCAAAGGAAACAGAAACTGTCATCAGTAATAATTTACTGTCAAAGAAAACACAAACTGTCGAAGGAAACAAAAACTATAATCAGTAATAATGAAAACGAAACCTGTCAACAGTAATAATAAACGGTCAAAAGAAACAAAAACAATCATCAGTAATAATGAACTGTTAAAGGAAACAAAAACTGTCATCAGTAATAATTTACTGTCAAAGGAAACAAAAACTGTCAAAGGAAACAAAAACTTTAATCAGTAATTATGAAAACGACACCTGTCAACTGTAATAATAAACTGTCAAAGGAAACAAAAACAGTCATCAGTAATAATGAACTGTCAAATGAAACAGAAACTGTCATCAATAATAATTTACTGTCAAAGGAAACAAAAACTATAATCAGTAATAATGAACTGTCAAAGGAAACAAAAACTGACGAAGGAAACAAAAACTAATCAGTAATAATGAAAACGAAACCTGTCCACAGAAATAATAAACTGTCAAAGGAAACAAGAACTGTTATCGGTAATAATAAACTGTCGAAAGATGTCAAAGGAAACAAGAACTGTCAAAGGAAACAAGAACTCTCATCATTAATAATGAACCGTCAAAGGAAACAAAAACTGTCATCGGTAGTAATAAAATGTCGAAAGAAGTCAAAGGAAACAAAAACTGTCCAAGGAAACAAGAACTGTCATCAGCAATAATGAACTGTGAAAGGAAACAAAAACTGTCATCAGTAATAATAAACTGTCGAAGGAAAGAAATGTTATCATCAGTAATAATGAACTATCAAAGGAAACAAAAACTGCCAAAGGAAACAAAAACTATCATCAGTTATAATAAACCGTCGAAGGAAACAAAAACTGTCATCAGTAATAATGAATTGTCATAGGGTATAAAAAGTGTCAAAGGAAACAAAACCCATCATCAGTAGGGCCTGGTTTTATATGTAAATGCATATTTTTTATTCAAATTATTTTCGCTCTTGTATTGTTTTCCACACAAATTATGACATTTGGAACGAGAAAATGTAATCTTTATTTCCAAACATCATAATTTGTGTAGAAAACAAAATAAAGACCGAACATTATTTGAATTAAAAATATGTATTTACAATGAAATATAACTTGTATATCATATATCATCTTATAACTAATATATCATCTTATAATCTTGTATATAATAATATATAATCTTGTTATATAGTTATTGATTAACTTACACATTAAATCAAATGATAAAACTTTAGTAATTAATAAATTGTAATAATGATTAGTAAATTATAATAATCTATAAAAAAAAATTTAAACGTTTTTGTTACCTCTTCTAATTCAAAATCATCAGATATTTCTGCAATTTGTGTCATGTTTTTCGCAAGAAACGCGAGATTATTGTTTGGCTTGCGGGCAACGTATTTTTGTTTTCGTTAAACAAGAGATAATGCAGAAACGCGTGTGCTGGAGGCGTCTCGAGACTTATTAGGATTCG
The DNA here is from genome assembly GCA_944588485.1 of Phosphuga atrata. NCBI lineage: Eukaryota > Metazoa > Arthropoda > Insecta > Coleoptera > Silphidae > Phosphuga > Phosphuga atrata. Next base: position 64,510,857 of record OX155902.1, on the reverse strand, counting down.
ATGTGAATTATCTAACGCCGTGTTTGGAGGTAAATGTTTAAAATTATTCGCGAGAAATTGCAAATATCAATAAACATTCAGGTCTCGTTAATTATCCACATTCTTGCAAAAACAATCTTATAATATTAAATAATCCTAATACTTCATCTTTTTTTTGGTAAATTTAGATTAGCAAAGAAAATTGGATTTAGAAAGTACACTATTAAAACAGTGTGGGTTTGAATTATTTATTTCTACATTGTTTTTTGGCCCGTTTTCTTTTTCTTGCGTTATTTATTGGAAGAATTTTTGGCCTTAAGCTCGAGATATTTCTTATTTTTAGCTTTAACTTGAAAGGTAATAATTTATAATAACTGCTCGAGGCTCTTCAGTCCTAGCAAATTCCATATTTAGACCGACTAATTTTAGTCAAAACTTTATACTTTTTTTTATTATAAATTAAGTTTAGTCATTGGTAAAAAAAAACGGAATTTTAAACCTTTCATAAGTCGCGGCAATTATAATAATAGCAAATTACTTTCTTTCTAACTTTTTAAATGACATTATCAACATTTTTAATGACAAATATAAACATATAATATTAAAAATTGTGTTGGTACGAATATATTACGTCTAACATATTTTAAAAAAACAATCGCTAAAATGACATGATATTGAAATGTCAAAAATGACATTATATTATTATTAAGGTAATAATAATAATATGTCATTTTTGACATTTCAATATCATATAATTGGCAATTATTATATTGCATTATATTATATTGCATTATTATTATTGGCATTATTTAAAATGAGATGTCATGGTTTGAACCAAATTAATAATAGAATTGAAAGTAGGAGATTATCACTACGATATCTTAAAATCTGTCAGTAGCTGGAATTACACGGATATCTTCTGTTATTCTTTGGCACACCCCGTTCAAGATGCGTGGTTTGGTCTTAACCGTTCCCGTTACTTGCTTTGACGCAGCGAACTGCTCACACCACACATCTTCAGCGGGGTGTGCCAAATAGTAACAGATGATATCCGTGTAATTCCAGCTACTGACAGATTTGAAGACATCGTAGTAATAATTTCCTACTTTCAATTCTATTGGCATTACTATTAACACAATATAGTAACTTCCTCATTATACACAAATACTACAAAAACAAGAACTAAGCCACGAACTTAAACACCAACCCAAAAATACCCCAAACTTAACAACTGACATTTAAGAAAAAATAAAAAGTTTTCTCACTCCTTAAGCTCTTTCCACAACCACTCGCTTCCGCTCTAACATTTCAATGCTCCTTCAGACCGGCGCGCAGCGTTTGCGTCGCGAAATTTTCGCAGCGAAAAATTCGCTAGTGGTGCGGCAGCGAAATGGTCATGCCCACACCAAAACGCGATTTTTAGGTGTATAGTCATGAGTTCCTCAGATGAAGAGGGTCTACTATTATTAGTATTTACCATAGAAGAAGAAAATCGGTCAGTTTGTCGTTTTTTATTTATTTTTAATTTCAAAACACAGCGACAGCGAAACTAATCGCGCATGCAGCGTTCTTTTCTTGAAACGCTGCACGACCGCAGCTATGGCGCCTGTTGATCTGAACATGTACATAAGCCGCCAAGTCAATCAGTCCGCTGAGATAACGCAACGGTCGCGGCAGCGAAACTTCCGCGTCGGTCTGTAAGCTCCTTCACGCATTATGGGCCACCCGCTGCCTGCCTCGTCCATACACAACTCCCAATCTTTACACTTTTTCTTCAGCACTTCCCATGTGAGCTCTTTGCACTCTTCCATTTAATGTGCCCACCCATATGTTTCACAAATTCTCCCTTTCCTTTAGCCAGTACCTACTTTCCTTTTCCTCGTTGCGGCACCGATACTTGGCTATTCTACATTGGATACCGCTTTGGAACTTCTACTTAGATACATAGGGAGTTTCCCGTATATTTGTCTTCTTCTTCTTTGCTAAGTTTTTTTCAATCTTTCTTCAAGTGTCGTGACCGTTTCGATCGTTGGCAATGCTGTTGGCTAATAAGTTCATGATTTTAACTTTGTCGACTGCTGCACGAAACAGCTGGGCTGTTGTTTTGCCACACCATGTCCTTAGATTTTTTAACCATGATGTCCTTCGTCCTACACTCCTTTTTCCCACGTATGCTTTCCCCCTGCTTTCTTCTTGTTTCGAATAGGCTACTTTGGACCACGCTTGTTCAACTGTTAGGCTTTGATCCCAGTATTGTCGCATCTTCTGCCGGTATAACTCTTTTCTCTCTCCTGTCCAGGGGGTACCTATCCTACGGGTTTTTTCCTGAAATCTATGGAGTTTCTTCAGGTTGCGTCTCACAGACTGTCTGTTTTTGAGATCTGTTATTCTCAGTTCTTTAATATCCTTCTCGGTTTCTGTCAACCAAGTGGTACGAACCTTCTTGTTTCGTCATAAGGTGAATATGTAACTGCTTTCGTCTATTCGCTCCGTGCGTAAGCGCGCTTAGCGTCATCCGTTGCCAAAAAGACAACTTCGTCTCCAATAATATTGTATAAAAACAACAGGCAAAAACAAAAAATAATTAATTTAATAAAATATACAATATTTTAACAGCAAAAAAAAATTTGCCAATAATGTCAGGTCATATCTTGCGAACTGAAGCGGCTAAGAAAATGCAATTAGTATATTTGCAACCAGCAAGGAAAACACTTCAATTTTCTTTGAAAAATTTCCTGTCATGTCTGACATTTTTTGTTATATTTTATATTTCCTGTCATTTTTTACCTTTCCTGTCATTTTTGACATTTTCTGTCATTTTTTATATTGCCTCTCAATTTTGACATTGAAATTTTCCATTCACTTGATAAATAATGATTTTAATGATAAAAAACCGGCCAAGTGCGAGTTGTGACTCGCGCACCGAGGGTTCCGTACAAACTTAGGTATGTTTAGGAGGACTTAACTGTATGCAACCCATATGCTTCTGGTGCCTGACAATACCACGCAACACATTAGTGTATTTTCATAAGTTTCTAATAGTAAATTCGCATTTTTCTTGTAATTAAACTACATATTTACGGTTTTCAGTTTTTTTCCCTTTACATGTGCTGTAAGACACCGCTTCTTGCCAAATTTCATGATTTTAGGTCAACGGGAAGTACCCTATAGGTTTTGATTCCCTTGTGAAATCGCAAAATATGCGACATAAACTGTCATATCTTTTGATCGCGTTGACTTAGAAGTTTGATTTTTTCACAGCTGAAAGAGACCGCAGACCCGAGTATTTGATACAAATTTCAACTTGTTACCTCTACGTGTTCCTGAGAAAAATGGTCTTGACAGACAGACAGACGGACAACAAAGTGATCCTATAGGGGTACCGTTTTCGGTACGGAACCCTAAAAATCGCCAAAAATATCCATCATTTTGATCAGGAAAGATGTTTGCATCTGGTTGCAGATGGTTGCATTTTCGGTTCTCTACGATCCTCTCGGAAAGAAAAAGTCCCAGCGAAATAATTTTCGGCACGCGGAAACTAGACGACAAGAGTAGAAAAAATAATCAATGTGTAAATTGTTTGGAAAGATTCAATTTTTTATTGCGAATTCTGACATTTGTTATCAAAATTTGACATTTTTGAAATTCTGTCATTTAAAATTCGACATTTGTTAAAATTAAAAAAAAAATTGACATTTGTTATCAAAATTTGACATTTTAGAGATTCTGTTATTTAAAATTCGACTAGTTTAAAATTAAAAAAAAATTAAACTAAAATTCGATATTTGTTATCAAAATTTGACATTCTGACATTTAAAATTTAACATGTGTTATCAAAATTTGACATTTTTAAGATTCGGTCATTTTAAATTCGACATTTGTTAGAATTTAAAAAAAAATCGATATTTGTTATCAAAATTTGACATTCTGACGTTTAAAATTTGACATTTGTTATCAAAATTTGACATTCTGACATTTAAAATTCGATATTTTTTAGCAAAATTGGACATTTTTGTCATTTAAAATTCGACTCATGTTATCAATATTTGATATTTTTGACATTATGACATTTCAAATTCGGCATTTGTTATCAAAATTTGACATTCTAACGATTAAAATTTGACATTTGTTATCAAAATTTGACATTTTAGAGATTCTGTCATTTAAAATTCGATATTAGTTGGAATTAAAAAAAATTAAAACTAAAATTCGATATTTGTTCTCAAAATTTGACATTCTGACATTTAAAATTTGACATGTGTTATCAAAATTTGTCATTTTTTAGATTCTGTCATTTTAAATTCGACATTTGTTAGAATTTAAAAAAAAATCGATATTTGTTATCAAAATTTGACATTCTGACGTTTAAAATTTGACATTTGTTATCAAAATTAGACATTCTGACATTTAAAATTTGACATTTGTTATCAAAATTTGACATTTTAGAGATACTATCATTTAAAATTCGATCTTAGTTGAAATTTAAAAAAATGAAAACTAAAATTCAATATTTCTTCTCAAAATTTGAAATTCTGACATTTAAAATTTGACATGTGTTATCAAAATTTGACATTTTTGAGATTCTGTCATTTAAAATTCGACATTTGTTAAAATTAAAAAAAAAATCGTTATTTGTTAAAATTAAAAAAAAAATCGTTATTTGTTATCAAAATATTGACATTCTGACATTTAAAATTCGATATTTTTTATCAAAATTTAGCATTTTTGTCATTTAAAATTCGACTCATGTTATCAATATTTGATATTTTTGATATTATGACATTTGAAATTCGGCATTTGTTCATTCATCAAAATTTGACATCGCCTTCGGCTCGTGCTTTAAACTTCGCAACTTATGCACAAAAGCCCTTCTTCACACACTCATTGCGATTAAACCACTCGCCTTCGGCCCGTGCTTTAAACTTCCCAACTCATGCACAAAAGACCTTCTTCACATACTTGTACCATAAACTACTATTTTTTTGTATCGTGAAGATATTTCAACATTAAGTTACACACTTCACACACTTGTATCATAAACTATTATTTTTTAAATACTGCATACCTACTAGAAAAACTACAGCCTGCATATTAGTCAGTTTAATCTAATTATAGGTTTACTTATTTCCGTAAAGTGTAATAGGTAGATTTATTAATTAGTTTGAGTCGATTAAATTATCTATTATAAGTTTATAGATTCGATAGTATTATAACATGCTTTGTAGATAAAATAATGTATGATACACGTGTGTGAAGAAGTGCTTTTGTGCACTCGTTGCGATTAAACCACTCGCCTTCGGCTCGTGCTTCAAACTTCGCAACTCATGCACAAAAGCCCTTCTTCACACACTCGTTGCGATTAAACCACTGGCCTTCGGCTCGTGCTTTAAACTTCGCAACTCATGCACAAAAGCCCTTCTTTGCACACTCATTGGGATTAAAGCACTCGCCTTCGTCTCGTGCTTTAAACTTCACAACTCGTGCACAAAAGCCCTTCTTCACACACTTGACTCACACCATAAACTACTATTTTTTGTATCGTGAAGTTGTTTCAACATTAAGTTATAACAAACCGAACGTCTTGTTAAAAATAAGTAAATTGCAAATAATTTTACCTTCGTCAGGAAGTCATCAATATCTTCAATTTCGTATCCGAACTTGGGACACTCACTCTTTTCCGCGCGGCTCCTCGCACTTTTCCGCCGATGCTTGTTGTGCCGCTTCTCGCCGAAACTCAGGTTCGGCTCCGACTTGGTCCGCACTATCGGCGTGCAATTCTGCGTCTTGATTATCTTGCACTGCACCTCGTTGCCGAAACTATTCGCACTTTGGTTTAGACCGGTCACTCTGTCCTGCTGCCGCTCCACACTTTTCCTCCGAGTTTTGTACTGGAACTTGATCGGCTGCTCGGGGTTCGGGTTGTGCGTCTTGTTCTGGCAACGCAGTATCCAAATCAATGGTAACTTTGGCTTGTTCGTCGATGGCTTTTGTCCCATGACATTTGCAAAATATCTGCAAAAAGAAAAAATTGTAAAATATCAAAATTTTGATAAATTAAAGAAGGAATACGACAGTTACTATGTAACAGGAATGCGATAGTTACTATGTGGTAATTCATACTTACATTGAATTTAAAAATTCACTATGTTTTTACCAGACTTATATTAGTGCGAGAAGATGGGCCTTTGTGCACGAGTTGCGGTGCGAGGTTTTGTTTTGCGGTGCGAGTGGTTTAATCGCAATGAGTGTGTGAAGAAGGGCTTTTGTGCATGAGATGCGAAGTTTAAAGCACGAGCCGAAGGTGAGTGTTTTAATCCCAAAGAGAGTGTGCAGAAGGGCTTTTGTGCATGAGTTGCGAAGTTTAAAGCACGAGCCGAAGGCGAGTGATTTAATCGTAATGAGTGTGTGAAGAAGGGCTTTTGTGTATTAGTTGCGAAGTTTAAAGCACGAGCCGAAGGCGAGTGGTTTAATCGCAAGGAGTGTGTAAAGAAGGGCTTTTGTGCATGAGTTGCTAACTTTAAAGCACGAGCCGAAGGCGAGTGGTTTAATCGCAATGAGTGTGTGAAGAAGGGCTTTTGTGCATGAGTTGCGAAGTTTAAAGCACGAGCCGAAGGCGAGTGATTTAGTCGTAATGAGTGTGTGAAGAAGGGCTTTTGTGCATGAGTTGCGAAGTTTAAAGCACGAGCCGAAGGCGAGTGTTTTAATCCCAAAGAGAGTGTGCAGAAGGGCTTTTGTGCATGAGTTGCGAAGTTTAAAGCACGAGCCGAAGGCGAGTGATTTAATCGTAATGAGTGTGTGAAGAAGGGCTTTTGTGTATTAGTTCCGAAGTTTAAAGCACGAGCCGAAGGCGAGTGGTTTAATCGCAAGGAGTGTGTAAAGAAGGGCTTTTGTGCATGAGTTGCTAACTTTAAAGCACGAGCCGAAGGCGAGTGGTTTAATCGCAATGAGTGTGTGAAGAAGGGCTTTTGTGCATGAGTTGCGAAGTTTAAAGCACGAGCCGAAGGCGAGTGTTTTAATCCCAAAGAGAGTGCACAAAAGCGCTTCTTCACACACGTGTATCATTCGTAATTAAAGAAGGAGAAGAAATTTTTATTGAAAACAAACGTTTACAAAAGCCTATCTACTACTAGGTATTTCCGCTCGTACATAGGGGAGAACAGGGCATTGGGAGCCTACTATGGGAAAATTTTGATAAAAACCACATTTGTTAACATTCTTATAATTTTTAATTAGGAACTCTTACCTTGATTATTAAAGTATATTTTAATAACAGTTATAATGAATTACAGTAATTTATTAAGATCAAAATAACGATTTTACAAAAAAAGTCAGGCGCTCCCATTACCCGACATATGCGGGTAATATTAATATTATTAACATTAAATAGAGCCTATTTAATGCTCATATTGGAAATGGAAGCCATAATATTTACTCTTTCCCGAAAATTTAACTATAAACTACTTTACGTGGCATCTAATATAAAAAGAAGATATATGTATCTAAAATGACATGAAAATATATTGTGAAAGTTCATGGGGTAATGGGAGCTATATTGTGTAGTGAGAGGCATGCTAGGCTCCCATTAACCGCTGACCACCATTTTGAAAAATAATAACATAAATATATAACTCTGCTTTCAATCACAATTTAACCAATTGGACTTGTTAGTAAATGAATCTATGGATGCAATAAGCATAAACATAATAAAATAACTTCATGCTTATCTTGCCGCTAATAATCGGCAGTTTTTGATAAGCGTAGAGCGAAAAACACAACCGTCCTTCGTGACTTAACGCATAGGCGTTAACGGATCGTGCGCGTCAGGCGATGTTTCTCGATGGTTCTCGATTGCGCAAATGTGCATACTTTCCGTTCAATTAAAAAAACAATTACATTTAATTTAATAAACAATGAAACCATCGCTCCCATTACCCGACCGCTCTTATTACCCCGCGCTCCCCTACGCACTTTAATATCGAAAATAATTTTTTGTTACTCATGCGTGAGAAGTACTTCTTGACGCTCGTTTTTTAATACGTGAAATGCCACTTCGCATTGTTTTTCCACATAACCCAACGCTTACGTACGCAAATATTCAATGTCGTTAGGTTAGGTTGCGTTAAAAAAAAACAAATAGATAAAAATAAAATGAACACAATCAAGATTTCGATATTAAAAAAAACCGGCCAAGTGCGAGTTGTGACTCGCGCACCGAGGGTTTCCTACAAACTTGTAAGTGAGGTATATTTTTTTTGTGGAGGACGTAGCAAGCACATTCAGTTAACTTGACAAGTGGCCCTCCTGAAATCACTACCATTTTAGTACGGCTGCAAACATAACCTCAAAATGTCGCTGTCGTACGATGAAATTCTACCCTATATTTTATTACCAAACATCCCCCATTCACTATGAGTATTTAGTAGTTCTGGAACTTCACTATTTGTTTTTACTGTACAATTTTTCCTGTATATCTATATACCCTGTATAAAGGTATACAGGCTATTTTTTTTAAATAACGCGAATATTTTTAAACTTATAAAAAGAAAATTTTATTTTAGTATTACACTTATTCACTAACTTATATTAAGATCTAACTATTTCTAGATCTAATATAAACTAATATATTATCTATTTCTAGATCTATTTCGATACTCTTAACATTTATTTGTTCAATTGACAGCTTTTGGGCAATTTACTACCAAAAAATATAGGGCGTACGTGATTTAAGTATATGTAGATTATAAAGAAAAATTGGTCGAAATATAATATATACAGGATGTTAAGGGACTTGAGTATGTCGCATGTCGGTTATAAACAAGCAAAATTTAGACGTAATAAATACCCTGTATATATTATGTATAAAGAGCGTACGTGATGAAATGCATAACGAATATAAACAAAGAAAATGCAGAATAAACAGCTTGGAGCAAACACATACTTTTTAACCTTCAGACCTAACCGAGGAGGACCTAACTGTATGCAACCCATATGCTTCTGGAGCTTAACAATACCACTTCGACAACATTAGTGTATTTTCATCTTCCAGCTGTGAAAAAATCAAACTTGTAAGTCAACGCGATCAAAAGATAAGACCGTTTATGTCGCATATTTTGCGATTTCACAAGGGAATCAAAACCTATAGGGTACTTCCCGTTGACAAAACCGTAAGAACCGAAATAAATGAAAACCGTAAATATGTAGTTTAATTACAAAAAAAATTGCGAATTTACTATTAGAAACTTATCAAAATACAGCAATTTTTATTTTTCAATTATTCGCATTTTTCTTGTAATTAAACTACATATTTAAGGTTTTCATTTATTTCGGTTATTACGGTTTTGTCAACGGGAAGTACCCTATAGGTTTTGATTCCCTTGTGAAATCGCAAAATATGCGACATAAACAGTCATATCTTTTGATTGCGTTGACTTACAAGTTTGATTGTTTCACAGCTGAAAGAGACCGCAGACCCGAGTGTTTGTTACAAATTTCAACTTGTTACCTCTACGCGTTCCTGAGAAAAATGGTCTTGACAGACAGACGGACAGACGGACAACAAAGTGATCCTATAACGGTTCTGTTTTCGGTACGGAACCCTAAAAAGTGACAAGAAACAAAATAATAATAAAAATTAAAGAAAACGTTTAAAAATGATTGTACATTCTATGTTGGTACCACCGGAGACTGAGAAGAGTTCTTCTGACGAATCCACACCACCGAAGACAATTGAAAAAGTAAATTCTTCATTTTTGCTTCCATATTTTTTGGATGGCCCCTGGTTCTCAAACTTGTAAGATACATCCCCTCGCATGAGTAATACAAAATATTGTTTGTAACTAGGGCGAAATTGTCAATTTCCCTCTCGATCGAATTTGCGCACTCATTTCGTTCGTGCGTACAATTTCGCTCTTGCGTCAAATTGACAACTTACCGCCCTAGTTACAAAATATGCTATTGTACAACAAAGAAAAAACCGCCGAAATTACAGATTATGGAGTGTTTAGACGTAAATCGTATTTTGTTTTTTGGAGTGTTTTGAGTGGGTTTAATTTGAGTTTAATCTAATTATAGGTTTACTTATTTCCGTAAAGTGTAAAAGCTAGATTTAGTAAGTAGTTGTGGTCCAATAAATTATCTGTTATAATATAATCTGCATTTAACTTCTCGTTTGATTACGTCTACGTGAGGGTTTGGTAGCGTCGCCTCTGATACATGGGGGGTTTGTGATGGTCCAGTAAGTGTTAATGTCTTTGTATTTGGTCAGTAGTTGTTTGTATCTGTCGAAGAGTCTCAGGATTTGTGCGAGTCTGTTCATTGGAAGGGTGCCTAATTAAATAATTTAGATTTCTGGGAAAAACTAATTTGTTTGATTTATGCTCGAAGTTTTTGTAATATTTTTACGGTTTCTAAATAAAAATAAAACATTAAAAATTAATAATTTTCGACGTTGAAATGTACAGTTAAACAATTCAAAGCCCACGCGAAGACTTTTTTAACGATTTTTTTTTCTTACCCATTTCGTAATTAATTTCAACAACGGAAAACTTTTCGAAATCGAAATTACTTTTCGTAATTTAATATCCAATTTTTTATTTCGTTTTTATCGCTGGATTTCAAGAGAAATTTCTTCAATAAAACGCATAAAATCTATCCAAATTTCATTTATTCCTAGATAAAAATATATTTAACATCTAGCTTATTTGTGTTACTTTAATTATTCGGTCTAGTCCACTCAATGTTGTATAACTAATTAGGATAGGACGCAACAGTAAATTCAGTAATACAAAGCGACTAACACTCACTGGACCATGTATTCGGGACGACGCTACCAAACCCCAAATCCCGTACATACCCACTCATCACACCCCAAGAAACAATATACGACTTGAGTCTAAACCCTCTATAATCTGTAACTATGACATAACGTTTGTGTTTTAACATGCTTCGTAGATAAAATAATGTATGACACATGTGTGTGAAGAAGGACTTTTGTACATGAGTTGAGAAGCTCGCCTGCAGCTCGTGCTTTAAGCTTCGCAACTCATGCACAAAAGCCCTTCTTCACACACTTGTATCATAAACTGCTATTATTCATACTGTAACTACATCATACTGCAAAAACTTCATATTACAAAAAATTTAATATTGTCACATATTCATACTGCAATAACTTCATACGACTACAACTTCATGCTGCAACAACTTCATGCTGCAACAACTTCAAGCTGCAACAACTTCATACGACTACAACTTCATGCTGCAACAACTTCATTCTGCAATAACTTCATACGACTACAACTTAATGCTCCAACAACTTCATGCTGCAACAATTTCATGCTGCAAAAATTTCATGCTGCAACAACTTCATGCTGCAACAACTTCATTCTGCAACAACTTCATTCTGCAACAACTTCATGCTGCAACAACAATGCTGAAATAATTTCGTGCTGCAAAAACTTCATACGTCTACAACTTCATGCTGCAACAACTTCATACGACTACAACTTAATGCTGCAACAACTTCATGCTGCAGCAACTTCATGCTGTAACAACTTCATGCTGCAACAACTTCATGCTGCAACAACTTCATTCTGCAACAACTTCATGCTGCAACAACAAGCTGAAATAATTTCATGCTGCAAAAACTTCATACGTTTACAACTTCATGCTGCAACAACTTCATGCTGCAATAATTTCATACGACTACAACTTAATGCTGCAACAACTTCATGCTGCAACAACTTCATGCTGTAACAACTACATGCTGCAACAACTTCATGCTGCAGCAACTTTATTCTGCCACAAAACACTGCATACCCACTACAAAAACTGCAGCATGCTATCAGCCAGTTATAATCTAATTATAGGTTTTGACTTATTTCCGTAAAGTGTAAAAAGTAGATGTAGTAATTAGTTTGAGTCGACTAAATTACCTGTTATAAGTTTCCTGCTTTTTAAATAATAATAGATTTGGCAAAGCCGTAACAGCTTATCCACTTGTGAGAGCTGCGAATCAATTTATCCAATTGCGTAATTAAAACTAAATCGATTTACAAAACACTGGCGAGTAAAGTCTTGCATTGATCACAGTTATTTTATTATCCGAAAACGTCTTTTTATTGTAAATTTTTCTCGAGAAATTTTCTGTACACTCGAGCGAGTAATATTTACCGCCAATTATTTCCGCGTTTTCCGCCAAACGTTGCGAATAAATGCGGCAATAATTTCCGTCTACGCAACGTAATAAGATGTTTGTTTTTACCTCCAGGAATCCTTCGCGTTTAATTACGTTTGATGGGAAATCGAGTGCTATTAACTGTATCAAGTCACCGTAAACGGTCGCATAAATCACTCGGAAATATCGCGAATAATTAGCAATTTATTAAAAGCGTCGGATTAATTCGCGATTGTTTGCAGACTTTGAGGCCTTTCGCGGAATTTTTAAATTACCTGTAATAGACTAGTCCGTTTATATTCCTACTTTGATTGATAAGTGGTAAGATTTACAATATAGTCTTGTTGTTTATCCTGTTGATGTATCGAGTGATTATAGTGTAGCCTGGATTTGTAATTAAAAGATTATTTGATGTAAGAACATAGGGCGCAGCCAAGGATGACGATAAATAGATTCACGTAGTTGGCTTTGCACCGGCATCACTAACTACTAAATCTTTCCGGCTAATTATATCCAACTCAAGCATGAAGTTAACAACAACAAAAAATCAAGTTAACTATAAAATTATGCAGATAAAAAAAAACTAAATAAGTTCTTATTTTTTTGCTTCTTTGGCATAGTTAGGCTAGAGAGAATAGACTGGCAAGCCTAGTCATGCAAAACTAAACATACAAGATTATATAGACAGACTAGACTAGACAGACAAGACTAGACAGACAAGATTAAGCCTTCAAGAATATTCAGACAAGAAAAATGTGTGTTAAGTAAACAATAAGCTAACTAACAGTTCTCTTCACCTGTTCTGTAAAACACTCAATTAGTAAAGTAATTAAGCACACTCAATTACGCAATATGTGTTAACGTTTTCTGTGTCGCTCTTCGTTTAGTTTCTTGAATGTCTCAATAACAATGAGTTTGTGAGCACGATTAGGCTGGTTTACACGGAGCCGCTGATCGTCTGTTCTAGTCTCTAACAGGATACGTTACAAGACTAAACACTGAGAACGTTAATCGAGTCTGCTATTTACAGTTTGTAACTTTTATTACTAATTATTGATATTTAGTTATTAATGCTAATTAAATCTATGCGGACAAATTAATGTTTCTACGTAAATTAATTTGAGTGATAAAATTTATTTTTTATAGGTTTATAAATTTTATTTACTAAACCGTACTTATCTACTCACGCATTAATAAATACATGATTGTTTGTGAAGGGGATGCCTTTATTATAATCGTGTGTAAAAGTATGGAAATCGTGCGTAAAAGTCCCATGTAAATCAAATGGAGTTTCATTATTAAACGATTTCTGTTTGTTGTTACTATGGCAACAACTCGCGTCACTGAACAAAAAAAACATAGACGTAGTGAAAATAATTTTTCTGATGTATATTAAAATTTAATTAATTTTGGATCAAGAAGTCTTGGCCTCAGTCTAGATTTATTTGGCTCTGATATAACTTAACCTAATCTAGATTAAATAGGTTAACCTAGATTACAACGACCAAATATTTTTTCCGCCACTGTGCGTTTTTACTAATTAGCATTTTTTTCCACGGAGGCGTTGAACGTTCTAACCTTATTGTGTCGGTGATTTGAAGTATGTTGTCCGTAAAAATTACAATGTTTACCATATTATCGGTAAGAAACAATTATTTTGAACACCAAGGTGGTTGTTATTGTCTTTATTTTTCTTCACCGCAGCTTCCGTGGTCAAGGGGTATTTAATGATGTTAAACGCATCCATACCGTTCCTTCCTTGGGTAGGTATTTGGGCTGCCTTGATGCAACAAAAATTGTTGGCTGGTGTAAATACACTGAGGTCTTACGAACACGAACCTTTCATAATCTTTTGGACTGCTCTGGCTTTCTGTAGAGCCTTGACAAATATGTTGGGCTTAGCAGGAGCATTGAGTCTCGGTTTGGAAAGGATGCTCTTGAGTGAAGCGGTTTTGCGATTAACAGCTTTGACGGCTCCCTTCTTTCCGCTAAGGGGAGCTTTCGCTGGAGTTTTCATCATTAACATCATTAATCAGCTAGTAGCGTCCACTGCTGGACATATCATCATCAACGAGCCTTCGACGTCCACTGCTGCACATAGGCCTCCCTCATTGCTTTCCATGGTTGCCTAAATCCAGTTGGTTTCAATTCTTTTTAGGTCGTCGGTCCAGCGTGTAACTAGTCTTCCACTGTTTTATCAACGCGTGGTCTCCATTCCAACAATCTTTTCGTCCACCTGTCGGATTTCATTCTGACCGGCCCAATTCCATTTTGATGTCTCTTTTCTTTTGATAATGTCTGTCAGCCAGGTACTAAATCATAAGTAACGTGGTCTCTTAAACCTAAACCTAGCATTCATCTCTCCATCTTTCGTAGTACCAATTTGGCGCATTTAGACTTATCTAATTCTAAAGTTCCACGATTTCACTAGAAGTTCGACGATTTTGGTACAGACTAAATTTTGTGAATTTGCAAAAGTTTCCGAATTTCCTTCAAATTTCTTCTACAAATTGGTCAATTTCTCTTCGTTGTTTTTGAGTTTAACCTCGGTTTCGTACAGATTTTGCCTTAATCGACCATTTTCATATGTCAAATCATGAACTGTATCCTTCAAATACTCGTTGAGCTCTGAAAGGAACATGATGTCTTGAGGGACGTCTTGAAGAATTGGCTGGGTCAAATCTAAATCACTTTGAAACTCAGCACTTGGCCAAAGCAACTGTCAAAAATTGATCCAAAATAGTCTCTAATCAAATAATTGTTGTACTTGCTACGTGCTGTATGCAATGTAACGTATTCTGTTTTATTTTTGTTGAGAAAGAGACTGTTGTGCGCCAACCATTTGTTGAGTGTATCCAGGAGCATGTTCGCACGCAGTGGGTTGTTGGAAGCTTATAAAACTACCGTCATCAGAATATAAGGTGCAGTGTTGATCTCCGATGTAGCTGACCAGGTCTGCAGTGTATAGTAGAAATAGAGTCGGAGCCAAAACACTACCCTGCGGGACACCCAACTATTTACACAACTGAAGTCAGTCGGATTGGGCAGTTATCAATCCGCATTTCACTTTAACGAATTGTTTCCTATTTGCAAGGAAAGATGTGAGCCATCTAGCAGATTTACGTCTCATATCGTCATTGTAAATTTTGTTAAGGAGTTGCTGGTGCGACACGCAGTCGAAAGCTTTCGATAACTAGCAGAAGATACCAATCAGGTATTTTCCATCTACTTCATCTAAAATTTTGTAATAGAATTCGGTAAACGCTGCTCTTGTACATTTACCTCTCGAGAAACCGTGCTGTTGATTGGGCACTAGGCGGAATTTTTCTATAAAGGGCAAGATTCTATTCCGCATGCAATATTCTAATATCTTTGCTAGAAGCGATATTAGGGCTATTGGACGATAGTTATTTACTTGAGACAGTCTTGTCTGTCTAGTATTGTCTGTCTAGTCTTGTCTGTTTAATCTTGTCTGTCTAGTCTTGTCTCTCTAGTCTTGTCTGTTTAGTCTTATCTGTTTAGTCTTGTCTGTTTAGTCTTGTCTGTCTAGTCTTGTCTGTCTAGTCTTGTCTGTCTAGTCTTGTCTGTCTAGTCTTGTCTGTCTAGTCTTGTCTGTCTAGTCTTGTCTGTCTAGTCTTGTCTGTCTAGTCTTGTCTGTCTAGTCTTGTCTGTCTAGTCTTGTCTGTCTAGTCTTGTCTGTCTAGTCTTGTCTGTCTAGTCTTGTCTGTCTAGTCTTGTCTGTCTAGTCTTGTCTGTCTAGTCTTGTCTGTCTAGTCTTGTCTGTCTAGTCTTGTCTGTCTAGTCTTGTCTGTCTAGTCTTGTCTGTCTAGTCTTGTCTGTCTAGTCTTGTCTGTC
Source organism: Phosphuga atrata (assembly GCA_944588485.1). NCBI lineage: Eukaryota > Metazoa > Arthropoda > Insecta > Coleoptera > Silphidae > Phosphuga > Phosphuga atrata. The sequence continues at coordinate 64,494,848 of OX155902.1, read as the reverse complement.
TAGTCTTGTCTGTCTAGTCTTGTCTGTCTAGTCTGTCTAGTCTTGTCTGTCTAGTCTTGTCTGTCTAGTCTTGTCTGTCTAGTCTTGTCTGTCTAGTCTTGTCTGTCTAGTCTTGTCTGTCTAGTCTTGTCTGTCTAGTCTTGTCTGTCTAGTCTTGTCTGTCTAGTCTTGTCTGTCTAGTCTTGTCTGTCTAGTCTTGTCTGTCTAGTCTTGTCTGTCTAGTCTTGTCTGTCTAGTCTTGTCTGTCTAGTCTTGTCTGTCTAGTCTTGTCTGTCTAGTCTTGTCTGTCTAGTCTTGTCTGTCTAGTCTTGTCTGTCTAGTCTTGTCTGTCTAGTCTTGTCTGTCTAGTCTTGTCTGTCTAGTCTTGTCTGTCTAGTCTTGTCTGTCTAGTCTTGTCTGTCTAGTCTTGTCTGTCTAGTCTTGTCTGTCTAGTCTTGTCTGTCTAGTCTTGTCTGTCTAGTCTTGTCTGTCTAGTCTTGTCTGTCTAGTCTTGTCTGTCTAGTCTTGTCTGTCTAGTCTTGTCTGTCTAGTCTTGTCTGTCTAGTCTTGTCTGTCTAGTCTTGTCTGTCTAGTCTTGTCTGTCTAGTCTTGTCTGTCTAGTCTTGTCTGTCTAGTCTTGTCTGTCTAGTCTTGTCTGTCTAGTCTTGTCTGTCTAGTCTTGTCTGTCTAGTCTTGTCTGTCTAGTCTTGTCTGTCTAGTCTTGTCTGTCTAGTCTTGTCTGTCTAGTCTTGTCTGTCTAGTCTTGTCTGTCTAGTCTTGTCTGTCTAGTCTTGTCTGTCTAGTCTTGTCTGTCTAGTCTTGTCTGTCTAGTCTTGTCTGTCTAGTCTTGTCTGTCTAGTCTTGTCTGTCTAGTCTTGTCTGTCTAGTCTTGTCTGTCTAGTCTTGTCTGTCTAGTCTTGTCTGTCTAGTCTTGTCTGTCTAGTCTTGTCTGTCTAGTCTTGTCTGTCTAGTCTTGTCTGTCTAGTCTTGTCTGTCTAGTCTTGTCTGTCTAGTCTTGTCTGTCTAGTCTTGTCTGTCTAGTCTTGTCTGTCTAGTCTTGTCTGTCTAGTCTTGTCTGTCTAGTCTTGTCTGTCTAGTCTTGTCTGTCTAGTCTTGTCTGTCTAGTCTTGTCTGTCTAGTCTTGTCTGTCTAGTCTTGTCTGTCTAGTCTTGTCTGTCTAGTCTTGTCTGTCTAGTCTTGTCTGTCTAGTCTTGTCTGTCTAGTCTTGTCTGTCTAGTCTTGTCTGTCTAGTCTTGTCTGTCTAGTCTTGTCTGTCTAGTCTTGTCTGTCTAGTCTTGTCTGTCTAGTCTTGTCTGTCTAGTCTTGTCTGTCTAGTCTTGTCTGTCTAGTCTTGTCTGTCTAGTCTTGTCTGTCTAGTCTTGTCTGTCTAGTCTTGTCTGTCTAGTCTTGTCTGTCTAGTCTTGTCTGTCTAGTCTTGTCTGTCTAGTCTTGTCTGTCTAGTCTTGTCTGTCTAGTCTTGTCTGTCTAGTCTTGTCTGTCTAGTCTTGTCTGTCTAGTCTTGTCTGTCTAGTCTTGTCTGTCTAGTCTTGTCTGTCTAGTCTTGTCTGTCTAGTCTTGTCTGTCTAGTCTTGTCTGTCTAGTCTTGTCTGTCTAGTCTTGTCTGTCTAGTCTTGTCTGTCTAGTCTTGTCTGTCTAGTCTTGTCTGTCTAGTCTTGTCTGTCTAGTCTTGTCTGTCTAGTCTTGTCTGTCTAGTCTTGTCTGTCTAGTCTTGTCTGTCTAGTCTTGTCTGTCTAGTCTTGTCTGTCTAGTCTTGTCTGTCTAGTCTTGTCTGTCTAGTCTTGTCTGTCTAGTCTTGTCTGTCTAGTCTTGTCTGTCTAGTCTTGTCTGTCTAGTCTTGTCTGTCTAGTCTTGTCTGTCTAGTCTTGTCTGTCTAGTCTTGTCTGTCTAGTCTTGTCTGTCTAGTCTTGTCTGTCTAGTCTTGTCTGTCTAGTCTTGTCTGTCTAGTCTTGTCTGTCTAGTCTTGTCTGTCTAGTCTTGTCTGTCTAGTCTTGTCTGTCTAGTCTTGTCTGTCTAGTCTTGTCTGTCTAGTCTTGTCTGTCTAGTCTTGTCTGTCTAGTCTTGTCTGTCTAGTCTTGTCTGTCTAGTCTTGTCTGTCTAGTCTTGTCTGTCTAGTCTTGTCTGTCTAGTCTTGTCTGTCTAGTCTTGTCTGTCTAGTCTTGTCTGTCTAGTCTTGTCTGTCTAGTCTTGTCTGTCTAGTCTTGTCTGTCTAGTCTTGTCTGTCTAGTCTTGTCTGTCTAGTCTTGTCTGTCTAGTCTTGTCTGTCTAGTCTTGTCTGTCTAGTCTTGTCTGTCTAGTCTTGTCTGTCTAGTCTTGTCTGTCTAGTCTTGTCTGTCTAGTCTTGTCTGTCTAGTCTTGTCTGTCTAGTCTTGTCTGTCTAGTCTTGTCTGTCTAGTCTTGTCTGTCTAGTCTTGTCTGTCTAGTCTTGTCTGTCTAGTCTTGTCTGTCTAGTCTTGTCTGTCTAGTCTTGTCTGTCTAGTCTTGTCTGTCTAGTCTTGTCTGTCTAGTCTTGTCTGTCTAGTCTTGTCTGTCTAGTCTTGTCTGTCTAGTCTTGTCTGTCTAGTCTTGTCTGTCTAGTCTTGTCTGTCTAGTCTTGTCTGTCTAGTCTTGTCTGTCTAGTCTTGTCTGTCTAGTCTTGTCTGTCTAGTCTTGTCTGTCTAGTCTTGTCTGTCTAGTCTTGTCTGTCTAGTCTTGTCTGTCTAGTCTTGTCTGTCTAGTCTTGTCTGTCTAGTCTTGTCTGTCTAGTCTTGTCTGTCTAGTCTTGTCTGTCTAGTCTTGTCTGTCTAGTCTTGTCTGTCTAGTCTTGTCTGTCTAGTCTTGTCTGTCTAGTCTTGTCTGTCTAGTCTTGTCTGTCTAGTCTTGTCTGTCTAGTCTTGTCTGTCTAGTCTTGTCTGTCTAGTCTTGTCTGTCTAGTCTTGTCTGTCTAGTCTTGTCTGTCTAGTCTTGTCTGTCTAGTCTTGTCTGTCTAGTCTTGTCTGTCTAGTCTTGTCTGTCTAGTCTTGTCTGTCTAGTCTTGTCTGTCTAGTCTTATCTATCTAGAAGTCTAGAGTCTCTCTTTAGTCTTGTCTGCAAACTTTGCAAAAATAAGTAAATCGCGCAAATTCCAAAGCATTGAGTTCATTTATTCGTTTCTACAAACTTCAATAATTATTAATTGATGAATTGTTTTGAAATTCGTTTTAAAAAGCCTATCTTAGTTTCTCTGTGAGTTTTCTTTACCACGAAAACAACCTGCGAGTCTCGTCTATCCGTCCATCTGTTTCTGAAGGTATTTGAGACCCATAACTATCGGCCCATAGGCGTTGCCATTACGCCTATTAATTTCCAGCCTCTTTAAAAACCAACTAAAAAAAATTCCCACAAGAAACTTTTCAGTCTGAAATTCCAATCCACGAGGAAAGGATTTCGACAAACAAAAAACGAAGTGTTTTTTTTTGCGCAATAAATTCAGCGAAAATTGACGTAACATTTAGTGGTAAAACGTAAAATTACGTGTAATTTGAATGTGTTTGGCTTTACCTTTTCCAATGCACGTTTCCGTAATTATTTTCCGTTGCAAAATATATATTTCGCAACTTGCTAAGTGTTTTCGTAATTAATTAATTTACAGTGTTTATTTATTTAAAAAGTTTTTAAAATTGCGAGAGACATTCCATATAAGATTAATTTCTTAAGCTTAGAAATTTTGTTAAATAATTAAAGTTCCAAATTCACAATCTACATAATTTGCCAACCGTGAGAATTTTGCAGTAAAATTTACAATCACAAATTTTGCAAAAATTGTTTCAGATCGACTACATTTCACACAATACCAAAACATTTTAGTTAATAGAAATCGACGCATTATATTATTAAAAAACAGCAGTTTATGATACAAGTGTGCGACGAAGGGCTTTCGTGTTTTAGTTGCGAAGCTTAAATCGCAATGAGTGTGTGAAGAAGGCCTTTTGTGCATGAGTTGCGAAGTTTAAGTCGTAATGAGTACACAAAAGCCCTTCTTCACTCACGTGTATCATACATTATTTTATCTAAAAAGCATGTTATAATACGATATCGAATCTACAAACAGATACAACAGATTATACAGATTACAACAGATAATATAGTCGACTCAAACTAATTACTAAATCTACCTTTTACACTTTACGAAAATAAGTAAACCTATAATTAGATTAAATTGACTAATATGCATATGCTGCAGTTTTTGTAGTAGGTATGCAGTATTAAAAAAATAGTAGTGTATGATACAAGTGTGTGAAGAAGGGCTTTTGTCCATGAGTTGCGAACTTGCGAGCCGAAGGCGAGTGCTTTATTCGCAATGTGTGTGAAGAAGGGCTCTTGTGCATGAGTTGCGAAGTTAAAGCACGAGCCGAAGGCGAATGATTTAATTGCAATGAATGCACAAACGCCCTTCTTCACACACGTGTAACATATTTTTTTTATCTACGAAGCATGTTATAATACTATCGAATATACAAACTTAAAAACTTAAAAGATAATTAAATTATATAATAAAACTTAAAAGATAATTAAATTATTATTAAATAAGATAATAAGAGATAATTTAGTCGATTCAAACTAATTACTAAGGACCTCTTTCACTATCCTCAAGTAAAGTGTCGAGTAGCCTTTCCGCCAGTTAAAGTCACCCGTAACTCTATGTGCGAGTTTCACGACGTTCGAGTTAGAGATGAGGATGGGATCCCATCGTCCCATCCCATCCCATCGTCCCATGGTATGGGATGAGTGGTATGAACGTCGCGTGGGATGTAATGGGACAATTTTGTATGGGACGGAGTGGGACGGATTTTGATAATCTAGTAAATCTAATTCGTGCATAATTAATTGCTTTCATATAAGAATCTTTTTATTTTCATTTGCTTGTAGATATGGCTTCCCAATACAATCACTGTATTTTTGTTAGCTATTTCTAGATTTTGTTTTTTTGCAGCGCATATCTTTCTTGTGTAGGCTTTACTAAAGTTTTTCACGACTCGGCGCGGCAGATTGTCGGTTACCGAATCGCGCTTGCGCAGTTCTGCTGGTATTTTTCGTTTGTGAAAGAGAAAAGTCTCATTTTATCTTTGAAAATGGTCCAAAATTAACGTTTATGCTGCCAATACGCAAAATTTTAATACATGTCCAGCTCAGGAGATTTCTGGGATAACAATGTAGTTCCTGAAAAATCTTTCGATCCATTTACGACGAAAGAGAATTGTCGAAAAATTGTAAAGAAAGTCTGCTGTATGGGAAAAATGGGATGAATGGGACGGGCCGAGCGACCGGGATGGGATGGGACGAAAATTTTACGTTTGTGGGATGGGATAGTGGGACAAAAAAGTGATGGGATGGGCAGTGACTGGGATACGTTCCACGGGATGGGATCTGGGACGAGAAACTGGTCCCATGCTCATCTCTAGTTCGAGTAGCACTAATCATAAAATTAACCGATCCGTAACTTACTTGCCACGATATCTGCGCATTAGTGGGTTTATCTTACAGTTAAAAATTGTCAGTTGTCATTTTGTGTATGGATTTATCATAACGCCAACGATTATTTTAAAATTTATTAATAAAAATGGATTTAATAGATTTGATTTATCATCAATTGGATGAATTAGAACATTCTAGGACGCAACGAGTACCTATGATTCGTGTATTTAAACTGCGTATTGATTATTTTACGGACCTAGATGAAAGTGATTTTTTTGACTTGTGTGATGATTGAAAGTGATTTCGTTGTTCAGAGGTGACCATATTTATATATCCTTCCGAAATCGTGCAAGGGATTATACAAAAAAACCCAATCGTAAAATATCTATTACAAATTCCTAAGACTGGATCTGGAATTTTTTATAATCCATACTTGGAAGGATCTAATATCCGCGGCCCGTTTAAAAAACCCCCATTGTTAAAGACCAAATGTTTGAAATGTAAAATTTTTAGGAACTACAATTCTAGTAAATAAAGTAACAAATTAGCTTTCCAAACCAGACACAAAAACACCAGAAATGACAGTTGACAACTATCAATGACGTTTGACGAGTAACAGTGACGTATATTGAACGACTGTGACGTAAATGTGTTACGTCATCCACTTAACCCGTAAGTTATTGCTCGAAGCTGTATTTTCGTTTGTGAAATTGACAAAAGATACTCGTAACTTTTACTTGCAGATTAACGTTAACTGGGAAGTAACTAATCAACGCTTTAATTAGAGATGGTGAAAGAGGCCCTAAATCTACCTTTTAAACTTACGGAAATAAGTAAACCTATAATTAGATTAAACTGACTAATAAATAAATATAACAAAATATATAATAATTAAAAAAATTATAGGTAAGACTAGACATGCAAGAGTAGACAGATAAGATTAGACAGACAAGACTAGGCTGACAACATTAGGCAGGAAAGACTAGATAGACAAGACTAGACAGACAAGACTAGATAGACAAGACAGATAAGACTAGATAGACAAAACAGACAAGACTAGATAGACAATACTTAACCGACAAAACAAGACAAGATTAGACGGTCAAGAATATTCGTACAAGATCGGACTGACAAATGTGTGTTGAGCAAACAATAGTCTTCCTAACAGTTCTCTTCACCTGGATTGAAACGGCAATTGAATGAAACTGAATGAAAGTTGGATGAAACGGCAATTAATAAACTAATTATGCACACTTAATTGGAAAACAAATTTGCAGGGTTTATGTATTTTTTTGATGAGAAATATTTTCGCAAAGTTTAATTTTGATGAAGAAGAAATTGCGAAAGTTGGTATTTCGAAAAAAATGGCAATTTTATAAAAATCGAGAATTTAAATCCAATCTGGCTCTAATATAACTTAACCTAACCATAACCTAATCTAGATTAAATCTAGGTTAACCTAGATTACATCGACAACGACCAAATAGTTTTCCCGTCACTGTGTGTTTCTACTAATTAGTAATTTTTTCCACGAAGGCGCTGAACGTTCTAACCTTATTGTGTCGGTGATTTGAAGTATGTTGTCTGTCAAAATTACAATGTTTATAATATTATTGGTAACAAAAGAATTTTTATTTTTGCAGATTCAACAGTATTTTAACCCCTTGACATACGAATAAAATACGCGTTGATATACACATAGGTGTCCATATATACATAGGTGGGCATTAACTCGTTAATCGTTAATTAACAAAATGCTTAACTGATTAACGTTTAAGTTAACTCAAAAAAATGTTAACGCTCTTGTTAACTTCCGTTAAGTTGAACTTCCGTTAACTTTAGTCCGTTACATTGGTTGTTTGTTGACATGTTGTCATTTTTTGTTTGAATTACAGCTCAAAATTTTTGAACAGCTCAAAAGAGCAAAAATTCAGAGTCGAAAAAATAAAACGGCCCTGTTGATTATTTGCTCTTTGCGAGTGAATATGATGCTCTTTGCGAGTTATTATAACCTGCCTTTTTTAGCGTTAGCGTCATTTTTAACCGACTTCATTTATGAATAGGGTGGTTGCGACAGTTACTATGTGGTAATCCATACTTACATTGAATTGAAAAATTCACTTTGTTTTTTACCACACTTATAATAATAAGTGAAAGTGAAATAATAAGTGTGGTAAAAAACAAAGTGAATTTTTCAATTCAATGACTTCATTTATATTTTATTATTCTTCATTTATTTATCTTTTCGTTTGTGTTGGTTCTTGGTGGTAATAGTTGATGGTGTAACATTTACAAGATTACATCATGAACACTACTACTTCTACTCAAAGTACGCAAAGCTCTGAAAGTGAAACTGAATCAAATCCTTGGCCACATTTTAGTGATTACTTTGTATTCCAATCAAAACTTGGAAAACATAAGTTGATTTATGAATGCAAACTGTGTTTGCCTAATGTTTTTACAATAAAGGCTCACATGTCTAGTCTCAACAATCTCAAACAACATGTGAAAAGGACTCATGCATCCAAATATGTGCATTTTGAAGAAAAAGTAAAAGCAGCGTCAACTCGTGGGAAAAAGAAAACCTTCAGAACGGTTTTCTTTACAGCCCTCATCAAGTGCTGTGAATTTAAATTCTTCTGATGTTGATGCAGATAGCATTAGCAGTAGAAGCGATTTGTTTCACCTCAACCTGTTAAAATATTATGTGAACCTTTTGGCATCGCGGCTACTTGCAGGTCATGTTACCAGTGGCTAGAGCGCTTGCCTTAATTCAAACTGAACCTCAAGCATATCTTGGCACTCTATTACAAATTATTTGCGACAACAGTATTCAAACTGCAAGATCTTAGTCACCTGGTTCAGTGTTGTAACCCTTTGGCAAATGCTCTATTATCTGGCATAACAAAAGATTTGAACGGTTTATGGAAGGTGAAGAATCAAGAAAACAACCTTTCACCCGAAGTTGCGACTACTGTGGCTGTAAAAGTATGATAGCAGCAAGTTATCAAAAGTCAAGAAACTTATGGAAGCAAAAGTTGAAGACGTTCTGCACGGGCGTAGTCAGGGTTTAGTTTTGGGGGGGGTTAGAAAATATTTTCTAACGTTTTATTTTGTTCTAACGAATGAATGACATTTGAAAGTTTTCCCTTTTTCAAAAAGGACAAAATTGCAGTTAAAAACACAAAATTATGATTTAAAAGAACAAAATTCAGATTTGAAACTTTCGCTCTGAAAATTTAGCTCCTAAATAGAATATTTTGCTTGTAAATTTAAAATTTTGCTGGTATATTTTAAATATATACTTATAAACTGAACATTTTGCTTGGTTCTAAATTGAAAATTTCGCTTCCAAATTTTGGTTCTGATTTGAAAATTTAGCTTCTAAATTTCACATGTTGCTTCTAAATTTTAAATTTCGCTTCAGATTTTAAAATTTTGCTTCTAAAATTAACATTTTGCTTCTAAATTGAAAATTTTGCTTTTAAATGTTGGTTCAGATTTGAAAATTTAGCTTCTAAATTGAACATTTTGCTTCTAAATTAGAAATTTTGCTTATAAATTGCACATTTTGCTTCTAAATTGAACATATTGCTTCTAAATTTTAAATTTTGCTTATAAATTGAACAATTTGCTTCTAAAATGAAAATTTTGCTCCTAAATTTTCCTTCAAAGTTGAACATTTTGCTTCTAAATTTTAAATTTTCGGAAGGGTTTTTAAGAAATGTACCAATTTAGTTTCTAAAAGTGAAACACAAAGGTTCCTAAACTCCACATCTATGCAAATACCATGCTCTCTTGAAGATAGTCGTCTCTACTCGTCCCTCCTGATTTCAATAGAATGTTTTATTATATGTTAATGTTTGTTTATATATTTCCGGGGGGTTGAACCCACAAAACCCCCCTGGCTACGCCCATGGCGCTCTGTATTGAGAAAGGGAAGCAAATGAAAAGGATGTGGTGCCAGTATTAGCGGAAGCAGCAATAATGAAGAAGAAGTAGATTTTCAGCTCTGTTATTCAGTCTGAAGAAGATAGGTCTAGAGGACGCATCTCTCAAAAACAAAGCGCAGAATTTGATGAGAACTTGGCTGGACTTAAATTCAAAAGAATCTTTTTTTTTTTAATATATAGTACTGCAACCCCATTAAGCGCCACAGTAGAACCGCTCTTTTCAACGCGGAAAGATATTTTGAGAGCTAAACGCTCATCACTGTCAGATGACAATTTTAATATGCCTATGTTCATGAAAGGCAACATAAACGTACAACTAATAACAAATTAGGAATATAACAATAAATAGCCTGTTTCTTCCATATTAGTTAGTCTTCCATAGTAGGTGTGTTGTATATGCTCTGCTATTGACGCTTGTATCTGCTATTGATCGCTACTGACGCTTGTAATAATTAATTCAATTAATCTATCTACTTGTTTTTGTTTTATTTACCAATGTATCCCATCCCAAAAGGTACCAAAGCAGTATACGTTTTGGATGGTTAACTTTAACTTGCGTTAAATTTTCGAAATTTTAACGCTTTAACCATTAACGAAGCTAACTTTTGTATTAACGAGTTAACAATTAACGAAGTTAACTTTTGGATTAACTGTGCCCACCTATGCATATACATGTGATTTTATCACATATACATGACGTCTTATAGACGTCATTGTATGTCAAGGGGTTAACATGCTTCGTAGATAAAATAATGTATGACACATGAGTGTGAAGAAGGGCTTTTGTGCATGAGTTGCGAAAGTGAAAACACTTCGGCTCGGCGAGTCTTCACAAACATGTATCATAACCTGCTATTTTTAGGGTTCCGTACCGAAAACGGAACCCTTATAGGATCACTTTGTTGTCCGTCTGTCTGTCTGTCTGTCTGTCTGTCAAGACCATTTTTCTCAGGAACGCGTAGAGGTAACAAGTTGAAATTTGTATCAAATACTCGGGTCTGCGGTCTCTTTCAGCTGTGAAAAAATCAATCTTGTAAGTCAACGCGATCAAAAGATATGGCCGTTTATATCGCATATTCAGCGATTTCACAAGGGAATCAAAACCGGGGTACTTCCATTTGAGCTAGAATCATGAAATTTGGCAAGAAGCGGTGTCTTACAGCACATGTAAAGGGAAAAATCTGAAAACCGTAAATATGTAGTTTAATTACAAGAAAAATGCGAATTTACTATTAGAAACTTATGAAAATACACTAATGTTGTCGTAGTGGTATTGTTAGGCTCCAGAAGCATATGGGTTGCATACAGTTAGGTCCTCCTCGGTTAGGTCCGAAGGTTAAAAAGTATGTGTTGGCTCCAAGCTATTTATTCGGCATTTTCTTTGTTTATATTCGTTATGCATTTCATCACGTACGCTCTTTATACGTAATATATACAGGGCATTTATTATGTCTAAATTTTGCATGTTTATAACTGACATGCGACATACTCAAGTCCGGTAACATCCTGTATATATTATATTTTGTCTAATTTTTCTTTATAATCTACATTTACTTAATTCACGTACGCCCTTATTTTTTGGTAGTCAATTGCCCAAAAGCTGTCAATTGAACAACTGAATGTTAAGAGTATCGGAATAGATCTAGAAATAGTTAATACATTAGTTTATATTAGATCTAGAAATAGTTAGATCTTAATATAAGTTAGTGAATAAGTGTAATACTAAAAAAAAGTTTTCTTTTTATAAGTTTAAAAATATTCGCGTTATTTAAAAAAAATACCCTGTATAAAGATGTATAGGTATACAGGCAAAATTGAGCACTAAGAACAAATAGTGAAGTTCCAGAACCCCTAAACACTCATAGTGAATGGGGGATGTATGGTAATAAAATATAGGGTAGAATTCCATCGTACGACAGCGACATCTTGAGGTTATGCTTGCAGCGGTACTAAGATGGTCGTGATTTCAGGAGGGCCACTTGTCAAGTTAACTGAATGTGCTTGCTACGTCCTCCACACAAAAAAAGATACCTTACTTACAAGTTTGTACGGAACCCTCGGTGCGCGAGTCACAACTCGCACTTGGCCGGTTTTTTTTGTAATACTGCCTACCTACGACAAAAACTGTAGCATGCATCAGTTTAAACTAATGACATGCATCAGTTTAAACTAATTATAGGTTTAATTATTTCCGTAAAGTTTCAAAGGTAGATTTAGTAATTAGTTTGAGTCGACTAAATTATCTGTTAGTAGGTAGGTATTGTAAGTATTATTTGTAGATTCGATAGTATTATAACATGCTTCGTAGATAAAATAATGTATGATACACGTGTGTGAAGAAGGGCTTTTGTGCACTCATTGCGATTAAACCACTCGCCTTCGGCTCGTGCTTTAAACTTCGCAACTCATGCCCAAAAGCTCTAATGATTAGACTAGAATTAGACTAGACAGACAAGACTATATAGACAAGACTAGGCAAACAAGACTAGGCAGGCAATACTTGACTAACAACACTGAACAGACAAAACTAGAAAGAGAGGATTATACAGTCAAGACTAATCAAAGAAGAAAAACTTGATATATAGAGTCAAACAGTCAATATTAACCGGTCAAGACTATTTGTACAAAATTTCATTTTGTTTTTGACTATTCGTTTGTGTTGAGCAAACAATAATCTTACTAGTAGTTCTCTTTACCTGTTAGACAAAACGGCAATTATTAAACTAATTTTGCACACTTAACTACACAACAAATTCGCAGAGTTTATGTATTTTGTGGTGAGAAATATTTTCGCAAAATTTAATTTTGATAAAGAAGAAATTGCGAAAGTTGGTATTTCGAAAAAAAACCGGCCAAGTGCGAGTTGTGACTCGCGCACCGAGGGTTCCGTACAAACTTGTAAGTAATGTATCCGAGGAGGACCTAACTGTATGCAACCCATATGCTTCTGGTGTCTGACAATACTACGCAACACATTAGTGTATTTTCATAAGTTTCTAATAGAAAATTCGCATTTTTCTTGTAATTAAACTACATATATACGGTTTTCAGATTTTTCCCTTTACATGTGCTGTAAGACACCGCTTCTTGCCAAATTTCATGATTCTAGGTCAACGGGTACTTACCCTACTTACCCTATAGGGTACTTACCCTATAGGTTTTGATTCCCTTGTGAAATCGCAAAATATGCGACATAAACGGTCATATCTTTTGATCGCGTTGACTTACAAGTTTGATTTTTTCACAGCTGAAAGAGACCGCAGACCCCCCGAGTATTTGTACAAATTTCAACTTGTTACCTCTACGCGTTCCTGAGAAATAAGTCTTGACAGACAGACAGACAGACAGACGGACAACAAAGTGATCCTATAAGGGTTCCGTTTTCCCGGTACGGAACCCTAAAAAATGGCAATTTTATAAAAATCGAGAATTTCACAATTCGCACAATTTATTTATTTGGAGTTTGTAATTTCTTTTGCAAAATTTAGTTTTAATATTCTCCACATATTTTTCTATTTAACACAAAAAAATCTAAATCTAACTTGAGATTTACATAATTCCTTCATTTTAAATTCAAAAATATATTTTGCAAAATTTAATTTCCGCAATTTTTCAACCCACCACTTACACCTAGCAAACAAATCTACATCTAATTTGACTTTAACCCAAACGTAAAGCTCTAAACCGAAAATTAAATCTTTAAAACTTTTAAATTACCCAAGTTTGAACTTATTTAAATAGAATTATAAGTACATACCAACCTGATTTATTTATTGAATAGTTAGCCTGGGGCATGAGTGCACATTTTACCAAACTAGACGACCCGCAACCGCCGCAAATTTGCAATAAAAACGAATTAGTTTACGCGCGCGTTCTCTACATGAACTAGGTCCGTCTCCGCGGAGCTGATAAAACGGTCTGAACGGAGCATTAAAACGCGAGTGGAGTCCGAATCCGGTACGGCACTTATCTGCTTCTCTTCGGCCGGACTCCCTCGGACGACGCGCTCACTGAAACTCTATTCACGTTCCTGAAAATAATGAGCCATGTCTATCGCGAACATTAAACAATAATCGCAACTACTGCCCGTCCGCACACTATGCGCACTCCCTATTCTTATCTATTCTAGTTTATTTGCTACCGTTATTGCCAATTTAAAAAAATTAAATTATTGGATTTGTTAGAGCCGGTTGAATTACAAGTAGTCGAACATCCCCTTGGACATCCTCTTGAGATATTTGTTTCTGCCCTTGGACATATCAACGCGCATGAAGCCCTTAAGAAATGATAATTAGGAGGGAGAAACCACGCTGGCGCCAACAGTATTTGTGATTTATTTTTATTCTGCAACTTTTAAATTTATAAACTTAAAACAAATGGAACACAGCCTGAATATATAAAGATATTCAGCCTTTCCGGAGCTCTATAACAATTACAGAGTCTTTTCAAGACTACCCAAACTCCTGTTATAGAGCTCCGGATATGATTATCTATATATATTCAGCCTTTCCGGAGCTCTATATGAGTTACAGAGTCTTTTTAGGACTACCAAAACTTCTGTTATAGAGCTCCGTAAATAATTATCTGAATATATTCAGCCTTTCCGGAGCTCTATAACAATTACAGAGTCTTTTTCGAATAATCAAAACTCCTGTTATAGAGCTCCCGAAATGATTATCTATATATATTCAGCCTTTTCGGAGCTCTATAACAATTACAGAGTCTTTTTCGAATAATCAAAACTCCTGTTATAGAGCTCCGGAAATGATTATCTATATATATTCAGCCTTTCCGGAGCTCTATATGAGTTACAGAGTCTTTTTAGGACTACCAAAACTTCTGTTATAGAGCTCCGTAAATAATTATCTGAATATATTCAGCCTTTTCGGAGCTCTATAACAATTACAGAGTCTTTTTAGGATTATCAAAACTCCTGTTATAGAGCTCCAAGTAAGATTATCTATATATATTGAGCCTTTCCGGAGCTCTAATACAATTATAGAGTCTTTTTCGAATAATCATAACTGCTGTTATAGAGCTCCGGAAATGATTATCTATATATATTCAGCCTTTCCGGAGCTCTATATGAGTTACAGAGTCTTTTTAGGACTACCAAAACTTCTGTTATAGAGCTCCGAAAATAATTATCTGAATATATTCAGCCTTTCCGGAGCTCTATAACAATTACAGAGTCTTTTTAGGATTATCAAAACTCCTGTTATAGAGCTCCAATTAAGATTATCTATATATATTGAGCCTTTCCGGAGCTCTATAACAATTACAGAGTCTTTTTCGAATAAACAAAACTCCTGTTATAGAGCTCCGGAAATGATTATCTATATATATTCAGCCTTTCCGGAGCTCTATATGAGTTACAGGGTCTTTTTAGGACTACCAAAACTTCTGTTATAGAGCTCCGTAAATAATTATCTGAATATATTCAGCCTTTCCGTAGCTCTATAACAATTACAGAGTCTTTTTAGGATTATCAAAACTCCTGTTATAGAGCTCCAAGTAAGATTATCTATATATATATATTGAGCCTTTCCGGAGCTCTATAACAATTACAGAGTCTTTTTCGAATAATCATAACACCTGTTATAGAGCTCCGGAAATGATTATCTATATATATATTCAGCCTTTCCGGAGCTCTATATGAGTTACAGAGTCTTTTTAGGACTACCAAAACTTCTGTTATAGAGCTCCGTAAATAATTATCTGAATATATTCAGCCTTTCCGGAGCTCTATAACAATTACAGAGTCCTTTTAGGATTATCGAAACTCCTGTTATAGAGCTCCAAGTAAGATTATCTATATATATATATATATATATATATATATATATATATATATATATATATATATATTGAGCCTTTCCGGAGCTCTATAACAATTACAGAGTCTTTTTCGAATAATCATAACTCCTGTTATAGAGCTCCGGAAATGATTATCTATATATATTCAGCCTTTCCAGAGCTCTATATGAGTTACAGAGTCTTTTTAGGACTACCAAAACTTCTGTTATAGAGCTCCGAAAATAATTATCTGAATATATTCAGCCTCTCCATAGCTCTATAACAATTACAGAGTCTTTTTAGGATTATCAAAACTCCTGTTATAGAGCTCCAATTAAGATTATCTATATATATTGAGCCTTTCCGGAGCTCTATAACAATTACAGAGTCTTTTTCGAATAATCATAACTCCTGTTATAGAGCTCCGGAAATGATTATCTATATATATTCAGCCTTTCCAGAGCTCTATATGAGTTACAGAGTCTTTTTAGGACTACCAAAACTTCTGTTATAGAGCTCCGAAAATAATTATCTGAATATATTCAGCCTCTCCATAGCTCTATAACAATTACAGAGTCTTTTTAGGATTATCAAAACTCCTGTTATAGAGCTCCAATTAAGATTATCTATATATATTGAGCCTTTCCGGAGCTCTATAACAATTACAGAGTCTTTTTCGAATAAACAAAACTCCTGTTATAGAGCTCCGGAAATGATTATCTATATATATTCAGCCTTTCCGGAGCTCTATATGAGTTACAGGGTCTTTTTAGGACTACCAAAACTTCTGTTATAGAGCTCCGTAAATAATTATCTGAATATATTCAGCCTTTCTGGAGCTCTATAACATTTACAGAGTCTTTTTAGGATTATCAAAACTCCTGTTATAGAGCTCCAAGTAAGATTATCTATATATATTGAGACTTTCCGGAGCTCTATAACAATTGCAGAGTCTTTTTTGAATAATCAAAACTCCTGTTATAGAGCTCCGGAAATGATTATCTATATATATATTCAGTCTTTCCGGAGCTCTATATGAGTTACAGAGTCTTTTTAGGACTACCAAAACTTCTGTTACAGACCTCCGTAAATGAGTATCTATATATATTCAGCCTTTCCGGAGCTCTATAAGAATATATATTCAGCCTTTCCGGAGCTCTATAATAATTACAAAGTTTTTTTAGGACTGCCAAAACTCTCGTTATAGAGCTTTGGAAATGATTATCTATAACGTAGGATGGTTTAACCAATTTACCAATTTTACCCTTAAATTTCTAGGTTTGAGTAAGAAATGACGGTTGAAATGAAAAGTTATATTTTGTATGTATATGTTAATATGATTAGCTTTTGTGAATTGAATCGGTTGTATTCGACAATCGCGTTATTTATCTTGGACTGAAACGTCGTCAGATCCGCAATAACTGTTCAAAACCAACAAGGGGGAGTGAATTCGCGAACGGATTGTAATAATTTCGCGCGCACATATCTCGCGTTATTGCGCGCCGTGCAATTTTAATCCGTCCCGTGGACTTGCGGGAAGAAAAATGTATCCTATATGGGTCTCATAAAACTAAATTGCTCTATAATTTGATGGTATCTATAATACGATCGTGATTACAGATGGCGGAGGAGGAACCGTATAAAATATCGTACACACACACAATCTACTTTTACGTAATTACTTTTACTCACTACCGACTCTTTACACAAGACACATACCAAGTTTCGTTTATCTGCCTAGAACGTAACAGATTTGTTATTCAAGAGTTTGGCGAGTGTCTAGAATAAAGTGACGGAGAACTTATAACGGCTTCAACGGACTATGGACTATCGACCAGGGCTATCGTCCACAAGGTCTTTCTGCCCCGGCTTCAAGAATTAGACAATATTGAATACTTTAAATCAGTCTTTAATTCATCTATATTATTCATAATTAAATGCAAGCGTTTACCAGTCTTAAATTCATCTAATTTTTTTTGATAATTAAATGCAAACGTTTGCCGACCTAAATCCGTGTGAATGTTTCGAAACCGCGCGCGTCGAGATTGATGCGAATTATGCAGTTATTTAGATTATACTGTCGAGTCCGTCAAAACTGTGCAGTAACAACAAAATAACCGCATTTCCTGGTTAATTGCACGACTAATTTGCAAACGGTTCGACGACAATGAGCGCAATAAACTAAAAAGAAAATATTAAATTTGCATGGATAATTACTAGTCGCCGATTGATAGTTCAGGATTCCAATCGACAATTTAAACAATCTAATTCGATTTAGTTTCCACAGTCGGAGTCACAATGCGCAGTAATCGAATCTTACATTAGTTGTAGACCGTAATCAACTCAATTTACTTGAAACTCATTCTACATAGAAATCTTTGTCGACTGCCTTACAGAACGATCCGACATGTGTTTGATAGGTCGACAGCTACTGTTATGATATGCTAATTAATGTTTGATACACACTAGGATCGAGCGCACTTTGTTATGCATTAACCTACTAAACCTTCTGTAAATCGCGACGAGAAGAAATTAAGTTTTAGTATTTGTTGCATAATAAGGATTGAACCGTTTGTATGGATTATTAGACAATACTAGACAAACAAGACTAGACAAACATATCTAGGCAGACAAGATTGGACAGACTAGACAAGACTAGACAGACTAAACAGACTAGAAAAACTAGACAGACTAGACATACTGGACAGGCTAGACAAACTAAACAGATTAGACAGACTAAACCAGTGGTTCTCACACTTTTTTTGCCGCGGCACCCATGTCGAGCTGAAAAATCTCGCGGCACCCTTGGGGTCGTCCATTAATCACGTGATGTTTTTTAACAACTTTTTAAAGTTTGTTATGTTCATCTTTCGAAAGCGAACGGTTTTTGTAAAATAAATTTATTTGCAAACTTCTTGCTGCCTTCTCCATTTAAACCCATGTAAATTGAAAATCGAAATTCAGAGAAGGGTCCCCCCTTCCTTAGAAGATAAAAATGTTTGCATTTTATATTTTTTACTTTTGTGACTAAATCGAACGATTTTACAAAATTTGCAAAGAATACTTATTTGTAGCCACAGACAAACTACTTACGGAGATTCCGGTCGTAATTTTCTAGTTTGAGGCGTTGGTGAGAAAAAAAAAGCGAAAAAACCTTTGAAGCAAAAATAATTCGCCACGTAGCCCCCATTGGGGGCGGAGCTTTCAAATTCGGGTACTTCTGGTAGATACCCATATTCAGTAAAAGTTTCAATGAAATATATGAAGGTTTAATTAAAATGTTTTTCGCTATTTTTTGTATATTTTGATATTTTCGGTTTTGGTTGGAATTCGCGATTGTTAATAAAGTTTCACACTACGTGGAACAATAAAATTTTACACATTTGTAGAGAAAGGATCATTCTATCAAATCCCCTTGTGTGTTTTGCAAAATATTTCATCTGGCGGCAACCGCCGCCCCTCAAATTCTAAGCGGCTCAGATGGTAAGATATTTAAATAACTATATTTTAAAAAATGCAACAAACACATTAAAAACTCTTTCATTTTGCAATTTGCAAAATTTGCACATTGCATTTTTTTTTTGCAAACCTCCAACCGCGTTCACCAGTTACCTAACCTAACCTCCAACCGCGCTCACCAGTTAAACCCATGCAAATTAAGAAACTAAATTCAAAGAAGGGATATTTTTTACTTTTTTGACTAAACCGAAGGATCCAAATTGGGATAATATAGCAAGGACTGTTGGTTTAACCCAGGTTAGATTAGGTTGCCCACCGCGAAGCCGCAGATAAATCATGACCACATAAGCGCGGCAGCGCGAACTCTCGATCCAATATAGGACAATGTGGCAAGGACTGTTTGTTTAACCCAGGTTAGATTAGGTAGCCCACCGTAAAGCCGCAGATAAATCCTGGTGGTGAGTCCTTCCTCGATCTTGACGTGTAGTGTAGCTCTCTTATAGATATTTTCGATTATGGAGGTGTATCTTGAATCCACTCTTGCATTTCTCATAGCTTTTAGGATTGACTAAATCTTAACTAAATCGAATGCTTTATGATAATCGACGAACGCTAAGTGGATAGAGGCATTATATACGGTGGCTTTCTCGATTAGTGTTTGTAGGTGATCGGTAGTGCTGAACCCTCGGAATTCCTGCTTGTTCCACTGACTGATAGAAATCCATTTTCATTCCACAGATTCCACAGATTTTTGTGAACGGCTTGTATAGGTGTGGTAGCAGGCTAATCGGACGATAGCTTTCGATATTGGGAGTGTCTCCCTTTTTGAACAGAATTATCACTTCTGCGTTACACCATTCGGGTTTTGCCCGTCTCGCAGGCATTTGTTCAGCAGTACCTGCACTGCGTTTTCGAAACTGATCACTTTTAACATTTCAATTGTCATTTGGTCTTCTCACGGACATTTGCCATTTTTCATTTTATTAAGAGCAACTCTTATTTCTTAGACAGATATTTGCGGTATATTCTCTGATCCTACGTTTAATACTTTACATGGTGTTATCGTTTCGTTATCGGGTGTTTTTGACGAGTAAGTACGTAGTCTGTTAGAAAAGTATCCGACCCTTAGCCGGTAAAAAAAACTGGTATACCTGGAGCGTTGGAGACCTAATCACCTTCAAAGTAGTCTCCTTTGGACTCCAAACACTTCTCCCAGCGGTGCCCCCATTGTAGGAAGCATTCCGAAAAAGCCTCTTTCGGAATCAACTTTAGCTCGGCTGTCGTTGCAGCCATAATGTGCTGAAATCGCATTCCTTTCAATGGCCTCTTGCCTTTGGTGAATAGCCAGAAGTCGCAGGGAGCCATATCAGGAGAGTAAGGAGCCTGTCGAACCAGAGGAGCCAAAAAATTGTGAACCAAGTGCGAAGAATGTGCTAGAGCATTGTCGTGATTGAGTCGCCAATTTCCTGATGACCACAACTCCAGTCGCTTGCGCCACACAGCATCAAGTAGGACATCCCTCATTTCACTTGTCGTCATTTTACTTGCATTGAAAAACCGACGAGAGCACTACACACTACGTGACTCGAACACTGCTCGACAGCAATTGACGCTATCTACAGGCGGGAAAAAAATCACGCATGCGCACGAAGGTTCAAGGTCGGCTCATGCAAGCGCGCTTGATTCAAATCCATCAGCTTTTCAAAATAAAAAATAAGGTCGGATACTTTTCTAACATACCACGTGTTGTCAATTCTATATATAACATTATTGCGCCATATTTTAATATTTTTTCTTTATCTCCCTGCGTATCGCACTGCCACTATGCTGTAAAATGGGAGACAATGAAACGGGCGCTAATTCAAGGAAGAAGTTCTTGAATAAGCACGAAATGGAAGGAAGAGACCCTTTTATCAGGAAGCAAGGCTTGGTCACCACCCGCACATAATATGTACAGGGAGAGATCAGTTTCCCTTAGGGACAAGCCTAACAGTAAAACTGACCTGCACTACAAGGATGAATCTCCAACTGAGCAACCACTCAGAAGAAGGCGACGTGACAGCCACAAAAGGGAATTAGGCGATGAAATGGGCAAGGACTATGAAACAATCACAAGAAAAGTTTTAGCGACAGCCAAAGAACTAACAATGCTTATAAAGGCTAATCCGTATACAACAAAGAAATAAAAAGAGCCTCTGAAGAAATGCTGACTCTCTTCGGTGCTCTAGAGAGAATTTGGGTAAGTGGACAGTTTACACAACAAACAAAGAAAACTATCCTTAGAGAAAATGAAAGGAAGCCAGCAACTATGGAAACTAGTACGCAGATAGTCGGGTCGGAAAATGAAAAGGAAGAACTATTGCTGGAGTCCTTATGCCAGCAAATTAGATATGGAAACACTTTTGCCGAGTTTCAGGAGGTTGCAGAAAAAAACTGGCCAATGAAGGCTTATTGTAAGGCAGGGCTTCCCAATGTGCGGCCCGTAAATCCTTTGAATTCGACCCGCGATTTAGATACGATATATTATATTTGGAGGAGGAGGCCCAGGTCCAAATAGGACTGTAGCGCCACGAAGAGAGAGACAGTCCCAAGCAGGACCTAGACACAAGTATAGTTTGAATTTGTTGACAGACAAAATTTCTTAGGAAGTTACCAAAATTTGGACAGACAAGCAATTGTAGGAATTCCCAAAATATTTGATTTGGTTTTGTAGACAGACAAATTTTCTTAGGAATTTTCGAAAATTTGGACAGACAAACCAATTTAAGTACTTTAAAATATTTTTGAAATTGCGGTGAAAAATTTTCGTGTCCTAATTATGGTGCCTTAAAGAACCAAGACAAAATTTTTAAAATTCGCTTTTCAAAATCGTGTCTTAGTTGTGGTGTCTTGAGGAATCAAAAAAAATATATGAAAATTTGCGTCTCAAAATCGTGTCCTAATTATGGAGCCTTGAGGAACCAAGACATAATTTTGAAAAATCGCGTCTCAAAATCGTGTTCTAATTATGGAGCCTTGAGGACCCAAGATATAATTTTGAAAAATCGCGTCTCAAAATCGTGTTCTAATTGTGGAGCCTTGAGGAACCAAGACAAAATTTTGAAAATTCGCGTTTCAAAATCATATCTTAGTTGTGGTGCCTTGAGGAATCAAAAAAAAAATATATGAAAATTTGCGTCTCAAAATCGTGTCCTAATTATGGAGCCTTGAGGACCCAAGATATAATTTTGAAAAATCGCGTCTCAAAATCGTGCCCTAATTATGGAGCCTTGAGGAACCAAGATATAATTTTGGAAAATCGCGTCTCAAAATCGTGTTCTAATTATGGAGCCTTGAGGAACCAACACAAAATTTTGAAAATTCGCGTTTCAAAATCGTGTCTTAGTTATGGTGCCTTGAAGAACCAAGACAAAATTTTGAAAATTCGCGTTTTAAAATCGTGTCTTAGTTGTGGTGTCTTGAGGAATCAAAAAAAATATATGAAAATTTGCGTCTCAAAATCGTGTCCTAATTATGGAGCCTTGAGGAACCAAGATATAATTTTGAAAAATCGCGTCTCAAAATCGTGTTCTAATTGTGGAGCCTTGAGGAACCAACACAAAATTTTGTGAAATTCGCGTCTCAAAATTGTGTCCTAATTATGGAGCCTTGAGGAACCAATACAAAATTTTGTGAAATTCGCGTCTCAAAATTGTGTCCTAATTATGGAGCCTTGAGGAACCAAGACAAAAGTTTGAAAATTCGCGTCCCAAAATTGTGTCCTAATTATGTAACCTTGAGGAAGCAAGACAATCTTTTAGCTCAGATGTTGAAAATGTGTATATCATGAATGATATTAAGACAGTTAATTTTATCAAAAAGCACCAATCACCGTCAATTTAACTCTGTTAGGTTAAAGGTCAGGTTAAAACAGTTATTACAATTGATTCCAAAATAAACAATATTCAAGACACATGGATTTGTAAAAAATGTGAAGTATTTGAAAAAAAACGCAAGCTCGCTGGCATGTTCGAACCGGCGACCTCGCGCTTTTGAAGCGCGACTGTTACCGTTGCGCCACTCGCGTGTTTTTTTTTAACGTATAATGCAGACGAACGAAATAAAAATAATTAATTTCTCAATTAATTAAATTCTCGGAAACGGATGAGTATTGTGTCGTACTACTTGCACTTATTATACTACTGGTCATCACCTACGTGTGCACTAAAAATGAATCGAATCGGTGATTTCCTTATCATACGGTCCCCTTGTTAGATGAAATTACCGAGTTTTTAAGTGCAAAAAATCGTGATGTTGCTTCGTCACAAGATATTAACTGGTTGTGCGACTTGACATTTCTAGTAGACGTAATTGATGTTATGAACGAATTCAATTTAAAACTGCAAGGTAATGGTAAGCTTATTTATGATCTTAGATGTGTAAATTCCACAGAAAGAAAATTTCTTTTATGACAAGAACAGCTTCAAATTGGTAACTTTTGACATTTTGAAAGATGAGGAATATTAGTAAAGGAAAATACCGAGACATCAATTATTCTTCAATCGGAAAAGTATTACAAAATCATACATTTGTTTTGAAGATTTTGACAAACGTTTCGATGATTTTAAGTCACGCGGACAACTACATTTTATTTTCAGATCCATTTTCTTGCAATCCGCGTGACGTTTCTGAAGACATGCAATTTGAATTGATAGAATTACAGGAAAATATCGATGCTAAGAATTCTTATCGGAACAATTCCTTAATTGATTTTTAGGATCAGGACCGAATTATCATGCGTAAATTACCCGAAAATACGAAAGCATGCTCAACAAATGTTTTCATTATTTGGCCCGCCAAAAAAATCGGTAATATTAAATTGGCCCGTCTATGAAAAACTTTGGGAACCCCTGTCGTAAAGCAATAGAAGGGCATGGAAATGCGCTTAATACACCCACGGAATGGGACCTAGCCTGGTGCATTTCAGAAGACTTAACGCCAGATGCAGGTGTGCCAAAAACCTTAATAAAGGCATATGCAAGACCAATAGAAGTGTCTAAGCAAGACATTTCTTGAACAGAAAATACAAGACTAGACAGACTAAACAGACTAGACAAACTAGACAGACTAGACAGACTAGACAAACTAGACATGCTAGATAGACTAGACAGACTAAACAGATTAGACAGACTAGACCAGTGGTTCTCAAACTTTCTTTGCCGCGGCACCCTTGTCGAGCTGAAAAAATCTCGCGGCACCCTTAGGGTCGTCCATTAATCACGTGATGTTTTTTAAGTTTGGTTTCTTTGAAGTTTGTCATGTTCATCTTTCCAAAGCGAACCGTTTTTGCAAAATAAATTTATTTGCAAACTTCTCACTGCGTTCTCCATTTAAACCCATGTAAATTGAAAATCGAAATTCAGAGAAGGGTATCCCTCCTTAGAAGATAAAAAAGTTTGCATTTTATATTTTTTACTTTTCTGACTAAATCGAACGATTTTACAAAATTTGCTAAGAATACTTATTTGTAGCCACAGACAAACTACATACGGAGATTCCGGTATTTGAATATTTTGATATTTTCGGTTTTGGTTGGAATTCGCGATTGTTTAGCTCGGAAATGCTCTGAAATCTGAAAGAGCTCTGAAATTATTTTAGTAAGTTTCACACTACGTGGAACAATAAAATTTTACACATTTATAGAGAAAGGATCATTCTATCAAATCCCCTTGTGTGTTTTGCAAAATATTTCATCTGGCGGCAACCGCCGCCCCTCAAATTCTAAGCGGCTCAGATGGTAAGATATTTAAATAACTATATTTTGAAAAATGCAACAGACACATTAAAAAATCTTTCAGTTTTAGATAGCGCAACGTTTGTCTATTGTCTCCAACCGCGTTCTCCATTTAAACCCATGTAAATTAAGAAACGAAAATCAAAGAAGGGGTACTTTTTACTTTTCTGGCTAAACCGAAGGATCCAAATTAGGATAATATAGCAAGGACTGTTGGTTTAACCCAGGTTAGATTAGGTTGCCCACCGTAAAGCCGCAGATAAATCCTGGTGGTGAGTCCTTCCTCGATCTTGACGTGTAGTGTAGCTCTCTTATAGATATTTTCGATTATGGAGGTGTATCTTGAATCCACTCTTGCATTTCTCATAGCTTTTAGGATTGACCAAATCTTAACTAAATCGAATGCTTTATGATAATCGACGAACGCTAAGTGGATAGAGGCATTATATACGGTGGCTTTCTCGATTAGTGTTTGTAGGTGATCGGTAGTGCTGAACCCTCGGAATTCCTCCTTGTTCCACTGTTTTTTCCACATATTTTTGTGAACGGCTTGCATATGTGTGGTAGCAGGCTAATCGGACGATAGCTTTCGATATTGGTAGTGTCTCCCTTTTTGGGGGTGTCAGAACTATTTTGTATAGGATTTCTCATACTGAGGGGTAGGCTAATTTTACATGTAATTCCCCATAAGCGGAGGGATTACATGTAATTTCCCATTAGGCGGAGGTTTACATGTAAATCTTTATGGGTGAGGAGGCTCCAGAACATGACATCTTTCCCTACTTCTGTTTGTAATCTTTTTCAGAAATGGTTTTATTTTTGAACTGGGCGCAAATTTCGCATTGATCTTTTTTAGGTTGTAATTGTTACAGAAAGTTCTCCTATAGGTTATTTGTGAAACATGATTTTCGCCCCTTTCCCAGCACTATTCCACTATCCATCTCCAACTTGGAGTCCAAATACAGTCGCTTATTACTTTTTCGGCAGTAATGTGACTCCATAGTAGGAAAACTTGAAATGTGTGCTTTCACTTTCTTTTCGCTTTCGCTTTCACAGTTCATTGGGCGTTTTATTTGTTTGTGTTTTCCTTCCTCTTTTATCTGACAAATCAAATAATCCATTTTCGTTTTTCCTTTTATAGCATGGTCGACTGGACCGTGGCTAATACATAATGTTTGTAAAAAGAACTTCTTGTAAACTTTGCAATAGTGCTTTGCTTTGAATAGTTTCTGCGTCATTTTTTAGATGATATTTTCGACTAGATTCTTTTCTGTTACCTGTGGCGCTACGAACTCTATGAATTTTAGGCAAGCAACTTGAAACGCACGATAAAATAAAGTCTTTTTGTCGAAGATAGTCTAGTTTCCAATAATCTAAACAAATTGATTTTCTTTGCTCTTCTGTAAATTTTGACGTGCACTTGAAATTGCAGTTCTCACAATTAACATTTTTTTTAGTTTTAGCTGGTTTGATCATTTCTTTACTCAGGTATGACATGCCTAAACTTCTTTGTTTCTTGGTCACATTCCTCTTCCACATCTCTGGTTCTGATCTTCTCCAACGTTTTTTCTTCTCTGCTGACGTCTCATTATCACCAGAACTGTCCGAATTTTCTTCTTGTTCCGTTTTCTGAACTCGTTTTCAGTCTCATGGTCACTCTGGTACTCATTTCTATCTTTTTGATCACCACTTGTTGAAAGAAACGCACTGCATTTTTACATAATATAAGTGTGGTAAAAAACAAAGTGAATTTTTCAATTCAATGTAAGTATGGATTACCACGTAGTAACTGTCGCAACCATCCTATTCATAAAATGTTATAAGGATTTTCGATAGAACTCTAAGAGTTCTACTGGAAACTACAAACAGAACTGTCGCGCGATTTGTTTTCATCTTCACTTCGTCGCATTGGTGAAGTCTAATTTTTCGCAAATCTTCCTAATTTTTAACTTTACAGAAAAATGTTATAAGGATTTTCGATAGAACTCTAAGAGTTCTATCGGGAACTGCAAACAGAACTGTTCCGCGATTTTTGAAATATCTTTTGAACTAAGGTTTTTATCAAAAAATGCAAAGGGATCTTTGATAGAACTCTTAGGGTGCTATTCATATCCGCGAATAGAACTGTTTTTGCAAGTTTCAAAATTCAACTTTTTTTTGCAAAACGTCAATTTTTGCAGAACTTTTTGCAAAATTGATCAAGTACTCTAGAACTATGGTCGAGGTACAGGAATATGTAAAAACCGGACAGTTTTTCTCAAAAGTGGTTGCTAGCTCAAATTTGGTATTTTCCATTTTTTTCGCGAAATTCTGCAGAACTATTGAAATTTTGCACAAAGTACTCTAGAACTATTTCATATCTGCCGGGAACTCCGATGTAATATTATATTTTTGCAAATTCGGTTGCTAACTTCACAGGACTTTTGCAACCTCTGTTTTCTCCGTTATTACTTCTCCTTGCTCATTTTCTACAATTATCGTTCGCGATTTGAAGTCTCTAGTTATCTCTCTGATTTTGGCAAGAATGTCTCTGGATGCATTTTTTTGATGATGGTCTTCGATTTCTCTGCATATTGTCGATATATAGCCGTTTTTGTCTTCTTTACACATTTTCCTTATATCTTTGGATACTTTACTGTAGTCTTCACGTTGTTTAAGCCTTTTTGTTTTAGTTCGTTTCTTTCCTGTATAACCTCTCATGTTCTGTCTGTTATCCACGTTTTTCTTCTTTCGGGTTTGTGGTTGAATTCATTGGCCATTTCCGATTTTATCCTCTTCCAAAGTTGATTCTCGTCCATTTGTTTGGTGTTTCCGCCGTTTAGTGTTTGGAGTATTTCGGAGAGTCTGGTTCTATATTCGGTGTTATTGTGTAAGTCCCACCTATTTTTAGACATAGAGGGAGGTTTTGGAGTTTTCAGTTTTAATTTTATTTCTCCTTCTCGCAGTCAGCGCCTGGATAGGTTTTGGTATCTTTTATATTTATGCGCCATCTTCGTGGTATCAGCAGGAAATCTATTTGATTTCTATACCTATCACCGGGTGACCTCCACGTATATAGCCGCCGTGGATGATTTGTGAACATTGTGTTCATGATGGTCATATTCTTGTCAGCGCAGAATGACAATAGGCGCTCCTCTCTCATTTCTGTCTCCAAGATTTGCCCCATTTTCCTAGTATGTTTTCAAAGTGGTCTTTAAAGTGGGACCAACTTTCGCGTTGAAGTCACCGAATATTATTGTGATCTCTCTTTCTGGTATTCTAGCTGTTTCTTTTAGGATGTCGTACTAGAATCCCTCAATTTCTTCATCGGGTGCGTCTGAAGTAGGGGCATATATTTGGAGGATGTTGAGTTCTGTAGGTGTTGTGTTAAGTTTTATAGACATTATTCTGCTGTTTACTAAGTTATACCCTAATATTGATGATATGTATTTCGGGCTGACCAGAAATGCTACACCGTGTTTGCTCTCTGTTTCATGTCCTGAGTAGTACATCATATTGCCATTTTCTGTTTTGAAGTGGCCATGTCTTTTATAGTGAGTTTCAGATATTCCCACTATTATTTCTCTTTCTACTATCTGTAGTTTTCCAGCTTTTAGGAGCCCTTGAACATTCAAAGTTCCAATCCTCATAAGTCTTCTAAGATTGTGGGGTCCAATAGCATACTTTCTATGCGTTGCCTGGCTGGTTTTGTTTTTAACATTTCTCGCCAGCGGACCAGGGCACCCACTGGCGCCGATTGCTCATAACTTCTAAACTAGTTAAAATATCTCAAGACAACTAACTGCATTTCAAGACTATTTTCTTTGTCTACAAACCGAATCTTCAGTTAGTTATATAAGTCCGTGCGCTTGTCTGTGAGCAATAAAATTTCAATAAAATAAATTGAAATTGAGTAGAGACAAGATTAGACATACAAGACTAAACAAATAAGACTAGATGAATGGGACTAAATTGACAAGAGATAAGATCTATTCAAGAAACATTTGTTGTAAGGGTTTAAATTAAAATAATTTAGCACATACCACCGACACATTTATCGTGTTTAATTTAAGTGGCGAGTTTATCTCTCTTTCTCTGGCTATTACGTCTGGTTCAGGACGAACGTTCCCACCAATTTACGTGTACTCTGCGTCTACTCTTCTTCTTCTTCTTCTCCGGTTCTCTACTGTGATTATCACAAGAACCCGGTGGATGCCGCCCACTCACCGTGGGACCTCAAAAAGTACGCTGCATGGACTACTCGCACTAAATTAGTTTCCGATCTGTTATTAATACTAATTAAGATAACGAGGCGATTTGACCGTCTCGCCCGGACTTGTCTCAACAGTTCTTCGAGAACGAATAAGATTAGTAAATTTAAGATAAAAAATATTAATAAAAATTAAGATGTAAAGATTTAACGGATAAGATTAGAATTAGGCTAAAAAGATTATAAATTATTAGCGCTATTTCTTCCTTAATTATTCAAGAATTAGACATGATTATTAAGTCCTTGGCTTCTTTCAACAGTTATTGAATAATGGATGAGATTTCTGAATCTGAGTTTGTTTGTTTATAATTCGAGGATTTGGTCTTAAATTATTGCTGCTATTTGTTCCTCAGTTTTTCAGAAAATTAGATTATTAAGTTGTCTATAACTCGGGAATCAATCGAGTTAAATTCAAACGGGAATTGGTTTCTTATTTCTTGAAGCATTAACTCGTGGAAATACGGCGAAGCGGTATTAAAACTGTCCCGATTATTCTTCTACGTTAATCTGAATTGAGTAAGCATGGCCCGGCGGTATTAAAACTGTCCCAATTATTCTTCTACGTTAATTCAGATTAACGTAGAAGAATAATTGGGACAGTTTTAATACCGCCGCGCAATGCTTCCAAGAGTTACTGCCTCAAGAAAAATGGCATCAGTGCGATTTTAAAGCCGTTTCGGCAATGCACTTAGCGTTATAATCGTGGGACGTTTTTTGAACCACCGCAAACATGCAAACGTAATCTAATTTGCTAAAACTCTGAGAGGATTAAGACAAGTTTAGTTTCTCTATAAACTTAGTCTAAGTATTATTTGAAATTTTCGATGATCAAACTCTGTGTGAGATGTTGATGTTAATCTCGTTTATTATATTTTTCCATTCTGTATTCGTAAAGATTAATTTTGTATATAGAAAATCGGCAAGTAATAATTAAGCTAGTATATAATACGTGGGCGTCGTGCCCGTGGTAGAGCTAGTGCGTGCGAGAGGCGGGTCCTTCGTGAGGTCTCGAATGACCTTCGACCTCCGCCGGTGAGAACTCGACATTGTTGGCTAAACACGCCGCTCTCTGTGCCTGTGTGTGTGTGTGTGCGTCTGTCTGTCTGTATACATGTGTGTGACAGACAGATTCCACTAAACAAAACCCGTGGTTATCCCGAAAATTCTCTTCTCTTCACAATTTTTTTTTTCAGTTTTGTTTCACTCTCACACTCGAATCACGTCTCAAAAGGCCCTGTCGAGTTTAAATTATTTTACAAAAGGAATTCTTGTACAAACTCTTCTTCATTTGTACGTGATTTACTTTTAACTAGCTCGACAATGATGTCTTAATACTTAATAACGCGCAAATAGAATTAGTCTAGGGCAGTGATTCGCAACCTACTTTTAAACTAGAATCTTAATTGCAGTCTGTATCTCCTAAACTAGTCTAGATTTCGCGGTCTGTAAACTAGCTGCTTATAGA
Organism: Phosphuga atrata; assembly: GCA_944588485.1. Lineage (NCBI taxonomy): Eukaryota > Metazoa > Arthropoda > Insecta > Coleoptera > Silphidae > Phosphuga > Phosphuga atrata. The sequence goes on along the minus strand of OX155902.1, from coordinate 64,464,723 downwards.
AAATTGTCTAAAGAATTCAGATTTGCAAACCAGACGTCGTTGCGAAAACTAATTCTCGATTAATCTCAGTTTAAACTAGACTAAGTCTTTTAATCCCAACAAAGTTTCTAGTCTTAAATCTTGATGGATAATTTCCGATCTAGACTAGATTTCAACAAATAGAACCAATCCGTTTATTCAAAAGAGTCTTGGGAATCCAAATTTGCAAACCAGAAGTCGCTACAATTCGTACTTTTCATGCAATTGCGAAACAAAACTTGATCGATTTTTAAACAAATTCTGTTTTTTCAATAATAGCCTTGTTAATTAAAAAATCTAAATTGCAGTCTGTATCTCCTAAACTAGACTAGATTTCGCGGTCTGTAAACTGGCTGCTTATAGAAAATTGTCTAAATAATCCAGATTTGCAAACCGGAAGTTGTTGCGAAAACTAATTCTCTATTTATCTCAGTTTAAACTAGACTAAGTCTTTTAATCCCAACAATGTTTCTAGTCTTAAATATTGATGGATAATTCCCGAACTAGACTAGATTTCATCAAATAGAAGCAGCGGGTTTATTCAGAAAAGTCTTGGGAATCCAAATTCGCAAACCGGAAGTTGCAACAATTCGCGCTCTTCATGCAATTTCGATACAAACTTGATCGATTTTTAAACAAATTCTGTTTTTTCAATAAAAGTCTTGTTGAATAAAGAATCTAAATTGCAGTCTGTATCTCCTAAACTAGACTACATTTCGCGGTCTGTAAACTGGCTGCTTATAGAAAATTGTCTAAAGAATCCAGATTTGCAAACCGGAAGTTGTTGCGAAAACTAATTCTCTGTTTATCTCAGTTTAAACTAGACTAAGTCTTTTAATCCCAACAATGTTTCTAGTCTTAAATCTTGATGGATAATTCCCGAACTAGACTAGATTTCAACAAATAGAAGCAATCCGTTTATTCATAAGAGTCTTGGGAAACCAAATTCGCAAACCAGAAGTTGCTACAATTCGCGCTTTTCATGCAATTGCGAAACAAACTTGATCGATTTTTAAACAAATTCTGCTTTTTCAATAATAGCCTTGTTACATAAAGAATTTAAATTGCAGTCTGTATCTCCGAAACTAGACTAGATTTCGCGGTTTGTAAACTGCCTGCTTATAGAAAATTGTCTAGAGAATCCAGATTTGCAAACCAGAAGTCGCTGCGAAAACTAATTCTCGATTAATCTCAGTTTAAACTAGACTAAGTCTTTTAATCCCAACAAAGTTTCTAGTCTTAAATCTTGATGGATAATTTCCGATCTAGACTAGATTTCAACAAATAGAACCAATCCGTTTATTCAAAAGAGTCTTGGGAATCCAAATTCGCAAACCAGAAGTCGCTACAATTCGCACTTTTCATGCAATTGCGAAACAAAACTTGATCGATTTTTAAACAAATTCTGTTTTTTTCAATAACAGTCTTGTTGAATAAAGAATCTAAATTGCAGTCTGTATCTCCTAAACTAGAACATATTTTGCGGTCTGTAAACTGGCTGCTTATAGAAAATTGTCTAAAGAATCCAGATTTGCAAACCGGAAGTTGTTGCGAAAACTAATTTTCTATTTATCTCAGTTTAAACTAGACCAAGTCTTTTAATCCCAACAATGTTTCTAGTCTTAAATCTTGATGGATAATTCCCGAACTAGACTAGATTTCATCAAATAGAATCAATCCGTTTATTCAAAAGAGTCTTGAAAATCCAAATTCGCAAACCGGAAGTTGCTACAATTCGCGCTCTTCATGCAATTTCGAAACAAACTTGATCGATTTTTAAACAAATTTTGTTTTTTCAATAAAAGTCTAGTTGAATAAAGAATCTAAATTGCAGTCTGTATCTCCTAAACTAGACTAGATTTCGCGGTCTGTAAACTGCCTGCTTATAGAAAATTGTCTAAATAATCCAGATTTGCAAACCGGAAGTTGTTGCGAAAACTAATTCTCTATTTATCTCAGTTTAAACTAGACCAAGTCTTTTAACCCCAACAATGTTTCTAGTCTTAAATCTTGATGGATAATTCCCGAACTAGACTAGATTTCATCAAATAGAATCAATCCGTTTATTCAAAAGAGTCTTGAAAATCCAAATTCGCAAACCGGAAGTTGCTACAATTCGCACTTTTCATGCAATTGCGAAACAAACTTGATCGATTTTTAAACAAATTCTGCTTTTTCAATAAAAGCCTTGAATAAAGAATCTAAATTGGAATCTGTATCTCCTAAACTAGACTAGTTTTCGCGGTCCGTAAACAGGCTGCTTATAGAAAATTGTCTAAAGAATCCAGATTTGCAAACCAGAAGTTGTTGCGAAAACTAATTCTCTATTTATCTAAGTTTAAACTAGACTAAGCCTTTTAATCCCAACAATGTTTCTAGTCTTAAATCTTGATCGATAATTTCGGAACTAGACTAGATTTCATCAAATAGAAGCAATGGGTTTATTCAAAAGAGTTTTGTGAATCCAAATTCGCAAACCAGAAGTTGCTACAATTTGCACTTTTCATGCAATTGCGAAACAAACCTTAATCGGTTTTTAAACAAATTCTGCTTTGTCAATAAAAGCCTTTTTGAATAAAGATTCTTAATTGTAGTCTGTATCTCCTAAACTAGACTAGATTTCGCGGTCTGTAAACTGCCTGCTTATAAAAAATTGTATAAAGAATCCAGATTAGCAAACCGGAAGTTGCTGCGAAAACTAATTCTCTATTTATCTCAGTTTAAACTAGACCAAGTCTTTTAATCCCAACAATGTTTCTAGTCTTAAATATTGATGGATAATTCCCGAACTAGACTAGATTTCATCAAATAGAAGCAGCAGGTTTATTCAGAAAAGTATTGGGAATCCAAATTCGCAAACCGGAAGTTGCAACAATTCGCGCTCTTCATGCAATTTCGAAACAAACTTGATCGATTTTTAAACAAATTCTGATTTTTCAATAAAAGTCTTGTTGAATAAAGAATCTAAATTGCAGTCTGTATCTCCTAAACTAGTCTAGATTTCGCGGGCTGTAAATTAGCTGCTTATAGAAAATTGTCTAAATAATCCAGATTTGCAAACCGGAAGTTGTTGCGAAAACTAATTCTCTATTTATCTCAGTTTAAACTAGACCAAGTCTTTTAATCCCAACAATGTTTCTAGTCTTAAATCTTAATGGATAATTCCCGAACTAGACTAGATTTCATCAAATAGAAGCAGCGGGTTTATTCAGAAAAGTTTTGGGAATCCAAATTCGCAAACCGGAAGTTGCAACAATTCGCACTTTTCATGCAATTGCGAACAAATTTGATCGATTTTTAAACAAACTCTGCTTTTTCAATAATAGCCTTGTTAATTAAAAAATCTAAATTGCAGTCTGTATCTCCTAAACTAGACTAGATTTCGCGGTCTGTAAACTATCTACGTATAGAAAACTGTCAAAAGAACCGGACCTTTCCTTCTTCGAATTCGCGAATTTTGCAATGTCATGGATATTGCCATATAATACATCAAAAGACGCGAAATTTTCTTTAGAACTAACAAATGATAATCTTTTTCTGTTTTGGTGAAACGTAAACCATAAATTAGCAATTATAAATACGCGCGAAATAGCGAACTTTCGGACTTTTGCTCGAAACTATTTCCCAAATGTTCTGAATTGATTAAGTCTCCTTGTAAATGGTTCTAAATGAAACGCATATTAAAACTATGTATGATACTTGCAATTGCAAGGAGAATAAGCCTCTCAAATTGTCTATGAAACGATTCGATCAGTTTTTTAAAAACTCGAAACTTTGAGCCCGCGGGCCGTTATCCACTCTTCAACTTGATGATTTATCCGGCCCTGCTAATAATTTTCAATTCTTATTAAACCTTGCCGAGCTATGGTAGGCTTCATCCTGTGTAGGCTTCATCTTCAAGGTTTCGTAAGTTAAGCGGTTTGATCTTTGATCGCATGCAGACATATCTGTCGTGTTTTATTTATCTAGATAGATTCAGAATTCAAACTGTAAACTGTTGTTGCTAATACAAGTAAAAACATTTAAAGAAAAAATTAAATACCAGTTTTCACATCTGTAACATCTGCAGTTTTAAAGATTCTTGACAAATATTGTTATTGCTAATACAATTAAAGAAATTTAAAGAAAAATTTAAAAACCAATATTCACATCTTTCAACATCTTCAGCTTTTGAGATTTTTGGCAAAAATTGAATCGATTGGTGAAGACTAGAAGTCTGAAAATTCTTAAAAATTTCTTCAATTTTTGCAGGCGAAAGTGAACGGAAATAGCTAGCAAATTATAATTTGCATATCTGTAATCAGCAGCAAAAGTGCTTTCAGAAACATTTTTAAATTTTGCTGTGACTCAAAAAATAACGATTTAGAAAAAATCGATTTTCTCGCATTTAGTTGTTTCCGCGGTCTCGACTCCCCGTGTCGATGGTATTTCTTAACTGAAAGCTTTCTAAAGAATATTATATACGTCTCTGACTAATTTTAGAACACTGAATCGATTGGTGAAGACTAGAAGTCTCTGTGGTGAGCGGTTCAAAAGTTATGACAGCGTCAAATCAGTAGGAAATGTGTGATTGTGTACAGCGAAGAAAAATATAAAATTTGTTTATTTGTAACTTTAGAGCGAAATAAACTGGAAAACCATTTTCACCACTTCGATTTCCTTTGTGTAACCAAAAAAAAAATCACGAAAAAATTTGCAAAAAAATTTGGACAAAAATTTCCATCATTTCGTTCGAAAAATACATGCTTTTTCGGATTTTTCGAGTTTTTCGAAAACGGTAAAGAGCAGCGAAATCATTTTTGGCACACAGAAACTACACGACAAGACGAACAAGTCGATGTGTAAATTGACCAGAAATATTCAATAATTCGTCGATAAATTTCAAACTGAAATTTACCCGATTCTCGATTTGCTAAGTAGATATCTCGGAAACGGTTGTAGATAATTAAAAACGGATTGCGGCATCGTTTTCAGAAGGTCATTTTCCAATAGATACACTAAAATTGTCCGCAGGAAATTGACGACTTTCCGAGATCTCCACTAGAGCGTCGAAATTTCATAAAAATTTCTTCAATTTTTGCAGGCGAAAGTGAACCGAAAGAGTTAGCAAAATATAATTTGCACATCTGTAATCAACAGCAAAAATGCTTCCTGAAACGTTTTTAAATTTTGTTGTGACTCAAAAAATAACGATTTGGAAAAAATAGATTTTCGCGCATTTCGTCGTTTCCGCAGACTAGACTTCCCGAGTCGATGGTATTTTTCAACCGAAAGCTTCCCATTATATTTACTTCCCATATTACTTCCCATATTATATACGTTTTCGGACTAAATTTGGGACGCTGAATCGATTGGTGAACTATTGATTGACTAGAAGTCTCTGTGGCGAGCGGTCCAAAAGTTATAACAGCGTCAAATCAGTAGGAAATGTGTGATTGTGTACAGCGAGAAAAAATATAAAATTTGTTCGGGAGGGATTGGAGTGCCAAGGGTGCCGCAAGGTTCCGTCATCGGCCCCCTGCTATTCCTGTTCTACATCAGCGACATGTCAGTTAACATCAAGTCAAATGTTTGTTTTTTTGCAGACATCACGAAATTATACTGCAACCCGCTGCTGGAAAGTGCTGTAACACTTCCGGAAGATCTTCAATGAAGAGGTGGACTGACATCTCTCTGAATTTGGCGAAGTGCACTGTACTGCACATTCGACCTAATAACTCCAACACTATCTACACCCTAAATGGTAGAACACTCACTGCTGCAAAGTATCAAAAGACCTGGGTGTTGCTGTACAATGGCCCAGGACTTCAAATGGGACTGCCACATCGCCAAACTAGTAAAAAGGGCAAATTACTTGATTTACCTTATCCAAAAAGCTTTTAAAAACCGGTGCTGGAGTTCGCGGTTATCTGCTGAATTCCTTATTTTGCTAGACATTTTACAACTTCAAGAAGTACAACAACGTATCACCAGAATCCCTCCCGAATAGAATTGTAACTTTAGAGGGAAATAAACTGGAAAACCGTTTTCAGCACTTCGATTTCCATCATGTAACCAAAAAAAATCACGAAAAAAATTTGCAAAAAAATTTTAGACAAAAAAATTCAATCATTTCGTTCAAAAAATACACACATTTCCGTTTTTTTTTTATTTTTTCGAAAACGGTAAAAAACAGCGAAATCATTTTGGGCACACAGAAACTACACGACAAGACGAACAAGTCGATGTGTAAATTGTCCGGAAATATTCAATAATTCGTGGATAAATTTCATACTGAAATTTACCCGATTCTCGATTTGCTAAATAGATATCTCGGGAACGGTTGCAGATCATTAAAAATAGATTGCGGCATCGTTTTCAGAAGGTCATTTTCCTGTAGCTACACTAAGATTGTCCGCTGGAAATTCACGACTTTTCGAGATCTCCGCTAGAGCACCCAAATTTCATAAAAATTTCTTCAATTTTTGCTGGCGAAAGTGAACTGAAAGAGCTAGCGAAATTTAATTTGCATATCTATAATCAGCAGCAAACATTCTTTCAGAAACGTTTTTAAATTTTGCTGTGTCTCAAAAAATAACGATTTTGAAAAAATCTATTTTCTCGCATTTCGTCGTTTCCGCGTTCTAGACTCCCCGTGTCGATGGTATTTATTAACTGAAATCTTCCTACCGAATATTATATACGTTTTCCTACTAATTTTGTGACGCTAAATCGATTGGTGAAGACTAGAAGTCTCTGCGGAAATCTGTTCAAAAGTTACGACAACGTGAAATCAGTCGGAAATGCGAGATGGTGTACATCGAAAAAATATATAAAACTTGTTTATTTATAACTTTAGAGCGAAATAGGCTGGAAAACCGTTTTCATCACTTCTTTTCCTTCGAGTAACTAAAAAAAAGTCATGAAATTTTTTTCCAAAAAATATTACGTTTTGCGACTTATTTTTGATTAAATCTCTACTTTTCTAATTAATACAAGTAAAGACATTCAAAGAAGAATTTAAATACCAATTTTCACATCTCTAACATCTTCAGTTTTTGAGATTCTTGGCAAAATTGTTATTACCAATACAAATAAAGGATAAACTTAATAAAGTTGGAACACAGCCTGAATATACATATATTCCTACCTACCTAGATACCATTCCGGATTTCTATAATATACCTTTCCGGATCTCTATAATATTATTTACAAATAAAGGAATTTAAAGAAGAATTTAAATACCAATCAAAAATAATAATAACATCCACCTCGGGAGAGTTTAACTAATTAAATCAAGGAAAGAACACAGGAAATTTTCTGTTACTCTTTAGCACACGGCGCTCGAGATAAAATGCTAAAGAGTAACGGAAGATTTCCGTGTTCCTCCCTTGATTTAATTAGTTAAGCTGTCCCGAGTTGGATGTTATTATTATTTTTGAGTAGGTTTTTTTTCGCCTATGTGACTGTACACGTCGTTTGTCAATTTGAAATTTTCAATTTGAAACAATTTTCACATCTCTAACATCTGCAGTTTTTGAGATACTTGCAAAACTGTTATTGCTAATACAACTAGAAAAAAATTGCAATTTTCATAAAATTCTGCTACAAATTAAACATTTTGCAATATCATTACATTTTAGTGCAAATTAACAATTGTTTTTTTATGAATTAAAATGTGTATATATTTGACGTGAATTGATGTGACTTGAAAATGACCTCCGTTGGAAAAAATGAATCCGTCACCTGTGGAAACTCGAGTCGTATTTAGACTTATGTAACTGCACAAGTTATATAATAAAAATAAATTTAGTGTTTAAAACATTCTGTAATTCAGATCATTTATTATTATTAATTCAGATCAATAAAGTTTGTAAAACTGTTATTACATATTAAACATTTATGTAGATAATTGAATAGTTCCTCGTAAAACTGACCAAAGAAGTTCGGTAGGGAAATAAAACCGGGTGGGTAAAATCCCAAGAAACTAAAACCAGGAATATTTCCCTTTTATTTACTTCATGGACTGTAATTTTCCACGTGCTTTGAATCTTTCAAATTCCTTGTTTTCCGAGGCCGTCGTTAAAAAAAACTAAAGAATAATAAAAAATCGGTCGATAATCGTAACGATTCTTGGAATTGGAATTTACCGCGTTTTATAGCCGATTTATGGAAAAAAATCTAAATTATCTAACGGGAAAATTTATCGAGAAATTGTAATAAATTGCAGGATTCTTAAATCTATCTCGCCTAGTCTAATTCGGTATGTCTGCCTAATCTAATCTTATGTTACTTGTTAAATAGATTTGGTAAATAAATGTTAGAGATATCGGTTTAATTAAACCTTTTAACTTTCCCCCACAAGAGTGGCACTTCCGAAATAGATTAAGCTACAAAATCTATTTCGGGAGTGCCACTCTTGTGGGGGTTATTAAATGGGGTTTCGTGTTGTTATTGAAACGTTTTGTTGTCACTTTGCAACATAGAATAATGAATAAATATTTAAGATATCTTGTGAATAATGAAACTTGAAAATAGTGAAACTGACTTTTAAATTGTATTCCTAACAATTAAAACACAAACGCAAATACTTTTACTATACGTTTAATCAAAATCCAATAAAATCTAGAAACTTAACTTAATTAATAAAAACAATTTGGTAAATAAAAATATTTACAAAAAATCAATTTGGTTAAACGAAAATATTTACAGGAATTAATAAACTCCAACTTATAACAAAGAAGGAAATAGTTCCGTCACACACAAATCAACGCTATTCGGCGACCCGATGGATTCGTACCCGCAATCCGAAGCGTCCGAACTAAAACCACCACTATCCGAACTAGTGCAACTTCTCACTGGAGTCCTTAAGTAATTGTGATCGTTCGATATTGAACAAACGCGGTCAACTGCCTCATCTTCATCTTCATCTTCCACGATGACGGTGACGCAGTTGCTCCCATCGTCAAAGGTATACAACACTTCTTCCGGTTCAACCTTAACGTCGAACAAAGTTGGGACGGATCTATCCTCTTCCGGTTTCGGTTTGATCTTCTTGAATTTCGTCTTGGATCTCGAGTAATCGTGGCGCAAAAGCAAAAATTCAGACATCTCGTCTTCAGGTTCCTGCTTTACACCGAATCTAGTGCCACAGGGTTCCACGTCTTCTGATGCCGACCCCACCATTTCCTCAAAATCACTTTGCCCATGTCTCTCTGATCCCTAAAAACAAAACAAACGTAATAAAACAAATAATTATTTCGTGGCAGAAAGACCTCTCTGGTCAATATCCAGTTGTGCTTTGTAACAATCAAAATTGTTATTATTATTAACCCTTTGGGTACATTTGACGGCTGAGGTTCGTCATGCATATGCTTCACATTTCTTGCATTCTCTAAATAAATAATGTAGCCAAAGGGTTAAAGGAAATTCTAAATCTAAAATATAATAAGGGGACCGGAAAGTAATGTCGCTTCTTTACATGTCGATATTCGTTTTATCAGCTCACTGTGTACTTCAAAGTCGTGCCCTCGTGTACTTAGGGTACATACTTAGGGTACTTATGTAAATAGTTTTTTTTTTGCAATTTATGGTGAAATAACAAGACAAATTCTAGAAGAGATATATATGGTACGCTTTTTGAGTTTGAGAAGAGTAGTAACGCAACAGTTGCTACCAAAAACATTTTCGATGTTTGTCAAAATGCATTTTTTTTTATCCTTTGAATGTAGGCCTCTTTCAAATTTAACCCTTGGCTTCGGTTTTGCGCAACTCGATACCAATTTAAGCCTGCGACCTTCTTTATCTCGTCGTACCATCTTTGCTGGGGTCTTCCAATACTCCTCCTCCCTTCCCAAGGTCTCCATCTGCTGATATATCCGCTCCAGTTTTCTGTATGTCTTTCCACGTGTCCTGCCCATTGCCATTTTAGGGAACCAATTCTTTTTATTATGTCGAAGACTTTGTTTTTTTCCCTTAGCCTGCGACCTTCTTTATCTCGTCGTACCATCTTTGCTGAGGTCTTCCAACACTCCTCCTCTCTTCCAAGGTCTCCATCTGGTATATACCCGCTCCAGTTTTCTGTATGTTTGCCCACGTGTCCTGCCCATTGCCATTTTAGAAAACCTATTCTATTTATTATGTCGAAGACTTTGGTTTTTTTTCACTTATCCATTTATTTGTTTGTTTTCTCTCAGGAAAGTTTCCTAAATTCCAAATGCATTAGACGTTCGTAAAAGCCAAAGGTAGTTTTCTAAGTTTAATTTCAGTCATTTTGATCTTTTCGACTCGTATCGACCAGGAACACCCACAACTTTAGACAATGACATATTAAGGAAGGAAGTGGAAGCAAATCCGTGTCAGTCAATCGAGGAACTATCTCTTAACCAGCCTTGGTCGAACATTTGCAGCAGATTTGGAAAGTATTAGGTATTGCTGCCTCACCCACCATATTCGCCCGATATTGCGCCATCGCATTTCTATGTATTCCGATCGCTACAACATGTTTTGTGGTGGTTTTTAAGTGGAAAAAAAATTTAAATGTCGAAAGTCCAAAATACCATCAAAAAACCAATTGATTTCCATCGATTCGACATTGGCAATTTTCAGAATAGATGGCAAAGGTTGTCGATAACGAGGGAAACTTTCCGTTCCCCCTAATATATTTAGTGTTAAGTAGTGTTTGGTTAGTAAATATTATAAGTGCAATTTGAGTGTATTAGTTTTTTGTTAAGTCACCTTAAACTTGTGAAGCAAATATCATTTTGGACGTATCTAAAATCCAACAAGAAAAGAAATAGTAAACTAAAACGTGTTCCGCTTTTTTAGCCAAATTTTCGTTTGAATTGTAAACTTACTTGGTTATTGTTGGATTTTTGAGCAGCAGTTTCCAAGTCCCTGGCGATATCCTGCAGAAGGGTCTGTGTGAGCTGTTCCCAAGCGGCGATGTCGACGTCGTCGTTGATTTCGTCGAGGAGGTCTGGGAGAGAAGGCAAGCCAGAACAATCCTCCAGAGAGCCGTGCGAGACGGGGGTGTCAAAGCCGCTGCTGAGTGTCTGTCCAGTCCTTGCTGCGGAAGGTCGGATGCTGTAGATCCCGGTTGGACATCACACTCAACAGAACGGCTTTGAGCGCACGTGTGGCACGGCTCGTTCAGTTTACGGTTGAGGCTCGCGTTCTCTTCGGTCAGTTTTCTGTTCAGTTTCTTCAAGGATTCGCATTCGGCGGCAATTTTTTCGTTCTGGGACAACAGGTTTGAGAGCGTGTTTTCCATTTGTTCCATTCTTGCTTTTTTGCGGTCTCGCGATGTCTGCGCTGCCACTCGATTCTTTAACTTCCTACAACAAAAATAATAATAATGTTACAAACTTTGCGAGTGGTGGCTGCCGTTACTACGTGGTAATTCATACTTCCTCGGAATTAAAAAATTCTCTATGTCTTTAGAGTTAGAGCTGTAAGGAAAAAGTCATCGTGGTCAAACTATTCAATCAGTCTTGTTTGCGTCAACGAATTTCATGATAAAAAATCGGACAATCTTGAAATTTTAAAATCGCTATTTATCAAGTTTGGAAAATTTGCTTCTGAAAGTGTTTTTCCTGCTAGTTGCAAATATACAAATTGCATTTTGCTAGCCCCTTCCGTTCGCGAGATATGGCTAGATGTGATATGAGGACGGTAAAGATGGGTATCCCTCAAGGGAGTATTTTGAGTCCTACTCTCTTTTACTGTATAGTTTTTGATTGAGCAGCAACTTATCCCAAAACTTCAACCACAGTAGCCTCGTTTCTCACGATGAGGGCCCCGTTTTTTATTGGCAAAACCAATTTCAACACGTATTTTCTGCTTACGTGTTTATCGGGATGCTCTTGATTAAATAAGTCAATCATTTCGACGCTCTCCGAAATAGAGTAAACCATTTTTGCACAACCAATGTTTATTTTCAAACGCGACAATTCAAAAGGCAGCTTAAATGGATACCGAATGGAATCAGTTGGTGGTCTTCTTCTTTAATCCATAGCCGGCGCATGGAGAGGTGGTCGACCTCGTAGCCAGTACGCTGCTGTTGGTGCCGCTAGATTCCGTGCTCCATTCACTATACGCTTCCATGCTAATCGATCAGTTGCAACGGTTCTTGCCTCAGCTGTTGTTATTCGCTGGTTTTTTAAATCGTTCTCTACGTGTTTCAACCATGTGGTCTTCGGTGCTTGTTTTTGTGTTCTCCAATCAAGAGGTCGTTTTTTCCATAGGAGTTTGTGCGGTACTCGATTGTCGCCCATCCTACAGATGTGGCCGAACCATCGTAATCGGCGTTTTTGAATTTCCTCAACAATCGGTGTCTGTTGGTCGCACCTTTCTCTGATTGTCTCATTTCGGAGGTGGTTGAGGAGTGAGACGCAGAGAATCTGTCTCAGGCATCGCATTTGGAAGGCCTCGAGCTTGTTAAGGTCTGGTTTGAGTAATGTCCATGTTTCCGATCCATAAAGAAGAATTGGGAGGATCAGCGTCCGGTATAGGCGTATTTTGGTTTTGATGGTAATATTCGTCCGCTTCCATATGCACCACTTGAGTGAAGCAAACGTTGCTGTTGCCTGGCCTATCCGGCTGTGAACTTCGGCTGTCGAAGCTACTTTCTTCTCCACAACCAGTGATCCCAAATATTTGAACTGTGGTACCTGCTCGATTGTGGTTCCATCGAGGTAAACTCTGGCTTCAGATCCATCCGTTGTAAGCACTTTGGTCTTATCCGCATTGATTCTCAGTCCGTATGACTGGGCAATGCGGGAAATGTCATACAAGGTGTCTGTTGCTTCGGCATCTGTGTTGGCGAAAACCGCACTGTCATCGGCGAACATCAGATCGGTTAGGAAGTTTTTGTCATCATATCGAACTCCGCGTCGCCCATCAAACGCTTTTCGCATAATCGTGTCGATCACAATGTTAAAAAGGAGCGGCGAGGCCACGTCTCCTTGCCGGACTCCGGTTCGAATCGGGAATTCCTCAGACATGTCGTTTCGGATACGAACATTGCTGGTTGAGCCGTCGTACGATGCTTGAAGAAGTTGAATGATTTTCAGTGGCACGTGTTCGATCTTCAGGGCTTCCCACAAGCTTGTCCAATCGATGCAATCAAAAGCAGATTTGAAATCGATGAAGACGATGACAATTCGTTTGCCACATCGAATTCCTTCTTCCATTAGCTGACGGAGAGCAAATATCTGATCGATGCATCCTCGATGTGGTCGAAATCCAGCTTGTTCTTCCCGGCTTGTTAGCTCTCGATGTTTCTGTAGTCTTGATTGTATGATTTTCATAAATACTTTGCCGACGATCGAGAGGAGGCTAATACCACGGTAATTCTTGCATTCCCGACTGTCGCCTTTCTTCAAAATAGGCACAACAATCGCTTTCTTCCACACGGATGGAACACAATCTGAATGCCATATATGCACTGTGAGAACGTGAAGTTGATGTAATAAGACGTCTCTCCCGGCTTTGATCATTTCGGCAGTTACTTGATCTCCTCCCGGCGCTTTACCATTTTTCAGGGATTTTATTGCCGTCTTCACCTCATTGATTGTTGGTTCAATATCGGGAAACTGATTTATCGGCTGCTCAATAATCGGCAGTTCGGGTGCTGGACCTACTGGCGGATTGTGGTTGTACAGCTGATGAAAGAATTCTCTCCACCGCTGTAGACGTTCCTGAGGAGAGGTCACGAAAGTTCCATCCAATTTTTTGATATTGTCATTTGTTGATGTTGTTTTGCCACTTAACCGTCGGATTGTCTGGTACAGCGTCCGGTACTCATGCCTTGACGCTGCTTCTTCCATGTCAGCCGCGATGTTATTCCAGTAAGCTTCCCGTTCCAATTTCATTTTCTGTGGAACTTCTTTGTTCAATCGTCGGTATTGTTTGAAATCGACGTGTTTCATTTGCTTCCGCTGGTCGACTAGATTGAGACAGTCGTCCGAGATCCATTGCTGCGTCCGTCGACGGATGGGCGGACACAGCTCCGTTGCACACCCCACAATAGACTCAGAAAGTTGTTTTTCTTCTATGTTGATATCGACTGGTATCGTGAGTGCTGCAAATTTGTTGGATAATGCGATTTGAAATTTTCGGCTGGTTTCAGGGTCTCGCAGACAGGCCCCGTTCCTCTTGGCTGATGGTGGTGCCTTTTTCTTTGCTCTTTGTAATTTCAATTGTAGTTTCACTCGGACAAGATAATGGTCTGATCCACAGTCGGGTCCACGCATCGCACGTACATCTTTGAGCATCGATCGGAATCTGGTGTTGACCAAAATGTAGTCCAACATCGCCGAATCGTTGCCGGATGGATTTCGCCACGTGAGTTGATGTTTGAGGGGGTGACGAAAGATGCTGTTGCCGATGATCAAGTTGTTTGACGCTGCAAATGATAAGAGGCGTAATCCGTTGTCATTTATTTCCCCGTATCCGAATTTTCCCATCGTTTCTTCCCAACCGGTTCGATCTGCACCCGTATGTGCATTAAAGTCGCCCATAAGTACGATTAATTCGGTTTGGGGTATTGTATCCAGTGTGTGTTGAAATTGGGCAAAAAATTCATCCTTGTTTGTGTCCGGGCTGGTCTCAGTTGGGGCGTAGACGGATACGATATGGGTCTTAATCGTTCCATCAATAGTGATAACCGCCAGACGCTCGGATATCGGTTGGAATGCGATAACACTGGCAGAGGCCCGTCGATCAACCATAAAGCCAACGCCCGCTTCTCGTTTGTCGCCACCAGAATAGAATAGCGTCATCGTCTCGTCGATTGATGGTGGGTCAACCTTCATTGTCCCAGATCCTGTGAGCCGCAGTTCTGATAATGCACAGATCGATATTTTGCATTTCAATAATTCCTTGGCGATAATTTCCTTTTGACCAACGTGATGTCCCGTTCGCACATTCCATGCGGCGATTCGTATTTCTGATTTCGGTGTGATTAACCTGAGTCTTTGGCCAGTAGTCCACTTCTCACCAGCATCCCTGGTTCCCAAAGCTGGCGCATCGGCTGCCCCGGATGCGGTAGCATTAATTCGTAAGTGGTTAAGTCGTGTATCCATGCGGTTTCTTGCCTAGTTTCTTCGGTTTCCCGATTCTGGTCGGCGCGGCAGGCCGACCACCCTCCTCCTTTCACACCCTGGGCTTGGGACCAGACGACGGCGGAGACGACGGTGTATTAGGTCGAAAAAGGAGGGAGAGCAAAAAATACGTTTATGTCACTTTGACATTAAAACAATATCAGTTGGTGGTAAGAGACTAAAGCGGCCCATACACTATACAACTTGTTGTACAACCAACAAGTCTTCCATCGTGTTGTAACTGTAGGCCCTACACTGTCATACCAAATCTTCCAACATTAGTTTTGAGGTAAAATTTGATCTGCACGGATCTTGTGCTAGTTATGCTACAATAATATTTCCTGTTCACTTAGGAAATCATTTAATTCTTCTAAATACCATAATGTTGGCTTGTATACATCATCAATTCCTGCACCAGATTTTTCATTTTTTCCTTCTTCTTCAGATCTCTTCCATAACAAGTCCCCATATTGTTTATTCTTTTTTTTACATCATCTAAAGATGCATTTTCATAAATTTCTTTTAAATTAGTTAAAAGCGTTTGCCATGCTTTATAACATTTGTTTTTATTTTATACACTTCATTTTTTACTTGCTCAATTTCAGGTAAACTTCGGTATACAGTTTAATCTTGATAATTCGGCGGTTGGTTAATACGGCACATTCAGTAATCCGGCTCTCTGGGGAAACACGTTTCTTTTCTTTGCGCTGCCCAGCGCCGGATATATCAAAGAGCACCTTGCACACAGAAGAAATAAAGTCAAAAACAACACCAGCCAGTGTTCTTGGAAGAAGGTCTCGCCAACACACCCCGCTTTTTACTCTGAAAACTTGATTGACGATTCTGACCGAGCTAACTCCACTCTACAATTGTCTTACTATCTATTTAGGGTTTCTGGTTCGGATATATCCGAACCGCAAATCCGCGGTTTTCTGTGCAAAAACCGAAACAGCATAACCGTCATAAAAAACCGCGGTTTTCGGTTTTACCTAAAGATAAATAAAAATAAAATACGTTGAATACGCTCTTTCAAACATTGCAAACTGTTGTTGCAAAAATGGTAACCATCACATGTGTTCCATCAATTTCAAAATCTGCATTTATTCGGAAAGCAATAGCTGGCCGATTTCCCAACCAAATCTTGCCAAAATGTTCTTCAGATGTTATGTGACCTTAATTCAAAAGGAATATGAAAACAGAAAGAAAGAAATGATTTTGAAGTTTCAAGAATTCAAAGCAAATGGACAAAGAATTAGTACTACGCTAGAAGAGTGGACTACTTTGAGACGCCGAAGATTAAACATTAATATTCATGTTAAATACAAATTTTATTGCAATTTAGGCTTTCTGTGAATTGAAGGAACTAGTTCTGCAAACAATATCGTAATAAGTGTTGAAAAACCTTTAGATTCATTTATTGTTAGTATCGGTATCAGAAATGATATTGTGGGTGATTTGGATTAGAAAGTTGTAATTCGCGGTGACGTAGCGACGCCTTTTTAGTCACACTTTACCACAAGCTTTCCCTTCGGCAAAATATAAAATTTATCTCGCTATCTGCAAAATTGCGAAAACTACAGAGGAAAAACCACTGCGAGTAGATTAGCAAGGTGAACTTTGCGGCGACGTCGCGGCGCCGCTGTCAAAGATTTTGCAAAGCGGTTTTCACTAACGCTTCCTGACAAGCTTTCCCTTCAACAAAACGACAAACTTGTTTCACTGGAAATTACGAAAACTACGGCGGAAAAACCAGCAGCCGCATAAGAAAATTGAACTTAGTGGTGGCGTCGCGACGCGGCTGTCAAAGATTTCGCAACGCGGTTTTCAATCTTGCTTTCCGGCCATATTTTGCTCTAGCAATACGTCGAATTTGTTGCGGCAGCTGCGGAATTTCGAAAAAAAACCGACCAAGTGCGAGTTGTGACTCGCGCACCGAGGGTTCCGTACTAACTTGTAAGTAAGGTATCTTTTTTTTGTGGAGGACGTAGCAAGCACATTCAGTTATCTTGACAAGTGGCCCTCCTGAAATCACGACTATCTTAGTACCTGCAAGGATAACCTCAAGATGTCGTACGATGGAATTCTACCCTATATTTTATTACCATACATCCCCCATTCACTATGAGTGTTTAGGGGTTCTGGAACTTCACTATTTGTTTTTACTGCTCAATTTTGCCTGTATACCTATATACCCCGTATAAAGGTATACAGGGTATTTTTTTTTAAATAACGCGAATATTTTTAAACTTATAAAAGGAAAACTTTATTTTAGTATTACTCTTATTCACTAACTTATATTAAGATCTAAATATTTCTAGATCTAATATAAACTAATATATTAACTATTTCTAGATCTATTTCGATACTCTTAACATTCAGTTGTTCAATTGACTGCTTTTTGGGCAATTGACCAAAAAATATAGGGCGAATGTGATTTAAGTATAATATACTTAAACCATATTATCTATAACATATTATGTACATTATGTAGATTATAGTATAGTATTATTATGTAGATTATTAACATATTATGTAGATTATAAAGAAAAATTAGACGAAATATAATATATACAGGATGTTACGGGACTTGAGTATGTCGCATGTCGGTTGTAAACAAGCAAAATTTAGACATAATATATACCCTGTATATATTATGTATATATAGAGCGTACTTGATGAAATGCATAACGAATATAAACAAAGAAAATTCAGAATAAACAGCTTGGTGCCAACGCATACTTTTTAACCTTCGGACCTAACCGACGAGGACCTAACTGTATGCAACCCATATGCTTCTGCTGCCTGACAATACCACGCAACGCATTAGTGTATTTTCATTTTTAATTTCATTAGTTATTAAATTACATTAATTTAATTTCATTTTCAAGTTTCTAATAGTAAATTCGCATTTTTCTTGTAATTAAACTACATATTTACGGTTTTCAGATTTTTCCCTTTACATGTGCTGTAAGACACTGCTTCTTGCCAAATTTCATGATTCTGGGTCAACGGGAAGTACCCTATTGGTTTTGATTCCCTTGTGAAATCGCAAAATATGCGACATAAACGGTCTTATCTTTTGAGCGCGTTGACTTACAAGTTTGATTTTTTCACAGCTGAAAGAGACCGCAGACCCGAGTATTTGATACAAATTTCAACTTGTTACCTCTACGCGTTCCTGAGAAAAATGGTCAAAACAGACAGACAGACAGACAGACAGATAGACAGACAGACAGACGGACAACAAAGTGATCCTATAAGGGTTCCGTTTTCGGTACGGAACTCTAAAAACTAGAGCAAGTGCAAACATTTAAATATTTGGGACTGAAGATTCACAAAAATGGAGAGATGGACGCAGAAATAAATGATAGACTGGAAAGTGCTGCTAGGTTATAGAATTCACTGAACAATGCCTTCATAAGGAAAAAAGAAATATCCAGCAAATCAAAAATTACGGTATTCAAAGCTATTTTTAAACCCGTATTAACCTACGGAAGCGAGAGCTGGGTGTTATCCAAACAAGCAAAAAGCAAGATCCAAGCAATGGAAATGAGGTACCTACGAGGAGTGAAGATTACACGAAAAGATAGAATCAGAAATGACTTAGTAAGAGAAGAACAGGAAGTAGAACCCATCATAGAAAGTATCAAAAGATAACAATTAAAATGGTTTGGACACCTAGTGAGGATGAAGGAGGAAAGATCAACAAAACAAATATGGCAGGCGAGACCACACAAGCGCAGAGCAAGGGGCAGACCAAGAAAAACATGGGATGAGGCGGTGACAGAAACTTTAAGCGAGAAGGGACTGTTATGGAATGAGAGAAAAAGGATCAGTAAGGACAAAAAGGAATGGGCTAGATTAGTCCACAACTAATATGAGTTTGTCATTTATGTAATACTGTAATTATGTAATTGTGTAAAACTGAGTCTATATAGATTATTACTTTAACACATAATGATACTCTAAGGTTTGGAATAAAAAAAAAAAAATTAAATATCCGATGATTTCGCTTAGAAATACTCGTTTTTGTTTACATATCAAAATGAAACTTCTTATTGGAAGACCCTTTATAATAATTTCACAAAAATTTGTGGTAAAAACATATTGGTTTGTTCCAATTCAAATTAATTTCATGTAATTTATCGATTCTGTTATAAAGTTTTTTTGTTATTTATTATAGATCCTTTACAAAGGAAGCAGGTCAAGCGGAATATTACCGACCTTATATTTCACACATCAAATATTCATAATCTAACGGGAACCATACAAACATTATTTGCTCGAAATTATTATTAAAAATTAAAATTATTATTATAATAATTATTTATTATAATAATTTATTATATTACTTTTAAAATTATTTTTAAAATTATTAAAACTTAATTATTAAAATTATTAAAACTAATTTGACCCTGATAAACATTTGTGTTTATGCCGGAAATTCCTCGACAAATAAGATAAGATTTATTTTATAATTCAACATCGAATATTCAATAAAACAACAATTTGGGAAATCCAGTTTCAATTTTTAAATATGCGCATAATTTCTTTTCGTTTGTTTGTAATTTATCTCAAATATGCGCGATAATTTCGCGCACTAAATGCGAACAATGTTATCTATAGTTTATAGCTTTTTAAACACATTTCGCGAAACGTGAGTGATGCAATCATTTGGTAGACTACGTAGGAAAACAATTAAAAAGCATTTAAAATTATGCCAAAACATCACTATTGTTGCACGGATATTAACAATAGGTAATATTAATCGCAATAAGATTACAAACTCAAATTATTAATTTTGTTCTTTTAATTCGCTAAGCTTAATAAACTTTATTAATACCTAACCACCTGACATACGTCTCTCAGACCCAAAGTAGCAGTAATTTTCTCACCTAAAACGTATGGCAGGTGGTTAAGGGTTAAACTAATGCAAAGTTTATTATAAATTACAACTTACTTTCTTTGTAGTTTCTCCTCCCAGGACAAATGATCCAATCTCCGTTTCTTCGCCCTGGGAGACGAAATTACAAACTCGTCCTGACTGTCCTCCAGCATGAGAAAACTGTTTTCCTGCATGTTCTCGAAGATCTCTGAACGAACCCGTGAATAACTCATTTTGAAATATCGTGATCCGACGCGCGTTCTAACATTTCTTGCACTGGTGCTAGCCTTGACGCGCTCTTATAAGTAACGTCGCATGATGCAATATTCTCTCGTTTTGTGTCTGTTTTGGTCAATATTTTCAGCAGGAATGAGCGCGGTGCCAACTCATACCAGCTATGTGGGACATTGTTATTGGTCGGGGAATACCGACGGATGTCACGTGGACGCTCTTTGTTTTTGCGCAGGATTTTCTCCCACGCGCTAAATTTAATTAACTCACTCTCTTATCAGTGTTTTCTTATCTTATCTAACTCTTACATCCGTTGGACTAATTCTGTTTATCATTTACTCCATCGATATTAGGTTCTATGACATAACAACGCGCGACTAAGCAACATATCAAATACTATGAAAATACAAAATAACAAATAATATGCGACATATCAAAGTACTATGAAAATCCATCTAATGAATACTAAGTATTATAGGAGTAATAAGTATTCATAAGTCAATGTGAAAATCTAATCTATTGCTAAACTGCAGGATTCCTTGCGGGTAGCAGGTGTTCGGATAACACGCGTGTTATCTGCCACCTCTAATGGATCTATTACGACTCAAAACAAAGAATTTGATCTGCCGCTGACTCTGCAATCAGCGACAGATTAGATTAAGTTTATATTTATATTTTAATTAGAATAGAAATCACACACAGGCCATATTTAGCCTTCAAAGTAATAATAAGACAAAAAATATCTGTTCCTGATTTTTGCAAGTTTATTTGCAAAATGTAACGAATGATTTCGTCATGTTTTGTTTGTTGTCGCTCTTTAAACGTGACTCATTTTTGTGTGTAAAACTTTCTCCGTTATTTTAATTACGCAGGATGAGTAGTTCGTGTCTTTTTATTTGTGCGTTAGAGCTGTAGGGGAAAAAACATCGAGGTCAAACTGTTAGATTAGTCTTGTTTGCGTCAATGAATTTCATGACGAAACATTAAGAAATATATATATATATATTTTAAGGTTCAGCTATAGGCACTAGGTGAAACATTATCAAAATAATAATACATTTTTCGGCCCGCAGGCCGCAAGACAAGTTCCAATGCGGCCCAAAACAAAACCGACAATTTTTTTCATTCATTTTTATTAAATTGACGCTTTTGTTTCGGGCCGCATTTCAACTTATCTTGCAACAGTTTGACAATTTGTTTTCCATTTATTTACTAAATTTTGAGTTACGAAAGCTACACAGCAGCCTCAGAATGGATTGTCCAAAACGGCGACGACAAGGCAACGAATCAAGGCTAGGAAAACGGAAACTGATTTAAAAGTAGGCACATGGAACGTGCGCACAATGTTAAGACCAGGAAAAATGCAGGAGATAGCGGAGGAATTAGATAAATACAAAATAGATATAGCGGGCTTACAGGAGATAAGATGGAAGGGAGAAGGCAGTATTGTTGTGATCTCGCGATTTTAGTTTCAAAGAATTTGAGTTTCTCACGAGTCGGCAAAGAAAACTAAGTGGACACCCGATTAGTTTTTGTTTATTTAGGACCCTTAGTCTGGTTTATCTAAATCATGCGGGCAGACGCTCGAACTTACGGATCGTGCCGAGACGCCGAGAGGATTTTGTTTCATGAGTTCTGGAAATTTTCCATAAAGATTAGGGGAGGACTCACACCAAGACCGAGGTGATGAGGTAGAGGGGAAGTTAAAAAGGGGCAGTCAGAATTGACCTAGCAAGAGAGTAATTTGAGTTTTGAAAACCTCCGTATTTTCGTCGAAGTAAATTGCGGGTTTCGACCACAAGTATCGTAGAATTAAGTGTATTGTTGTTGTTACTAATTATTGTAATAAGTTAGCGATTAGTTGTACATATTGTAAGATATTAGTAGATAAGTAGTATTTAATTACATATAAAGGACATATGTGCGTGTAATTAATTCATCCATTATCCTGATCCTGGAGCAGCACCATACCAAATTACCAGTTCGCAACAGTATTCACAAGAAGCTATGCATATTATATTACAGTGGAAACCCGGATAAGCGGGTAGGAGAAAAGGGGGTAGGTTTTATAATAACGAGAGAAGCAGGAAGGCTGTACTAGGATTCACAGCGGTCAGCGACCGAATATGCATGATACGCATGAAAGGAAAATTCCACAACCTTAGTGTAATATATGCTTACGCACCAACTGTAGAGGGAGAGGATGATGAAAAGGAACACTTCTACATCAAATTACAGAGAACCTGCGAAGAAGTGTCGGAACAAGATGCATTAATAGTGTTTATAAGTTTATTAATAGGCGAATTTAATGCGAAGCTAGTAATAGAGGACGCGTACAGAAGTGTAGCGTGAACGCACTCACTACACGACCAAAACAAGTGAGAACGGGAAAAGACTGTGGCACATGGCAGCGGGTTGCAATATGAAAATCAGTAGCGCATGCTTCCCGCACAAAAGAATACACAAAGGCACGTGAGTGATGCCAAGAAACCGAGGGGTCAACCAAATTTACCATGTACTTATCAATAAATGAAGGGCGACAATGATCACAGACGTAAAAACTATGAGAGGCGCTAACTGCGACTCTGATCACTATCTCGTACGTGCTTCTGTGAGGCAAAGAATTACAGCTATTGTGGGGGGTAAGAAACATGTAAAAAAATGGAATACGCAGGCCCTAAGAGCGAAGGATAAACAAAAACAATATCAAGACCTAATTGAACGTTCCCTAAAAAGAATGGAAACCGGTGAAAACGTGGACAAGGAATGGAACGCCATAAAAAGTGTCATAATTGACGTAGCGGAAAAGACAGTTGGGATGGAAGTAAAGGACAGAAACACTTGGTTCGATGATGAGTGCAGAAGAGCTCTGAGGGAAAGAAACGAAGCCAGAAAAAAGATGCTGCAAACAATGACAAGGGCAAATAGAGCAAAATAGAGTGAGTAAACAGAAGAGGAAAAATAACGCTAAACAAACAAGTAGAGGACTTAGATGAATACAACAATAACAACCAGAGCAGAAAGTTCTATAAACAAATAGCAATGCAAACCAGAGACTTCCAATCGAGAACCAACACCTTTCTCAGTAAGGAAGGAAGATTACTAAGTGCGGAAAAGGAAATACTTGAAAGGTGGCGTCAGTACTATCAGTACTATAGCGAGCCGTGACTCAGTCAGTACTATAACGAGCCGTTAACTTGTAAGAACGAAGAACATGAGAACAATGGGGAAGACGCAAAATACTATCACGCAGCCCAACCAGAAATCCCGGAACCCACCTATCAAGAAGTAAGAGAGGTAATAGCAAAGCTGAAAAATTATAAAGCATCAGGAAGTGATACCATAACAGCAGAACTCTTAAAAAGCGGTGGAGAGCACTTGTGGATACGAGTCCATGGATTGATTGTCATGGTATGGAATACGGAAACCATGCCTAAGGAATGGAAAAATGGCATCATATGCACAATCCATAAAAAGGGAAATAAGAAGGACTGCGCTAACTACCGAGGGATCACAATTTTAAATATAGGCTACAAGGTGCTGTCAGCAGTAATATGCAAAAGACTTGCAATATATTCAGAAGAAATATTAGGCGATTACCAGTGTGGATTCCAGTGGTTCATAGATCAAATTCACACGCAAAGACAAATAATGGAAAAATGTTATGAGCATAACATAACATTGTATAGCATATATATTGACTGTTTGTAGGCTTTTGATAGTGTCTCCAAAAAAGAGCTAATGAGACAATTACTGGTGGTAGAAGTACCCATGAAACTGGGTAGACTTGTAGGACTAACACTAACTCAGTCAAGTGCGCAAGTCCTAATAGACTCCAAGCTCACTGGCGACTTTGCAATAGGAACAGGAGTAAGACGATGCCTTATCTGCAATGTTGTTCAACCTACTGCTGGAGACAGTAATCAGAGAGGTGAATGTAACAGGCGCCCTAAAAACTAGAGCAGCGCAAGTGGGAGCATACGCTGACGATATATACATCGCATCAAGACGTAGGGAGCACATAAAAGAAATAACAGCGAGACTTGAACAAAAATCTGAACCATGCGGACTGATAATAAACGAAAATAAAACAAAGTACATGAGATGTGGTAGGGAGCAAGTGACAGATTTAAGACCAATTCAAGTAAATGGTAGAAACTACGAGGAAGTGACCGAGTTTACCTACCTAGGGGCTAAGTTAACGAGCCAAAATAAGATGAGTGAGAAAATCGCTCACAGATTTATGTTAGGGAGGAAAGCATACTTTGCCAACTAGGATCCAAACTACTGAGCAGAAAAGCTAAACTGAAAGTGTACAAAACACTAATCCGTCCAATAATTACTTATGCGGGGAAAACATGGACAATATGCAAAAGTGGTGAGGAAGCTTTAAGAGCATGCGAAATAAATTTCATAAGGAAAATATATGGAGGGATACAGGAAGAGGAAGGATGGAGAATTAGAACCAACGCAGAAATAGATGGAATACTCGAGGGAAGAGACATTGTGAGGCATGTGAAGGCGCAAAGGCTAAGGTAGTTCGGGCACATCAGGCACATCAGAGATCGAGAGGCAGGCCACGAATACGATGGAGAGACGACTTTGTTAAAGACTTGAAAGTACTCGAGGTGCGGCAATGGCTCCACACAGTACAGGACAGAAGGATATGGAGGGACGTTGTAAAGCAGGTCAAGGCCCATAGACGGCTGTAGCGCCAAGAAAAAAACCGGCCAAGTGCGAGTTGTGACTCGCGCACCGAGGGTTCCGTACAAACTTGTAAGTAAGGTATCTTTTTTTTGTGGAGGACCTAGCAAGCACATTCAGTTAACTTGACAAGTGCCCCTCCTGAAATCACGACCATCTTAGTACCGCTGCAAGCATAACCTCAAATGTCGCTGTCGTACGATGGAATTCTACCCTATATTTTATTACCACACATCCCCCATTCACTATGAGTGTTTAGGGGTTCTGGAACTTCACTATTTCTTTTTACTGCTCAATTTTGCCTGTATGCCTATATACCCTGTATAAAGGTATACAGGGTATTTTTTTTTAAATATCGCGAATGTTTTTAAACTTATAAAAAGAAAACTGTATTTTAGTATTACACTTATTCAGTAACTTATATTAAGATCTAACTATTTCTAGATCTAATATAAACTAATATATTAACTATTTCTAGATCTATTTCGATACTCTTAACATTCAGTTATTCAATTGACTGCTTTTGGGCAATTGACTACCAAAAAATATAGGGCGTACGTGATTTAACTATATGTAGATTATAAACAAAAATTGGACGAAATATAATATATATATATATATATATATATATATATATATATATATATATATATATATATATATATATATATATATATAGGATGTTACGGGACTTGAGTTATAACCAAGCAAAATTTAGACATAATATATACCCTGTATATATTATGTATATAGAGCGTACGTGATGAAATGCATAACGAATATAAACAGAGAAAATTCAGAATAAACAGCTTGGTGCCGACACATACTTTTAAGCTTCGGACCTAACCGAGGAGGACCTAACTGTATGCAACCCATATGCTTCTGGTGCCTGACCATACCACGCAACACATTAGTGTATTTTCATAAGTTTCTAATAGTAAATTCGCATTTTTCTCGTAATTAAACTACATATTTACGGTTTTCAGATTTTTCCCTTTACATGTGCTGTAAGATACCGCTTCTTGCCAAATTTCATGATTCTAGGTCAACGGGTACTTACCCTACTTACCCTATAGGGTACTTACCCTATAGGTTTTGATTCCCTTGTAAAATCGAAAAATATGCGATAAATGCGATACATTTTGAACCGCATTGGATCATGTCCGTTTGAGGCTCAGTTTGAATTTGTTCATTAAATTAACCGTTCTATTTTAATCCGCATTGCAACTCGTCTTGCGAGCGCAGTTATGTATACATCATCTGTCATAAATGATAGATATTTTCGCAAATCCTTTAAAATCCATGTGTACAATAGGCTTTATCTTAAGTTCTTCTAATACTTAATTCACTCATCTTTCATAGTAGCCAATAAAATAGATACTGTGTAACTATTCCATGACAAAAACTTTAGTCTTGTGATTACGCTGCGAAATCGACTTTGCCTCCTCAGGAGAGTTCGGTGGGGTTGCGGAAGTCCTCGAGGCAGAAGGGATGGAAGTGGAACTTCGTTTCTGACGGGGGTCCCCTGACTGCCTACGTTTATTATTTTATTTAATTCTTCTTGAATAGCCTTTCATACTTCGTACAATATTAAAACAGACTTTGTTGGAACTTTCAAAGGATCTAGTAAGCATCTTCTGATAATTCTAGATTCTAGCCAATTCTGATAATTCTAGATTTTCACGGGTCTTCAAATGTTCCGTGATATTTTCCATTGAAGCTTTGCTTATATCAAAACCAATTAATTTCTCTTCCAAGAATCCTATTACACCTTATGCCGTAAATATGTTAGAATCATCGCTGCTTAATTTTGCTACTGCTACGTTTACTGGAGATAAAGTTTCATAACCAGCGCCGTCGTTTGGATTTGGAGGCCCCGGGCATATATATTAAGGAGGGGCTCCCAGTAAATAAAATTCGGCGAGTTTGGGTTGCAAACGACGCAGCGCGATGCCGTTTGCAGTAGAAGATGAAACGTTTAATTCCCTGCGGGAATCGCGCGAAACCGTTCCCGCACAGCTCAAGTTGGCGGTTTCGTGGGAGTTTTCCTGGATGTCAAAAAAACGTCGTTTATATGGCGTCTCGACGCCATCTTCGGCGCAATCGGTATTAAACTCCCAAACAAACTAAAAGGTTCTATGGCCGATCGAACGGCACCGGTCCGGTTCCGATCCGTCAATTGCTTCCGAAGTTCTATGTATCCCCGTAAAACGCCTCTGGTTTTTATCACTTTTTGCGCATTTTTCTCTTCAAACTGACGCAGATTCTCAAAAAGTTGTCGCAGTTTAAAAATTCGGAATGGTTGCGCGCGAGTGTTCTGAAGAGAACGAACCCAACCGGCGACCTGGAGCCCATCAGTAGGGAAAGATCCTATGTTCTGGCGCCGCCTCCGCCTCCCGACCAGTGCGCATGCGCGAACAGAGGATAATCAGCTAATAAACAGGTTTGATCAGCTAATAATCAGGTTTAATCAGCTGATAATCAGGTTTAATCAGCTAATATACAGGTTTAATCAGCTAATAAACAGGTTTGATCAGGGTTAAATCCTCTGTTCGCGCATGCGCACTGGTCGGGAGGCGGAGGCGGCGCCAGAACATAGGATCTTTCCCTACTTATGGTATTTCTTCCTTTTGAGCTTCTGGTAAACACCTGCAGTTGGAACACTTTCTCTTAACACCTCTCTGTCGTCTAGTCGTAAAGAATGTATTAACCTTCTGCCATTGATTTTTTAATGTGCCCCATTCAATTGGTATTAATGTTAGACTGTTTTTCGAATTGAATATTCGAACACACTGATAAAATCCTCGAACTGCGCTGAATCCAGTTGAAACTGATAATGACCTGGAGATAGAGTAACTAACTTCATTTATGAGACGATATTCACTTTTAATCTCCTCATCGAACTCTTGTAGTAAGTCATCTAAGAATGTAGGTGAACTTATACCCGAATCTGGTGCGGTTATCGTTGGAGTTGTTAAAGACATTACGTTGATATTACTAATTCAATTTGTGTGTAGTTCCCATATTTATACCAAAAAAACGAACATTCAATAAGCCAATCAAAATGCTAATTAAGTCAAGGTCAAACAAGTAATTTTAGTTACTTAGTTTCTTATAATATGAAATTGTTTACGCGACGTTTCTTATTATTTTCAAGAATATATTTAATTTCAGGATGATCTCAATACATTTATAACTCTAATCCATAGGCAACCAAATACGCAAGATATATAAATAACTGACATGTTTCCACGTGGCGCCATCTGTAAGAAAATTGAATTACAGGAATCTGTATTTTTTTTAATTTTACAGGAATCTGTAAAGCGCCATCTGTGTTATAGTGGGGGAAATTGAATTACAGGAATCTGTAATTTTTTTTAATCTTACAGGAATCTGTAAAGCGCCATCTGTGATATAGTAGCGGAAATTGAATTACAGGAATCTGTAATAAGGTCAAGTCAAGGTCATGTCAAGGTCATGTCAAGGCCATGTCAAGGTCAAGTCAAGGTCATGTCGCGGTCAAGTCAAGGTCATGTCAAGGTCGTCGCGCATGCGCACTGTCGGGAGGCGGAGGCGGCGCCAGAACGAACCATCTATCCCTACTCCCATCAAATAAGTCCTGGGCGTCCGTGGAAGTGATTGCAAAATCGAAAAAAAAAAATTATTTGCTCTTGCACCAAGTGAACAAGACGTTGCAGGACGGCGAGCGAGGGCTCTAAAAACGTGTCGCGGTGGCGGCTAGAGGATCTGGAAGAAAAAATTGAGATCCGACCAAAAATGCGCCTCAAAAGTAAAATATCGTGATTTTAGTTTTCGGTCTAGTGCGTCCGAACCTGGGGGAGTTGTCGCGAAAACGTCACCGCTCTACGGGGATCTCGGTTCTACACCGGAAAATGTACATTCCCGTTTTGCACCGCCGCCGCCGCTTCCATCGGGCCGTTTCCGCAAAAACCACGATTTTAGGGTGGCTTTTGGATCCCCGGACTGTTAAATCATCTGTTAAATCATCGAAGACGCGCGGTTAAAATACCCAAGATCTGCCGCCTCCGGCGGCATAAAAATGTCAAATTTGAGTCTTTTTAAAACCCACGTTGTGCGGTCCCCCATGTGAAATTCGCGAAACGCCACACGTCAGTCGTCTCAGAATCGATTTGCAGCCACTGTGGGGGGCCCCTAGTCCGTATGCCCCGGGCATTCGCCCGATTGACCGACGCTACTGTTCATAACAATTGAAAATTAACATTTTCATTAAATGCATTGAATTTAAATCTGTTAGAATCTGTAATATTACGACTTTTAGAGAAATACATATTTCTTATATTGGTTCCACCTTGTCTTGATGTCCATTGCTAAATTAACTTCCTTTTCAAAAAGAGCTTTTACGTTTCGTTGTAGGAAACTGATTTTATCGGAGATCAACGAAAATAATTTACAAGTTTTCTTACCATTTGTAAATTACTTTTAATTTCAGCATCTTCTTAGACGTAATACTCATTATCCACATCTTCTTCGTGCGAGTTTTCAGAAAATAAATCTTCATCTTCACTGATGCAGCTGTTTTCTACTTGAGATGATTTCTTGTAAAAAGTGTCGCATAGGGCGAGGAGAATTGTATGCTTAATGCAAATTTTTGTTTCAGCAGGACAATCTGTACCATTTTTAGGATTCCGTACCGAAAACGGAACCCTTATAGGATCACTTTGCTGTCCGTCTGTCTGTCCGTCTGTCTCTCTGCCAAGACCATTTTTCTCAGGAACGCGTAGAGGTAACAAGTTGAAATTTGTATCAAATAATCGGGTCTGCGGTCTCTTTCAGCTGTGAAAAAATCAAACTTATAAGTCAACGAGATCAAAAGATATGACCGTTTATGTCGCATATTTTGCCATTTCACAAGGGAATCAAAACCTATAGGGTACTTCCCGTTGACCTAGAATCATGAAATTTGGCAAGAAGCGGTGTCTCACAGCACATGTAAAGGGAAAAATATTGAAAACCGTAAATATGTAGTTTAATTACAAGAAAAATGCGAATTTACTATTAAAAATTTATGAAAATACACTAATGTTGTCGTAGTGGTATTGTCAGGCTCCAGAAGCATATGGGTTGCATACAGTTAGGTCCTCCTCGGTTAGGTCCGAAGGTTAAAAAGTATGTGTTGGCACCAAGCTGTTTATTCTGAATTTTCTTTGTTTATATTCGTTATGCATTCACGTACGCTCTATATACATAATATATACAGAGTATATATTATGTCTAAATTTTGCTTGTTTATAACCGACATGCAACATACTCAAGTCCCGTAACACCCTGTATATATTATATTTCGTCTAATTTTTGTTTATAATCTACATATACTTAAATCACGTACGCCCTATATTTTTTGGTAGTCAATTGCCCAAAAGCAGTCAATTGAACAACTGAATGTTAAGAGTATCGAAATAGATTTAGAAATAGTTAATATATTAGTTTATATTAGATCTAGAAATAGTTAGATCTTAATATAAGTTAGTGAATAAGTGTAATACTAAAATAAAGTTTTCTTTTTATAAGTTTAAAAATATTCGCGTTATTTAAAAAAAAATATCCTGTATACCTTTATACAGGGTATATAAGTATACAGGCAAAATTGAGCAGTAAAAACAAATAGTGAAGTTCCAGAACCCCTAAACACTCATAGTGAATGGGGGATGTATGGTAATAAAATATAGGGTAGAATTCCATCGTACGATAGCGACATCTTGAGGTTATGCTTGCAGCGGTACTAAGATGGTCGTGATTTCAGAAGGGCCACTTGTCAAGTTAACTGAATGTGCTTGCTACGTCCTTCACAAAAAAAGATACCTTACTTATAAGTTTGTACGGAACCCTCGGTGCGCGAGTCACAACTCGCATTTGGCCGGTTTTTTTTTAATTACCCGGGCATCGTCATGTGTAGTATCTAACTCAATAATAATCCCACGGCAAGAAATCCCAGACTCAATCAAACTTTGAGGTTTTTGCGACCAGAAATTGAAAACCGCGATGAAATGGCTCGATAACTAACGGCCCAACGAAGTTAGATCTACCAAGGATTGGTTGCATTTGTTTTTTCGAAATTTCGCCGCAACAAATTCGATGTTTTGTTAGAGCAAAACGGGGTCGGAAAGCGAGACTGAAAACCGCGTTGCGAAATATTTGGCAGCGACGTCGCGACGCCACCGCAAAGTTCAATTTCCTAATGCCGCTGCTAGGTTTTCCGCCGTAGTTTTTGTAATTTTCAAGCTAGCGAAACAAGTATGACGTTTTGTTGAAAGGAAAGCTTGTCAGGAAGCGGTAGTGAGAACTGCTTTGCAAAATCTTTGAGCTGCGTTGCGACGTCGCCGCATATTTCAACTTGTTAGTCTAGGTCGAATTTCGGGAACTCGCGGTGATTTTTCCGCTGTAGTTTTCGCAATTTTGCAGATAGCGATACAAATTTGATGTTTTGGTGAATGGAAAGCTTGTGGTAAAGCGCGACTAAAAACTGTATTGCGATATTTTTGACAACGGCGTCGCGACGTCACCGCGAACTTCAACTTTCTAAGCCAACTAACCCACAATATTACTTCTGAAACTGATACTAAATGAATCAAAATGTTTTTTAACACTTATTACGATATTATTTGCAGAACAAGTTCCTGCAACTCGCAGAAAGAATATGTTTCCTCCATGAATATTAACTCGAAACTCCAATTATTTGCTCGAACACATATAACACCGATGATTGTCTTTTTTGCAACAACAGTTTGCAATGTTTGAGAGCAGTAATTCAATGAACTTTATTTTTATTTATCTTTAGATTTTTAAGAAACCGAAAAGCGCGGTTTTTTATGACGGTTATGCGGTTTCGATTTTTGCACAGAAAACCGCGGTTTTACGGTTCGGATATATCCGAACCAGAAACCCTACTCTTAAATCTTATAGTCAATTTGGACTAGAAATTTATAAGACCATTAATCTCGATAGCTTTACCATCGTCTAGAAAGTTTAATAAACTAGATGCCAAAAACTACCAAGTCTAGTACCTGTGATATAGACTCTTAAATCTTAATCCATTTATTGTTAGACAAAAAACTTTAATCCCGATAGATTTAGTTCTAGACTATGTAGCGACTTCTAGCTTTCAGCATAATATTTCTAGATAAGTTAGCAATATAGATGTCTATCAAGTTTTGTTATCCTACCTAATCTAATACCTGAGATACAGACTCCTAAACTTAGTCAATTTAGACTATAAACTTTTATAAGAACTTTAATCTCGATAGATTAGTTTAGTCTACACTGACTAATCTAATTTAGTCAATGCTATAGGGCCCGTATTTACATTAATTCATCGTCAATTTCGAGAAAAAAAATACACTAAATGTAGACCACAACAAACTAAACGATACTTGGAAAAGAAGTAAAATCTGTGGTATAAACGCTTTCGCGTAATATTTTTTCCAAAAAAAAATTTGAATAAAAACTTTAATTTACTACTCGTTTAAAGTTTTTTTTTATATATTTATGTTCCTAATAGCATTAAATTCGTCTAAATTCTCGGAAATAATAAATTGGCTCAAAGGGGAAAAAAGAAAGATACCGAGAAAAGCAACAAAAACTGCGGAATTTCAAGTGGCGCTTCGTACTCGACCTATTTTTCTTCCGACAGTTGTGGAATGTGTTCCAAGAACATTTATAGTTAACAAATTGCATTCAATCCTCAAATTTCAATTTAATTCTTATTTAATTCAAATAATTCAATTTAATTATTGTCGTGTTCGGTTAAATGCCAAATCTCATATTGTATCTGGTATTGCAAGTGCGAACAGAACTGTCGTACGGTTTTTTTTAATTTGCATTCAAAATTACGGCTACCTTTTTGCAAATATCTTTTGAACGACAACTCTAAGAGTTCTATCGGGAACTGCAATCAGTTGCCCAATTTTTTTAAATTTTCATTCAAAACAATGGGTTCCTTATTATTGTTTATTATTATGTTTATTATTGTCCTTAACCTTATTATGATATATCTATTATATAGATATATTTTGAACCACGGTTTTTGGAAATTCACGACTTTCCGAGATCTCTAGATCTAGAGCCGAAATTTCTTAAAAATTTCTTCAATTCTTGCAGGCGATAGTGAACCGAAAGAGCTACCGAAATATAACTTGCATATCTGTAATCAACAGCAAAAATGCTTTCAGAAACGTTTTTGAATTTTGCTGTGACTCAAAAAAAATATAAAATTTGTTTATTTGTAACTTTAGAGCGAAAGAAACTGGAAAACCGTTTTCAGCACTTCGATTTCCTTCGTGTAACAAAAAAAATCACGAAAAAAATTGGCAACAAAATTTTAGACAAATTTTTTTTATCATTTTGTTCGAAAAATACATGCTTTTTCGGTTTTTTTAGATTTTTTCGAAAACGGTAAAGAGCAGCCCAATTATTTTGGGCACAGAGAAACTACAAGACGAACAAGTCGATGTGTAAATTGTCCGGAAATATTCAATAATTCGTCGATAAATTTCAAACTAATATTTACCCTAAACTGTGAATAATAAGTTATATAACATTTTTACATAATATAAGTGTGGTAAAAAGCAAAGTGAATTTTTCAATTCAATGTGATATTTACCCGATTCTCGCGTTACTAAGTAGATGTCTCGGAAATAGTTGCAGATAATAAAAAACCGATTGCGGCATCGTTTTTGAAGGTCATTTTCCTATAGATACACTAAGATTGTCAGTGGGAAATTCAAGACTTTCCGAGATCTCCACTAGATCGCCGAAATTTTTTAAAAATGTCTTCAATTCTTGCCGGCGATAGTGAACGGAAAGAGCTAGCGAAATATAATTTGCATATCTGTAATCAGCAGCAAAAATGCTTTCAGAAACGTTTTTAAATTTTGCTATGACTCAAAAAATAACGATTTAAAAAAAACGATTTTCTCGCATTTCTTCGTTTCCGCGGTCTAGACGACTTCCCGAGTCGATGGTATTTCTTAACTGAAAGCTTCCCAGGGAATATTATATACGTTCTCCGGCTAATTTTGGGACGCTGAATCGATTGGTGAAGACTAGAAGTTTCTGAGGTGAGCGGTTCAAAAGTTATGATAGCATCAAATCAGTAGGAAATTTGTGTACACCGAAAAAAATATAAAATTTGTTTATTTGTAACTTTAAGGCGAAATAAACTGTAAAACCGTTTTCAGCACTTCGATTTTCTTTGTGTAACCAAGAAAAAATCACGAAAAAAAATTTCAAAAAAATTTCGACAAGAATTTTCCATCATTTCGTTCGAAAAATGCCTTCTCGTTTTTTTTTCGATTTTTTCGAAAATGGTAAAGAACATCGAAATCATTTTGGGCACACAGAAACTACGCGACAAGACGAACAAGTCGATGTGCAAATTTTCCGGAAATATTCAATAATTCGTCAATAAATTTCAAACTGATATTTACCCGATTCTCGATTTGCTAAGTAGTTGTCTCGGAAATAGTTGCAGATAATCAAAAACCGATTGCGGTATCGTTTTCAGAAGGTCATTTTCCTATTGAAACACTAAGATTATCCGTGAGAAATTCACGACTTTCCGAGATCTCCACTAGAGCGCCAAAATTTTATAAAAATTTCTTCAATTTTTGCAGGCAAAAGTGAACCGAAAGAGCTACCGAAATATAATTTGCATATCTGTAATCAGCAGCAAAAATGCTATCAGAAACGTTTATAAATTTGCTGTGACTCAAAAAAAACTATTCTCGCAAAAAAATCGCAAAAATCGATTTTCTCGCATTTCGTCGTTTCCGCGGTCTAGACTTCCCGAGTCGATGGTGTTTCTTAACTGAAAGCTTCCCATGGAATATTATATACGTTCTCCTACTAATTTTGGAACGCTGAATCGATTGGTGAAAACTAGAAGTCTCTGTGGTGAGCGGTTCAAAAGTTTAGACAGCGTCAAATCAGTAGGAAATGTGTGATTGTGTAAAGCGAAAAAATATATAAAATTTGTTTATTTGTAACTTTAGAGCGAAATAAACTAGAAAACCGTTTTCAGCACTTCGATTTCCTTCGTGTAACAAAAAAAAATCACGAAAAAAATTTGCAACAAAATTTTCGGCAAAAATTTTGCATCATTTCGTTCGAAAAATACATACTTTTTCGGTTTTTTTAGTTTTTTTCGAAAACGGTAAAGAGCAGCCCAATCATTTTGGGCACAGAGAAACTACACGACAAGACGAACAAGTCGATGTGTAAATTGTCCGGAAATATTCAATAATTCGTCTATAAATTTCAAACTGAAATTTACCCGATTCTCGATTTGCTAAGTAGATACCTCGGAAACAGTTACTGATAATTAAAAACGGATTGCGACATCGTTTTCAGAAGGTCATTTTGGAAGCCCCCCAATGCTCCTAGCTATTTTATTAGCTCTCTTTACTAGCTCTCTCACGTGTGCAGTTTCAGTATTTCTCTCATTAAACACGTACCCTAGGTATTTAAATTCTTTTACTTCTTCAATTTTCTCCTTCTCTCATCTCCACTCATTTACTCTTCTCCTGCCACCCCCTTTTCTAAACACCATCATCTTGGACTCCTCCTCATTCACTGTCGGCTTTTTCCTCCTCATATATTTCTTCATCATTTCTTTCATCCCTTTCTCATCTCTCGCTAGCACCACCAAATCGATAAAAAAATAGGCTAGGGACCACACTTTTTCTTTGCCCACCACAATCCCACCCGTCTGCGCCTTGCTGAACATCTCTATATCTCCAATAAATGCTGAAAACAGGCTGGGGCTTAGTGGGCAGCCTTGTCTCACTCCCTTATGCATATTAAAACCTTCGCTCACCCTTTCATCAATTCTCACTCTACTTATTGTCTCTTCATAAATCACTTCTATTTTGATACCATCTTAAAGACCATTTTTAATCACCAATCCTTTGTAAATACGCTTAGGCGGATATTTACGATCGCTAATGGTTTTTGGATGCTTGGTGGTCGCAAACAGCAGGAAATACAATGCAATGTTTATGTTTAAGATTCCTTAGAATAAGTATTTAAATTTTGTGTAGTTTTAAGATTACCCAGAAATTACCACGTGCACTCAGTTAGGAATTCTTCTTGGTTCAGTGGGGGCAGGCAAATGGGAGGTGGGATTTAGATTTCCTGTTTGTAGCAATATCTAATCACACCCAGTTCAATTGTAACCTTCTTACCATGAACACATCTAGAAGATTCCAAACTCCGACAAGCACGTCGTCACAAGTGTTTAAAATAGAGTAAAATAAATAAATACATGTTTATCGAGGCGTGCAAGTTTCATTTGCCCAAACATATAATTCCCAGAGCTGATCAAATCTATTGGCAACCCTAAATTAACCGCCGTAGGTTTGATCACGCGAACGTTTGTCAAAGACAACATCCACCGCGATTCAACACCTACTATGTGATTCAAGATGTATACATTGTCCATGGTCGCTCTCCCTTTACTAAATCCCGCCTGCCCGTCTGGTATCACACCCCGATATGTGGCATATTATCCCCTCTTTCCACTCCTGTGGGAAGCCCTCTCCCTTCCACACTCCATTCATTATATCTAACAACCTGTCAGCTTCCCTTTCCTTTCCATATATCCACGATTCATTCTGTATACCGTCCCTCCCCGGTGCCTTTTTCTTTTTCAGTTTACTCAGTTGTTGTTCTAATTCTTCTCTTGTTATCTCTTCTTTTTCTCCCACTCTGTGTTGACTCTTTTTCTTTTCTTGTCTGATTTCATCACCACCCAGCAGCTCACTGAAGTACTTTCTCCATTCCTGCATAGTAATTCTATTACTCACTCTTTCTACTTTTTTATTAAAAAAAAAAAACGAAAATATTACCCTTATTAACCCTATTTATGTATTTCCATACCTCTTCTTCCGTCTTTATGCCTTTCATCTATAGTTCTTCTTCCATTCGTTTCTTTTGCTTCTTCTCTTTACATACTAATTTGTACTTCTTGCGTGCTCTCTTGTACTCTTCCTTAGTTGCTTTTCCTCTTTTCCAATTTCTTAATTTCTTTCTTACTGCTTGCTTCCCTTCCCTGCATTCTTTATCCCACCACTCGTTTTTCCAAGACCCCACCTTTTCTCTTGTCTCTATCACTTTTTTTCTGTAAATGTCTGTTATGTATCGTTCAGAATGCAGACGTCCACCATCAACAATCAAAAGCTTTGTGCGAGCTGTTAAAAATATTCCACCTCATACCACCACTAAGCCACCTCATCCATATAAAGTGGATTCTCGAATGTTACAAGCGGAAAATCTTTCGTTTGGTCCTGTGTACACTCTTGGGCGGCAATCAAAACTTACAAGGCAAGATCTTGACTCATCTGTAAATAATATCTGCTCCCAATCATGGATTTTCCAATCCACATGCCTCCTTACACAAGTCATTCTGTTGCTGCAGTAGCTGCTACCCGAGGTCGTAAATTTGAATTTGAATTCTTATGGTATCTTGACTAACATCAGTTCCATGAACCTCAGCAAGTTGTATTTGGAGACTTCATGTAGTAGTGAACCGTTGTTCCCTGTGTTCCAAGCATTAAAAATCGGTCCTCCACGGCATTAGTAGCTCGTGACTTGCTGATGAGCCTTGACTGCTTTGACCAGGTCGTTTAGAGATTTTCTTCTCTATAAACCTCTGCAGAACCCTACCGACCGTTGTATGAGACACTCCATATCTTCTCCCAAGTTCGCGATTTGTTAGTCCTTCATTGGACAAAGTTACAATATCAACACATTCATCACTTTTTAAATTTTGTGATTTAAATTTTGTCATTTTCACAAATGACAGTTATCGTGTCTATTGATAAAACAAGTGAAAACCAATTTTAGAAGCCAGGTTTAATTGTTGGAAAAACATACTACTTATGAAAAGCTGACTTCGAGATTAAAGAAAGAGGACAGCTAAGACCTACAAAAGGCGTGACAATAAACATTATTATTATACTTGTAATACACATACAAAATACTATCAGCCTGTCTCTTGAGTAGAACACAAAAGCAATTAGAACCCAAACTATCAGAATACCAAGCAGGATTCAGACCAAACAGGTCCTGCCCAGAACATATTATCAACCTCAAAACCATACTCAAATTACGAGCCCTCAGACAAAAGCCCACAGTATGCACATTTGTAGACTTCAAAAAGGCATACGATTCGATAGACAGGTCCTCAGTATTCCAAATTCTAGAAGAGAGAGGACTAGATCCCAAACCCCTAGAACTCATAAAACAAACACTCACTGGCACAAAATCTAAAGTGAAATTTATGGGGGATATTTCAGAACCCTTTGACATTCGAACAGGTGTGAGACAAGGTGATGGACTCTCTCCTATTCTGTTCAATATCCTGCTAGACAAGGTTATGGAAGAATGGGAGAAGGAACTCAAGAAATGTGAGTCTTGGAAACCGATTCGACTGGGCTTTCCCAAAAACAACCTCTACGTACCTTACCTCGCTTTTGCGGATAATCTGGCGATACTAACAGAGGATGAGGAGACTGCTGTCAAACAGCTTGAGATACTTAAGGAATGTGAAGTGGGAAAATGTGAAGTGAGAAAATTTAATTATTTTGTTCAAAAACTGATATCGCGAGCCTGAGAACAAATTACGGTAAAATCGACGGGTAAAGTCCCGTACTTTAAATACCTCGGAGAATTCATCGAACCGACAGGCATTGAGAAGATCTCACAGCAAAACCGTCTCCAAAAAATCAAGAATACATTATGGTTAGTCCAAGACATCTATAATAAAAAATCTATGTCAAGACAAACAAAAATTCGGCATTACAACACGGTTATAAAACCAACAGTCCTTTACGCAAGCGAAACATTGACACTTAACAGAAAACAAGAACTAGAAAAAATCAAAAAGGAAGAGAGGAAGATCATCAGAAAAATCCTAGGAGCAAGAAATACCCAAGACGGCTACAGGCTACAATCAATGAAAACAACTGAAAAGTTTTCAAACATAGAAATTGACATGAAGAAAAGACGAATGAAACTCTTTGGACATCTAACGAGACTACCAGCAAATCGACTGTCAAAAAGGATATTAGATTATGTTAGCTCACTAAAGAATTCAACACATTGGTGAGACGAACTTCGAAAGGACATCAGAAATGCAAACACATGTACAACAGACATTTTAGAAAGAGACACCTTCAGACACAATGTAGACAAATGGGAAGTTACATTAGAGCAACCAAAGCAGTACAGACCGAAGTGGTCGGAAGAACGTAAACTAGCCTTTTCGGAAAGAATGAAATCTTATTGGAGAAACAAGAAGAACGCCAAGAAAAATTGATTTGACGTCCTTCCATTATTGGGAGAATACGATAATAATAATAATAATACTTGTAATTGATGAATCGGAAAACACATATTATTTTTAGAAAGAAATCAGTTTGTATAAGTGGTGCGTTAATTTTGCTGTTAAGTGTGTAAAGAGAATTTTTATACACTTAAGAGTATAGTTTTATTCACTTAAGAGGATTTTTATATTAAATTTTGTCTTATAAAGTCATTGTAATTTCTTGGATAAGGATTATAATAACAATGGTTTATTCACAAGTGAAATAAAGATTTTATTTCACTTGTCAAAGAAAAGAATCGTCGGCAACGCATCAAAATAATTCACTTACGGGCTCCGTAAATATTGACTCCGCTGATGTACTTTTTTGATCGCCAAACAAAAAACTTATTATACATTTTTTTGTATAAATCTTTTGATTTCTGCGAGACGAATCTTTCCGCAATTGCCTCACCATCTAACGATAAAACTTCGGATGTATCCATTTATGTTCAATAAAACGCAAATTACACGCAAATAAAATCTTGACGTACGAATCAACATTTTTTCTCGTTGTCATGACAACAACACAATCATGATTGCCTTTCGTTAAAAAAAAAACAAAAAACAATTTTTTGAATTTAACTAATTGTTAGGAATAAACGTTTGTATCACACTAAAACTAAGATTTAACTCGCGAATTAAACAGAAGTCGCGAAACAATTCGCTCGTTCAACCTTTTTAATTTTATCCGCTTGTATTATACAATAGGATATTAACCAATATAGTCAAATACTATTAATTAGATTAGGTTTATTGCATGACAGGGTATTAAAGAGTGTATTCAATAATAGAAGATAATTTTGTTTTTTCTGTTTTTGATAAAAATAGAAGATAATTCGAGTATTAAGGAAGAATTTTGAGTCGAAAAAATTTAAATTGAATTTAGCGCTGCTAGTAATTATCAGGGTGGGTAACTTAAGAGAGTTAAAAGTAAATATCGCGGGTTATTGAAGGGTTGGTAAGAGTGGTTAGGTGCTGGTGAGCATTGAGAGAGGACAGTGTACATCTGTCATTGAAAGAAATAAAGAAATAATTGAGTGAAGAAACAAAGTTAAAACGATTAATCGAAGAGGAGGAAAAGATGGCACTGAATCCCCAATACGAGGCGATAGGTAAAGGATTCGTCCAACAGTACTACGCGCTGTTCGACGACCCCTTGCAAAGACCCAACTTAGTTAATATGTACAATGTGAGCAAAAGAATGTGCTTTGGTGAGGAGGAAGAACTCAAAATTACCTTAAATTCCAGGTGGAAAGTTCGTTTATGACGTTCGAGGGCACACAGATCCAAGGATCCGTAAAAATCTTGGAAAAACTCTCGGTAAACCACAACCTCAAACACCAAAACCTAAACTTTTGTTTATTCCGTTATCTTGATTTTTTCTTTTAGAGTTTGTCCTTTCAAAAGATTAATCGGGTGATAACGGCCGTCGACTCACAGCCCATGTTCGACGGGGGTGTTTTAATAAACGTTTTAGGCAGATTACAGGTAATACTCTCGCCCACAGACACGGGGACGATTTCTTTTTGTAGAACTAAGCATTGTTGTTGTTAGACTGATGAAGATATTCCTCACGCGTACGTGCAAACGTTTGTGCTGAAACCTATCGAGGGAAGTTTTTTTGTTCAGCATGACACTTTCCGCCTAGTTCTACATGATACTATTTAGTATGTATTACTGCTGGTAGAATTTTTTCCATTGTGTGCCTCTTTCTTAAGCATGAAATTACACGCTTACGCTATACTTTATTAATATCTCCAATTTGCAGATTATCTAATAGATATTAATTATTGGAAAGAGTTTTGGTTTATTTGTTTTGTTGACATCAACAAACTTAACAAATTAAATTATTAACAACATTAGCTTACATCCTAGCGGGAAAGCAATTTGAATAATACATATATATATATATGTATGTATATATATATATATATATATATATATATATATATATATATATATATCATATATATATATCATATCATATATATATATATATATATATATATCCGCGGTATCTATCCGCGAAAACCTCAAATACAACATTATAAACCTCCACGGGGAGGAAATTTACCACCTCACCCGTAGCTTCTTGAAACTACGGACAAAGCGCTCTCAATTATTATGCGATTTTGCATTTTTACGTCGCTGTAGAGATACAGACATAACACCCGCCTGTATGAGGCTGTCACACCAACATCCGACAGCCAGGTCAAACAAAATACTACACAACGCAAGCCAAGCTTTGCTTCGGGACGAAATCCAAACCAAACGACAGAAACTTGACAGCATCAGCCAAATTATCCTGACAACCCACATAGCTCTAACCACTATGCTACACCCTCTCCTCTGGCAACAGATAGACTTAATATCTAACAACAGAGCCGAACAGAATAGATTATTAATTACCAATAGACAGAAAGAAAAATACAACCTTCTCAGACGGAGACAAAAACTTGCACCAAAACCACTCAACATCGACAAAGTGGTTTACAATCTTTACAAGACCAGCCCCTAGACGAACCTACCAAAACCGTACTGGCCAAGGGTTTTAACTTTGCAATAGCACCAACTCGTCTTCCCAAAGAAGACATAATCACTGATGTCGAGACTGCTATTTCACAATTCCCTGCCACATTAGCCGAGACAATAAGACAGGAAACATGGCACATTTTAAGATCTGCCAAACCACCGACAAGAAACATCTCATACGAGGAATTCAAAGCCCTCAAGGCACTAAGAGAAAACAACAGCATTGTGGTCCTACCAGCTGACAAGGGAAATTGCTCTGTAGTCATGAACAGTGCTGACTATAAACAAAAAATGACCACAATCTTAGATGATCCAGCTTATCTACCCAGTACAACGGACCCCACAACCTATCTTGAGAAAACTACCAGACAAAAGATCCTAAGCTCTAGCATTGACAAGGAATCAATTAATTATCTTATACCAAGGGAGAAATCTTCACGGTGTCCCAAGATATATGGTCTACCAAAGATCCTCAAAGATAGAGCCCCACTACGACCAATAGTAAGCTCCATTGGTTCACCGGTCCAACTTCTTGAGAAACATTTAGCAAAATGTTTACAACCATACGCAGAAGATTGTGATTCCTATGTCCACAATGCTGAACACTTCATAGACATACTGAAAAATCACCAACTCCAGCCCGGCCACCTCCTTGTGAGCTTTGACATTGTATCTTTATTCACAAAAGTACCGGTCCCTGAGGCCTTAAACATCATAAGATCAAAATTAAAACTAGAAATATATGTATTAGATCTGGCAGAACATTGTTTAAAGAATACATACTTTAGGTACTATGGTCAAATATACAAACAAGTCCTAGAAGCACCAATGGGTTCACCTCTATCCCCAGTAATAGCCAACATATTTCTTACAGATTTTGAGGAAAAGGCAATCTCATCGGCCACACTTAAACCTACACTCTGGTTAAGATATGTTGACGACACATTTGTAATCTGGCCCCACGGCAGACCAGAGCTGGACAAATTCCTTAACCATCTTAACTCCCAACACGACCAAATTAAATTCACAATGGAGATAGAAAAGCATCAACAACTTCCTTTCTTGGATGTTTTGGTACAGAAGAAACCTGATGGCACTTGAGCCACACTGTGTACCGGAAACCAACACACACAGACAGATATCTGAACGCTTCTTCGCACCATCATCCCAAACAACTAGCATCTGTAGTCAACACTCTTACCACCCAATCCAAAAGACTAGCCGACCAGCTTAACTTACCGAAAGAATTGAGGAAGTTACCCGAAGCTCTTTCTTCAAATGGATATCCAAACAGCTTAATATCCAGAGCTTTCCGTCGTACAGAGAACAGTAGCCAAAAAACTGAAGAACGCCAGAAACACGTTAGCACAGCATACCTACCATATGTTCATGGATCAACTGACAAAATCGCCAGAATACTTAAAAGACACAACATCGACACCATTTTCAAACCTAACCAGAAAATATCCTCCATGCTACGCAGCGTTAAAGACACCATCCCGTTAGAATCCCATGGAATTTACGAAATACCTTGCGGAACATGTGAACGAACCTACATTGGACGTACCAATAGAAAAATATCTGCTAGGATTCAAGAACATGTAGTTTCAGTCAGACACAGAGACAAAGTTTCATCGGCACTTGTCCAACACACAAACACCGGTCACTGGATGGACTTTAGAAATTCAAGGACTCTTGCACAGATTAGCCACGAAATGTCACGAGTATACAGAGAAGCCATAGAGATAGAAAAACGAGACTACTGCATGAACACGAGAGACGATTCCTTGAAACTGCCCCCAGCATGGCGACCGATCATATCCACCCTCAAAATGCAACCCCAGACACCCCAGACTCATGTACGACCAACAAGACAAACAAACAACCGAACCGAAGCACCGCACACAACGCGCATGACCCGAAGCCAGACAGCTATAAGTAGTCGCACCGCACGAACGAGCTCTCAGTATGCGTCTAACCGTTGATCCGCACGGACGCATATATCTCTTGAGAATGGCGAATGTTAGTTCGCCGAAACGTCGAGAATCCGGTTCTTTTCAGAACCAACCCTCAACATCAACGCGGAATCCCCGAGAAAACAATACAACACAGGTATCTATCCGCGAAAACCTCAAATACAACATATATATATATATATATATATATATATATATATATATCATTCTCCATCTAGCTCGGATACTTTATTTTTAGAAAATTTTGAAGATATATGTGATGAAATCTTTACTAGAAAAAGTCGTTGCATTTTAGTGGGAGATTTTAATTTAGATTTTTCAAGTAACATCCTTTATGTAAGAAAAATTAAAACTATGCTTCTTCAATACGGAATTGTTCAACTAGTATTAAACCCTACTAGAGTTACTAATGTCAGTAAAACTTTAATTGATTATGTTCTAGTTAATGATAATTCTGCTAATTGTTTTGTTCATTCTACTCCCAAATTAAGTGACCACTCTTTGATATCTGTTTGTCTCAAAAATAAGAACAGCAACGAAAGTACTACTATCAGAAATTATAGAAATCTTAGTGAGAAGAATGTCGATAAAATTAAACTAGATTTAATCTCATGTGAGTGGGATTTAAATTCGACAGATGTTAATATTATATATATATATATATATATACAAATTTTTTCAATAACTATGAGTCTGTTATTAATAAGGTAGCGCCAATTCAAGTTTGTCAGTATAAAAACCACATACCATGGTTTGATAATGAAGTTCATAAAAAAATGAAACAACGTGATAAAACATACAGGGATT
The DNA here is from genome assembly GCA_944588485.1 of Phosphuga atrata. NCBI lineage: Eukaryota > Metazoa > Arthropoda > Insecta > Coleoptera > Silphidae > Phosphuga > Phosphuga atrata. The sequence goes on along the minus strand of OX155902.1, from coordinate 64,420,086 downwards.
TTTTATTAACTCTTGACGTCAATAAAAATGTTAAATGGGAAGAATTTAAGAAACAAAGAAATGAAATAGTGAATTTATTAAAAAAGAAAAAAGACCAATATTTCTTCGAAAAAGTTTGTGTTAAAAATTGTTCATAATGATAATGATAGAAAATGATTATTAGTGTAGTTTTGTGTTAGAATATTTTGTTAAAAACCTAAAATTTGGTGTCCAACTTATTTCGTTTTTTGATAATTGCAGTTTAAAATCAGGACATTCTTAAGGGGGAATTCTCAGTCCGGGCAATCTGTCTCGCGAAGTGGGCGAGGCACTGTTTTAACCGTATTATACCGAGTATAGAAATATGTTCCGAAAAAAAGAATAGGAGTTACAGTACTTTAGAAAGAGAGAAACTGTACATCGGACCGCGGGTTAGCATTGAGTCATATCTTCATTGACACGATTGGCTGCCGACGAACCGACATTTATTATATGAGTTGCTTATATCCAAAACGCGACCTGAAAACAGCTGAGACAGAAAATATAGCTTTTCGCGTGTTCTAACAGACTATTCAAAACTTTCAGGTCGTGTTTTGGAAATAAGCAACTCATATACAAAATTAACAAATATATTTATAAATGAATATAAATTTACCAGATTACATATTTATTTAGGTAATATATAGCACAACTTAGTTCTAATACAGAACATAGAATTTAGACCGTCACGGTCTGTCACCGAAAGAGTTTTCAAAAATTTTCACCGTTTTAAAAAATTGGAAAAGTCATATTCGGCATATTTGCACTCTTTTCCACAATCTTCACTATTTCAATCCCGGTTTTTTTATTATTACTTTACTTCATTTCTGGCAAGTATTGGAAGCATTACTTCCATAAACATTTTTGTGACTTTCGGTAAAATTGTTGATGTCCAAAACTCGTCGTCCCTAACGATCTGAAAGAAAAATATTAATAACTGGCCAACAGCTGAGTGTAACTCGCTGTCATAGCGAACCCCTCAGTATTTTTTTTTTAATTACCTTCTCATATGCTATCCCATTTGGAGTCCACACGACAAAATAGCAGTGTGACTTACTTGTAATTGCCAGCTGACCCTGTACCTGGTAGTAATAGTTATGAGTCCTTTTTAGTTTTATGTTTTCTCCATCTCTTAATAAATAATCAATTTTTTTGTTTCCGACAGCTTCCGCAGGAGTTAACCCCAACACTGCTACTTTGTGTGGACATTTTATTTCAATGATGGCATCTTCCGATTCAATAATTCCATCTGGACTAGCGGCCAAGAATGGATGTGTTTCGGAAATATATAAACCGCAATCTTTAATTTTTTTTGAATACGTTTCTTCGAAAGCTTTTTTAGCTATTGGTTCATGATCTTTTCCCCATTTTGTAGACGCATTTCCAAAAAATGCTGAATCAACAATTCTTTTTCCCAACTTTTTGGAGTCTGTCGTCGATCTTTGTTTGCATACTTCTCCGAAATTTGATGCAGTAAGTCAAAAATGTCTCTCTTCGTGCCACAAAGGATTTCCATCTTGTCCGATTGTTATTTTTGCAATTTCTTCAATTTGCTCTTTGGTTTTATTAAGTCCACTTAAAATTTTGGACTTACTTTCCTCAACATGTTCTAAGGGGATTTCTTCATCATCACTCACATGTCCATAATCCTTATCGGGACCGTTATTACATGTTCTTTTGCAGGAAAATTTTGATGGGAAGAGTACTTTTCGTACATTCCTACTTATTCGCTTTTTTTTTAATTTTTCTATAAATAACTGGGTGTGTCTTCCAGGACTTTTATTGGTAATATTTTTATGAATTATCCGGTAATATTGCTCGCTTTCATTATAAGATATGCTTGCAGCTTTACATCTAACTTCGTAACCACCATTCATTGCAAAATTAATTCTTTTTCCTCCTACAAATTTTGAAACTATGGAATTATATGCCTCCGCTGCATTATTATTCATATTTAAAAGTAAACTGTAAGCATTTTGAACTAATCTGTTACAGCATGTTGAAATATCTTCAAATAATCCACACTCTTTCAACAGAGGTACAAAATTATTTTCATTTGCTTTTGAGCCACTGAAAAAGTATTTATCACATTCAAAGTGATCACCAAAAACATGTTTTGGACAGTTTTTAATATCTCTACTTAAACGGACTATTAGTTCTGTCATTGTTCCTGCTTCTTTTTTTCTTTGATCGACTGCTTTTTTAATTCCTGTTCTAAGTCTTAATAAGTTCGATTTTAATAACTGTCTCAATCGCGGACTAACAATTTTCCTTTTGGATGAGCTAACACGTTTGGTAGTAACATCATTAACTTTACAACAAAAATTTCTTACTAGGTGATTGGTGTATTCAACTTTTTTAACCAAACTTTTGTTTCCATATGGTTTTTCTTGACAAATTTTTCGGAATACACTGCTATCACCATCACCAACTATTCTCACGTATTTAAGTCCAAGCATTTCTTCACTACATTTGAATCCTTCCAGAATTATATCCACTTCCATACCTGTTGACGAGCCAGACCAATTTTTGAAACATTTGTGTTCCCTTGGTTCTAATTGTTTTACTTCAGTACGTTCGCAAATAGGACAGTACTTGTTTCTCATAGCGACAAAAAGTAACTTTCCAGATTTAGCTCCAACAATACAAGCCTGCAAAAATTAAGTAGCATCAAATTTTATATTTATACTTATTGACCCTGTTTACCACTCCTGACGATGCGTCATAATTGGTCTTGTACGATCTCTTGCACCAAGCTCCATCGGTTATCACAGTAATTAAAGGGATGCCATCATCGTCAACATCTCCTGCTTCTCGTGCCAATCTGGCTTCTTCCGCTGCTGCTTCCTCAATTGTTTTCTGAGAAGATTCAAAAATGGAACTTGCAACTTTATCATAATTTTTCATATATTTCCTTCTTGACATTTGAAGAATATTCATGATACCATGTTGTTGGGTCAATTGAGAATAACCGCAGCCGGTAGAAATCATAGCAAAAACTGCTGCAGTATTTACGTTTAGATCATCACTATTTTCATTTACGCTATATGTAGAAACTTCTTTTACGATGCCACACATTTTGCACTTGAGAATATAATTACTAATTAGACCGTTTCGTTTTTTCAGATAATAGAGTCATATCTGATATGTTACAAGAAAATGGACAATGATTATTTGCTTTTTGTAATTCTTGAAAAAAATACTCGACATTACATATTCTTCTACCTGACAATTCATTGTTTCTTTCGTCGAAACTCTCATCTAGTGGATTCTGATTTTCAAAATGTAATGATTCTGTGGACGAACTGAAATGCGTTATGTGATGATTGATATATGATTATAATTATGCTACTTATAGTGGAGCGAAATCGGAAAAAAATACGCATCTAATACTAATACAGGGAATAAAGACATTGCATTTGGAAAAATTAAGGGAAAGCTGAATTTTTGAATGAAGCTTCCATTTGTGGTTCTAAACAATATCCCAAAAATCCCCGTCGATACATGCGCCGCTAAAAATGTTACGCGGGGTCAAAGGTCAAGATAAACGGTTTTTCTCAAAAATATCGCTAACTGAAACTTTCATCAAAAAAATACTGGTTATCAAATTTGTAAATTAGGAAATTGCCTACAAAAACACATATTTTGCTTTTTTCGTAAGACTAACGGTTATTTAAAAAATTAGATTAAAAAAGTTGTAACGTTTATTTTTTCATAATAAGTGCACTGCTTTCCAAACCACCTTTGAGTACAAAATGCGTTTTTTTTCTACATTTTTTTTGAGAACAGAAATTAAAAAAACGCATCTTGTACCCTACGTCAAAGGTGGGTGTAAAAGAGCGCGTGCACTTCTGAGAAAAATAAACGTTACTTTTTTAAAAGAATTTTCTCAAAAACCGTTAGTCCTACGAAAAAAAAATTATAATATTGTTTTTATAGACAATTTCCTAAGCTACAAATTTTATAACCACTATTTTTTTCGGATTTGCGAACGAGCGACTTTTATTGTTTATTTCGCTCCAATATTACCAACTACTTGTGCCAAACTCACCTACTCGGTGAATAATATTTAGATGTAGAGGCAATTTCCATCTGATCTTGGTTTACATCTTCTTCTAACAACACTATTTTCTTTTCTGAATTCCTAACCCTGGACATGAAAGTTACGTTTTCAGTATTTTAAAAATTAAAAACTAAGTTTTGTCTAATCTTTATTGCCGATAAACAAAACTGTTCTAATACGCATCTAATACGTATAAAAGAAGATAAGCAAATGCTGCTTTTGACAATTCAAAAAGTGAATAACATTCAAAATAGTGAAATTGTTTCATAATTATTAAAATTTATTCTTACCGTTTCATTCTCAGGCGAATACTTTTTCATTTATAACGTCTTCCTTGTTTATCACACATTGTCAAATATAATTGTTAGCAAAATGCACTCACTAAACTATGAATGATGATCGTAAAACCCTTGTCTATGTGTCTCTTTTAGAGTTTTAGGAACCGATAAATCTCATATGCGCAGGCGGAAACCCGCCTCCTGGCCTAAACTGTACCATGTTTCACTTTAAAATTTCTCCAACAATGAGTATTGCAGCATTCATTTTATATTCTAAATCATGGGTTTAATTTTGAAAATGTTCATTTAGAAATTGGAAACATTTTTAAACTTAAGTAGAAATAGAACAGCCCTTCTGCCTTTTTTAAAATAGTTTTGGTGTTTGATTTGCCTTTCAAAATAATTCTTAATAATCCGTTTTATTTTTTGGAATTAAAAACCTCTTCCATTTGGGTTTTAATAGCTTGCCAAGTCATGTATTTTAATGTTTTTGTATTATTTTGGTTTGTTTTATGTTTTAGGCTGACGAAGATCCACCACATGCGTATTCACAAGTGTTTGTTCTGAAACCTTTAGGAAATTCATTTTTCGTGCAACATGACATATTCAGATTGGGTATTCACGACACCGCCTAAACAAAAAAATTGTAAAATCTAAGAGAGAAAACAATTTACACACGTTTCTGTTAATTCATTTTAATACCTAGCTATTCTAATAAAAGAAAGAAAAAACTATATTTCTCATTTTGTAAAACGCTTCTTCTTTTTTCAATTCATTATCCAACAATAAATAATTATATAAAATGTTGTTTATTGATGCCAAACCAAAAAGATACTTTCCTTTAAACTTTTTTATTCTGTTTCAGATTTTGAAAGTCAAATATTAACAAAGTTTCAAATCAGATGTTATGGTCCGAACCAAATTTATTTGAAGATATCGTAGTGATAAACTCCTATTTTCAATTCAAATATTAACTTTTTTTGCAGATTTTGATCAAATTATACCCTACTCAAGCAGCTGTATTGGCATCAAACTGCAGAGATTAGGATAGAGGGTATAACATCCGAAGAAACAGAAATCAGAAGAGGTGTTAGAGAGGGGTGTGTCCTGTCCTCTCTGCTCTATAATATATACTCGGAGGCAATGTTCCGAGAAGCACTGGAGAATGTGAAAGAGGATGTTAACACGTAACCACCTGACATACGTCTCTCAGACCAAAAGTAGCAGTAATTTTTTAACCTGAGACGTATGGCAAGTGGTTAAGGGTTAAAATCAACGGCACCCTTATTAATAACATACGATCGTGGTCGCTGACAGCCTCCAACATCTCCAGAAAATGATGGATCTTATCATTGAACATAACACACAGTATGGACTAAACACATAAAACGTTGCCAAGACCAAGGTGGTTGTGTTCTCCAAGGCACCAACATAGACGAACCTTCAAATTAACAACCAGGTTGTGGAACAAGTGCCGTTAAATATCTTGGAGTCGAACGTCTTCTCGTCAACGAGAACATTGACCCCAAAATGGAAATCAGATCAAGGATAGAACAGGACAATTATCTCCATGAAGAACCTCTTTACCAGTAGAGACCTAAACCTACAGCTCCGCATACGCATATTGCGCTATTATATCTTCCCAGTGCTACTGACATTCTGCCAATCAATGCAGAGCCGCATTGACGCCTTCGAGATGTACTTACATCGCCGTATATGATTAGATTAGATTATTTATTCATACCAGAGACAAATTACAATTTGTATACTTTATACAACTATACATGTTGTTAAGTACTATTTCAACGGTGCAGAGATATGAACTGCGACATTTTTGCCTGTTTTGTTGACTACCAGAAGGCTTTCGAACACGGTCAAACACCAAAAAATGATTAACATCTTAAAGGAAACTGGGATGGACGGCAAGGATCTACGAATTATTATGAACCTCTACTGGAACCAAAAAGCCGTAGTGAGAGTAGAGACAGAAAAGACCGAACAAATAGACATAATGAGAGGAGTGAGACAAGGATGTATATTGTCCCCTCTTATTTTTAACATCTATTCTGAATACATATTTAAAGAAGCTCTGGAAGAGTGTGAAGCTGGCATCTCTCTCAATGGCGAAAAAATCAACAACATACGATATGCAGATGACACAGTGATGTTTGCAGATAGTATAGAAGGACTACAACATCTAATAAACAGACTTGTAGAAAAGAGCACAGAATATGGCTTGGATATTAACATCAAGAAGACAAAACTTATGGTCATCAGCAAGTCCTATATTGAAAACTGTGAACTTACTGTCAATCAAGAGCCAATCGAACGGGTGGAGAGGTATACATATCTTGGCACAAATGTTAATGATCGGTGGGATCACTCTCAGGAGATAAAAATTCGCATTGAAAAGGCAAGATCAGTTTTTACCAAAATGCGATCTGTACTAACAAGCCACAACCTAACAATGACTACAAAGCTGAGAATGATGAGATGCTATGTGTTTTCGGTTCTTTTTTACGGAATGGAATCGTGGACACTGACAGAAGCCACCAGCAAAAAGTTAGAGGCATTTGAAATGTGGATATATCGCAGAATGCTGAGAGTCTCCTGGAGGGATCGAATAACCAATGATGAGATCCTCCATAGAATGAACAAGGAGAGAGAGGTTCTAAACACAGTCAAGTGCAGAAAGCTTGAATATCTTGGCCACATCATGAGAAACGAAGATAGATTTCATTTGCTGCAGAAGATTATCCAGGGAAAGGTGGCAGGAAAGAGGTCAATCGGCGCCAGACGAATATCTTGGTTGAAAAACCTAAGAACCTGGTTCGGCATGACGACAACAGAACTTTTCCGTGCCGCAGTGAATAAAGTCATCATAGCCCAGATGGTTACCAACGTTCGGAACGGACATGGAACTTAAAGAAGAAGATAGTACAGGTCATTACATCTATTATTAGCATTTAAAAAACTAGGACTGGAAAATTCTTTGGTTTAGATCAGGGGTCTCCAAACTTTCCAGCCTTAGGGCCATACTGATAACTCCAGTAAGTTCCGAGGGCCAAAACCATATTATCATTGTTGCCGGTGGTAAAAAGTGAAATAGTCCACTGATGAAAAAAAAAGTCCGAAAAAGTACGCAACGTTTAAAAAAGGCTGCAAATCGGACTAAAGCCCGCAAAACGGCAACACGCATATTATTAATATTCCTGTCATTATTTGTAATTTCTAGATTAGTCGTAGAGTACGAGACATGAGGAGTAACGTGACACGACATCTGGTGGACACAAGCGGAAATAGGTAGTACCTTCTATCGCTAACAGATGGCGCTAATAGCACGTACAGAATAATCTCGTTGGTTCGAGAAAGTTCTGGTGTCTTCCACTCACTTCTAGATGGCAGTAATTGGAATATATAAGAAGGCTAGTGGCGCAACCACAAGTCAGTTCCTATGACACTGTTGTGAAATAAAATAGTGCGTACCTCCTTAAAACGTGTTTGTGCGTGTTTAAGTTAAAGACATCTTTGTAACAGTATTTTGATTTGAATTGTTGCTTTTGTGTGTGAGTTAGTAGTATGGAAAAGAAGCGAAAAATTGATAGTGAATGCAGAAAATTCAAAGATCAGTGGAACATTCAGTATTTCGTAATTGAGTCCAGTAACAAGGCGCTATGTTTGATTTGCGATGAAAGCATAGCCGTTCTCAAGGAATATAACATTAAACGTCATTATGAAACAAAACATTTTCAAAATTACTCAAAATATACAGGAAGTTTGCGGACAGAAAAATTCGAAGCTATGAAGCGCGGATTGAAATCGCAGCAATCTTCATTTACAAAGCTCAAAACTGAACAAGAGGCTGCAACTCGTGCCAGCTTTCGTGTGGCTCTTGAAATTGCAAAACGTGGAAAATCATTCAGCGATGGAGAAATGATCAAAGAATGCTTAATTGCAGTAGCCGAAGAAATGTGCCCTGAAAAGGTAAATTTATTAAAAACTGTCAGTATGTCTGCAAACACTGTGGCTCGAAGGGTAGAAAACATCGCTTAAAATATATCCTCTCAAATGTTCGACAAAAATGGACATGTTGAGTGGTTTTCTTTGGCCTTGGATGAGTCAACGGATGTGTCAGATACTGCTCAGGTGTTGATTTATATTCGAGGAGTAGATAAAAGCTATAAAGTGCATGAAGAACTTCTTGATATGTGTAGTATTCATGGCACAACTACTGGTACAGATATTTTTAAAGGAGTTGAAATGGCCATTAATCAAAAGAACCTTTGATGGAAAAACTTGAAATGTATTACAACTGATGGATGCAAAAACATGAGTGGGAAAGATAAAGGAGTGGTAGCTCTTGTGTCAAAGGCTGTAGAAAATGACGGTGGTTCAAAACCATTAGTCTTACATTGTATCATTCATCAACAGTCTTTGTGCGGAAAATGTTTGGATATGTCTGAAGTTCTGAAACCAGTCATATCAACTGTTAATTTTATCAGATCTTTTGGGCTGAATCACCGACAATTCCGACAATTTATTGAAGAGATTGGAGAAAATGACTTACCTTATCATACTGCCGTACGTTGGCTTAGTTGTGGGAAAGTCCTTCAGCGCTTTTTTGAACTTCGAGCAGTGATCGAAATTTTTTTGAATGAAAAGCATCGCCCTCTTACTGAATTACAAAACAACGCATGGCTGTGGAAGTTAGCATTCTATGTTGATTTGACAAATCATGTGAACGAACTGAATTTGAGATTGCAAGGAGAAAAAACCAGCATCTTCCTGATTTATACACTAATATCAAATCATTCCGGAAGAAATTGATACTGTTTCAATCACAACTACAAAGTAAATGTTTTTCACATTTTAAAACATGTGAAATATTCAGCCACACCACTGAGACTGAGTTGCCTATCGATTTTGTAATAGAAACTTTGAGTGCTTTGAAAATAAATTTTGTTACTCGTTTCTCGGACTTTGATGCCATTGCAAATCAAATTAAGATTTTTCAGAATCCTTTTGAAACTGACATTGAAACCCTAGCCCCGGAATTTCAAATGGAAATGGTTGATCTACAGTGCAGTGATATAATTAAGAACAAATATCAAAACTCATCTTTGTTGGAATTTTATAAGAGTCTTCCACTGACACAATTTGCATAAATTTGCTCGTGGGATGTTTTCTGTTTTTGGTACTACTTATTTGTGTGAGAAGACCTTCTCTGAAATGAAGTACACAAAAAATGTTTACAGATCTAAATTAACTGATGAGCATCTTAAATCTCTTTTAATAATTGGTACAAGTAAAATTAGTCCACAACTACAAACTATTGTCAGTGGAAAATCTCAATTACATAAATCTCATTAGTATTTCATATGTCATTATGCTTGTTATAAGTTATGTTTTTATTTAAAATGTATAAAATGTTAGTTGGATTCATTTCAATAATTTGTTAGTTATTATATACTGAAGTTAAATTTTCTGCATATTATACATGTCTTTACTCATTACAATTCTGTGTTTCTTTATCCAATTTATCACAAAAACAATAACAATAAGCCTACAACAATGTTATGAGTAGTTAGCCCATGACCATATCAATGTAGATGTCATATTAATAATTATTCAACATAAAATTAGAATACTTCAGTAAACTAAATTTAATTTGCTATAAAAAATATGTTCTCTAAAAGGAGTTTTCAAGTATGCTAGCTCTCCGCGGGCCGGACAAAATCTGTCCGCGGGCCGGATGTGGCCCTCGGGCCGTAGTTTGGAGACCCCTGGTTTAGATCATCAATTTTATATGGTTCAAAGCAGATTAAGTATCTGATAATTGTTTTTCTATAGTGGAAAAAGTTTTTCATCTCCTTAATTTTGCTAGGGAGCATATTATAAAATTCCACACATTTATAAAAACTGCCTTTTTCAAGAAGAGTGGTTTTATGTGCAGGGAAGGTAAGATTAACTTTGTGTCTAGTATCATAAGAGTGTCTAGACACTACTCCATCAAAAAACTGCTTATTTTTAAAAACAAAATTTACACATTCAGAGAAGTATATGGCAGGTAGAGTTAACAAATTTAATGATTTAAATTTTTCTCTACAGGACTCACCTATTTTGAGATTTCCCATGATTTTAATCATTCTTTTTTGGATTGTAAAGACTTCTTGACTGTGTGACCCACCCCAAAAAAGGATTCTGTATGACATAACTGAGCAAATTGACCAAAGTATGCTGTTCTAAGAGTTTCAGGATCTACCACTTTTTTCAGTTCCTTAAGTGCATATAAGTCTACCACACAACTGCTTCACATGTTCTGACCAACACATAAATTCATCAATGGTAATTCCAAGAAAGTTTGTTTTGTTGGCATATAATATTTGTGTCTTATAAAGATTGATGGAGTCTGGATACAGTGAAGTATATCTACAATGTCTGAAAAGAATACATAGTTTGTTTTAGATGTGTTCAGAACTAGAGCATTGTTTTGGAATTAATTTGCTATGTTTTATGTGGCATTGATAGTTTTGTCACACAATAGGGTATAGTCCTTTTCTACTAAAAGCAAGTTATTGTCATCGGCATATGAAGTTACTGCAATAGTTGGGTCTGTTATGATATTTGACATATCATTTACATACCTATAGCATGAACAAGATCAGACCAAGTACACTACCCTGTGGTACATCCATAGCAATTGTTTTCTCATCTGAAAAATATGTTTTTGCATTGTGCTTTACACATACTGTTTGTAGTCTGTTGGAAAGATAAGATCTAAACCAGTCATGTGCTATTCCGCGAATCCCCATTTTATAACTTGCACAGAAGTATTTCATGGTTCACACAGTCAAAAGCCTTCGACAGGTCCAGAAATACACCATGAGCAATATAGCCATTGTCCAGATAATGAAGGATCCTCTCAATAAAAGCGAAAATGGCAGTTGTAGTAGATTTACCCATCTGTAATCCATGCTGATAGTTATCACTCTGTTTGCCCCCAAAAATGGAACAAATCTTCTGCACAATAATTTCAAATCATTTAGAAAAGGATGAAAGTAAACTAATGTCTCTGTAATTTTCACTAAAAGTGGATCACCCTTATTTTTGAACAATGGCCTAATAATTGCCACCTTCAGCTTAGTGGGAAAGATGCCTTATCTAAAGGATTCATTCAGAATGTAAGTTATAGGTTCTAATATATATTCTTCAATAAAACATTACTTATTTCATCGTCTCCCGATGAATACTTGTTTTTCAAACTATTTATCACTTCTAAAACCTCATTTCGGGTTATCTCTGTTAAGTATATTGATCTGTTGCATTCTGGCCCAAGGTTACTTTCGAAATTATTTGCAGTATTACCACATATGAGACGAGAAGAGGTGGTTAGAAAATAATCATTGAATATATTACAAGCAACATCTAGTTCTGTATACAATTCATCTTTAGTTTTTATTCCATTGAAAGAGTAATTGGTGTTTTTTGACTTGCCTAGTTTACTGAGTTCACAATTGACCAGACTGTTTTAGACGTGTTATCAGATTGAGCAATTTTCTCACCATCGAGTTTTTCTTTTCTGACAGCAACAAGTTGCAGTAATATTTTTGGTATTGCTTCAGTTCATGGTTTGTTATTTGTTTGAGGAGGTACATTTCTGATAACAAGTTAAGTGTATTTTTTGCATTCATAACAATAATTTCTGATATCCACTTTGGTTTTTTTATTGAATGAATTTTAACTTTCTTCAAAGGAAAAGCTTCATTCACAGAACTTGTGAGTTGAGCAATGAACCTATTATACATATAACCAACGTTTTTTGCTTCAAATACACTTAGCCAGGTCTCATTTGATAATGATTGATAAAGCTTGTCCTAGCTTTTTGCACTGAACGAACATTTCCATTCATGGGTGTCTTCAGAGATTCTTTCTTTTTTTACGCAGATGTATTGTCCATAATGATCAGATATATTTGTATTTATGACATTTACAGAATAAGTTATTTTACTGGGAACGTATATATTATCCAAACAAGTTGCGCTGTGTCTGGTAACTCTAGTTGCTTCATCTATTGTGAAAATCATATCATAGGAATTTAACATATTGTTTACTAGGTCTATGTGCCTTTCATTTTTTGCAGTTTTTAACATGTCTATGTTGAGATCTCCAGCAATCAGAACACATTTATCACCTTCCGTAGCTTTTGTCTTTTTGTTCTAAGAGAAAATCTATTTTTTTTAATGTAATATTCAATACCAGTTGTTGGGGGTTTGTAGACTACACAGATGATGTAATGAGTATTATCAATTATTATTTCAGTACCACAACATTCAAAAACATATTCTTCACTTAAATTATTTATATCGCCTCTTATTAAAGGATTCAATAATGTTAATGCATATAAGGCTACTCCACCATGTGATCCTTGCTTTTTGCGACAAAAGGATGAGATCAATTTATAATTTTCTAAATGGAATGCTTCTAGAATGTCAGCTGTTTGCCAGTGTTTAATAATGGCAATGAAATGTAGCTGTAGAACTATTACACAAATATTATTTATACAATTGGTTACAATATTCTTGTTCTAGTTCTTCTACTCCCTTTTTTTCGTCTGCTTTTTTCTTTGCTCTCCCCAGGTTTTGGGAAGGCCTTCTCTTATTTTGATATTCTTCCATATATGCTCTAGTTTTTAAAGAGCTATGAACAGGTTGAATATTCAAGTTATATTGCGCATTAATAAGTATGTATGATTGTATCTGTAATTATTATGGTTTCACCTTAATATTCAATTGTTAATTTACATTTAACTAAGCAAATAAAACGCTTGAATAATACATAAATAAAACAAAAAAAATTTTAATTTATTGGTTGAAGTATTATTTGAGAAGTTAAAATCTCCTCGATGTACCTAGCACCCGTTAAACCTCCTCTTCCGTGACCACGGGCGCCCCAAATGAAGAAAGTAGGGTCGGTTCGGTTCTCATAGAATTTATACCCCAGATCATGCAGGAATCACATCCATAAGCAGTCCGCTCTTCAATGTAGCAAATCGCTCTCTTGGTCTCCAGTACACTTTTCTTCTTTGGTCGCTACCAAGAGATTCTGGTGTCATCTGAGAACAGAACAGACCCTCATTGTTCCAACCTCCAATTGAAATCATCCCTTGTAAAACGCAGGCGTGCTTGACGATGAGGTGGGGTAAGTTTTTGACAAGATGCAGGTGTGTTGGGGGTCAAGTTACTTTCCTGCAGTCTTCGTCTTACTACCCACTGACCATTCGTCATATTTCACGGAGCTATTGTTGCAGTTGAACAGCATTAAGGTAACGATTTCTTAATGATGTTGTCACAATAAAACGTCATCCCGAGCCTTTGTAAAACTCCTCCTGTCTGTACCAGGTCATCTATGAAATGATCCAGTCTCCCCATAACGTTGGAATACTCTACGAACCGGGGCGTGCGTCATATACAGTTCTCGAGTAACAGCTCGCTGGGTATCTCCATTTTCGATTAAAACGAAAACTTGAGCGGCTTTTTGCGGTGTAGTATGCATTAAGCTAACACTCTTGAAAACTAATCATATTATGAAAAACGAATAATGTGCAAATTTCAAACGCAATAATTACAATCTTTCACAAGTTTGTAATTCTTGTTATAACCACCAATTAAATACGTTCGTTTTGTATACCTATAAATTTTGGAATTCCCCGGCGCATCCACCAAATATTTCTAATGTGTACTAATTAAATAATACTTACTGGTAGCATTTGGAAAATATTAATATATACACTAAATCCAATTTACTCATATTTTTGGACACCCTGTATATAGCAGATTAAATTATTGCATTTTATTGGCTATTTTTCATTAACACTATTACAATAAATCCTGTATGTGCTTAGTTTTTAATATACCATTGAGTCTTATTCTATGTTTAAAATACCGGGTGTTCTACGGGGAAGTATATATTTTTTAAAATTTAGTTAAAAAATGAAATACATTATTTCCTTACTAGACATATGTTTCATTGAGGGTTGAGAATTATGTAACGAATCTATCTCAGATAGCTGACCACCTCTAGTAATACTTTCATACATCACTTCAGTATAACACAACTCGTTTTTCAAATTCATGAAAGGTAGAAAATTGCTTTTATTTGTGCATTATTTCAATTCAAAATTTCCACTAAATTTGGAATGGTACTGTAATCGATAATTTTAATAAAACGTTTTAACGTTTAAATCATTGCTAATTGCGAATTATTGAATATCTTTCCACGTAAATGTGCCCGAAAAAACATCACAAATGACAAATAAAAATTATCAAAACGAAACAAAACTTGCGTGAATGGATATCGACCCTCCGTAAACTTTTGACATCAACTATTTTTTTTTAGAAACTATTTATGAGATGAAATAAAGAAATATGGCGCTTGAAAGACAATTTAATATGCTTTAATATGAGTTTAAATTTATGAAGATTACTTATCGTTTATAGGCGTAGCAAACCGGTATACAAAACGAACGTATTTATGTGGTGGTTATAACAAGAATTACAAACTTGTGAAAGATTGTAATTATTGCGTTTGAAATTTGCACATTATTCGTTTTTCATAATATGATTAGTTTTCAAGAGTGTTAGCTTAATGCATACTACACCGCAAAAAGCCGCTCAAGTTTTCGTTTTAATCGAAAATGGAGATACCCAGCGAGCTGTTACTCGAGAACTGTATATGACGCACGCCCCGGTTCGTAGAGTATTCCAACGTTATGGGGAGACTGGATCATTTCATAGATGACCTGGTACAGACAGGAGGAGTTTTACAAAGGCTCGGGATGACGTTTTATTGTGACAACATCATTAAGAAATCGTTACCTTAATGCTGTTCAACTGCAACAATAGCTCCGTGAAATATGACGAATGGTCAGTGGGTAGTAAGACGAAGACTGCAGGAAAGTAACTTGACCCCCAACACACCTGCATCTTGTCAAAAACTTACCCCACCTCATCGTCAAGCACGCCTGCGTTTTACAAGGGATGATTTCAATTGGACGTTGGAACAATGAGGGTCTGTTCTGTTCTCAGATGACACCAGAATCTCTTGGTAGCGACCAAAGAAGAAAAGTGTACTGGAGACCAAGAGAGCGATTTGCTACATTGAAGAGCGGACTGCTTATGGATGTGATTCCTGCATGATCTGGGGTATAAATTCTATGAGAACCGAACCGACCCTACTTTCTTCATTTGGGGCGCCCGTGGTCACGGAAGAGGAGGTTTAACGGGTGCTAGGTACATCGAGGAGATTTAGCAGCTCATGTGGTACTTTACATCGACTACATTGGATAAAAATTTATCTTTATGCACGAAAATGGACAATGGACATACATGACAATCCCCAGACCGCAAGAATCGTGCAGGATTACATTACAGAAATCGGTTTTTGGGTTATGGAGTAGCCAGCATGAAGCCCCGGACTTAAATCCAATAGAAAATTTATGGGATGAGCTAAAACGAAGAATTCGAGCTAGGCTTCGTGCTCTACCTCGATCCCAGAGCTTATTGTTGCAGTAGAAGAAGAGTGGCTTAAAGCTTATTTTCTTTGATACGTTGATCTGGAGATGAACAAGTTAATTGCTATACCTTCTTTGTTTTCTTTGCTTCTAACTCCAGAAGCCTCTTATAGCAGGAGCATTCAGGGTCAAACACAGTATGGTTTGTTGTTAGCACTTTTTTCAGTCTCAGCACAATTTATGCAATTAACGTTTTCCAGATCAGGGCAATCATTTGATTTATGCATACCTACACAGTTGAAACATGTTATGCTATTTTCACAGTTTTGAACTGTATGTCCATATCTTGCTCATTTGAAGCACCTCAGCACACTGAAAAACTCTTGCGCCATACATCTTCTCCATCCAATGTTGATTCTACCCAATTCACATATTCTTTCCTTGAGTGAGACATCCACAGTAAGTACTATATTGCTCGTATCAACCTTGTCATTCAATTTATATTTGCTCTGCAACTCTATTATAGTAGACTCGTCGATATGAAGACCATTTTGTTCTCTTATACATTCTATTATAACACTATCATCATTCTCAATGTATTCTTCTTCAACGCCTGGAATAATAATTTTTGGATTTTTTTGTATTTCATCCGCCACAGTATATTTATTTCCAAGGTCACTCTCCATCCTTTGCTTGATTTTCTGCTTTGCCACTGAATTAGTACAATTAATGATGATTGAACCTCCTTTTCCTCTCCTCATGTTTTCCACCAATAGCCAAAACCCAAACCCTTGGGGTCAATTTTTTCCATTAATTCGCTTTTTGTTTGCTTATCTCTTGGTTTGATCACTATGATTTTGGTATTTTCAATGACTTCTCGAGCTGCTGCGTTGGCATAGCTTTTACTGCTACCAGCATCATTGAGATTTGTTTTCTTTAGTATTTTAATATTCACCTCATCTTGTTCCGAATTTTTTTTATTCTGCTACTCAATAATATTCTGTAGATTTTTAAATTCTCCAATCATTGTTTGCTCCATGGCCCGTAAACTTTCATGTAAATATTCGTAATGGGACTGATTCTGGCATTTACTCATAACTCTACTTTTGAGCTCCATAACTTTCACTTCAGAGGAGGTTAAGCCACAGCACTCTTTGCATTGTAAATCTTTGTAGATATCACACGTAAATATATTTCTTCCCTTTTCAGGAGGTTTTTTCTCCTCATTTTATATCACCAAATATTTTTGAGTCCGGCCCTGTCCTTTTCTCGTCAGGCGAACAAAAAATATGCACTTGAACTATCAGAAGGTGAGGACTTCTTATGGTAGTAGAAAATGTTCAATTCATCACAATATTAATAAATTTCTGATTATTGAGTCGCTTTCACTATATATTTATTTGTGGCAATGAAGTACGCTGCTATGCGATTTATATTTATGTAAATTTTGTATTTAAGTTCGCGTTTTATTTAACAATAAACTTCGTTTGAACACGAGCGATTTTTATACGTACGACTTTCACTATCTCTTTTTTTACTACTCTCTGCGTATATCCTGGGTAGACAGGATAACCAACGAGGAAGTGTTAAGGAGAATAGGTAAAGGTAAAGAACTGCTGACAACCATCAAAGAACGAAAGCTCCAATACATTGGACTCGTTATAAGAGGGGAGCGGTATGAGTTCCTCCGACTCCTCATCGAAGGAAAGATCAAGGGCAAACGATCTGTGAGCAAAAAGGATTTGCGTCGATTGTTCGGACGGACAACTATAGATATTTTCAGAGGTGCGGTTTCACGCACCATTATAGCCAGTTGGATCGCCAACCTTCGTTAGGGAGACGACGTTCTAAGAAGGTACCCTAACATTCTACTGGATCTTCATCTCCTCCGGCTGCCTACACCTGTACTTTGTGTCTAGATTGAAGGTACCCTAACATTCTACTGGATCTTCATCTCCTCCGGCTGCCTACACCTGTACTTTGTGTCTAGATTGAAGGTACCCTAACATTCTACTGGATCTTCATCTCCTCCGGCTGCCTACACCTGTACTTTGTGTCTAGATTGAAGGTACCCTAACATTCTACTGGATCTTCATCTCCTCCGGCTGCCTACACCTGTACTTTGTGTCTAGATTGAAGGTACCCTAACATTCTACTGGATCTTCATCTCCTCCGGCTGCCTACACCTGTACTTTGTGTCTAGATTGAAAGTACCCTAACATTCTACTGGATATTCATCTCCTCTCGCTGCCTACACCTGTGCTTTGTGTCTAGATCTTAGACTATAGAGGCTCTTTACAGTTTTTAACTTGGGTGGCCTAACCCTAACATTCTACTGGATCTTCATCTCCTCCGGCTGTCTACACCTATACTTTGCGTCTAGATTGAAGGTACCCTAACATTCTACTGGATCTTCATCTCCTCCGGCTGCCTACACCTGTACTTTGTGTCTAGATTGAAGGTACCCTAACATTCTACTGGATCTTCATCTCCTCCAGCTGCCTACACCTGTACTTTGTGTCTAGATTGAAGGTACCCTAACATTCTACTGGATCTTCATCTCCTCCGGCTGCCTACACCTGTACTTTGTGTCTAGATTGAAGGTACCCTAACATTCTACTGGATCTTCATCTCCTCCGGCTGCCTACACCTGTACTTTGTGTCTAGATTGAAGGTACCCTAACATTCTACTGGATCTTCATCTCCTCCGGCTGCCTACACCTGTACTTTGTGTCTAGATTGAAGGTACCCTAACATTCTACTGGATCTTCATCTCCTCCGGCTGCCTACACCTGTACTTTGTGTCTAGATTGAAGGTACCCTAACATTCTACTGGATCTTCATCTCCTCCGGCTGCCTACACCTGTACTTTGTGTCTAGATTGAAGGTACCCTAACATTCTACTGGATCTTCATCTCCTCCAGCTGCCTACACCTGTACTTTGTGTCTAGATTGAAGGTACCCTAACATTCTACTGGATCTTCATCTCCTCCGGCTGCCTACACCTGTACTTTGTGTCTAGATTGAAGGTACCCTAACATTCTACTGGATCTTCATCTCCTCCGGCTGCCTACACCTGTACTTTGTGTCTAGATTGAAGGTACCCTAACATTCTACTGGATCTTCATCTCCTCCGGCTGCCTACACCTGTACTTTGTGTCTAGATTGAAGGTACCCTAACATTCTACTGGATATTCATCTCCTCTCGCTGCCTACACCTGTGCTTTGTGTCTAGATCTTAGACTATAGAGGCTCTTTACAGTTTTTAACGTGGGTGGCGAGCCACTATTTTAGAAGAGGTTTCATGGCAGATTACTGTAATCAGAGCTATTCACATGAGGATAGTGGTTTAGATACTTGTCTCTGATGGTGGTTTACTTGTGTAGATTATTAATGATATGTTTAGGAAATTCAGAGGAGGAGGATGATGGATGCAGATTCTGTTGCTCAGCAGAGGAAACCCCCATACACCTGTTCAAAGACTGCGGAGCATTACTCCGCAAGAGACAGATGTACCTTGGGGCTCACTGCTTGAACACAGAGGAGCTGCAGGCCTTGAATCCCACCCAGATCCTGAGATTCCTAAAGAAATCAGAATTAGAGGAGGCGCTCTAAATGGGTAAGTACACCAACACTTGGAGGAGGAGGGTGGGGTACAATAGATCTATAAAGGTCGCAGTACAAGTCGTCACCACCATATCTACAATCTAGGAAATTCAAAAGGAATTGAAGATAAGAAAAATCAGCCCGATGTAGGATTTAAAACTGAAATACGGAATCTAAGATAAAAAAAAACATCCCCATCTGTGATTTAAAACTCTTCTAACATTTTTTTTTCCTTTTCACGAGAAAAACTCAATAAATTATGCTTTATAAATAATTATACAATAATGAGCAATCATTGCAGGTACACAACAGAAAAACAGGAACGGAAACATCAACGAGAACATTGTTTCAGAGCGTAACGCGTTTAGTGCGACTATTCTTAATACCTAAGCCTCGCAGAGTCTTCATCGCCATAGCCTTATTGAAGTGCCGTTGCGTCTTCACCTCTTGAAACTCGCTCTCCCCGTTCGTGTCCACAGAAGATAGAATCACAAGAAGCACTCCAAACACCTAAAATAAATAATCAGTTTTAGTTCAATCAAAACTGATTTAGATAGAATTGGTGAAACTATCTTACATTATTAGTCCAGTCATTTAAGCTTTAGTAAGAATCTCGGAATTCAAGATACCCATCTGTAAGTCTGTAAATATATTGACACCCTAAAAGTTGTCTCAAGACCTACATATGGTAATAAAAACTTACTATATGTAGGTTTTGAGACAACTTTTAGGGTGTACTACAAGTATTTACAGACTTACAGCTGGGTATTTCTAATTCCGAGGTGAACTTACTATAATGACTGGACTATATAGAAAATCATACAAACTTAAAATACAAACGAAAATCAAAAAAACACAACAAACGAAACACAGCTTGAATATATAAATATATTCAGCCTTTCCGGAGCTCTATAATTGTTAAGGCTGGATATATTTATATATTCAGGCTGTGTTCCGTTTGTTATAAGTTAAGGCTGTTTTAGTTTTACAAACTTACAAGACATATAATTATAACAAGGGTATAAATATGTATTGTGTCCGCTGGCATGGACTCCATCTCCTTTAAAGCGATTTGTGCCGGTTCGAACCCCGGTTTGAGTTCGAGGGTGTGTCGGAGATGCACCGAAGCCTCTTGGTAGTGGCCGTAAGCCTTGTAAATCTCTCCCAAGGTGAAATGCTGCTGCCAAGCCCCCTTGTCAGGGGGCTGCACCTCGAGAGATCGCCTGGTCAAGTAGATGGCGTCGTCCAAGTATTGCAGCGTGAAGAGGACGCGAGCCAGGTTGAGTAGGACTTCGGCGTTGTGCGGCGAGACGGCTAAAGCTCTGCGGAAGCACTCGATGGCCTTCTGCGCGTCGCCTTTTATACGCCAAAAGTTGCCAATTTGATTGTATAATTGAACGGATTTCGGTTTCTGTAAAAATAAAAAAAAGTAGGTTCTTGATTCATTCAAAACTAGACATACAAGACTCTCACTAAACCCCTTATTCCACCGTGGCTTCTTCTTGATTCATTCAGAACTAGACATACAAGACTCTTACTAAACCCCTTATTCCACCTTGGCTTCTTCTTGATTCATTCAGAACTAGACATACAAGACTCTCACTAAACCCCTTATTCCACCTTGGCTTCTTCTTGATTCATTCAGAACTAGACATACAAGACTCTCACTAAACCCCTTATTCCACCTTGGCTTCTTCTTGATTCATTCAGAACTAGACATACAAGACTCTCACTAAACCCCTTATTCCACCTTGGCTTCTTCTTGATTCATTCAGAACTAGACATACAAGACTCTCACTAAACCCCCTATTCCACCTTGGTTTTTAGCATACGCCACCCCGGTATCGCATATTTTGCATTCATTCAGGGTGGGGCTGCCCACCGACGATTAGTGAAAACCGCCCTAGTTGTTGTCTCCCCAACCAGGATTCGAACCCGGGTCTCCCGCATTGAAAGATACATACAAGACTACACAAATAAGACTTGACTTTAATTGTAAAAACGATTGAGTGGGCCCCCCAACATTATCAAGAACTAAAATATCTTGAATTATCTTGAGGAGATAGTGAAAGTCGTACATATAAAAATCGCTCGTGTTCAAACTAAGTTTATTGTTAAATAAAACGCGAACTTAAATACAAAATTTACATAATTATAAATCGCATAGAAGCGTGTACTTCATTGCCACAAATAAATATATAGTGAAAGTGACTCAATAATGAGAAATTTATTAATATTGTGATGAATTGAAGATTTTCTACTACCATAAGAAGTCCTCACCTTCTGATAGTTCAAGTACATTTTTTTTGTTCGCCTGACGAGAAAAGGACAGGGGACATTTTCTTGGATAATTTTGACTTTTTGAGAATAAAAAATATTTTTTAATATTTTTTTTAGTGACAAATTTGACTTTTGTTGACCCTGTTTTACTTTTTTTCGTGGATTCTGACTATTTTTGCATTTTGTTCACTATTTTATGACAAATTTTAAGTTTTTCTGACAAATTAGAGATAATCTTTACATTTTATTGCAACAATTTTGCAATGATACAGTTTACATTTTTGGTAAAATTTTTTACTTTTAAGACAATTTAGACTTTTTATAGCAATTTGGACTTTATCTTTTACGAATTGTACCTCTTTTATTACATTGTTTTCCGAGAATTTTTTTTGCAAATTTTTGTTGTTTATGTGACAAATTTTGTTTTTTTAAAGATTTTTTTGCGAATTTTCACCAATTTTTAAATTTCTTGTACAAATTGTTATATTTTTACTTTTTTCTTACGTTTTTTTACTCTTAAAAATATGTTTGTCATAATTTTGAAAAAAAATTAAAAAATCTTTTCATTGTATTGTTTTTTAGGGTTCCGTACCGAAAACGGAACCCTTATAGGATCACTTTGTTGTCCGTCTGTCTGTCTGTCTGTCTGTCTGTATGTCTGTCTGTCTGTCTGTCCGTCTGTCTGTCTGTCAAGACATTTTTCTCAGGAACGCGTAGAGGTAACAAATTGAAATTTGTATCAAATACTCGAGTCTGCGGTCTCTTTCAGCTGTGAAAAAATCAAACTTGTAAGTCAACGCGATCAAAAGATATGACCGTTTATGTCGCATATTTTGCGATTTCACGAGGGAATCAAAACCTATAGGGTACTTCCCGTTGACCTAGAATCATGAAATTTGGCAAGAAGCGGTGTCTTACAGCACATGTCAAGGGAAAAATCTGAAAACCGCAAATATGTAGTTTAATTACAAGAAAAATGCGAATTTACTATTTGAAACTTATGAAAATTCACTAATGTTGTCGTAGTGGTATTGTCAGGCTCCAGAAGCATATGGATTGCATACAGTTAGGTCCTATTCTATGTTTATTCTGAATTTTCTTTGTTTATATTCGTTATGCATTCCATGACGTACTCTTTATATACATAATATATACAGGGTATATATTATGTCTAAATTTTGCTTTTTTATAACCGACATGCGACATACTCAAGTCCCGTAACATCCTGTATATATTATATTTCGTCTAATTTTTATTTATAATCTACATAATATGTTGATAATCTACATAATAATACTATACTATACAAGTTTGTACGGAACCCTCGGTGCGCGAGTCACAACTCGCACTTGGCCGGTTTTTTTTACAATTCCCATCTTTTTTTCGACATTTTTTGCAATAAATGCAACAATTTTTGATCTTTTTGGGATAAATTTGCATTTGTCTTTACAGAAAAAAAATATTTTTTGATAATTTTCGATTTTTTAGTGTTTTAGGACAATTTTGACTTTTTAGTGACCGTTTTACTCTTTTTTTTCTTCAATTTTGAATATTTTTGCATGAATTTTATTTCATTTAAAATTTTTCTGATAATTAGGGTTCCGTACCGAAAACGGAACCCTTATAGGATCACTTTGTTGTCCGTCTGTCTGTCTGTCAAGACCATTTTTCTCAGGAACGCGTAGAGGTAACAAGTTGAAATTTGTATCAAATACTCGGGTATGCGGTCTCTTTCAGCTGTAAAAAAATCAAACTTGTAAGTCAACGCGGTCAAAAGATATGACCGTTTATGTCGCATATTTTGCGATTTCACAAGGGAATCAAAACCTATACTTCCCGTTGACCTAGAATCATAAAATTTGGCAAGAAGCGGTATCTTACAGCACATGTAAAGGGAAAAATCTGAAAACCATAAATATGTAGTTTAATTACAGGAAAAATGCGAATTTACTATTAGAAACTTATGAAAATACACTAATGTGTTGCGTGGTATTGTCAGGCAGCAGAAGCATATGGGTTGCATACAGTTAGGTCCTCCTCGGTTAGGTCCGAAGGTTAAAAAGTATGTGTCGGCACCAAGCTATTTATTCTGAATTTTCTTTGTTTATATTCGTTATGCATTTCATCACGTACGCTCTATAAACATAATATATACAGGGTATATATTATGTCTAAATGTTGCTTGTTTATAACCGACATGCGACATACTCAAGTCCCGTAACATCCTGTATATATTATATTTCGTCTAATTTTTGTTTATAATCTACATATACTTAAATCACGTACGCCCTATATTTTTTGGTAGTCAATTGCCCAAAAGCAGTCAATTGAACAACTGAATGTTAAGAGTATCGAAATAGATCTAGAAATAGTTAATATTTTACTTTATATTAGAACTAGAAATAGTTAGATCTTAATATAAGTTAGTGAATAAGTGTAATACTAAAATAAAGTTTTCTTTTTATAAGTTTAAAAATATTCGCGTTATTTAAAAAAAATACCCTGTATACCTTTATACAGGGTATATAGAACCCCTAAACACTCATAGTGAATGGGGGATGTATGGTAATAAAATATAGGGTAGAATTCCATCGTACGACAGCGACATCTTGACGTAATGCTTGCAGTGGTACTAAGATGGTCGTGATTTCAGGAGGGACACTTGTCAAGTTAACTGAATGTGGTTGCTACATCCTCCACAAAAAAAAAGATACCTTTCTTACAAGTTTGTACGGAACCCTCGGTGCGCGAGTCACAACTCGCACTTGGCAGGGTTTTTTTTTTCTTCTTGTTTTCTATTCTATTCTTGTATATTTTTACACATAATTTTTGCGTTTTATTGTAACAATTTTGCAATGGCATTGTTTCAATTCCTCGTAAAACATTATTCTTTAGAGGCAATTCAGATTTTTAGTGGCAAATAAGTCTATTTTTATGAACTTTTTGCTATTTTATTACATTTTTTTTTTCGAGAATTATTACATTTTTTTGCAAATTCTTTGTGACAATTTTTACTTATTATGTGACAAATTTTGTTTTATTAAAGATTTTTTTGCGAATTTTAAAATCTCTTGTATTGATTTTTATATTTTTACTATTATTTCTAACAGTTTTTAACTTCAAAAGACATTTTTGCAATAATTTTTACTTTTTCGAACAAATATGTCTTTTCTATGTTGAATTTTGTTTTTTCCTACAGTTTGTTAAAAAAATTTTACAATTTGTTAATTTGTCAAAATTTTTACAATTCTCATCCTTTTTCGACACTTTTTACATTATTTGCACAACAATTTTTGTTATTTTCGTGTCAATTTTGAATGTTTTAGATAATTTTGGTCTTTTGAGAAAATTTTTACATTTTTTGATAATGTTAGCTTTTATGTGACATTTTTTACTTTCTTTCAGTTTTACCAATTGACAGTTTTAGTTTTTTCTACTTTTTTGTTAGTTTTGACAATTGTAGCGAAAATTTCGCTTTTAACGACAATTTTATAATTTTTATAAGAATTTTCAGAATTTTATATTTTTATAAGAATTTTCACTTATTTTACTTAAGTGAAAATTCTTATAAAAATATAAAATTCTGAAAATTCTAATAAAAATTATAATATTGTCGTAAAATATTGAAATATGAGAAAAGGGCACTCAAAAATATTTGATGATATAAAATGAGGAGAAAAAACCTCCTGAAAAGGGAAGAGATATATTTAAGTGTGATATCTGCAAAGATTTACAATGCAAAGAGTGCTGTGGCTTAACCTCCTCTGAAGTGAGAAGTGACCCCGAGAAGCAACCTAACTCTATGTTCTAAAACAGCTAATAGAATAGGAATTAAAATATATAATTGTATACCAGCCGGTATAAAAGATGAAACAATATACAAGGTTTTCCGGAAAAAATTAAAAATATATTTAATTGAATGTTGTTATTAGACATCGATGAATTTTTACAGGATAAATGAACTTATGTATAAAGTGCCTATATTAACTGTATACTCATTTATACATTTATCTGATGAGAGATAAATCTCGAAACGCGTCCACAGATGGCTATCCACTCAAGGTATCGGAAAGACATGATCTTAAAAAATAATGTTATTTTTATGGTTTTTGTTGAGTGCCACGAAGGTGGACTGAAAGCTATAGAATAACTGACAAATTTCATACGAGATTTGTTTTTGGTAGTCCTAAAAAAACTCATTAGTATTATAGAGTTCCGGAAAGGTTGAGTATATTTATATATTCAAGCTTTGTTCTGTCTTTATTAAGTTTATCATTTATACTCATTTATGTACCTATGTTTTAGTATGTGTTATTGTTTTTTATCTTTTCTGTCGTGTAAGAATACACCCCTTCATTATTTTCTTGACATATCAATATGTATATTAATGTACATCATATGGATGAATAAATATTTTGATTTGATTTGAAGTGAAAGTTATAGAGCTCAAAAGTAGAGTTATGAGTAAATGCCAGAATCAGTCCCATTATGAATCTTTACATGAAAGTTTACGGGCCATGGAGCGAACAATGATTGGAGAATTTAAAAATCTACAGAGTATTATTGAGTGGCAGAATAAAAAAAAATCAGAACAAGATGAGGTGATAAATAAAATACTAAAGAAAACAAATCTCAATGATGCTGGTAGTAGTAAAAGCTATGCCAACGCAGCAGCTCAAGAAGTCATTGAAAATACCGAAATCATAGTGATCAAACCAAGAGATAAGCAAACAAAAAGCGAATTAAAGGAAAAAATTGACCGCAAGGGTTTGGCTGTTGGTGTGGAAAACATGAGGAGAGGAAAAGGAGGTTCAATCATCATTAATTGTACTAATTCAGTGGCAAAGCAGAAAATCAAGCAAAGGGTGGAGAGTGAACTTGGAAATAAATATAGTGTGGCAGATGGAATACAAAAAAAACCCAAAAATTATTATTCTAGGCGTTGAAGAAGAATACATTGAGAATGATGATAGTGTTATAATAGAATGTATAAGAGAATAAAATGACCTACATATCGACGAGTCTACTATAATAGAGGTGCAGAGCAAATATAAATAGAATGACAAGGTTGCTACGAGCAATATAGTACTTACTGTGGATGTCTCACTCAAGGAAACAATATGTGAATTGGGTAGGATCAACATTGGATGGAGAAGATGTAAGCCGCAAGAGTTTTTCAGTGTGCTGAGGTGCTTCAAATGTGCAAGATATGGACATACAGCTCAAAACTGTGAAAATAGCATAATAACATGCTTCAACTGTGGAGGTATGCATAAATCAAATGATTGCCCTGATCCCGAAAACGTTAATTGCATAAATTGTGCTGAGACTGAAAAAAGTGCTAACAACAAACCATACTGTGTTTGACCCTGAATGCTCCTGCTATAAGAAGCTTCTGGAGTTAGAAGCAAAGAAAACAAATAAGGTAAAGCAATTAACTTGTTCATCTCCAGAGTATCAAGTAAATATAGCTTTAAGTTTATTTCATCAAAATGTTAGAAGTATCTCAAATTGTATAAATAATATTTGTGTAATAGTTCAACAGCTACATTTCATTGCCATTATTAAACACTGGCAAACAGCTGACATTCTAGAAGCATTCCATTTAGAAAATTATAAATTGATCTCATCCTTTTGTCGCAAAAAGCAAGGATCACTTGGTGGAGTAGCCTTATATGCATTAACATTATTGAATCCTTTAATAAGAGGCGATATAAATAATTTAAGTGAAGAATATGTCTTTGAATGTTGTGGTGCTGGAATAAGAATTGATAATACTCATTACATCATCTGTGTAGTCTACAAACCCCCAACAACTAATTTTGAACATTCCATTAAAAAAATAGATCTTCTCTTAGAACAAAAAGACAAAAGCGGAAGGTGATAAATGTGTTCTGATTGCTGGAGATCTCAACATAGACATGTTAAAAACTGCAAAAAATGAAAGGCAGATAAACCTAGTAAACAATACGTTAAATTCCTATGATATGATTTTCACAATAGATGAACCAACTAGAGTTACCAGACACAGCGCAACTTGTTTTGATAATATATATGTTCCCAGTAAAATAACTTATTCTGTAAATGTCATAAATACAAATATATCTGATCATTATGGACAATACATCTGCGTAAAAAAAAAAAGAATCTTTGAAGACACCACACCCATGAATGGAAACGTTCGTTCAGTGCAAAAAACATGACAAGCTTTATCAATCATTATCAAATGAGACCTGGTTAAGTGTATTTGAAGCAAAAAACGTTGGTTATATGTCTAATAGATTCATTGCTCAACTCGCGAGTTCTGTGAATGAAGCTTTTCCTCTGAAGAAAGTTCATATTCATTCAATGAAAAAACCAAAGTGGATATCAGAAATTATTGTTATGAATGCAGAAAATACACTTAACTTGTTATCAGAAATGTACCTCCTCAAACAAATAACAAACCATGAACTGAAGCAATACCAAAAATATTACTGCAACTTGTTGCTGTCAGAAAAGAAAAAACTTTATGGTGAAAAAATTGTTCAATTTGATAACAAGTCTGGTCAATTGTGAACTCAGAACTAGGCAAGTCAAAAAACACCAATTACTCTTTCAATGGAATAAAAACTAACGATGAATTGTATACAGAACCAGATGTTGCTTGTAATATATTCAATGATTATTTTCTAACCTCTTCTCGTCTCATATGTGGTAATGCTGCAAATAATTTCGAAAGTAACCTTGCGCCAGAATGCAACAGATCAATTTACTTAACAGAGATAACCCAAAATGAGGTTTTAGAAGTGATAAATAGTTTGAAAAACAAGTATTCATCGAGAGACAATGAAATAAGTAATGTTTTACTGAAGAATATATATTAGAACCTATAACCTACATTCTGAATGAATCCTTTAGACCAGCTATTCTCAACCGTTGGTCCGGCGGACCACCAGTGGTTCGCGGAGAAATTTTACTGGTCCGCAGACAACTTTTTCTATCCGCGAAAAAAATTTACTTATAAAAAAAAATAATAACCAAATTTTAATTTATAAAATTTCGAAATACTTAAACTAATTTTAATTCTATGTAATTTATGATTAGTACGACACTGAAGAAAAAAAAAAGAAAAATAATTACATATCTTTACATTTAAATATTATTGTAAGTAAATGATAATAAAAATGTTACAATTAACTTGTAGTAGTTCTACAAACAGATATCAATTTTTTCCTCGTCAGATCCAAATTCTTTAATAAATAAATGAACATCATAATTCGACATGTTATGGAAAAATACCAGGATCATTTTAGGTATTTTATAATTCAAATTACAATTTGAGTGGGCGGTTCCCCGAAATTTACCCCTTAAATGATCGTGATCGGCGACTTTGTCTGTTACTTGTAATAATTAATTACATATGTGACAAGAAGTGGAATTTTGCTCATCTGCAGTTAATTTAATCATCGGAAGTATAACGCTTAAATGTTCCCTGTATAATTCCTTATATAACATATGCATAGAGGTTCTGACAAAACAATTTCGGGCAATCTTCCCCGGTATAAGTGAAAAATTTACTCAATGAGTCATCGAATGAACATTTTATATTATAGGCGAAACTGTATGGTACATGGATATGTGTCTGATTAGTATAGCTATTGTCAGAGTTCGGTGAGCATGTATCAACAGGTTTTAAAATTGATTCAAGATCTGCGTAAACAACAAAGGGTACGTATTTTTATATCGAAATTTTAATATATTCCCCGGCATCATATCACCTCTCTTATGTTTTACAAGGTCTTCCGTCGGCATAATAGTGTAAATTTTGCTGCAGTCATTCAATTTATGTTGATTAAACGCGAATTCATTTGAAAAAAAGGTTAAACAGCCGTCACATAAATATTTTTTTCTACAATCTTCCGAGATTTGACTTCTTACAAGCCGTGAAATATTTTTAATATAAACATAATGACCTTTAACCCCTTCTTCCAAATATAATAAATTTACATGTCTTTCCCTAGTCGCATTAGTATGGTAAATTGGTTCTACTACGTCATGTTGTTTAGATTTAAAATTAAACTCCAAGCTATAAACGTTAATACTAATATTATTCATCTGTTCAAATTTAGGAATGTCTTTGATTCTAAGCGGAAACTCTAATCTGTCATATTTTAAAATTGAAGAAAAGTAGGGATATGATGCCGGGCGATCAAAACTCACATTCGTGGGGTGTAATGCGGATACAATGCTCCATAAAAAACAAAATTCGTCTACATTCTGAACATTGATACAAGCTTTTCCGATCCCTAATCTCTTTTGGCAGTTCAATAAATGACGACCCACGTATTGGTTTATATTTATTGATATTAATTTCTAAATGGGAAATCTCCCTTAGTGACCAACCCGAATCTTTCTCCTGAAACTCGCTACATTTGGTTTTAATTTTGGCACACATACTGTCATAAATTTCATCAAAGTTACTCATGCTACGTGTTATTTCGCGATATTTTGTGTTAAATGACTTTAATTCACCTTTGTGTAGTAATTCTTTAATACCTAGTAAAATTTTGTCAAAGAAATATCACTGGTCCGCGAATCTTTTTTTTAAATTTTACTGGTCCGTGGGCCAAAAAAGGTTGAGAAACGCTGCTTTAGACAAGACATCTTTCCCACTAAGCTGAAGGTGGCAATTATTTGGCCATTGTTCAAAAATAAGAGTGATCCACTTCTAGTGGAAAATTACAGACCCATTAGTTTACTTTCATCCTTTTCTAAATTATTTGAAATTATTATGTGCAGAAGATTCGTTCCATTTTTGAGGGCAAACAGAGTGATAACAAATAAGCAGCATGGATTTCAAAAGGGTAAATCTACTACAACTGCCATTTTCGCTTTTATTGAGAGGATCCTTCATTATCTGGACAAGGGCTATATTGCTCATGGTATATTTCTGGACCTGTCGAAGGCTTTTGACTGTGTGAACCATGAAATACTTCTGTGCAAGTTATAAAATGGGGACTCGCGGAATAGCACATGACTGGTTTAGATCTTATCTTTCCAACAGACTACAAACAGTATGTGTAGAGCATAATTCAAAAACATATTTTTCAGATGAGAAAACAATTGCTATGGGTGTACCACAGGGTAGTGTACTTGGTCTGATCTTGTTCATCCTATATGTAAATGATATGTCAAATATCATAACGGACCCAACTATTGCAGTTACTTCATATGCCGATGACACTAATTTGCTTATAGTAGAAAAGGATTATACACCCTATTGTGTGACAAAACTATCAATGCCACAGAAAAAATTGCAAATTGGTTCTAAAACAATGCTTTAGTTCTGAACACATCCAAAACAAACTGTGTATTCTTTTCAGACATTGTAGAAATACTTCACTGTATCCAGACTACATCAATCTTTATAAGACAGAAATATTATATGCCAACAAAACAAACTTTCTTGGAATTACCATTGATGATTTTATGTGTTGGTCAGAACATGTGAAGCAGTTAGTAGAATTTGTTATGCACTTAATGAGCTGAAAAAAGTGGTAGATCCTGAAACTCTTAGAACAGCATACTTTGGTCAATTTTACTCAGTTATGTCATACAGAATCCTTTTTTGGAGTGGGTCACACAGTCAAGAAGTCTTTACAATCCAAAAAAGAATGATTAGAATCATGGGAAATCTCAAAATAGGTGAGTCCTGTAGAGAACAATTTAAATCATTAAATTTGTTAACTCTACCTGCCATATACTTCTCTGAATGTGAAAATTGTTTTTAAAAATAAGCAGTTTTTTGATGGAGTAGTGTCTAGCCATTCTTATGATACTGGACACAAAGTTAATCTTACCTTCCCTGCACATAAAATCACTCTTCTTGAAAAAGGCAGTTTTTGTGGAAATGTGTGGAATTTTATAATATGCTCCGTAGCAAAATTAAGGAGATGAAAAACTTTTTCCACTATAGAAAAGATACTAACTCTGCTTTGAACCATATAAAATTGATGATCTAAACCAGGGGTCTCCAAACTTTCCAGGCTTAGGGCCATACTGATTACTCCAGTAAGTTCCGAGGGCCAAAACCATATTATCATTGTTGCCGGTGGTAAAAAATGAAATAGTCCACTGATGAAAAAAAATGTCCGAAAAAGTACGCAACGTTTAAAAAAGGCTGCAAATCGGACTAAAGTCCGCAAGACGGCAACACTGCATATTATTAATTTTCCTGTCATTATCTGTAATTTCTAGATTAGTCGTAGAGTACGAGCCATGAGCAGTAACGTGACACGACATCTGGTGGACACAAGCGGAAATAGGTAGTACCTTCTATCGCTAACAGATGGTGCTAATAGCACGTACAGAATAATCTCGTTGGTTCGAGAAAGTTCTGGTGTCTTCCACTCACTTCTAGATGGCAGTAATTGGAATATATAAGAAGGCTAGTGGCGCAACCACAAGTCAGTTCCTATGACACTGTTGTGAAATAAAATAGTGCGTACCTCCTTAAAACGTGTTTCTGCGTGTTTAAGTTTAAGACATCTTTGTAACAGTATTTTGATTTGAATTGTTGCTTTTGTGTGTGATTTAGTAGTATGGAAAAGAAGCGAAAAATTGATAGTGAATGCAGAAAATTCAAAGATCAGTGGAACATTCAGTGTTTCGTAATTGAGTCCAGTAACAAGGCGCTATGTTTGATTTGCAATGAAAGCATATCCGTTCTCAAGGAATATAACATTAAACGTCATTATGAAACAAAACATTTTCAAAATTACTCAAAATATACAGGAAGTTTGCGGACAGAAAAATTCGAAGCTATGAAGCGCGGATTGAAATCGCAGCAATCTTCATTTACAAAACTCAAAACTGAACAAGAGGCTGCAACTCGTGCCAGCTTTCGGGTGGCTCTTGAAATTGCAAAACGTGGAAAACCATCCACCGATAGAGAAATAATCAAAGAATGCATAATTGCAGTAGCCGAAGAAATGTGCCCTGAAAAGGTAAATTTATTAAAAACTGTCAGTATGTCAGCAAACACTGTGGCTCGAAGGGTAGAAAACATCGCTGAAAATATATCCTCTCAACTGTTCGACAAAAATGGACATGTTGAGTGGTTTTCTTTGGCCTTGGATGAGTCAACGGATGTGTCAGATACTGCTCAGGTGTTGATTTATATTCGAGGAGTAGATAAAAGCTATGAAGCGCATGAAGAACTTCTTGATATGTATAGTATTCATGGCACAACTACTGGTACAGATATTTTTAAAGGAGTTGCAATGGCCATTAATCAAAAGAACCTTCGATGGAAAAACTTGAAATGTATTACAACTGATGGAGGCAAAAACATGAGTGGGAAAGATAAAGGAGTGGTCGCTCTTGTGTCAAAGGCTGTAGAAAATGACGGTGGTTCAAAACCATTAGTCTTACATTGTATCATTCATCAACAGTCTTTGTGCAGAAAATGTTTGGATATGTCTGAAGTTCTGAAACCAGTCATATCAACTGTTAATTTTATCAGATCTTTTGGGCTGAATCAGCTACGATTCCGACAATTTATTGAAGAGATTGGAGAAAATGTCTTACCTTATCATACTGCCGTACGTTGGCTTAGTTGTGGGAAAGTCCTTCAGCGCTTTTTTGAACTTCGAGCAGTGATCGAATCGACCAGTGATTTGAATGAAAAGCATCGCCCTCTTACTGAATTACAAAACAACGCATGGCTGTGGAAGTTAGCATTCTATGTTGATTTGACAAAACATGTGCACGAACTGAATTTGAGATTGCAAGGAGAAAACCAGCATCTTCCTGATTTATACACTAACATCAAATTATTCCAGAAGAAATTGATACTGTTTCAATCACAACTACGAAGTAAATGTTTTTCACATTTTAAAACATGTGAAATATTCAGCCACACCACTGAGACTAAGTTTCCTATCGATTTTGCAATCGAAACTTTGAGTGCTTTGAAAATAAATTTTGTTACTCGTTTCTCGGACTTTGATGCCATTGCGAATCAAATTAAGATTTTTCAGAATCCTTTTGATACTGACATTGAAACCCTAGCCCCGGAACTTCAAATGGAAATGATTGATCTACAGTGCAGTGATATAATTAAGAACAAATATCAAAACTCATCAAGAGTCTTCCACTGACACAATTTGATAATTTGCATAAATTTGCTCGTGGGCTGTTTTCTGTTTTTGGTACTACTTATTTGTGTGAGAAGACCTTCTCCAAAATGAAGTACACAAAAAATGTTTACAGATCTAAATTAACTGATGAGCATCTTAAATCTCTTTTAATAATTGGTACAAGTAAAATTAGTCCACAACTACAAACTATTGTCAGTGGAAAATATCAATTACATAAATCTCATTAGTATTTCATATGTCATTATGTTTGTTATAAGTTATGTTTTTATTAAAAATGTATAAAATGTTAGTTGGATTCATTTCAATAATTTGTTAGTTATTATATACTGAAGTTTAATTTTCTACATATTATACATGTCTTTACTCATTACAATTCTGTGTTTCTTTATCCAACTTATCACAAAAACAATAACAATAAGCCTACAACAATGTTATGAGTAGTTAGCCCATGACCATATCAATGTAGATCTCATATTAATAATTATTCAACATAAAATTAGAATACTTCAGTAAACTAAATTTAATTTGCTATAAAAAATATGTTCTCTAAGAGGAGTTTTCAAGTATGCTAGCTCTCCGCGGGTCGGACAAAATCTGTCCGCGGGCCGGATGTGGCCCTCGGGCCGTAGTTTGGAGACCCCTGATCTAAACCAAATAATTTACCAGTTCTAGTTTTTTAAATGCTAAAAATAGATGTAATATGACCTGTACGATACAAATTGTAATTTCCAGAGACAAATTACAATTTGTATCGTACAGGTCATATTACATCTATTTTTAGCATTTAAAAAACTAGAACTGGAAAATTCTTTGGTTTAGATCAGGGGTCTCCAAACTACGGCCTATGAATAAATAATTTAATCTAATCTAATAAACTATTTGATGACGTAAAATCTCCCAAGCCTACCATAGAAGTGGACAACACAAACCTAAAAATACTTAGAACAGAACTAGAACATGCCCTAAACTCCATAAAGTCTGGAAAATCTGTAGGTCCCGATGAGATACCGATAGAACTTTTTGATGAAGAAGCAATAGATATCCTCTTAGACCTTTTCAACATCATCTACAATAGAGGAGAAATACCTAAACAATGGTTAACTTCGACCTTTATACTTATTCCCAAGAAAACGAACGCAAAAGAATGCTCAGAATACAGAACAATCGCGCTCATGAGCCACACACTGAAATTGTTTCTCAAAATAATTCATAAGAGAATCTATAAGAAACTCGAGGAAGATATAAGCAGCACACCAGTTTGGTTTTCGTGCGGGACTCGGAACAAGAGAAGCGCTTTTCGGGATCAACGTTCTATTCCAACGTTGCTTGGATATGAACCAAGATGTGCTGGCATGTTACATTGACTTTGAAAAAGCATTTGACAAAGTAAGACACGACAAACTACAACAGATGTTAATTAGTAAAAACATCGACTTGAGAGACGTAACAATAATTAACAACTTATACTGGGGTCAAAATGCAAACACAAAGGTAGAAAATAAACTAACGGAAGAAATAGAGCAGAGAATAGAAGCAGAGAGATAGAATAAAGCAGAGGAGTAAGACAAGAATGTATTTTATCACCAATGTTATTTAACCTGTACAGTGAAGCTATTTTTATGGAAACCATGGAAGAGGAAATGACGGGAATTATTATAAATGGAGAAGCGATCAATAATATAAGATATGCTGACGACACAGTCCTATTAGCCAGCAATATAACAGACATGCAACAACTAGTCAATAAATTAAATGATCGTTGCAACGAATATGGACTGAAAATTAACTACAATAAAACCAAAATAATGCTAGTCACAAAATCTTTACAAAACCAAAACCAGATAAATCCAAGAATTGGAAACACCATAATAGAAAATGTACAGACATATAAATACCTAGGGGCATGGATGGAACAAACGGGAGACATAACAAGAGAAATTAGATCGAGAATTGAGGTAGCAAAATCTTCCTTTACGAAAATGAGGAAGTTATTCATAAGCCGAGATATTAACATAGAGCTTAAAATAAGGATGCTGCGATGCTACTTTTTCTCCACGTTGCTTTATGGGGTGGAAGCATGGACGCTGAAAAAATGGCACATGGACAAACTGAAAGCTTTCGAAATGTGGTGTTACCGAAAAATTTGGAGGATCTCGTGGACTGATAGGGTTACCAACATCGAAGTCCTAAACAAAATGCAAAAGGAATGCGAAATCATTCACACCATAATCATGGTACTAATTGTTACTTATCAGTACTGATACTGATGGTAATCATGGATACATTTTCATCATAAACGAGAAAACTACAATACTTAGGACATATAATGCGAGGTCCCAAGTACGAACTTCTGCAACTGATAATACAAGGGAAGATAAACGGGAAAAGGAACATCGGCAGGCGACGAATGTCTTGGCTCAGAAACTTAAGAGACTGGTTTGGCTGTACCAACATCCAACTGTTCAGAGCTGCCGTCAACAAAGTGTGCATTGCCATGATGATAGCAAATCTCCGATAGGAGGAGCACTAGAAGAAGAATCTAATAAAGAAAACTTGACTATCATATCCTTGAATATTCCTATCATTGTTAGATTGACGTAAAGTACATTTCAATCGTAAACATTATCGTAGCCCTCTGAATTTCTACTTTCTAATCTAGGGCCCCAAATGGTTTCTGTGCCACTTAGTTTCATGCATAGACTTACTTTCGTGCAGCTAGTTCAGCTACTTTAACTATAGCTGAAACAATTGTAGCAAGAGTGTTTTTAACTTGCAAAATATTGCAAATCGACTAGACTAAGTTTGAACGAAGATAATTCAAGAACTAGTTGAAACAGCATAAATTGCTATGTAGCGTCTTGCAGGTAATTTAATTAGTTACGTCTAGACTTATTTTCATGTAGCTAGTTCAACTAGTTTAGCGATAGTGGAGACAATTGTAACAAAAGAGTTTTTAACTTTCAAAATGTTGCAAATCGACTAGGCTAAGTTTGAGCGAAGATAACTCAAGAACTAGTTGAACTAGCAGAAATTAGTACACCTCACCTTGTAGATAATTCAATTAGTTATGCTTAGACTTAATTTCGTGTGACTTAGTTTCTGTTCCACTGTCCTTTTTAGAGCCATCTGTATACCAGTCCAGCCCAGAGACCAGAAAGTGGTGGAAAATATCGGTCTTTATGGCACTTTTTACCTGGTGTAACTGTTGTTAATCGTCTTTGGCTTAACTAAGATCGGAAAGCAAAAATGAAGCTTCTACGTTTTATTTTGAAATGTTTTACTTTTGCCTTCTGTCTAACATAGTTGTGTTTCGAAAGGTAGATGAAATAAAAGCCTTAGCTAAAAACCTCAACTTCTGATTTCTGAAAAGTTTAATGAACCTCAACTTGTGATTTCTGAAAAGTTTAATGAACCTCAACTTGTGATTTCTTAAAAGTTTAATGAACCTCAACATGTGATTTCTGAAAAGTTTAATGAACCTCAACTTGTGATTTCTTAAAAGTTTAATGAACCTCAACTTGTGATTTCTGACAAGTTTAATGAACCTCAACTTGTGATTTCTGACAAGTTTAATGAACCGATCTTTAACTTATCACTTACTTCTTTTTTGGCTTTTTTAAGTCTCCGTTCCAATGTGTCAATGTCAAAATCTCCTTTGACTTTTCGAGCCTTGGAGAAGACTAGGGCGGCCTGGGGCTCTGGGACGTTGGGGTGTCGGTTTCGGTTCAAAACGCCGACCAAGTTGTCGTAATAAG
Organism: Phosphuga atrata; assembly: GCA_944588485.1. NCBI lineage: Eukaryota > Metazoa > Arthropoda > Insecta > Coleoptera > Silphidae > Phosphuga > Phosphuga atrata. The sequence goes on along the minus strand of OX155902.1, from coordinate 64,382,434 downwards.
TAAAGTTTACGGGTTTTCCGCAGTCCAAAACGTCCTCGGGCTCGATAACCGTCCCCTGAGTTATTGCAATCTTTGACGAGTTGCTACCAAAATCGCTCCTTAAAGAATAAAATGTGAGATTATTTATGAAACGAAGCTTTTCAAATTTACTTTTCTGTGAGGGTTTTGGGTTGGATGTTGTTGCAGTCGGTGCAGTAATACTCGACGCTCTTTTTCATCCAGTTTTCACCACCTTGGTGGACGGTGGAGGTGATGATGTTGAAGATGGGGTCGTCTTCGGTGATGTACTGTGGGTTTTTGATGCCATTCTGGATGGCGATGACCTGGTGGAAGGGGCTTGCCTCGATGACTTTTGTCTCGTCAGAATTGAGCTTCCATAGGTTCGAAGTGCGGGAGTTTGTGAGGATCACTTGGCAGCACACGATGTAAAGAACGAAAAAACCGCAATTGTTGCTGATTTTATGCATTATACTTGCCACCCCCAATTCACAAAAATTTAAAAAAAAAAAACAAAATTTGCAAACGTTTTGCACGTAGCTTGCCTTCAACTATTCTTTGCCATTTTCTCTCATAATTTCGCTGTGGCTGCTCTTTTGGCGAATCTCGTTTTATTTATGTTTTGGTTAGGAATTGATATTTACTTGGTTACTTTTACTTTTTGTTGGTTTGTTACTAGGTCGTTGGGGGTGATAATGACAAGTCGTTTGATGGAGACACATCGGGGATATAGCTCAGTGGTAGAGCATTCGACTGCAGATCGAGAGGTCCCCGGTTCAAACCCGGGTGTCCCCTAAAATATTCTTTTTGGATTTATTGAATTATGTTATACAATTTCAGTTTTTAAAATGTTTTCAACAGTTAAGGTTTTTTTTTTTTTAAATTTTTAGATTTTATGGAACTCAAGTTTTCAAGGTTTTAGGCTTTTTGAGTTTAAAAAAAAAAAAAAAATGCCGATCTTTTTGACATAGCTGTTAACGGGTGGTGTTTGTGCTCCGCGATTTTCCAGAAATTTCCTAGGAAAAACTCGCCATGTCGGTGTGAAAATGCTCACAGATCAAGGTAACCAACCCTAGTTCAACCTAAGTGTATATGCAACCCCCGGGAACTAACAGAAACATCGAACATTTTTAAATATTTCTCGGCGATTTTTCGGTATTTATTTTGACTTTTCATTTCCATCGCTTACGTGATTTCAAATAAACATACAATTCTAGTATTATGTTTGTTGTTTTGACAAACACCATTAAACAAGAAGAAATTAAGGTAAACTGTTAGTTAACCGAGTGACCACCGGTATAAGTGGTCCCAAGTGCCAACGGCAGAGGCGTATTTAACGTAGGTGGCACCTACGGGCCCCAATGCGGACGAACCCCTGTGACAATACTTTACAATACACATGTTTGTCCATAAGAAAAATCAACCAAGGGTGAAAGCTATTCTTTTAAGTTTAAAAATACAATTTGTACTTCCAAAATAACACCTTAAGGTGGTCCCTCACCGGGAGCATTCGCCTGTAATGTAACGTTACAGAGTCGAGCATTCATCAGTGAGTGAGGCGAATCGAACATTACAGTGCGCAACCTGTAATGATACAATTCGAGCATTACATCAGTGAGGGAGGAGAACCGAGTATTACAGTTCGCCGTGTCTATAATATTTTGATACAACTTGTAACATCAATAGGCACCGCTTGTAGTATCTTGTTTGTTGACATATGATCCAATGAGAGTTATTAAGTGTTCAAAATCCGAGGGAGACATTCTTAAAAACATTTTAAGTTTACTTATGGGTCGGTGGATTCTTTCTAAAATATCCAAACCGCCTGTATTTTGCCGGTTTTGAAATAATTCATGACACCAATATCGTCTCTTCTGTTTTTTTTTACGTAAATAACAATGTCGAATTAAAATTGCGGCGCTTAGCACAACGACCGCTTCGTCTGACATTGTGGAAACATCTAAACTAAATGCTTAGTATTCTGCTTAGTATCGAATCCGAAATGTTACATTACAGGCGAATGCTCGTCAGTCAAAGATGTAGTATTGTAACGTAACGTTCAAAATCGAATCTGAAATGTTACATTACAAGCGAATGCTCGTCAGTCAGGGAGGCAGTATTGTAACGTAATGCTCAAAATCGAATCTGTTACATTACATTACAGGCGAATGCTCCCGGTGAGGGACCACCTTAAAGGTTTTTTAAAGGACCACCTTAAAGGCACCACATGGAAATATAATTTGTAATATAGCATATTTTATTAACAAAACAATCACTTCATTATTAATAGAATGTGATAAACTCATCGGTTCTTGGAAAAGTCCCTCGCAAGAAAGCTGTATTGTACGTGAGTAGAGAAAGATCCTTAGTTCTAGACCCTCCTCCTCCTCCTCCAACCTCCTCTGACCTTGACCTTGGCAATTCCGGTTTCCGGTTTCGACTTCCGGTTTCCGGTTTCGACTTCCGGTTTCCGGTTTCGACTTCCGGTTTCCGGTTTCGACTTCGACTTAGGTGTAAGGACTATGGTGCCCCACGCTAAAGAGAATGTGAGGTCTATTTTTAGTCAGCTATCATCATCTTTAATCAGCTTTTAATCAGCTTTAATCTCATTGGGTTAGTTGTCTTAGCATTAGGTCAGGTTCGTACTAGGTTAGGTTACGGGGCGGTTAGGAATGAAGCGCGTTTCATTCCTAACCTCCCCGTAACCTAACCTAATGCTAACCTGACCTAATAAAAATAGACCTCACATCCTCTTTAGCGTGGGACACCATAGACCTTATACACTGTTAAGCGTGGGGTTACATAGACCTCACACCCTGTTTAGCGTGGGGTTACATAGACCTCACAACCTGTTTAGCGTGGGGTTACATAGACCTCACAACCTGTTTAGCGTGGGGTTACATATACCTCACAACCTGTTTAGCGTGGGGTTACATAGACCTCACACCCTGTTTAGCGTGGGGTCACATAGACTTCACACCCTGTTTAGCGTGGGGTTACAAAGACCTCACACCCCTGTTTAGCGTGATGAAAAGTGGATGCCAGAAAACTGAACTCTTTGATATTTATATATATGTATATATATATATATATATATATATATATATATATATATATATATATATATAATATGTTAATATTCAGATTTTCGCGGGCGTAATATGATTTCTTAAGTTCTCGGGGTTGCATCCGCGTTTTATTTGAAAATTTCTTACCACAAGCTTTCGGCAATCTCGCTGTTGCCATCTTCAGGTTATATGTTGCGTTCTGCTTGACGGTTCAGGCAGTTCTGACAGTTCACTGTTTGCTGACGACCCTGTCACTTGATTCTTGTGAGGCTGCTCTTTTTATGCCATGCACCGTTGATCTCCATGTGTGTGGTAAACGTTGAGCATCATCTCGTTTGTTTAAGTTGTTAGGTCTTTTTTCTATCTCTATGGCCTCCATGATGATCCGTTTATGGTAATCTTCCATTTTACTTATTGTTCTGGTGTTGTCGAAATTAATGGTATGTCCAGTGGCTGCTACATGTTGGGCAAGAGATGATGTTTTGTCTTGTCGGCTTACTGCTTTTTTGTGTTCGTCTCGTCTAATATTTATTCGTCTATTTGATTGTCCGATGTAAGAAAGATTGCATGATCCGCATGGTATCTCGTACACTCCTTGTTCTTCTAACGGAATTTTGTCCTTGGGGTTTCGTAAAATTTGTGAAATTTTTCTGTCTGTGTTGTAAACGGTCTTGATATCGTACCTACCCAGTATTCTGCTGATTTTGTCTGTTGTTCCTTTGACGTATGGTAAAAAGGCTCTTTTGGTAGTCTCAAGTTCGTTTTAATCGTTAGCTTTTGGTTTTTTGCGTTTTTTCATGATTGTGTTTATTTGTCTTTTTGGGTAACCATTTGATATCAGAGCACTGCGGAGTTTGGATGTTTCTTCATTTTGGTGTTCTGCATCTGCTAATTTAGTGGATCTATCTATAAGTGTTTTTAACATCCCATTGAGTTGTGCTGGGTGGTGGTGAGAGTTTGCATTTAGGTATCTGTTGGTATGTGTCATTTTTCTATAAACAGTGTGACCTAGAGTTCCATCTTTCTTTTGGATTACTAGCACGTCTAAAAATGGTAACGTGCCATTTTGTTCTATTTCCATTGTCCACTTGATCCTTTGGTGTAAGCTGTTTAAGTGGTTCAAGAACTTGTATAATTCTTCTTTTCCATGTTGCCAGATGACGAATGTGTCATCGACGTATCTTAACCAGAGCTTCGGTTTTTTGGTGGTTGTTTTCAATGCTCGTGTTTCGAGATCTTCCATGAAAAGATTGGTTAGCACAGGTGATAGAGGTGATCCCATGGGTGCTCCTTTTGTTTGTCTGTATCGCTGTCCTTCGTATACGAAGTAAGTGTTTGTAAGACAATGCTTAACTAGGTCGATTATGTGTTTTGCTGGTTGGTATTTTTCTTTAATTATGGTTAAGGCTTCTTCCGTTGGTATTTGTGTGAATAACGAAGTTATATCAAAGCTTACTAGGATGTCATTATGTTCTAGTTTCTGTTTTTTGATGATGTCAACGAAATGGGTAGAATTTTTTACGTAAGACTACATGTCTTCAGTGTATGGTTGTAGTATTCTGGCTAAGTACCTCGCTAGATCCTGAAGTGGTGAGCAGATGGAACTGACTATTGGTCTCAGTGGAACGCCGTTTTTGTGGATCTTGGGAATACCGTACATCTTCGGGCATTTTGATGATTTCTCTCAGGGTATTATTGCAACTTGTGTTTGTGGATCTATTGGTGTTCGTTTGATCAAGGCTTTTGTTGTTTTCTCCAGATATGTTGTTGGATCTGTTGAGATTGGTTTGTATGTTTCGTCTTGCAATAATGATGTCATTTTTTGTTTGTAATCCGTGGTGTTCATGATAACAGTGGCATTTCCTTTATCTGCTGAAAGCACAATAACGTTCGTGTTCTGGTTAAGGTTCTTGAGCGCTGCTGTTTCTTGTGTGATATTTTTCTTTGGAGGTCTGGCTTTGCGTAATATGTTCGCAATATCTTGACGTATTGTCTCTGCTGAATCCGAGTCCAGGTTTTTGATTGCTCTTTCTATGTTGCAGATTATGTTCTATGTTGGAATTTGCATTGGTGCTAATGCGAAATTAAATCCTGTCTTCAGAACACTGATAGTGGCTGCGTCGAATTGTGAATCTGATAAGTTGTGCACTAGTTTATGTGAAACATTTTTGTTGTTGTTGTCGTGTATCAATGGTTGTTGCAGATGCTCTATTTTCTTTTTTTGTTTTTCGGTTTTATAAAGGGTTATGTTTTCAGCATTGTGCTCAGCTAGCATGTTGATCGTATTCCATAGAAGAGGGTGGATTTGGTTGCTTAGTTGGAGATGCAACCTGATTAACTCTTGATCCGTGGTGTGCAAACTATGCCTTGTGTTTTGTACTCTTTCTCTTAGAATAGCTTGGCTGGTCCTGTACAAAATGTTGTTGATTTTTGGTGTCTTGATATGGAACGATACTTTGCAGCATGTTGGGACAAGGTTTGTGTCCTTGCACCGTCGTAAGAAGGCCAAGTCACAGAGTAAAGTCGCTTTTTGGCCTTTCAGCTTCTCGTAGTATTTAGTACGTTGTAATGTTTCCTTTCCGTAAAGGTGTAATATGTTAATATTCAGATTTTCGCGGGCGTAATATGATTTCTTAGGTTCTCGGGGTTGCATCCGCGTTTTATTTGAAAATTTCTTATCACAAGCTTTCGGCAAAAAAATTTTTTTCTCGCTGTTGCCATCTTCAGGTTATATTTTGCGTTCTGCTTGACATATTGTCATTGCGTTCTCCTTGTATACGAAGGACAGCGATACAGACAAACAAAAGGAGCACCCATGGGATCACCTCTATCACCTGTGCTAGCCAATCTTTTCATGGAAGATCTCGAAACACGAGCATTGAAAACAACCTCCAAAAAACCGAAGCTCTGGTTAAGATACGTCGATGACACATTCGTCATCTCGCAACATGGAAAAGAAGAATTATACAAGTTCTTGAACCACTTAAACAGCTTACACCAAAGGATCAAGTGGACAATGGAAATAGAACAAAATGGCACGTTACCATTTTTAGACGTGCTAGTAATCCAAAAGAAAGATGGAACTCTAGGTCACACTGTTTATAGAAAAATGACACATACCAACAGATACCTAAATGCAAACTCTCACCACCACCCAGCACAACACTATGGGGTGTTAAAAACACTTATAGATAGATCCACTAAATTATCAGATGCAGAACACCAAAATGAAGAAACATCCAAACTCCGCAGTGCTCTGATATCAAATGGTTACCCAAAAAGACAAATAAACACAATCATGAAAAAACGCAAAAAACCAAAAGCTAACGATAAAAACGAACTTGAGACTACTAAAAGAGCCTTTTTACCATACGTCAAAGGAACAACAGACAAAATCAGCAGAATACTGGGTAGGTACGATATCAAGACCGTTTACAACACAGACAGAAAAATTTCACAAATTTTACGAAACCCCAAGGACAAAATTCCGTTAGAAGAACAAGGAGTGTACGAGATACCATGCGGATCATGCAATCTTTCTTACATCGGACAATCAAATAGACGAATAAATATTAGACGAGACGAACACAAAAAAGCAGTAAGCCGACAAGACAAAACATCATCTCTTGCCCAACATGTGGCAGCCACTGGACATACCATTAATTTCGACAACACCAGAACAATAAGTAAAATGGAAGATTACCATAAACGGATCATCATGGAGGCCATAAAGATAGAAAAAAGACCTAACAACTTAAACAAACGAGATGATGCTCAACGTTTACCACACACATGGAGATCAACGGTGCATGGAATAAAAAGAGTAGCCTCACAAGAATCAAGTGACAAGGTCGTCAGCAAACAGTGAACTGTCAGAACTGCCTGAACTGTCAAGCAGAACGCAACATATAACCTGAAGATGGCAACAGCGAGATTGCCGAAAGCTTGTGATAAGAAATTTTCAAATAAAACGCGGATGCAACCCCGAGAACCTAAGAAATCATATATATATATATATATATATATATATATATATATATATATATATATATATATATTATCCTCGGATTGCACCCAAAGTAGATGGCGCTAAGTTTTCATGGTTTTCAAATCTTTTTCTTCTTATTGGCCCAGATTTCCCGCATTTTCTGTGAGTGTGCCTGTTTTCTTGCTTCGGTCCAGGAGGTTCCAGTTTTTTTCTTGGTCTCCTTCTTCACTTCCCACTGGTGTATTTGATGTCTGAGAGTCGTTCTGTCCTGAGTATCTGTGATGTTTGCTGCTTCTAGGTCTTGTGTTACTTGTTTCATCCACTTGGTACTGACTTTACGTTTCTGTAGGAAGTTCAGCATCTGTTTAGTTAGTCTGGTCTCCGGGAGTCTTGAGATGTGTTCGTAGAATCTAAGTCTGCGTTTTCTGATGTCGTTCTCTATGTTAGACAGTTTTTCCGTGGTTTCTATTGATTGTAGTCTATATCCTTCAACTTTGAGTTTTGGTCCAATAATTTTTCTGATGATTCGCCTTTCTTCTTTCTTCAGGGCTTCCATGTCACCTTTATTCGAGGCTATAGTTTCTGATGCGTATAGTATGGCGGGTTTGATGACTGTATTGTAATGTCTGATTTTTGTTTGGATGCCAAGGTTCTTCTTGTTGTAGATGTTTGCAGTCATGCCGTAGCCTTTTCTTACTTTCTCTATCCTTGTCTTTTGAGTTTCTTTCTCAATTCCTGTATGTTGTATGATTTCTCCTAGGTATTTGAATTTTGTAACTCTGTTTACTGTTCCGTATTTCGTCTGTAATTGTTGTGTGTCGTTTTTGTTTGTTGACATGTACTCAGTTTTCTCGAACGATATTTGTAGTCCAACTTTTTCAGCGCACTTTTTGAGGGTTTCTACCTGTTGGATCGCTTGTTCCTCAGTGTCTGCTAGAACTGCAAGGTCATCTGCGAATGCTAGGCATTTAAAGGTGATACCGCTTCTGCCTAGAGTGGTGGGTGTTGTGTTCCATTCTCTAATTACTTTGTCTAAAATGAGGTTGAACAGGAGTGGGGAGAGGCCGTCACCTTGTCTGACTCCTGTTTCAATTTTGAAAGGTCTTGAAATTTCTCCCATGAATTTCACTTTGGAGTATGTATCTGTGAGTGTTGCCTTTACTAGGTTCAGTGTTTTTGTGTCCAGTCCGAGTTCGTTTAGCGTGTTGAAGAGTGATGTCCGGTCTACCGAGTCGTACGCCTTTTTGAAGTCAACAAATGTGCAGACCGTGGGTTTGTTGCTGAGTGTTCTGATTCTTAGGCAGCTTTTGAGATTGAATATTTGTTCTACGCAAGATCTGCGAGGCCTGAAACCCGCTTGGTACTCGCCTATTTTGCCTTCAAGTTGTGTCTGAACTCGTTCTTGTAAGCATGCTGATATGTGATATCCGAATAATTTCCTATGTGTAAGCGAATATATATATATATATATATATATATATATATATATATATATATATATATGAAAAACATTAATATGATCTGGGTCACAGACAAGTTTAAGAAATTTCGCTTACACATAGGAAATTATTCGGATATCACAGGAAATATGTGGTCTGTATAGTCTTGTCCGTTCTTGTTCGACCCTGTTCGGTATTGTGCGATCTTGTCCGACCTAAAACCAATAATCTCATTTGAATTTATCCGTAATATGTTTGCAATCACTTATGTATGTATACACGATTCTCCGCTACCCACCCGCAACTCATTTTGAATTTTCCCCGCTTGTCTGTCTAATTTAGTCTGTCTAGTCTAGTCCCTCTATTCTTGCCTGGTGTTATCAGCGCTAGACGACCGGTCGCGCCTAATCGACTACCGATAAATCAAAATCTTAATATCTCTTAATTAATTAAACGAAAAACAATCCTAAGAAATAAATTAGATCGCGCTTCATAATTTATTATTTCTCCACTCACGTGCAGCTGATAAGATAACAGGGAATTGTTATGACTGCCAAACATCTGGCAACGCTTGCCCGACTACTGATATATCAAAATCTTAATATATTTATTCAACTAAAACACAAAACAATTCCTTATATATTTTAGTTCGGTTTTATCTAGTCTCGTGTATTTAGATTCGTCTGTCTAGTCTCATGTATCTAGCCCCGTCTGTCTAGTCTCATGTATCTAGCCCCGTCTATCTTGTCTCATGTATCTGGTCCCGTCTATCTAGTCTCATGTTTCTAACCCCGTCTGTCTAGTCTCATGTATCTAGCCCCGTCTGTCTAGTCTCATGTATCTAGCCCCGTCTATCTTGTCTCATGTATCTGGCTCCGTCTATCTAGTCTCATGTTTCTAACCCCGTCTGTCTAGTCTCATGTATCTAGCCCAGTCTATCTAGTCTCATGTATCTGGCCCCGTCTATCTAGTCTCATGTTTCAAACCCCGTCTGTCTAGTCTCATGTATCTAGCCCCGTCTGTCTAGTCTCATGTATCTAGCCCCGTCTATCTTGTCTCATGTATCTGGCCCCGTCTATCTAGTCTCATGTTTCTAACCCCGTCTGTCTAGTCTCATGTATCTATCTATCTAGTCTCATGTTTCTAACCCCGTCGGTCTAGTCTCATGTATCTAGCCCCGTCTGTCTAGTCTCATGTATCTAGCCCCATCTATCTAGTCTCATGTATCTGGCCCCGTCTATCTAGTCTCATGTTTCTAACCCCGTCTGTCTAGTCTCATGTATCTATCCCCGTCTGTCTAGTCTCATGTATCTAGCCCCGTCTATTTTGTCTCATGTATCTGGCCCCGTCTATCTAGTCTCATGTTTCTAACCCCGTCTGTCTAGTCTCATATATCTAGCCCCGTCTGTCTAGTCTCATGTATTTAGCTTCGTCTGTCTAGTCTCATGTATCTAGTCTCGTTGATATATGCAACCAACTACATACCTCATTTGCCCCACCGACATCTAATTTTAAATTTTCCGCCTCGCGTCTATTTTTTTGAATTTTCTCGCGCATCCAGTACTTCCGGAAATAGAGGCCGGAAGTCGAAACAGTAAGTCAAAAGCGGAAGTCGAAAGTCGAAACCGGAAACCAGAAGTCGAAACCGGAAGTGTCAATGTCAGAGGAGGTTGGAGGAGGAGGGTCTAGAACGAAGGATCTTTCCCTACTTACGTGCCGTCTAAAAACTGCCCACATAAATAATTCTGAGAATATTACATAAAATGGTGGCAAAAAAGATATTCTAAAAATATTTAATAGAGATGAGACGAGAGAAGTAACATCTCCAGTATCTACGCTATTAACATTGTTTATGAGTTTATGTTCCTTGTTCCTATTATGTATTATATTATATATTATATATTATACTATAAATTGACTAAAAATTAAATATTTAAATTCGATTTAGTTACACATTAATGATTGAGGGCGCCGATTGCAAGTTCAACGCGATCGTTCAATTCTTTTAATCATTCATTTCCGGTGTTGTGAATGTCCGTTAATTTTTGTAAGAAAAACCTTAATTCAGTTTGGTACTTACGTATTAACGCTATCAGCGCCACATTTTTAAATAAATAAAATGTTTATGATAAAACATTTTATTTAAAATTAAGACATTTTTAAAACTCAAAATACTTTATATTTTAACCCCGGTTAGATTAGGTTGCCCGCCGGGAAGCGGAAAGTTAAATCGAGACAATATATAGCGGTGGTGGCGTTAATACGTAAGTACTATCAGTTTATTTAAATGTTCAATATCAGTCAATTCTTTGCTTTTTCGTAGAAACTAGATCCCATCAAAAACATAAAATGTAAGAAATGCCAAGTCTCGTAACGCAGTTTTTTCGCTAAAAAAAATTGTGAGATCTCATGTAAGACCAAGTCAGTTATTTTAGGGTACTTACGTACTAACGCCACCCAAGTTGCAGATGTAACAAAATCGATGGTTAGATTAGGTTATAACGGAACGGATTAATCTAATGGTGGCGTTAATACGTAAGTGCCCAAATTTTTCGGTAAAATCAGTGAATTTCGAAATTTGGTCAAATCAAAAAACTGTCAAATTAATCATAACCTACTAAAATTCAATTTAAAGTTGTAGTTATGACTGGGAATACATGCACAGAATTTTGCAAGATATATGTGATAAGATCACATGTATATATGGACACGTCAACACGCATTTTATTCGTAAGTCAAGGGGTTAAGTTACCCAGGCATTGATTTTCTAACTTTCATTATTTTCTTCTCAAAGTTTGTCAACCACAAAGGTATGGATGGACATTAAATAAATCAAAAAGAAATTTCTTTTATATTTTATTAAAAAAGCAAACATTTATTTAACTTCTACACAAACTTAATCGAATACACTTAACACCACGCTCTCGCCCACACAAACTAATTGGACCCGGCTTTGCTTTCCTTCTTGATAACCGCCGCCAGCCAGCACGCCAAAACTACTCCCAACACCTACAAACAAAAGATAAACAAATATTTAACATTAATTTGACTTAGTCTCACTACATGCTTGTAGTCTGCATTTGTTTGTCTATCTAGTCTTGTCTGTTTAGCCTTGTCTATCTAGTCTGTCTAGTCTTATCTGTCTAATCTTGTCTGTCTAGTCTTGTCTGCCTAGTCTTGTCTGCCTAGTCTTGTCTGTCTAGTCTTGTCTGTCTAATCATAAAGTCAACAGATAATATTTGTGTAGCGGGTAGTTTATAAACGACATGTAAATTACAGTCTCCCGACTCGGCCGAGCCGGGCTGTGCCGAGTCGGGAGACTGTAATTTACACGTCGTTTATAAACTACCCGCTAGCTATAACTTCGTCTCAGTTTTGATAATTACTTTAGTCTAGTCTGTCTAATCTTGTTTTTGTAAGAATTTTCAAACTGGAGGATTTTCAGAAAAAAACCAAAAGTAATTAAAATATTTCAAGTTAAGTAGTTAAGAGAAAACTTCAAATTTGTAACTATTTAACTCCGGAAATATTATTAGTCAATAAATTAGCTATCTTTTGGTTAAGTTGAAAGAAAAGCTTCTGGGAGTATCTTTTACTAAAAAATCACAAAAACATAAACTACACAGTTATAAACTACACAGTTTTAGCTAAAATTTAGTTAAAGTTTCCGGCATGTAACTATTATAGTTACTGAGTTATAACTAAATCTGTAACTTTGTGAAACAACCGGGTTTAGAAGACAGAATGCTTACGATTTTTGCAAATTTCAAACGGTATTCTTAAATTAGATAGATTTTGATTCACTTCTAGATAAATATATAAATTGTAGCTATTCTAACTTAAAATCTACCAATAGTTAAAAACAATATAACAAATACGTTCGCAAAAAACCCTCTTCAAAATCTTGTTTACGCATTGTTTACGCATTAAAATGCGAAATTAAATTACAAAGGCTTAAGCTTTGCAATTTCAGCTAAAGCTTAATGAAAGTTTCCGTCTTATAGCTATTTCAGTTAACGAGTTATAACTAAATCTGTAACTTGGGGAACTACCGGGTTTAGAAGACAGAAGACTTACTATTTTTGCAAATTTTAAACGGTGTTCTTAAATAAGATAGATTTCGCTTCATTTCTATATAAACCTACAATTTGTAGCTATTCTAACTTAAAATCTATCAATAGCTAAAAATAATATAACAAGTACGTTCGCAAAAAACCTTCTGGGAATCTTGTTTTCGAAATAAAATGCGAGAATTAAATTACACAGACTTAAACTATGCAGTTTTAGCTAAAGCTTAACGAAAGTTTCCGACATATAGCTAATACAGTTACCGAGCTATAACTAAATCTGTAACTTGTGAAACAACCGGGTTTAGAAGACAGAATACTTGCGATTTTTGCAAATTTTAAACCGTATTCTTAAATTAGATAGGTGTAGCTTCATTTCTATATAAATATGCAGTTTGTAACTATTCTAACTTAAAATCTATCAATAGTTAAAAACAATATAACAAATACGTTCGCAAAAAACCTTTTGGGAATCTTGTTTACACATTAAAATGCGAGAATTAAATTACGCAGACTTAAGCTATGCAGTTTTACCTAAAGCTTAACGAAATTTTCCGGCATATAGCTATTTCAGTTACTGAGATATCTAAATTTGTAACTTGTGGAACAACCGGATTTAAAAGACAGAATACTTACGATTCTTGCAAATTTCAAACGGTGTTCTTAAATTAGATAGATTTGGCCTCATTTCTATATAAATATGCAATTTGTAACTATTCTAACTTAAAATCTATCAATAGTAAAAACAATGCAACAAATACGTTCGCAAAAAACCTTCTGAGAATCTTGTTTACGCATTGAAATGCGAGAATTAAATTACACAGACTTAAGTTTTAGCTAAAGTTTAACGAAAGTTTCCGGCATATAGCTATTTCAGTTACCGAGTTATAACTAAATCTGTAATTTGTGTAACAACTGGGTTTAGAAGATAGAATACTTACGATTTTTGCAAATTTCAAACGGTGTCCTTAAATTAGATAAATTTAGCTTTATTTCTATATAAATATACAATTTGTAACTATTCTAACTTAGAATCTATCAATAGTTAAAAACAACATAACAAATACGTTCGCAAAAAGCCTTCTGGGAATCTTGTTTTCGCATTAAAATGCAAAAATTAAATTACACAGACTTAAGCTATGCAGTTTCCGCTAAAGCTTAACGAAAGTTTCCGGCATATAGCTATTTCAGTTACCAAGTTATAACTAAATTTGTAACTCGTGGAACAACCGGGTTTAGAAGACAGAATAATCACGATTTCTGCAAATTTCAAACGGTATTCTTAAATTAGATAGATTTAGCTTCATTTCTATATAAATATGCAATTTGTAACTATTCTAACTTAGAATCTATCAATAGTTAAAAACAACATAACAAATACGTTCGCAAAAAACCTTCTGGGAATCTTGTTTTCGCATTAAAATGCAAAAATTAAATTACACAGACTTAAGCTATGCAGTTTCCGCTAATACTTAACGAAAGTTTCCGGCATATAGCTGAGATAGTTATCGAGTTATAACTAAATGTGTAACTTGTGGAACAACCGGGTTTAGAAGACAGAAGACTTACTATTTTTGCAAATTTCAAACGGTATTCTTAAATTAAAAAGATTTGGCTTCATTTCTATATAAATTTGCAATTTGTAACTATTCTAACTTAAAATCCATCAATAGTTAAAAGCAATATAAAAAATACGTTCGCAAAAAACCTTCTGGGAATCATGTTTTCGCATTAAAATGCGAGAATTAAATTGCACAGACTTAAGCTATGCAGTTTTAGCTAAAGCTTAATGAAAGTTTTAGGCATATAGCTATTTCAGTTACCGAGTTATAACTAAATTTGTAACTTGTGGAACAACCGGGCTTAGAAGACAGAATACTTACGATTTTTGCAATTTTCAAACGGTATTCTTAAATTAACTAGATTTAGCTTCATTTCTATATAACTATGCAATTTGTAACTATTTTAACTTAAAATCTATCAATAGTTAAAAGCAATATAACAAATACGTTCGCAAAAAACCTTCTGGGAATCTTGTTTTCGAATTAAAATGCAAGAATTAAATTACACACACTTAAGCTATGCAGCTTTAGCTAAAGGCTTACGAAAGTTTCCGGCATATAACTATTTCAGTTACCGAGTTATGACTAAAACTGTAACTTGAGGGCCGAACCGGGCTGTGCCGAGTCGGGAGATTGTAATTTACACGTCGTTTATAAACTACCCGCCAGCAATAACTTCGTCTCCGTTTTGAAAATTAATTTAGTCTAGCCTGTTTAATCTTGTTTGGCTAGTCTAGTCTATCTAGTCTTGTCTGTTTAGTTTTGTCTGTCTAGTCTAGTCTGTCTAGTCTAGTCTGTCTAGTCTTGTCTGTCTAGTCTTGTCTGTCTAGTCTTGTCTGTCTAGTCTTGTCTGTCTAGTCTTGTCTGTCTAGTCTTGTCTGTCTAGTCTTGTCTGTCTAGTCTTGTCTGTCTAGTCTTGTCTGTCTAGTCTTGTCTGTCTAGTCTTGTCTGTCTAGTCTTGTCTGTCTAGTCTTGTCTGTCTAGTCTTGTCTGTCTAGTCTTGTCTGTCTAGTCTTGTCTGTCTAGTCTTGTCTGTCTAGTCTTGTCTGTCTAGTCTTGTCTGTCTAGTCTTGTCTGTCTAGTCTTGTCTGTCTAGTCTTGTCTGTCTAGTCTTGTCTGTCTAGTCTTGTCTGTCTAGTCTTGTCTGTCTAGTCTTGTCTGTCTAGTCTTGTCTGTCTAGTCTTGTCTGTCTAGTCTTGTCTGTCTAGTCTTGTCTGTCTAGTCTTGTCTGTCTAGTCTTGTCTGTCTAGTCTTGTCTGTCTAGTCTTGTCTGTCTAGTCTTGTCTGTCTAGTCTTGTCTGTCTAGTCTTGTCTGTCTAGTCTTGTCTGTCTAGTCTTGTCTGTCTAGTCTTGTCTGTCTAGTCTTGTCTGTCTAGTCTTGTCTGTCTAGTCTTGTCTGTCTAGTCTTGTCTGTCTAGTCTTGTCTGTCTAGTCTTGTCTGTCTAGTCTTGTCTGTCTAGTCTTGTCTGTCTAGTCTTGTCTGTCTAGTCTTGTCTGTCTAGTCTTGTCTGTCTAGTCTTGTCTGTCTAGTCTTGTCTGTCTAGTCTTGTCTGTCTAGTCTTGTCTGTCTAGTCTTGTCTGTCTAGTCTTGTCTGTCTAGTCTTGTCTGTCTAGTCTTGTCTGTCTAGTCTTGTCTGTCTAGTCTTGTCTGTCTAGTCTTGTCTGTCTAGTCTTGTCTGTCTAGTCTTGTCTGTCTAGTCTTGTCTGTCTAGTCTTGTCTGTCTAGTCTTGTCTGTCTAGTCTTGTCTGTCTAGTCTTGTCTGTCTAGTCTTGTCTGTCTAGTCTTGTCTGTCTAGTCTTGTCTGTCTAGTCTTGTCTGTCTAGTCTTGTCTGTCTAGTCTTGTCTGTCTAGTCTTGTCTGTCTAGTCTTGTCTGTCTAGTCTTGTCTGTCTAGTCTTGTCTGTCTAGTCTTGTCTGTCTAGTCTTGTCTGTCTAGTCTTGTCTGTCTAGTCTTGTCTGTCTAGTCTTGTCTGTCTAGTCTTGTCTGTCTAGTCTTGTCTGTCTAGTCTTGTCTGTCTAGTCTTGTCGGTCATGTATTAATTGGTTTACTAATTAATCTTACTTCGATGAAGGCGAAGCCAATGCCGACTCCGATCAAGGCATTGGAGTTGGACTTGATGCCCATTTCCATTTTGTCTAGACAGCCGACGGTTGACAGATACTTTTTGTTGGACGCGTTTGTGGTGCAATAGGCGCTCTGAGATTCGACGTTTTCTGCGAATTCTCTGCAGCAGCTGACCGGTAGCGAGTTTCCCCAATCGCTCGGACCCTTGACCCCGCAACACATCATCTGCAAGGAAAAAAAAATTGCCGAAAGGAGCAATTTTCGTCGCGAATTTACCTTCGACTGGACGCTGTCCCACGTGGTCTTGTGCTTCTCGTCCGTGGAATATTTTTGCAAGGATTCTTGGAACTTGTCGCTCGGGAGTTCGCCGTTTACAACGGCGGCCGCGATGCCCGCCGCCAATTCTACTATGAATATTATCAGCAGGAAAACTGCAAACTGCAAGCAATAATCGGTAAAAAGTGCCAACTTGCGTGACGAACAAACAATGTAGTTTATTACATTGTTTGTTCGGCACACAATGGTCTAACAATGTTAATTTAAAAAATCTAATGCTGTTTGGACAAAGAAACTTATTGAGTTTATTTTGTCATTATACAAGGCTTTATGGTTAAAGCAAGGCGAGACAAGGCTAATAATTAATCACTTACATATGAAGTAAACATAGCATAGGAGGTAAACATAGAAAGTTAAAATAATTGGAGCTAATGAGCTCAATGTTTGCTTATCGTGGCTAGCACTACATGTAATTGGCTTTTTATTTGCGTTTCGTGTATGTGTATCAACTTATTGATTAATTGCAGTTGTGAGAAAATTGAAAAATTTAAGCAGAGTTAAATTTTGGCTTCTTCGCCTAGTCCACTACCGAGCTTCTCCGCATACACCAACGAACCCTCACCAGCAACGAAAACACCTCCGCCTCTGTTTCTCTCTCCAATTTTTCTGTTTCCAATTTATCTGTTTCCGTTGCTCCCTCATTGTCGTTTTCTTTGTTGAAAGAGAGGTTGTGTTTCAGGAGCATGCTTAATTGTGATAATGCGCTTGAGCAACATCTTCCCGCGCCAGAACAAGCTTGCCTGGTGGTAGCCTAAGAAAAGATCATCAAAACTCATTACAAGTTTTCACTCTCTATCTGTTTATCTCTTTTACATAAACAACATTTCCGTTGCTCTTGTAGAATCGTAACTTTCATTTAATATTAACTGCAAGATTCAAACTTTATCCCTCAATAACTGAACTACTTGCAAACTGCAAATTTATTTAGAAATTAAGACCAATCCAGGAATTTCTTTTGAAATCACTAAAAATCTTTTCCAACCGTTTTTTTCACAAGTTACAAATTTAGTTATAACTCGGTAACTATAATAGTTACATACCGGAAACTTTCATTGAGCTTTAGCTAAAACTGCGCAGCTTAAGTCTGTGTAATTTAATTCTCGCATTTTAATGCGTAAACAAGATTCCCAGAAGGTTTTTTGCGAACGTATTTGTTATATTGCTTTTAACTATTGATAGATTTTAAGTTAGAATAGTTACAAATTGCAGATTTATATAGAAATGAAGCTAAATCTATCTAATTTAAAAATACTGTTTGAAATTTGCAAAAATCTTAAGTATTCTGTCTTTTAAACACGGTTGTTCCACAAGTTACAGATTTAGTTATAACTTGGTAACTATAATAGTTACATGCCCGAAACTTTCATTGAGCTTTAGCTAAAACTGCGTAGCTTAAGTCTGTGTAATTCAATTCGCGCATTTTAATGCGTAAACAAGATTCCCAGAAGTTTTTTTGCGAACGTATTTGTTATATTGTTTTTAACTATTGATAGATTTTAAGTTAGAATAGTTACAAATTGCAGATTTATATAGAAATGAAGCTAAATCTATCTAATTTAAAAATACTGTTTGAAATTTGCAAAAATCTTAAGTATTCTGTCTTTTAAACACGGTTGTTCCACAAGTTACAGATTTAGTTATAACTCGGTAACTATAATAGTTACATGCCGGAAACTTTCATTGAGCTTTAGCTAAAACTACGCAGCTCAAGTCTGTGTAATTCAATTCGCGCATTTTAATGCGTAAACAAGATTCCCAGAAGGTTTTTTGCGAACGTATTTGTTATATTGCTTTTAACTATTGATAGATTTTAAGTTAGAATAGTTACAAATTGCAGATTTATATAGAAATGAAGCTAAATCTATCTAATTTAAAAATACTGTTTGAAATTTGCAAAAATATTAAGTATTCTGTCTTTTAAACACGGTTGTTCCACAAGTTACAGATTTAGTTATAACTCGGTAACTATAATAGTTACATGCCGGAAACTTTCATTGGGCTTTAGCTAAAACTGCGTAGCTTTAGTCTGTGTAATTTAATTCTCGCTTTTTAATGCGTAAATAAGATTCCCAGAAGGTTTTTTTGCGAAAGTATTTGTTATATTGCTTTTAACTATTGATAGATTTTAAGTTAGAATAGTTACAAATTGCTAATTTATATACAAATGAAGCTTAATCTATTTAATTTAAGAATACCGTTTGAAATTTGCAAAAATCGTAAGTATTCTGTCTTTTAAAACCGGTTGTTCCACAAATTGCAGATTTAGTTATAACTCGTTAAGTATAATAGTTACATGCCGGAAACTTTAACTAAATTTTAGCTAAAACTATGTAGTTTATAACTGTGTAATTTATGTTTTTCAGATTTTTTTGTAAAAGATATTCCCAGAAACTTTTCTTTCAACTTAACCAAATTATAGCTAATTTATTGACTAATTATATTTCCGGAGTTAAAATAGTTACAAATTTGAAATTTTCTGTTAACTACTTAACTTGAAATATTTTAGAAACTGAAACTAGTTTTGACTTTTTTTGAAAATCCTCCAGTTTGAAAATTCTTAAAATAAAGTTTGAATCTTTGCAATTCCAATTTTATTTTTGTTGAATGCATTATACCTCATGTTCTTACTTTCATATTCTACCTTCTACCTACCTATCTTCATGTTCTTATACCTAAGAATTTATTCTGTGTCAAATTTAAAGTTATGTTAACTTAAGTACAAGAAGATTTTTTTATAAAAAAAGAGAACTTATCGCCGGGAAATAGACAAACCTGAATTTTCCTCAACACTAATTTGCTACAATAATGTGCTACAAGAGCAATATCGTCAGTTATTCTTGAGCGAAGTGCACGAGTTCAGTTCTTCACATCATTAACTTGTCCCAGCTCAAACTTTTCCACCAGTTTCGCAATTGCTGGCCGAGGATCCAAAAATGCTTTAGTTTTGCGTTAGTGTGACCGCGAAATTTTCAGCATTTTTGTAGTGAATTTAAATAACTTCAACGCGTTGTTGAAGCGTATATCGCTCCATTTTTATTAATGGCATAGTTTCGACTTGTGATTTATCAAGTAGTTACAGGTTGACTCACGACGGCTGTTAAAATGACGGGCTATAGAAAATGAAACCTCTTATTGGAAGACCCTTTATAATGCCCATATTTTCCACTTTATAGGCCCAGAAACCCAGGTGTTATTTAAATTGGCGTTAATTAATTACACATTTAGCTTCTGGTACAACTCCGACCGACACTCGTTCCCGAGATCAAACCGATTTGTAGTTCTAACGTTGTAGACTACGAGGCCGACAGATTCAATACTCACTCAATGGTTCATTGCGTGAACATTGTGTTCGTTCATCATTCAATACTCACTGATGGCTCACTGGATGGTTGTCACCGTTACTAATCCATACTTACACTGAATTGATAAACACTTACCGTTATTAGCATACAATAGGATTCTAGGTAAGCTCCGAAACATCCGACAAAGGCCACTATGAAGATGATTACTCCAGTTACCACAAGCAGTATAGATGGTACCATAATTTCTCCTTCGTCGAAACTCTCGAAGTCGCTGGTCGAGCATAAGGCTAACGCCCCAACGGTTATTAATCCAATTCCAGATACCTAGACAGTTACACAAAAGGAGACAGAACAAGATTAATCACTAGACAAGACTAATTAGACTAGATAAAGATAGAATGACTACATTAGATAAAGAAGACTAGATAGAGAAGACTAGACAGAGAGGACTAGACAGTCTAGACATTCAAGTAGAAGGTGGACAAGCAGTAAGTACTAGTCAAGTTTAGTTTGTAGTGTGCGGAAATGTGCGTGCAAAAAGAGATTTGAGTGCTTAAAATCGATCCACTCAGGTCAAGAAAGTAAATTCTGGTTACACAGAACATTTAATCAATTAGTTTTGTCAGAGATTTGAATATATTAAACAGGCTAGTCTAGACAGATACGACTAGACGGACAAGACTAGACAAGACTAGACAAGACTAGACAGACAAGACTAGACAGACAAGACTAGACAGACAAGACTAGACAAACAAGACTAGACAGACAAGACTAGACAGACAAGTCTAGACAGACAAGACTAGACAGACAAGACTAGACAGACAAGACTAGACAGACAAGACTAGACAGACAAGACTAGACAGACAAGACTAGACAGACAAGACTAGACAGACAAGACTAGACAGACAAGACTAGACAGACAAGACTAGACAGACAAGACTAGACAGACAAAACTAGACAGACAAGACTAGACAGACAAGACTAGACAGACAAGACTAGACAGACAAGACTAGACAGACAAGACCAGACA
Source organism: Phosphuga atrata (assembly GCA_944588485.1). NCBI lineage: Eukaryota > Metazoa > Arthropoda > Insecta > Coleoptera > Silphidae > Phosphuga > Phosphuga atrata. The sequence goes on along the minus strand of OX155902.1, from coordinate 64,361,580 downwards.
GACAAGACCAGACAGACAAGACCAGACAGACAAGACTAGACAGACAAGACTAGACATACAAGACTAGACAGACAAGACTAGACAGACAAGACTAGACAGACAAGACTAGACAGACAAGACTAGACAGACAAGACTAGACAGACAAAACTAGACAGACAAGACTAGACAGACAAGACTAGACAGACAAGACTAGACAGACAAGACTAGACAGACAAGACTAGACAGACAAGACTAGACAGACAAGACTAGACAGACAAGACTAGACAGACAAGACTAGACAGACAAGACTAGACAGACAAGACTAGACAGACAAGACTAGACAGACAAGACTAGACAGACAAGACTAGACAGACAAGACTAGACAGACAAGACTAGACAGACAAGACTAGACAGACAAGACTAGACAGACAAGACTAGACAGACAAGACTAGACAGACAAGACTAGACAGACAAGACTAGACAGACAAGACTAGACAGACAAGACTAGACAGACAAGACTAGACAGACAAGACTAGACAGACAAGACTAGACAGACAAGACTAGACAGACAAGACTAGACAGACAAGACTAGACAGACAAGACTAGACAGACAAGACTAGACAGACAAGACTAGACAGACAAGACTAGACAGACAAGACTAGACAAGACTAGACAGACAAGACTAGACAGACAAGACTAGACAGACAAGACTAGACAGACAAGACTAGACAGACAAGACTAGACAGACAAGACTAGACAGACAAGACTAGACAGACAAGACTAGACAGACAAGACTAGACAGACAAGACTAGACAGACAAGACTAGACAGACAAGACTAGACAGACAAGACTAGACAGACAAGACTAGACAGACAAGACTAGACAGACAAGACTAGACAGACAAGACTAGACAGACAAGACTAGACAGACAAGACTAGACAGACAAGACTAGACAGACAAGACTAGACAGACAAGACTAGACAGACAAGACTAGACAGACAAGACTAGACAGACAAGACTAGACAGACAAGACTAGACAGACAAGACTAGACAGACAAGACTAGACAGACAAGACTAGACAGACAAGACTAGACAGACAAGACTAGACAGACAAGACTAGGCAGACAAGACTAGACAGACAAGACTAGACAGACAAGACTAGACAGACAAGACTAGACAGACAAGGCTAGACAGACAAGACTAGACAGACAAGACTAGACAGACAAGACTAGACAGACAAGACTAGACAGACAAGACTAGACAGACAAGACTAGACTGACAAGACTAGACAGACAAGACTAGACAGACAAGACTAGACAGACAAGACTAGACAGACAAGACTAGACAGACAAGACTATACAGACAAGACTAGACAGACAAGACTAGACAGACAAGACTAGACAGACAAGACTAGACAGACAAGACTAGACAGACAAGACTAGACAGACAAGACTAGACAGACAAGACTAGACAGACAAGACTAGACAGACAAGACTAGACAGACAAGCCTAGACAGACAAGCCTAGACAGACAAGCCTAGACAGACAAGACTAGACAGACAAGACTAGACAGACAAGACTAGACAGACAAGCCTAGACAGACAAGACTAGACAGACAAGACTAGACAGACAAGCCTAGACAGACAAGCCTAGACAGACAAGACTAGACAGACAAGACTAGACAGACAAGCCTAGACATACAAGACTAGACAGACAAGACTAGACAGACAAGCCTAGACAGACAAGCCTAGACAGACAAGACTAGACAGACAAGACTAGACAGACAAGCCTAGACAGACAAGACTAGACAGACAAGACTAGACAGACAAGACTAGACAGACAAGCCTAGACAGACAAGACTAGACAGACAAGACTAGACAGACAAGACTAGACAGACAAGACTAGACAGACAAGACTAGACAGACAAGACTAGACAGACAAGACTAGACAGACAAGACTAGACAGACAAGATTAGACAGACAAGACTAGACAGACAAGACCAGACAGACAAGACTAGACAGACAAGACTAGACAGACAAGACTAGACAGACAAGACTAGACAGACAAGACTAGACAGACAAGACTAGACAGACAAGACTAGACAGACAAGACTAGACAGACAAGACTAGACAGACAAGACTAGACAGACAAGACTAGACAGACAAGACTAGACAGACAAGACTAGACAGACAAGACTAGACAGACAAGACTAGACAGACAAGACTAGACAGACAAGACTAGACAGACAAGACTAGACAGACAAGACTAGACAGACAAGACTAGACAGACAAGACTAGACAGACAAGACTAGACAGACAAGACTAGACAGACAAGACTAGACAGACAAGACTAGACAGACAAGACTAGACAGACAAGACTAGACAGACAAGACTAGACAGACAAGACTAGACAGACAAGACTAGACAGACAAGACTAGACAGACAAGACTAGACAGACAAGACTAGACAGACAAGACTAGACAGACAAGACTAGACAGACAAGACTAGACAGACAAGACTAGACAGACAAGACTAGACAGACAAGACTAGACAGACAAGACTAGACAGACAAGACTAGACAGACAAGACTAGACAGACAAGACTAGACAGACAAGACTAGACAGACAAGACTAGACAGACAAGACTAGACAGACAAGACTAGACAGACAAGACTAGACAGACAAGACTAGACAGACAAGACTAGACAGACAAGACTAGACAGACAAGACTAGACAGACAAGACTAGACAGACAAGACTAGACAGACAAGACTAGACAGACAAGACTAGACAGACAAGACTAGACAGACAAGACTAGACAGACAAGACTAGACAGACAAGACTAGACAGACAAGACTAGACAGACAAGACTAGACAGACAAGACTAGACAGACAAGACTAGACAGACAAGACTAGACAGACAAGACTAGACAGACAAGACTAGACAGACAAGACTAGACAGACAAGACTAGACAGACAAGACTAGACAGACAAGACTAGACAGACAAGACTAGACAGACAAGACTAGACAGACAAGACTAGACAGACAAGACTAGACAGACAAGACTAGACAGACAAGACTAGACAGACAAGACTAGACAGACAAGACTAGACAGACAAGACTAGACAGACAAGACTAGACAGACAAGACTAGACAGACAAGACTAGACAGACAAGACTAGACAGACAAGACTAGACAGACAAGACTAGACAGACAAGACTAGACAGACAAGACTAGACAGACAAGACTAGACAGACAAGACTAGACAGACAAGACTAGACAGACAAGACTAGACAGACAAGACTAGACAGACAAGACTAGACAGACAAGACTAGACAGACAAGACTAGACAGACAAGACTAGACAGACAAGACTAGACAGACAAGACTAGACAGACAAGACTAGACAGACAAGACTAGACAGACAAGACTAGACAGACAAGACTAGACAGACAAGACTAGACAGACAAGACTAGACAGACAAGACTAGACAGACAAGACTAGACAGACAAGACTAGACAGACAAGACTAGACAGACAAGACTAGACAGACAAGACTAGACAGACAAGACTAGACAGACAAGACTAGACAGACAAGACTAGACAGACAAGACTAGACAGACAAGACTAGACAGACAAGACTAGACAGACAAGACTAGACAGACAAGACTAGACAGACAAGACTAGACAGACAAGACTAGACAGACAAGACTAGACAGACAAGACTAGACAGACAAGACTAGACAGACAAGACTAGACAGACAAGACTAGACAGACAAGACTAGACAGACAAGACTAGACAGACAAGACTAGACAGACAAGACTAGACAGACAAGACTAGACAGACAAGACTAGACAGACAAGACTAGACAGACAAGACTAGACAGACAAGACTAGACAGACAAGACTAGACAGACAAGACTAGACAGACAAGACTAGACAGACAAGACTAGACAGACAAGACTAGACAGACAAGACTAGACAGACAAGACTAGACAGACAAGACTAGACAGACAAGACTAGACAGACAAGACTAGACAGACAAGACTAGACAGACAAGACTAGACAGACAAGACTAGACAGACAAGACTAGACAGACAAGACTAGACAGACAAGACTAGACAGACAAGACTAGACAGACAAGACTAGACAGACAAGACTAGACAGACAAGACTAGACAGACAAGACTAGACAGACAAGACTAGACAGACAAGACTAGACAGACAAGACTAGACAGACAAGACTAGACAGACAAGACTAGACAGACAAGACTAGACAGACAAGACTAGACAGACAAGACTAGACAGACAAGACTAGACAGACAAGACTAGACAGACAAGACTAGACAGACAAGACTAGACAGACAAGACTAGACAGACAAGACTAGACAGACAAGACTAGACAGACAAGACTAGACAGACAAGACTAGACAGACAAGACTAGACAGACAAGACTAGACAGACAAGACTAGACAGACAAGACTAGACAGACAAGACTAGACAGACAAGACTAGACAGACAAGACTAGACAGACAAGACTAGACAGACAAGACTAGACAGACAAGACTAGACAGACAAGACTAGACAGACAAGACTAGACAGACAAGACTAGACAGACAAGACTAGACAGACAAGACTAGACAGACAAGACTAGACAGACAAGACTAGACAGACAAGACTAGACAGACAAGACTAGACAGACAAGACTAGACAGACAAGACTAGACAGACAAGACTAGACAGACAATACTAGACAGACAAGACTAGACAGACAAGACTAGACAGACAAGACTAGACAGACAAGACTAGACAGACAAGACTAGACAGACAAGACTAGACAGACAAGACTAGACAGACAAGACTAGACAGACAAGACTAGACAGACAAGACTAGACAGACAAGACTAGACAGACAAGACTAGACAGACAAGACTAGACAGACAAGACTAGACAGACAAGACTAGACAGACAAGACTAGACAGACAAGACTAGACAGACAAGACTAGACAGACAAGACTAGACAGACAAGACTAGACAGACAAGACTAGACAGACAAGACTAGACAGACAAGACTAGACAGACAAGACTAGACAGACAAGACTAGACAGACAAGACTAGACAGACAAGACTAGACAGACAAGACTAGACAGACAAGACTAGACAGACAAGACAGACAAGACTAGACAGACAAGACTAGACAGACAAGACTATACAGACAAGACTAGACAGACAAGACTAGACAGACAAGACTAGACAGACAAGACTAGACAGACAAGACTAGACAGACGAGACTAGACGGACAAGACTAGTCTGTCTAGTCTTGTCTGTCTAGTTTGTCTAGTCTTGTCTGTCTAGTCTGTCTAGTCTGTCTAGTCCGTCTAGTCCGCCTAGTCCGTCTAGTCCGACTAGTCCGTCTACCCCGTCTAGTCCGTCTAGTCTGTCTACACTATTAGTAATATACCAAATATAACTTACTGCGAAGATGAAATTAAATCCAAATATTATATATTTGATACAGCTTATTCCACAAGACTGCATTTTACTGATAGTCTGTCGCAGTTTGGTCTAAATCTCGCTAGCACTCTTTATGTTGTGGAATCCAAGTGGTAACTCTTTTGCGTTGAGAAACGCGCCAAGGATAGAAGCGGTTCCGGATGGCGATTGGTCCGCAGTGTTGTCAACTCGATGTGCGATTGGTGCGTCGGATTACAACAAAGTGTCGCCTGGGCGATTCATTGTTTAAACGGGAATTTATTCGGGAGAGAATTGATTGCGGCGATAACAATTAGTTTAGTAAACATTGGGTTGTTTGTCGTATTTATTCGAAACAACCGAAAATTAGTAAACTAATTAGATTACATAACAAATATTCTATTTATTCTTAACCCTTAACCACCTGCAATACGTCTCAGGTGAGAAAATTACTGCTTCTTTGGGTCTGAGAGACGTGTCAGGTGGTTAGGTGTTAAAACCTAGCTACTAGATTATGTAGATTTTATTCTAAAAAGTTACCAACCAAATTATCTTGATTAAACCAAGAATAATTTAGTCTCTAGTCTTGTAGCCGTTAACAGATTTGACAAAATCGGCGATTTGATTATTCATGAGGATTATTAATAGGACAAAATGTGTTTTGTTGACAAAGTCCATTCACTTGCGTTCAGCTTGCATGGACAGTTTGCATTATAAATGACGCAGTATATAGACTGGATTGTGTTTCCCTTTCGAACTAATTGCTGCAACGTTAATAAATAGATTATCGCTTTGTAGCTACAAAACTACACGATCTTGATAAGCAGTCGTGATGGAATTACTTTCCTAACTTTTATAGACAACAAGTTTTGCATCAATATAGATTCTATATTAGTTAGAGACAAAACTGAAACGATAAAATTAAGTTTCGGTTTATGCAACATTTAGTAGTCTGAAAGCAGATTTTAGTCTGAGATCTTTAGTCTGATAGGTAAAACCGCTACATTTTTAAATGCCGCCAATCTACACCTAAAATTTTTATGATAAGTCATAAAATAAAACATATTATTTAAAATTAAAACATTTTTAAAACTCAAAATACTTTATTTTTTAACCCCGGTTAGATTAGGTTGCCCGCGGCGAAGCGGACAGATAAATCAAGACAACATACGCGCGGCAGCGTGAACTCTCGATCCAATATGAGCCAAAGTGGCAATGACCGTTGGTTTAACTCCGGTTAGATTAGGTTGCCCGCCGCGAACTCTCGATCCAATATATAGCGGTGGTGGCGTTAATACGTAAGTACCGTAGAAGTTGAGACGTATAGATTATAAGAGACCATATTTTGACGTTGATAAAGCGACATAATAATTTATATAGTGGTGGGGTGATTGAGGGGGTGGATAGGGGGTGGGGTGATTGAGGGGGTTGCTTTTGGGTGGAAACTTTTTGAAAAAAAAACGAATCGAAAAACCTGTGCAAATTTTCAAATCTCAAATTCAATGAAAAAGGGTATCCAAGGTCAATAAATAAAGGTTGACGACAAAAAAGTTGGGGTAATATATAGAATACTCCCCTTCATTGAAACTTAGGCTTGTGTAATTTTACCTGGTGTAACTGTTGTTAATAGTCTTTGGCTCTGTTCAACTAAGATCGGAAAGCAAGAATGAAGCTTCCAAATTGCTTGGTTCAATAAATATTCGTTGTGTTTGTTGTCCTAAAAATTGACACATTTGACGCAACGGCTCATAAATTTCCGGTCACGTGACAGAAAGTGTGCGTATGCAATCATATCGGTGTTGCCACTTTTAATTTTTCTTACAGCAAAATTGAAAAAAAGAAAAACAGGCGTTCTGAACGAAAAATCCTCAGAAAAATCTCTGGACCCCAGCACGATCCGCCCACAAATCGGTTTCGCATTAGAACGAATGTCGAGGTGCAAGAGCTTTACAACGACGGCGATATTGTCCAAGAGATTAAATCACAACGACTAAGATGGGCAGGTCACGTACACAGGCTTGATGACTAAAGACTTGTAAGGTGGGTGTGGGAAGAGGTTCCAACAGGAAAGAGACAGGAAAGATGGATATGAAAGATGGAGGAAAGATGATTCCTTTTGACCACAGATTGATGGAAGATCATATTAAGTGGAAAAAAGTAGTGCAGTCAGCCAAGACATACCCAGGGTTGTAGAGCTAGAATAAATAATTAAAATAATAATAAAATTGAGAAATATTGATCAACGCTGTCGTGCGTACGTAGATTTCAATCACTATTTCTCAATTTTGTTGCAAGGAAAGTAAAAGTGGCAAGGACTGTTGGTTAAAGCCAGGTTAGATTAGATTGCACACCACGAAGCGGCAGATTAATAAAGACCACATACGCGCGGCAGCGGAAAGTCTCGATCCAAAATAGGATAATGTTGCAATGAATGTTGGTTTAACGCAGGTTAGATTCGGTTGCACACCGCGAAGCGGCAGATGAAACAAGGCCACATACGCGCGGCAGCGCAATCTCTCGATCCAAAATAGGATAATAAAGCAAGGACTGTTGGTTCAACCTAGGTTAGATTAGGTTACATACCGCGAAGCGGCAGATTAATCAAGACCACATACGCGCGGCAGCGGAAAGTCTCGATCCAAAATAGGATAATGTTGCAATGAATGTTGGTTTAACGCAGGTTAGATTCGGTTGCACACCGCGAAGCGGCAGATGAAACAAGGCCACATACGCGCGGCAGCGCAATCTCTCGATCCAAAATAGGATAATAAAGCAAGGACTGTTGGTTCAACCTAGGTTAGATTAGGTTACATACCGCGAAGCGGCAGATTAATCAAGACCACATACGCGCGGCAGCGGAAAGTCTCGATCCAAAATAGGATAATGTTGCAATGAATGTTGGTTTAACGCAGGTTAGATTCGGTTGCACACCGCGAAGCGGCAGATGAAACAAGGCCACATACGCGCGGCAGCGCAATCTCTTGATCCAAAATAGGATAATGAAGCAAGGACTGTTGGTTCAACCTAGGTTAAATTAGATTTCATACCGCTAAGCGGCAGATAAATGAAGACTACATGTTCGCGGCAGCGCGAACGCTCGATCTAAAGCAGCGATTCTCAAAGTGGGCGATATCGCACCCCAGTGGGCGATGACATCGTTTTGGGGGTCGCTAAGTAGCCCGGAAGCAATATAGGAGGTGGTAGGAAAAATTGTTACTTTTTAAAAACATTTTGGCTCGTCCTAAATTTTATTAATTCTAGTCTAGCCTTGCCCAAATCTCATGGAAATTCAGGAAACTCTAGAAGTATCTGATGAACATATTCTAGTATTCACAAATCATTTGGACCAGTTACATAATGACATGAAAAGAGATTCAAAGATTTGTTTGATTTGGAAGTTTCCGATTAGATAATAACACTATTTTCATGTGATGAACACGCAGGTCCAGTCTTTGAAAAAGAGTTAGTCAGGTTGCAGAATGATATCAAGTTCATATGAAGAATTTTGGTTGCATTGATTGCATCCATCTTCGTGGAAAGTCGCGAAGAAATTATTAATAGCTTTTCCAACATTATACTTAGTGTTACTCGAGTTAGGAAATAGACTGGAGATTTTTAAACTTAAAAAGTGTGTTTAAACCTCACGAACATTGAGTTCTCAAACTCAATTAGATAAATTGAAATAAACATCAATCTTATCCTTCAGATTTGGGGGCGTTATTAACTTTAGCAAATCACAGGTGGGCGATGAGACAAATAAGTTTGAGAAACACTGATCTAAAGGATCTCATAGACCGGTGCGGAAGTTTCGCTATCGTGACCGGTGCGTTATCGCGGCGGACCAATTGACGTGGCGGCTTATGTACATGTTCAGATCAACAAGTGCGATTTCCGGCATAGTCGCGGTAATGCAGCGTTGCACGACAAGTACGCTGCATGCGCGGTTACTTTCGCTGCCGCTAAGTTTTGAATTGGCGATTACAGAGAAGTTGATTGATAAATTTAAAAAATATCCTATATTGTATCCTATATTGTGAAAAAAGGTGGGTAAAAAAAGGTGGGTAAGGGGTGACGGCAAAAACCACCAAAAAAGTCCGACCCAAATGTCAACCTCTCCTGCACGCGGTGCCCGCCGCTAGATAACGAACGAGGCTCTGGCGACCGAGTCATGGCGGTATAACCATTCCATCGAGAAGTAAGGAAATGTATTTCTCAAACTCGCCAACACGCTTGGCAAGCGCGGCGTTTAAATGCCAAACCCCTCTAACAAATGAATGGCAACTTATAACGTAAATACACCCCAGGTGAGTAGGGCTAGCCCAAAACCTCACCCTGATAAGTCAGGCTGTCTCATGGATTCTGGGGGAGACAAAAAGTTAACAAAAACACAAATAAACAAGACCAAAGGCAAAATACACAACCTAAACATTGCCACATATAACGCAAGAACACTAGCAACCGATGAGAGGCTCATTGAAATGGAAGAAGAGCTGAGGCGAATAAATTGGGATATAGTGGGAGTGAGTGAAGTAAGAAGGCGTGGAGAAGAATGGAGAACACTTAAGTCGGGAAATATATTCTATCATGCCGGAGAAGCAGACAAATCCATAGGCGGCGTAGGTTTCCTCATAAACAAAAAGCATGCAAAAAACATCATATGCATAAAGAGTATATCCACAAGAGTAATATATCTAATACTCAAACTAAACTCCAAATATAGTATAAAAATTATACAAGCTTACGCACCCTCCATCGAGTATGAAGACGAAATAGTAGAAAGTTTCTATGAAGACATTTCCCAGGCGAAGAGTGAATCACCTACCCACTTTACAGTGGTAGGAGGTGATTTTAATGCTAAGATAGGCAAGAAGCTGGATGCAGCGGAGATAGTGATCGGAAACCATGGAACAGGGGACCGGAACGATCGGGGAGAAATGCTTATGAACTTCCTAAAAATGTAAAACCTATACTTGATGAACAGCTTCTTTTACAAAAAAGAACATCGCAGATGGACCTGGGCGAGTCCAAATGGAAACACAAGAAATGAGATTGATTTTATAATAACTGACAAAAAGCTTATCGTCAACGACGTCACTGTATTAAATAGTTTCACAACAGGAAGCGACCATAGAATGGTAAGGGCAAAAATAACCCTAAACCTAAGTAAAGAAAGACGTAAGCTGGTAACAAAGAAAAGACAGGCAGGTTGGACAACACCAGAACAAGTTCACAAATATGTAGAAATGATAACTACCAACTTGGAAACTACACAGTTTGAATATAGGCACAAAACAACAGACGAAATAAATAACAAAATCGTCGAAGCTATAAATGAAGCAACAAAGACATACTGTAAGCCAAATAAATTGCATCATGCAAAGTCGTGAGCAGGATAGGTAAGAGCAAACCACGGTGGTGGGCGCCGTTTATAAGCTCCCTAAGAAAGGAAAGCAGGAGGCTGTTCAACGAGGCAAAAAGCACCAATGAGTGGACTGCCTATAAGAACAGCCTACGGAATTTCTAAACGGAGGTTAGGAAGGCCAAAAGGTCATCCTTTGCTCGGCTCTGCGAGCAAATAGAGTTTCCTCAGAAGCCAGCCGACTGCGAAAAATTTTATCTAAGGATCCGGCAGTCCAAAGCTTCATACAGAAGCAAGATGGAAACTGGACAACCTCATGCACAGAAACGCTGGAGCTACTCATGGATACACACTTTCCAGACAATGGAATAAGTGTAGTGGACTCCACCATAACTGCTACACCTCGGTATCTGGCTGACAGAATTGTAGGTGGAGATAAGCTAACCTGGAGCATCAAAAGCTTCAAACCATTTAAGTCACCTGGACCTGACGGGACCAGTCCAGTTGAGCTGCAAGAGGCCATAGATATAGTTACACCTTGGTTGGAGACTATGTTTAAGGCATGTATAAACCTCTCATACATCCCAAAAATATGGAGAGAGGTCGAAGCGGTCTTCATCCCAAAAGGAGGAAAGGCCTCACACACCTCCCCCAAAGACCTGAGACCAATCAGCTTATCATCGTTCCTGCTAAAGACACTTGAAAGACTGATTGACTTGCACATGAAGGAGGCATTACACCCTGAAATGCTGTCAATGTCTCAGCACGTATACACAAAGGGGAAATCCGTGGAAACAGCACTCCACGCCTTGGTAAACCAGATAGAGAGCTCGATGAGGCATAAGGAGTTCACGATGGTTGTCTTCCTCGATATAGAAGGGGCATTTAACAACGTGAAGCCTGAAGCCATAGAATCAGCCTTAACTGGACTAGCCATGGACAATGCTCTATGTCACCTGATCGGAAAAATGCTCCGTGAAAGGAACATTAGGGCCACAATGGGAGAATCCCACATAAGAAGGAAGGTGAGTAGGGGAACCCCACAAGGAGGCGTCCTCTCACCATTGCTTTGGAACATCACGCTAAATGAGCTGCTCCTCCAACTTAGGAAATCCGGCTGCAGGGTCGTCGCCTATGCGGATGACGTAGCAATAGCGGCCTCAGGGAAACACCTCAATACAATGTCGCAACTTGTTGAAGGGGCCCTATCGAAACTAGCGCAATGGTGCAAAAGGTGTGGCGTAGATGTCAACCCGGCGAAAACCGAGCTAGTCGTTTTCACAAGGAAACACAACCTCCCAGAACTCAGGCCCCCAATGCTAAAGGGCACTGAACTGACGATCAAGGAGAGCGCCAAGTACTTAGGTCTCATACTAGACCGAAAGTTATCTTGGAAGCTCAACATAAACGAAAGAGTACGGAAAGCAACGGTGGCGCTGTACTCTTGCAAGAGAGCGGTGGGGAAATCTTGGGGCCTCAACCCCAAGATTACCTTCTGGCTATACAGAGCTGTAGTTACACCAATACTCTACTACGGCGTTTTCATATGGTGGCCGGCACTTAATAAAAGAGTCCATCAAATGGCGCTTACAAAAGTGCAGAGAATGGCGGCGCTCATGATAACGGGAGCCATGAGAACGACGCCTACGAAAGCCTTGGAGACAATCCTGAACATAGCCCCGGTCGGTTTAATGGGCAAGCAACTTGCCATTAAGGCAGCACTTAGACTAAAGTCAGTGCGAATGTTGACATCGGACTATCGTGGACACGCCGGAATAATCAATGAATTTAAAGGGGTGCCCAAAAACATAGACCGATGTCTAGCAACACCTGCTTTTGGTAACAACTTCTCATACCACATACCCTCTAAAGAGGAGTGGATGGAAAAGAAAGAGGTACCAGCAGGTCACACGCAGGTCTTTACAGACGGCTCACGGAGGGAGGACAAAGTAGGCAGCGGAGTTTTCTCCAACGACCTCAACCTCAGAATTAGCTTACACCTGTCGGACTACTGCAGCGTTCTACAGGCGGAGGTAACCGCCATAAAAGGGGCAACGGAGTGGCTGATGGTAAATGGGGACCCTGGTGAACAGATCCACATTTACACCGATAGCCAAGCTGCTCTGGGGGCAGTTACTAGCGTGTGCACCAACTCAGCAGTGGTCTCTGGCTGTCGGAGAAACCTGAATGAGCTCGCAGCACACACAAACGTGAGACTCACGTGGGTACCAAGCCACAGCGGGATCTCAGGTAACGCAAAAGCGGATGAGCTTGCAAAGAACGGCACAAGCCTGCACTCAACCGAAATATTACAGGATATTGGTATTCCATTTGCCTCGTGCAAGGAGACCATAGCCGAAGTAACCTCGAACCTAGCGGAGCGAAGGTGGAGGGATGAAGAAACCTGCGAGGTAACCAGGCAAATATGGCCTCACCGAAACAGGAAAAGAAGCACCAACATCGTCTCTCTAAAAAGAAACGATATCAGACTGGCAGTGGGAGTCATCACGGGACACTGTCCCATTGGTAAGCACGCTGAGAGACTGAGCATAGCGTAGCGGGACTACTGCAGAGGCTGCCTGGACGAGGAGGAAGAGGAGAGTGTTCAGCATTACCTATGCCAATGCCCCTCTCTGACTGCAACACGATTGCTCTTCTTAGGCCGACCTTTCTTGGATGATCTCTCTGACCTCGCATCACTAGATGCGCAGACTCTCATGAGGTTCATCCACGGCTCGAAATGGTTTGACAAAATCCCCTGAGGAGTGTTGTACTGCAAGTACCGTGGTAACACAACGGGCCCATCTGAGGCCTATGTGAGCATTAGCTGCCACTTAAACCTAACCTAACCTAAGCCAAATAAAGAACAAATAAGCAAAATCAGCAAACATTCAAAAGAGCTTATGAAACTCAGAAGAGTGCTAAGACAAAACAGCGATAGAAACTCAAAACAACTAAGAGATTTAAGCAAGACAATTACAAATGACATCAAAAATGACATACGTCGATACAACACAGAACAAACGAAACTAGCTATTGAGAACAACAGAAGTATGAAGGTATTAAGAAGAAATATGTCAAATGGAAGAAAAGAAATCTTTAAACTAAGAAACAGCACGGGAACACTAACCACAAATAGAGACGATGTACTGAAAAGAGCGGAAGAATTTTACGCAACTCTCTACATGAGTCGGCTACAAGAACAACCAGCGGAACCGACACAAACACATACCGGGAAGGTCATAAATCAGGGGTCTGAAGATATGCCAAGTATATCGATAGCCGAAATTAAGAATGCTCTTGCAAAGATGAAGAACAACAAATCCCCGGGTGAAGATGGCATACATATCGAATCCATAAAACAAGGAGGAGACGCTCTACTACATGCCATAAAAGCACTATTCAACACCTGCTTAGAAGCATGTGCTACACCTGGCGAATGGAACAACGTCTCCACAGTTATTCTACATAAAAAAGGCGATATAACACAGCTCGGAAACTACAGACCGATAAGTTTGCTACCACATCTATATAAACTTTTCACCAAAGTAATCACCAAAAGGTTAGAAAATAAACTAGACTTCTACCAACCCAAAGAACAGGCTGGGTTTAGATCGGGATACGGGACAAATGACCATCTTCAGGCTATAAAAACTCTCATTGAAAAGTGTAATGAATATAATAAGCCCCTTGTCCTGATTTTCATAGATTTCGAAAAGGCGTTCGATACAGTTGAATAAAAGCTGCTCTAGACCAAGCACGAATAGACTATCGATATACAAAGCTAATTGAACATATTTACCGAAACGCTACAGCAAGTATAAGGCTACACGACAATACCAACAAATTTAAAATTGGCAGGGGAATTCGCCAAGGGGACACTATCTCCCCAAAACTATTTACCACGGTTCTCGAATATGCTTTTAAAATGGTATCTTGGGAACACCTAGGAATTACAGTGGATGGAGAAAAATTTAACCACCGCAGACGACATCGTCCTAATAGCCGACAATATCAAAGATGCAATAACTATGCTCAACGACCTAAAACAGTCAACGGAAAAAGTGGGCCTTAGGATGAATATGGGAAAAACAAAAGTTATGACCAACCTAGTGCTAAGCGATCAAATCAAAATAGATGATGCTAATATAGAAGAAGTAACTTCCTATATATACCTGGGGCATCAGATACGCATAGGCCGCGAAAACCAAACATGCGAAATACAGCGCCGCATAGGCTTAGGATGGGCAGCGTTTGGAAAACTAACTAACATCTTGAAGAGCGAACTACCAATGTGTCTCAAACGGAAAGTGTTCGAGCAATGTGTGATGCCGGTAATGACGTATGGGTCAGAGACTTTAACACTAACAAAGCGTTCCGCAGCAAAACTGCAGGTAACACAGAGGTCAATGGAACGGGCCATGCTATTACGAGACAGGGTACGAAACGAGGTCATCAGGGAAAGGACGGGTGTCTGCGACATTATAACACGCATCTCCGACATGAAATTATTCTTATTTCAAGTAATTGAAGATCTACACCACCCATCAGTATCTATTCAATTTGAACTAAGGGCAATCTCTGATAATAGTAGGTTTCCCTCAAATACTAATACTCGATATAACTTTAAAAGAGCTAATTTTGTCACACTGTATAGTGAACTGTGCAATATGGACTGGTCATTCTTAAGCAAATATACTGATGTGAATAAAGCTTTGGATATGTTTTATACGAATCTATACAACATTTTTAATAAATCGATCCCCCTTTCCCATAGTAGAAGATCTAAGTTCCCTGTATGGTTTACTTTTGAAATAAAAAGGATCTTAAAAACTAAGGCATATTATAGACAAAAATGGCTATCAAGTAAGAAACAAGTATATCATAATGAATTTAAAAGGCTCAGATCACTCACTAAACGGCAAATCAGTGAAACATATCAGTTGTATCTTAAAGAACTAGAAGAAAATATCAAATCAAATCCGACCGGATTATGGACTTATGCTCATATGAAACAAGGTACTACAAGAATACCTAGCAGAATTACCGATGAAAGTCAGGAGTATTCTACACCTAGTGATATCGTTAACGGTTTTGCCTCACTATTTTCTAAAAGTTATAAACCTGCTAACGCCACTAATTTGTCTGACAATCATAGTAATTGTCTGTCTTATACCTTAAACTCAATCTCAGAAAATGATTTAATAAGCATTATGGCGCGTTTACCTAATAAATTATCAGCTGGAGATGACTCTGTTCCTTCCTTCCTAATTAAAGATTGTAGATTCATATTTGCTAAGCCCCTTCATATTATTATAAATCTTGCTATTAGCACGTGCATGTTTCCTTCAAGGTGGAAGTTGGCTAAAATTACTCCGGTATATAAAAAGGGAGAAAAACATGTTCTGAGAAATTATCGTCCAATTGCTTTATTAAGTAATTTTTCAAAAATATTCGAGCAGGTTATTTATTCAACTATTTTAAAAAATGTTTATTCATTTATTTCTTCCAACCAACACGGTTTCATGCCAGGTAAATCTACAACAACCAATCTTGCATCATTCTCGCAATTTGTTTCGGAAGTGATAGATAACAGGGGTCAAGTAGACGTAGTATATACGGACTTTTCTCGAGCCTTCGATACCCTTGACCACGACATAATACTCATGAAACTTGCTGAACTTGGAGCTGCTCCAAGTCTACAACAGCTTATGAAATCATATTTATCTGATCGTCAAGCATACGTAGCTTTTCATGGTTTTCACTCGTACAAATTTTCAATGGATTCTGGTGTTCCGCAGGGTTCAAATTTGGGGCCGCTACTTTTTAATATTGTTATTAATTCCCTCTTAAAATCCTTAAACTGTCATGTACTGGCCTATGCAGATGACATCAAACTTTTTACAAGCGTCACTTCGCCAAATGATGTTATGTTTCTTCAACATAACATCAACAAATTAGTATCCTGGTGTGAAACTCATAAACTGTACCTTAATGTTGATAAATGCTGCTCCATGTCATATTCCCGGAAATCTAACCATTTCACAACATCATACACAGTGAATGAATTACAACTTAAATGCTGCGGGGAGATAAGGGATTTGGGCATCTTATTCACCTCTGATTTAAATTTTACTAGACATATAACTAATATTGCAATGTCTGCTTCCAGAATGTTAGGTTTTATTATGAGAATTTGTGCATCTTTCAGAGACATTGACCTCATAAAGTCATTGTATTTTGCATATGTAATAAGCAAACTTGAGTATGGGTGTCTTATTTGGTATCCATATTACATGAATCAGATAATGCCACTGGACCGTATTCACCGCAGATTCTTAAAGTATTTGTCGTACAGAGTAGATGGTGTCTATCCCGATCGCAGTGTGGATCAAAATATTCTCTTGGACCAACATGGTATCGCTTCGCTGGCCGCCCGAAGAGAAGAGCTTACTGCTAAGTTTTTATGGAAGATTCTTCATAATAAAGTGGATGCTTCATTTCTGTTGTCAAAAATAAACTTCCATATACCCAGGTCAAGTTCTAGGTATATTAACACATTTTACATCCCAGGGGCTCGTACCAATTGTCTTCGGCGGGCACCAGTAACTGTAATGTGTCAGAATGCGATGGCACGCTATAAAGATATTTTTTTTGACAAGTTATAACTTAAACCAATACATTTTCATTATTTATATATTGTTAAATTTATTGTTGTCTTGTAAATGGGGTTTCCTGTTGGGCAATAAAGTATATTATTATTATTATTATTATTATTATTATGAAATGGAGATGGGCAGGCCACGTTGCCAGACTTAGGGATGGCCGATGGACTAAACGGCTTTTGGAATGGAGACCCCGTGCCGATAAACGAAGTAGAGGTAGACCACCAACTCGATGGACCGATGACATCAAGAGGGTGTCACAAAACTGGATGAACAAAGCACAACATCGTGATGCCTGGAAAGAGTTAGAAGAGGCTTATGTCCTGCAGTGGAAGCAAACGGCTGGACAATGATGATGATGATGATGATTTTGAATTGGTAAAACCATACAACATTATAGATAATCAGATAAACTTAATAAAGACGGAACAAAGCTTGAATATATAAATATACTCAACCTTTCCGGAACTCTATAATACTAATGAAAGACATGATCTTACAAATCAAGGTTATTTTTATGGTTTTTGTTGAGTGCCACGAAGGTGGACTGAAAGCTATAGAATAACTGACAAATTTCATAAGAGATTTGTTTTTGGTAGTCCTAAAAAGACTCATTAGTATTATAGAGTTCCGGAAAGGTTGAGTATATTTATATATTCAAGCTTTGTTCCGTCTTTATTAAGTTTATGATGATGATTGTAAAAAAGAGGGGCTTCGCGGGAAGCGGGACAAGTTCGAGACATCTGGTCACCTTAATTTAGACAGTTTGAAAGAAACATGACTGGGGATTTAGTTAACCAAATATTTTGCCTTGGACCAAATTCTGTGTAATAGTAGTTGAATAGTGTAGTGTAGTGTAGTCAGTTATTTTATGTGGTGTTGTTAATGGTTAAATACAAGACTAATTGTACTACTGTTTAACTTGCTGTTTTTAGAATAAAATCGATTAGGGTTATGTTATCAGTCCTACGGAATCTTAATGGCCTTGTAATCCTTAATGTATAAATAAATGAATAAAAATAAATAAATAGAAAGGAAAAAGATTTCAATTGATATTTGTCGTAAATATTTCTAATTCAATCCATTTTTACATTGATTATATATTAAATAAATAAATAAATTTGTCTTGATAAAATACATTTGAAACTTTAACAATTCGTATAAGATTTAACGATCAATTAAACATTCTTCCCTATACAAACATTTACAACTTACTTATTTTTTTTTTGTTCAAGCGCTAAAAAAAGCCACAAAAGATTTTTTTTTGGTTGCAAATTACACAAAAGGCGTTTTTTTCAATTTTTATAGAAAATATGATTTTTAAATATTCACTTTAACGCAGTTTTTATTCAAGTTAACTTCATTCCTTTTTCTTCAGTGTTGCTGCTAGCCAACAAGCCAACATTATTCCAATTAACTGCAAACAAATAAACAAGAAAATATTATAAATATTATTTAATACAAAATAGTCTTGTCTAGTCTTCAATATCTAATAATCTAACTGTCTTCAATATTCTGTCTTGTCTACAACACAGGTTCTTAAACTGGGGTCCGCGGACCCCTGGGGATCCGCATAGTCATAGCTGGGTATCCGCGAGAAAGACAAGAAGTCGATGAAACATTGTACACTTTTTAGCTCTTTTTACTACTATTTTGATTAATTTTTTTCTCTATATTCTAAGAAAAATGTCTGTTGTGTCCTAATAAAAATGTCCATTTCTTAAAATTACTTGTGATACATTTTTAGCAAAATTTATTGTAACGTAGTGCCTTTGTGCCTATATCAGAATATTGAGACAAAAATTAAGTCTCAAGAAGGACTGAAATGCCTAAGGTTGAGATGGGGTTCGCAAAAACAAGGGGGCCCGCAAATAAAATTTGTTCAAAAGGCGGTCCTCGGACTACATAAGTTTAAGAACCCCTGCCCTACAACTTAAGCATTGTCTTAATTATTTAGAATATCTAGTCTTCAATAATTCCTAATCTTATCCAATTGTATCCAATATTCTCAGTCATGACCACATACTGGGTGTCCCATTTTAATCCGCCAGTAGCGATAATTCTGAAACATTGCATTGAATCAAAAAGTGTTCCAAATGAAAAGTTAATGGATCTGAGGGGGACATCTGATGCCGTAGACTTTGCCCCCCCAGCCCCCCAAGGGGGGCGGGAACAGGGGGCAACTTTAAAATCTTAAATGGAAACCCCTATTTTTTATTGCAGATTCTGATAGAGGGTTAAAAAGTATGTAAGTTTTATCCGAAACATTTTTTTTATTGGTCGAGAGATGGCGCTGCAAATGTAAAAATTAGGTTTTTTTGTCAATTAAATTGCGAAAATCGTCACGTAATTAACTGTTATTATTACTTAAGACTTACCCACAACCTTACAAGGTTGTTTTTTTCTCAGCCTGCTCAAATACTACAACCGCCCCCCCCCCCCCCCTTACAAAGACGTAAAGTACTCAAAAATAGCGATTGAGTACTTATTTTTCAAATTAAATAATGGTAAAATAATTCAAAAAAGAATGTCATTTTTTTTCAAACAGTGTTTGACCGGGCCCCCCACATAGCCCCCACATTCATGGAAATGATTTCGCCAATCGTGTGGGTTTCTGCAACTGGGCTGTGCAGCAGATCGACCGCGACCGTTTATTCTTCCACCGAGTCCTGTTCTCCGACGAGTGCACTTTCCAGAATACCGGATTCGTCAACATCCACAATGCCCATTATTGGAGTGCTGAAAACCCCCACTGGGTTCGACAAGTGAACGCACAGCAGCGATGGAGTGTCAACGTGTGGTGTGGACTTCTCGGCTCGCAGATAATCGGACCATTCTTCTTCGACAGGACGTTAAATGGCGCGAGGTACCTGGAATTTCTCCAGAACGATCTTCCTGTGCTGCTATAAGAAGTCGATTTGCGTACCCGGAGGACGATGTGGTTCCAGCAGGACGGTGCCCCACCACACTATGCTCGTGCGGTTCGACAACATTTGGATGAGCTGTTTCCAGCGCAATGGATTGGTCGCGGAGGACCTATTGTTTGGCCACCCCGATCTCCGGACTTGACATCGCCTGATTTCTTCCTTTGGGGTTACCTGAAAGACGTCGTCTTCCGCGATCCTCCAACCACGCCCGAGAACATGATGGTGCGGATAACTAATGCCTGTCGTGAAATATCTCCAAATACGTTGCGGGCGTGCGTGGAGAATTTCGCCAAACGAATACGATTGTGTCGAGACCATCAGGGACACAATTTCGAGCAGTTCTTGTGAATTGCAACGGCGACGAACTCACACACACGCACACGCATGAACACGCACACTCAAATGCCCATGTAACATACGACAACCAAACAGACAAACACACAGACAAACACACAAACAAACACACAAACAAACACACAAACAAACACACAAACAAACACACAGCCAAACACACAGCCAAACACACAGTCAAACACACAGCCATACACAGAGTCACACACACAAACAAACACGGACAGGAACACTGACGCACACACACACGAGACGTAAATCCGACCGAGCAACCTCCTCGTGGTACGTCTTGGGTAACGCTAATGTCGGCGGTTTTAATTGAGCTATGTGCTATGTGGGGGGCCCGGTCAAACACTGTTTGAAAAAAAAATGACATTCTTTTTTGAATTATTTTACCATTATTTAATTTGAAAAATAAGTATTCAATCGCTATTTTTGAGTACTTTACGTCTTTGTAGGGGGGGGGGGGGGGGGGGCGGGGGTAGTATTTGAGCAGGCTGAGAAAAAAACAACCTTGTAAGGTTGTGAGTAAGTCTTAAGTAATAATAACAGTTAATTACGTGACGATTTTCGCAATTTAAATGACAAAAAACCTAATTTTTACATTTGCAGCGCCATCTCTCGACCAATAAAAAAAATGTTTCCGATAAAACTTACATACTTTTTAACCCTCTATCAGAATCTGCAATAAAAAATAGGGGTTTCCATTTAAGATTTTAAAGTTGCCCCCTGTTCCCGCCCCTCTTGGGGGGCTGGGGCGGCAAAGTCTACGGCATCAGATGTCCCCCTCAGAACCATTAACTTTTCATTTGGAACACTTTCTGATTCAATGCAATGTTTCAGAATTATCGCTACTGGCGGATTAAAATGGGACACCCAGTATAAACCACAACTTAAATATACTCGGAACGACGAGAGAATGCAGCTGTACTGCGCCGAGGTATG
Organism: Phosphuga atrata; assembly: GCA_944588485.1. Classification (NCBI taxonomy): domain Eukaryota; kingdom Metazoa; phylum Arthropoda; class Insecta; order Coleoptera; family Silphidae; genus Phosphuga; species Phosphuga atrata. Next base: position 64,339,890 of record OX155902.1, on the reverse strand, counting down.
AGGGGCAAGGGACGCGCCGCAGTACGCACAGATTAGTTTGAGTTAAAAAATATTCATCAGTTTTTCAAATACGGACAACTAAATACCGCGCGCTCGAAATAATGTGAGCGTATGCGAAGAACAATGGTAAACTCGTCGAAACGAGGTGCATTCTCTCGCCGGTACGAGTATAGACTAAATTGTCTAAATTAGTTAAAATATTTATTGTACGATGTTTGGACCACCAAGTATATCCAATACATTAACTAGTTTTCATCAGTAATATCAATCATATCAATCGGTCGTAGTAGGGAAAGATCCTTCGTTATAAACCCACCGCCGCCACAACGACCTTGAATCTCGACTAATCAGCTAAAATCAGCTTTTAAACGGCTTTAATCAGCTTTTAATCAGCTTTAAAACGCTAAAAGGGTGTGATGTCTATGTAGCCCCACGCTAAACAGGTTGTAAGGTCCATGTAGCATGGGGTTACATATACCTAAGACTTTTATAGCGTTTTAAAGCTGATTTAAGGATCTCACAGACCGGGGCGGAAGTTTTGCTACCGTGACAGGTGCGTTATCGCGGCGGACCGATTGACGTGGCGGGTTATGCAAATGTTCAGATCAACAGGCACGATTTCCGGCATAGCCGCGGTAGTGCAGCGTTGCACGACAAGAACGCTGCATGCGCGGTCAGTTTCGCTGTCGCCGTGTTTTGTTTCAAGTTGATTCATAATTTTAGAAAATATCCTATATTGTATGACCTGGATGATGAAAACTTTAAAAATATAACGAGAAAAGACAAAATTTGTAAGCAGATAGTATTAGAATTGAAAGAAAATGCCGAGATTTGAAAATTAAGTTTGTTGATTTTATAAACATTATTTTTCTTTTTTTTCTTAAATGAGTTTTAGGTGACAAAAAAAAAAACAAATAAAAAATAACAAACTGACCGATTTTCTTCTTCTGTTGTTTTGGAATAATTTTTTTTTTGGCAAAACTATAATTCATTTGTTTTTGCAGTGAGACAAAGAAGTTATATATCAGATTTTTGCAAATTTATTAAGTTTAATAATCTGTTAAAACCATTTTTGTAGCTTTTGTGGTTTTGCAATTACAACCAAAAATATAAGGACAGTTTTGGAATTCATTTTATATTTGCAAAACTGTAATTCATTTGTTTTTGCAGTGAGACAAAGAAGTTATATATCAATTTTTTGCAAATTTATTAAGCTTTAATAATCTGTTGAAACTATTTTTGTAGCTTTTTTGGTTTTGCAGTTACAACCAAAAATACAAGGACAGTTTTAGAATCCATATTTTTGTCAAAACTTGTAATTCATTTGTTTTTGCAGTGAGACAAAGAAGTTATATATCAAATTTTTGCAAATTTATTAAGATTGAATAATCTGTTAAAACCATTTTTGTAACTTTTTTGGTTTTGAATTTTTTTTTATACAGCGAGGTTCCTACAGCCTTTGCCGCATCCCGCACTTCTTTTTCCACCTCTCCTTATCTCTCCAGCCATCTTCTTCTATGGCTCTATCTTTAATGGTTTCCATAATACCATCTATCCATTTTATTGCTGGTCTGCCTCTTCTTCTCCTTGCTCTTGGTATATCTAGTCATCCTTTGCATGTGTCCATACCACTTTAATTGCCGTGTTTCTATGTCGTCTGTAGTGCCATAGACTCTCTTCGTCTGTCTTCTTATATGTTCATTTCTTACACGATCTAGTTTGGACGTTTGACAAGCTCTTCGTAGAAAGTCCATTTCTACTACTTCTATACTTTTTTTATCTCTTTGTGAAACTTGCCAACATTCTGAACCATAAGTTGTTATTGGTTCTACAATAGATTTGTATACCCTCATTTTTGTTTTTACTTTAATTTCATTTGACCATAGCATTGAATTTAACAAGCAGATAGCTTTTTTCCCTTGTCCAAGTCTATTTTCTATATCCTTTTTTGTTGTTCCTTCTTCTGAGATGATAGTTCCTAAATATTTGTATGCCCTACATTTTTTAATCTTTCTTAACTCCAGTTCTGGGTCTTCTCCTTCTTCCCCGACACGAAGATATTCTGTTTTTGACATATTCATGTTTAAACCCCATTCCGAATACTCTTCTTTCAATTTTCTTAACATATAATCTATATCTCTTTCATCACTTGCTAGTATCACTTGGTCATCAGCAAATAGCAGGCTTGTCAAACAATGTTCACCTGTTCTTATTCCCATTCCTGCGGTTTTTCTTCTCCAGTTTGTTAGTGCTTCTTGTATGTATATTTTAAATAATGTAGGAGACAGGCTGCAGCCTTGTCTTAATCCTTTCGTTGTACGGAAAGGCCGCGATATAACGTTTCCTATCTTGACTGCACTTTTTAACTCGATATATATATTTCTGATTGCCCGACAGTATACACTATTTATCCCAATCCTCGTCAATGCTTCAAAAAGCTTTTTCCAGGGTACCGTATCGAAAGCTTTCTCCAAGTCGATAAATAATAGGTGTGTGGGTAGATTTCTATCTTTCCGCTTTTCTATAATTTGTTGAATAACAAATATATTGTCAATGCATGATCTCCCGGCTCGGAAGCCACTTTGCTCCTCTACTTCTTTGATGCTGCTTTCAATTCTTTTTTTTAGTATCCGGCCGTACAACCGCCCAAGCGCACTAGTTACGCTGATCCCTCTATAGTTACTACATTGTCTTTTGTCTCCTTTTTTATATATTGAGCTCATTTGAGCAATATTCCAATCTTCTGGAATGTTGTCGCCTTCTATTAGACATTTGTTGAAGATCTTGGCTATCAGCTCTAGTAATAATTCTGATCCATTTTTAACTAGTTCAATTGGGATATTTCCTGGCCCTGCAGCCTTCTTATTTTTAGATTCTTTTAGGGCTTCCTTTATTTCTTTTATCGATATCGCATTTACTTCTTCATTTGTGGGTGTCTCTATGTCGAGGTTATCAATGTGGAACTCTTTTCTCTTTTCTGTTAGCAGTTCTTTGTAATATGTTTCCCACTCCTCCATACTTATTAGTTCAATTTTATTTACTTTCCCTTCTTTTCTAATATGTTTGATTGCCTTCCACGCTTCCGAAACCTTTGTTCCTCCCATGCACCTCTCTATCTCCTCGCATCTTTTTTCCCAAATCTCATTTTTCTTTTTTGTTACAAGTTTTTTAACTTCTCTATTCCAGTGTGCATAGATCGTTCTATCTTCTATTTTTCTAGATTGTAGCCAAGTTTGATAAGCTTTCTTTTTAATTTCTGCTAGTCTTTCTATTTCTTCACACCACCACTCTTTATTTTTAAAATGCCTTTCTTGTGGTCCTATAGCTTCGTTCGCTGCTTGCTGCATACAGTTCCTTAGGTCTTGATATAGTTGATTCGCTGTTGGGTTTCCGTATTGCACTTTAGCCAGCATGGCAGTTAATCTTAGTTTGTACAAAAATTTAGTAGATTCGTTGCCGAAACTCTCTAGATTGTATATGATTTTATTCGTGTTTTTTCCTAAGATGTCGTTTTTACTAGTTTTGTCCGTATTAGTTTTCCTATAATTTATTAGGACTGTTGCTACCAATAGGTGGTGGTCCGATCCGCATTCCGCTCCTCGATACACCCTTACGTCAGTGGTTGTTATTTTTGTGTTTTGTTTTTGTATAATGTAATCGATTATCAATCTTAGTCCTTTTGTGGGTTGGGTCCACGTCTATTTATGTATATATTTGTGGGAGAAGAAACCATTCATTATCTTTAGAGACATATTCTGACATAGTTGTTTTAGACGTCTGCCGTTATCGTTTTCAGTTTTGAATTAACAATCAAAAATATAAAGACAGTTTTGGAATCCATTTTTTTTTTGCAAAATTTTGATTCATTTGTTTTTGCAGCGAGATAAAGAAGTTATATATCAAATTTTTGCAAATTTATTAAGCTTTAATAATCTGTTAAAATCATATTTGTAGCTTTTGTGGTTTTTCAGTTACAGCCGAAAATGTAAGAACAGTTTTGAAATTCATTTTATTTTGGCAAAACTGTAATTCATTTGTTTTTGCAGTGAGACAAAGAAGTTATATATCAGATTTTTGCAAATTTATTAAGTTTAATAATCTGTTAAAACCATTTTTGTAGCTTTTGTGGTTTTGCAGTTACAGCCAAAAATGTAAGGACAGTTTTGAAATTAATTTTATTTTGGCAAAACTGTAATTCATTTGCTTTTGCAGTGAGACAAAAAAGTTACATATCAATTTTTTGAAAATTTAATAAGCTTTAATAATCTGTTGAAGCCATTTTTGTAGCTTTTGTGGTTTTGCAGTTACATCCATAAATGTAAAGACAGTTTTGTAATCCATTGTTTTTTTGGCAAAACGGTAATTCATTTGTTTTTGCAGTGAGGCAAAGAAGATATATCAGATTTTTTGCAGATTTTTTAAGTATTAATAATTTGTTAAAACCATTTTTGTAGCTTTTGTGGTTTTGCAATTACAGCCAAAAATATAAGGACAGTTTTGGAATTCATTTTATATTTGCAAAACTGTAATTCATTTGTTTTTGCAGTGAGACAAAGAAGTTATATATCAATTTTTTTGCAAATTTAATAAGCTTTAATAATCTGTTGAAACTATTTTTGTAGCTTTTTTGGTTTTGCAGTTACAACCAAAAATACAAGTACAGTTTTAGAATCCATATTTTGGGCAAAACTTGTAATTAATTTGTTTTTGCAGTGAGACAAAGAAGTTATATATCAATTTTTTGCAAATTTATTAAGCTTTAATAATCTGTTGAAACCATTTTTGTAGCTTTTTTGGTTTTGCAGTTACAACCAAAAATACAAGTACAGTTTTAGAATCCATATTTTTGGCAAAACTTGTAATTCATTTGTTTTTGCAGTGAGACAAAGAAGTTATATATCAGATTTTTGTGGCTTTATTAAGCTTTAATGATCTATTAAAACCATTTTTGTAGTTTTTCTTCGTTTTGATGTTACAACCAAAAATGTTTTTTTTTTGCAAAACTACAATTTGCAATACTAATATTAGCAGAGCTTCTTCCTTTGAGGAACTCATGACTATACATCTAAAAATCGCGTTTTGGTGTGGGCATGACCATTTCGCTACCGCGACGCTAGCGAATTTTTCGCTGCGTAAATTTAGCGACGCAAACGCTCCGCGCCGGTTTGAAGGAGCCTTGAAACTGATAAAAAGCTGATTAAAGCCGTTTAAAAGCTGATTTAAACTGATTACTATTCAGCTTAATCAGATTAGTCGAGATTCAAGGTCGTTGTGGCGACGGTGGGTTTAGAACGAAGGATATTACCCTACTAGTCATAATCCTTTTGTTCTAGATTATTCAGCAGACTGTGCACTTTATACCAGTTGATAAATCAGAATAAGTATATATCCAGTTGATTAATCAGAATAAGTATCAGAATAAGTAACCAATTAATAAAGACTAGCTCCCCTTGATGTAAATCATGTACAGCAGACTGTATACTTTATATTCTAGTCTAGTGGTGCCCAAACCATGGGTCGCCCATGGGTCACCCCCTGAGGGATCGATAAAGAATCTTTTTGGGTCGTCAAATTCATAAAAAATTCATAATCAAATTCATAAAAGTAATTCAGTAAATAGTGAAATGTCAATGTAAAGAGATTTAATAAACATTGATATTTTCAAACTTAATTTTCTCAAAAACTAATTTAGGGATTTGTTTCAAATTTTGTGGAGATGTTGGTAGAACTGTTCCGGAATGTTTAGCAAATTTTCCCAATATTTTAATATTTATTTCAGCAAATATTGCAGTTTTTTGTAAATTCCACCTTGAATATCAAATTTGTAAACATTGACATTTTTAAACTTAATTTTCTCAAAAACTAATTTGGGAATTTGTTTAAGCTTTTGTGGAGATGTTGGTACAACTATTTGGGAATTAAAATGTGTACGTTACTTCTATCCAGAAGTCGCGATAAAATTTTACAGAAATTGTTAGGTCCCAAATGAAAATAGTTTTCGCACCACTGCTCTAGTCAATTAATTAGAATAAGTTCTAAGAATAAATCCCCTTGATCTAGATTATATTCAGCAGACTGTATACTTTATGCCCTACTCGATTAATTAGAATAAGTACCAATTGATAAAGAGTTCCCCTTGTCCCTCCTTCTCTAACCTCCCCTTGTTCTAGATTTTATATACAGCAGACTATATACTTTATACCTTAGTCAATTAATTAGAATAAGTACTAATTTATAAAGACTATTTCATCTTGATCTAGATTATATTCAGCAGACTGTATACTCTGTGCCCTACTCGATTAATTAGAATAACTACCAATTAATAAAGACTACCTCCCCTTGATCTAGATTATATTCAGCAGACTGTATACTTTATATCTAATACTGTAATAAGTGTTTGATTGTCAGTGATTTACTTCGACAAAGGCGATTCCGATGCCGACGCCGATCAAGATTTTGGCGTTCTTGTTCGCCTTCATCTCCAGCACTTCGAAGCAGCCGGTGGAGTAGAGGATGTCGTCGCCGGGCTCGGCGGCTTGGCAGTGGAAATCCCGCGGCGGTTCCGCGTTCTCGCGAACCTTGTGGCAACACGTATATGGTCGCTGCTTTTCCGGCCAATCTTTGGGACCGTCCACCCCACAACATTCCAACTACAAAAAAAACAAAATAATAATAAACCTTTTTACGGCTAGTTAAGCGCATGCGCGCATTCGCCTACATCTGCCTGCATCCGTTACACTGTTGTGTCGTGGAATGGGAGCTGGTAAATAACAGATGAATACAAGTTTGAAAGGCGGGAATATGAAAGTTTCAGGCACATATATTCACAGAAGTTCGTGCACTTTTTGACGTATTACATGGCGAAATTGCTAAATGCGCACAAAATAATTTGAAATATGAAATGGTGTATTAAATAGCTTTCTGTAAAATTAGTTTTATGCAAATTTATTTTTGGCAAAGAATTGCGGTTTTAGAATTTACTTTAGTTTGGGTGTTGTCCCAGGCGATTCTGTCGGCTTTGCTGTCGTCGTATTTGCCCATGGAGGTCCTCAGCGAATCCTTTAGGATCATCTGGAAGTCGCTCTTGTACACGGCGGCCGCTATCCCAACGGCCAGTTCAATTATGAAGATGATCAACAGCAAAACAGCAAACTGTAACAGAAACAGGAGCTTCTTGAATCTTGTCTCTTTAATCACATCGAGTTACAATTTAGCGTTTGTTTTTATAAAGACTATAGAGCGATGAAATTTTGCAAACAAATGTGTTGACTAATTGGCAAAATTTGCGTAACTAGACTAGACTAATCAAACTAGAATTTGTAGAGTAAGTTTGTCAAAATGAAAATGGACAGAACACCATCTTCATTTCGAAAATCTATCGAAATCTATCTAGATTAGCAACATATTAAAGGCCGATTGTCATATACGCGACACTCAGCTACGCGACGTCGTGCGACATCGCCCGTCAAATAATGATTACATTGCTTTAAATTGGCACGTTGTCACTATAACTACGTGACGTGCCCATTTAAAGGACGATTCTCATATGCGCGACACTCAGCTACGCGACGTCACGCGACACCGCCTGTCAAATAATGATTACAATGTTTTAAATGGGCACGTTCTCACTATGACTACGTGACGTGCCCATTTAAAGGTTAATTCCCATATGCGCGACACTCAGCTACGCGACGTCACGCGACATCGCCTATCAAATAATGATTACAATGTTTTAAATGGACACGTTCTCACTATGACTACGTGACGTGCCCATATAAAGGTCGATTCCTATATGCGCGACACTCAGCTACGCGACGTCGTGCTACATCGCCTGTCAAATAATGATTACATTGTTTTAAATTGGCACGTTCTCACTATGACTACGTGACGTTCCCATTTAAAAGTCGATTCCCATATGCGCGACACTCAGCTACGCGACGTCGTGCGACATCGACTGTCAAATAATGATAATCGACTGTCAATAAATGCCCATTACATTGTTTTAAATGGGCACGTCGCGTATCTGTAGCGGAGCCATAGTGAGGACGTGCCCATTTAAAACAATGTAATCATTTTTTGTCGCCTATATGAGAATCGGGCTTTAAATGTGCACGTCACGTAGTCATAGTGAGAACGTGCCCATTTAAAACTATTTAATCATTAAAGTTTAAAATGAGATGTCATGGTTTGAACCAAATTAATAAATTGAAATTCTATGTAATCATTATTTGGCAGGCGATGTCGCGTGACGTCGCGTAGCTGAGTGTCGCCTATATGAGAATCGGGCTTTAAATGGGCACGTCACGTAGTCATAGTGAAAACGTGCCCATTTAAAACAATGTAATCATTATTTGACAGGCGATGTCGCGTGACGTCGGGTAGCTGAGTGTCGCCTATATGAGAATCGGGCTTTAAATGGGCACGTCACGTAGTCATAGTGAGAAAATGAACATTTAAAACAATGTAATCATTATTTGACGGTCGATGTCGCTTGACGTCGCGTAGCTGAGTGTCGCCTATATGAGAATCGGCCTTTAAATGGGCACGTCACGTAGTCATAGTGAGAAAGTGCCCATTTAAAACAATGTAATCATTATTTGACAGGCGATGTCGCGTGACGTCGCGTAGCTGAGTGTCGCGTATATATAAGTTGCTAATCTAGATAGATTTCGCACAGAACTTCATTTTGACAAACATATATTCAACTTAAAAACTCAACTGTTTTCTAAATATATTCAACCTTTCCGTAGCTCTATAATATTATTAAATCATTTTAAGGCTAGAAAAGCAAATCTCATGTTGGAACACAACATATATTTCTGTGCCATTTACTGGCCCCAGTGGCCCCAGTCCACTTTCGTGGCACTCAACAAGAACTAGATAAATAACTTTGTTTTTAAGATCACATATTTCTATTTAACGCAAGTGGGGAGCACGGAAGGAGCCTCCACGCATTTTCTCCTGTATATGCAGAACATGCCGGCGCTCCCTGGTAACACTGTCCCACCAGACAGTGGCCAATCCTTCCACCACCGGAAAAGTAACGTAAAATAAGTTAACCCAAGTGAATAGTTTAATAGAAAGATGTGATCATAAAAACAATTTTATTTATCTGGTTCTTGTTGAGTGCCACGAAAGTGGATTAGGGGCTGGTAAATAACATACAAATATCTGAGCTGTCGTAGAATGGGGGCTGGTAAATAACATACAAATATCAGTTGTGTCGTGGAATGGGGGCTGGTAAATAACATGGAAATATTTGTTGTCGTGGAATGGGGGCTGGCACATAACATACAAATATTTGTTGTGTCGTGAAATAGGGGCTAATAAATAACATACAAATATCTGTTGTGTCGTGGAATGGGGGTTGGTAAAAAACATACAAATATCTGTTGTGTGGTGGAATGGGGGCTGGTAAATAACTTACAAATATCTGTTGTATCGTGGAATGGGGGCTGGTAAATAACATAAAAATATCTGTTGTCGTGGAATGGGGGCTGGTAAATAACATACAAATATCTGTTGTATCGTGGAATGATGGCTGGTAAATTACATGCAAATATCTGTTGTGTCGTGGAATGGGGGCTGGTAAATAACGTACAAATATTTGTTGTGTCGTGGAATGGGGGCTAGTAAATAACATATAAATATCTGTTGTATCGTGGAATGGGGGCTGGTAAATAACATACAAATATTTGTTGTCGTGGAATGAGGGGCTTGTAAATAACATACAAATATTTATTGTGTCGTGGAATGGGGGCTAGTAAATAACATACAAATATTTTTGTGTCGTGGAATGGGGGCTGGTAAATAACATACAAATATTTGTTGTCGTGGAATGAGGGGCTTATAAATAACATACAAATATTTATTGTGTCGTGGAATGGGGGCTGGTAAATAACATTCAAATATTTGTTGTCGTGGAAGGGGTTCTGGTAAATAACATGCAAATATTTGTTGTCGTGGAATGGGGGCTGGCAAATAACATACAAATATTTGTTGTGTCGTGAAATGGGGGCTAATAAATAACATAGAAATATCTGTTGTGTCGTGGAATGGGGGGCTGGTAAATAACATACAAATATCTGTTGTATCGTGGAATGGGGGCTGGTGAATTACATGCAAATATCTGTTGTATTGTGGAATGGGGGCTGGTAAATAACATACAAATATTTGTTGTCGTGGAATGAGGGGCTTGTAAATAACATACAAATATTTACTGTGTCGTGGAATGGGGGCTAGTAAATAACATACAAATATTTGTTGTGTCGTGGAATGGGGGCTACTAAATAACATACAAATATCTGTTCTTTCGTGGAATGGGGGCTGGTAAATTACATACAAATATTTGTTGTCGTGGAATGGGAGCTGGTAAATAACATAAAAATATCTGTTGCGTCGTGAAATGGGGGCTGGTAAATAACATACAAATATTTGTTGTTGTGGAATAGGGGCTGTTAAATAACATACGAATATCTGTTGTCATGGAATGGGGTTGGTTAATAACATACAAATATTTGTTGTCGTGAATTGGGGGCTGGTAAATAACATACAAATATCTGTTGTCTCGTGTAATAGGGGCTGGTAAATAACATACAAATATCTGTTGTGTCGTGGAATGGGGGCTGATAAATAACATACAAATATTTGTTTTGTCGTGGAACGGGGGCTGGTAAATAACATACAAATATCTATTGTCTCGTGTAATGGGGGCTGGTAAATTACATACAAATACCTGTTGTATCGTGGAATAGGGGATGGTAAATAACATATAAATATCTGTTGTGTGTCAAGATATTTGTTTTTGTAGTCTTAAAAAGACTTAGTAATATTAAAGAGCTACGGAAAGGTTGAATATATTTATATATTCAAGCTATATTCCGCTTTAATAAGTTGTTAAGTTTCCTTTAATAACTTATTATTAATAAGTTGTTTAAGATTGTATCTATAATTAGTTTGGTTTCACCTCAATATTCATTTCATCTAGATTAGGTTGAATTTTGTTCATAAAAAGATTAATTTAGTAAACTAGGTATTTGTACTGACTGCGAGGAGCATGTGGGAGTTTTCCCTGAGGGCGCCGTAGCAGCCCAGAAAGGCCACGATGAAAACTATCGCTCCTGCGACGATGAGGACGATAGGTGGCGCCATAATCCTGCCTTCCATGAAGTGGCTGTAGTCGCTGATGTCTGCTAACACTAGACATCCTGCTACTATTATGCCAATTCCAGAAATCTATAAAAAGAGAAAAGTAGGAAATTTGCAGGAACAGTTTGAATTTGTATTTGCAAAATATTTAATTAGTTCAATCAATACAAGCCTTTACATATAAAGTAATACGTAATTGAATTGTTTGGACTAATTATACAATAATTAGAAAATATTTGAACTAAGTTGGACTAAGTTTTAACCCTTTGTCGACCGACGGTACTGACGGTACTATTAAGTTTACCGAAAATACAGTTCAAAACAAGTCAGCATTGGACTGGCCTGGGCAACTAAGGGTTAAGTTCGAGTTAAATTAGTTATAAGTTGTTGCAAAATTGTATGAAAGAACAAGTCTGAATGATGAATATGAATAGGATGGTTGCAACAATTACTACGTGGTAATCCATACTGAATCAATGTAATTCAATTCAATGTAAGTCTGAATGAATTTTGTATTTTCCGAGCTTTGCAATTTTTTTGCAAAATCCAAATTTTTCTACAATTTGAATTTTTTTTGTTTCAAAATTTCAAATTTAGCAAAATTGTGGCTAAAACCAACGATCTCTGAAATTTTCCAATAATTCTGTCTGTTTGTTTGTCTTTAACAAATTTTCAAAACATCTGGAAAAATTTTTGTTTGCAAAACTTTTTCTAAAATCCACAACTGAAAATGTCGCACAATTATTTACTAAAACTAATGCAAACAGTTTAAAATCCGTCTTTTTCTACAATTTCGCAAAATCTAACGTTTCCCTCTAAATTTTCTTTATAAATTTCATTACTTACAGCAAAGATTAAATTAAACAAGAACAAAACATATTTAACAAATTTTGTGTCGCAGTTCTTCATATTCACAGGACTAAACTCACGCGATTATCCAGAGAAACTAACTTGCTCCCAAATTGCGAACGTAGAACACTTTTCACGCAGAATTCCGCCATCCCATTGGCCCGTCCGAATGTTTGCATGGCGCCTCGCCATGGAAACCGCTCATTCGAACGCAGTTTCTTCTAATTCCGGCGCATTTCCCCAAATTTGCAGACATATTCGCGTGTTCCATTCCCTCCAGAAAAAAAAAAAAATAATAATAAGTTTTATATTTAACTGCGATATAGCTTTTAGAGTGGAATTCTATAAAGTAGATTTTAATCTCGATTTGATTTCTGAATAAATGAGCGTTTTTCATGGGGATCGTTACAGGATTAATTATTCATTATGGAATTTCTGAAAGCTGTTTTCAAGTCATATTAAGGAAATGCATAAATTTATTAAGGAAATCGACTACTTCTATGAGAAAATTGACAATTTATATCAAAGCAAAAATTTGCATATTCCAACCGGTTTTGACAAGATTTTTTTCAAGAATTAATAAGAAAAATAAGGTTTTTTTAAGCTTTCGGAATAGTATATTTTGCAACTATGGCGGTAGGTTGTCAATTGGACACGAGAGCGAAATTGGGCGCACGAACGAAGTGAGTGCGCACATTCGTTCGTGAGGGCAAAAGACCTTTTTACGGTTAGTTAAGCGCATGCGCATCCGCCAAGTTTGAGAGGCGGGAATATGAAAGTTTCTGGCAAATAATAAGGTTATACGTCAAAAAGTTCGGGTAATTTTTGACGTATAACATGGCGGAAATTGACACATGTCTACAAAAAAATTTCAACTATGACAATATTTTTTTTAATGTTTGGGATTCAGGTGCCATCAAAAAAATAATCGAATAAAAAATGAAGAATTTGCTTTTTCAATTGTATCCGGTGGTATGAATTCCTGATAGAACTCGCCTCCGTGTCTAGTACCACCATAGAATTTAGGCTCATTTTAAAACGTTTTCTTTAATTTTTATTTTGCAATGACGAAATGCTTTGCAATGTTTTGCAAAATTTATTTGCAATGAAAAAAAATTCTGTCACTTCACGTCCTTTTTTAGGGTTCCGTACCGAAAACAGAACCCTTATATTATCACTTTGTTGTCCGTCTGTCTGTCTGTCAAGACCATTTTTCTCTAGAACGCGTAGAGGTAACAAGTTGAAATTTGTATCCAATACTCGGGTCTGCGGTCTCTTTCAGCTGTGCAAAAATCAAACTTGTAAGTCAACGCGATCAAAAGATATGACCGTTTATGTCGCATATTTTGCGATTTCACGAGGGAATCAAAACCTATGGGGTACTTCCCGTTGACCTATAATCATGAAATTTGGCAAGAAGCGGTGTCTTACAGCACATGTAAAGGGAAAAATCTGAAAACCGTAAATATGTAGTTTAATTACAAGAAAAATGCGAATTTACTATTAGAAACTTATTAAAATACACTAATGTGTTGCGTGGTATTGTCTGGCACCAGAAGTATATGGGTTGCATACAGTTAGGTCCTCCTAAAGATACCTTACTTACAAGTTTGTACGGCACGCTCGGTGCGCGAGTCACAACTGGCAATTGGCTGTTTTTTTTAATACTGAGGCATTGATTGTGTTTATTTTATTGTTTTTTTTCAATGTAACCTAGCGATATTGAATATCTGTGTGCGTTACTTAAGTTATGTGGTAATACAACCAAAAGTGGCATTTCTCACATTGATAAACGTGCGCCAAGATAATACTTTTAATGCATGAGTAATAAAAAATGTATAACTAACTCCGCTGCTTTTATTCCTTTTTAAGAAAGCGCTGTAAATATAACCTGTTGTTTAAAATTTGGCTAGTTTTTAAAGATTTTCCGACTTATTGTACACTAAATTGCATATGATTTATCTTGGCGTAATCTGTGTAAAATTCTGATACGCGTGTTTTGATATATGATATGTAAAAATTGGAGAAGTGTCGAAAATCGCGATTTTTGACGCCTTCTTCGAATTCGCGAATTTTGACATGTCATCTACACGGAAAAAGTAGACTCTAATAAGAGCTCTGATATCTAAGCAATTATTACAGTTTCAAATAGTAGCAATGGCTTTACGAATTTGAAACTGTAAAAACAACAGTTTTAAACATGATTATGTTTAAACCTCATCAATTTTGTTAAGTCAATTGAAAATGACCGTCAAACGTCGAAACTCGAGTCGTGATATGTGTAGAAATTTATATAACTGGGAATAATAAGTTATATACCATTTTTACATAATATAAGTGTGGTAAAAAACAAAGTGAATTTTTCAATTCAATGTAAGTATGGATTACCATGTAGTAACTGTCGCAACCATCCTATTTATAAAATTTGCTTCGAATAGAGATTTTCGTTTTTGAAAATTTGGCAACTTTTGCAAATTATTTTGACGTTTTCGTCCAATTTAGACAAAAAACAAAAGTATTTCGCAGTTTGTCCACTCAAATCATAAAAAAAAAACAAAATTTGATTAGAATAAAGATTTTTTTTTTTGGAGATTTAATAATATTTGCCGATTATTTAGACATTTTCGTCCAATTTTGACATAAAACAAAAGAATTTTGCCTGGTTTTTCCATTCAAATCAACAAAAAAAAAAAAAGTTGCTTCGAATAGAGATTCTTGTTTTTGAAAATTTGGCAATATTTGCAAATTATTGTAAATAATACAAAGTTATAAAAGTATTCCGCACAGGCTATAATGTAATGTTCAGAATATGGAGCACACAATCACATCAGTTCTAAAAAAGTAATTCGCAGCGAAATATTTAATAATTATTGTCGTCATAAGAAGCATTATTATCAATGTAAATAATTATTATTAACAAATTAAGTAGATATAAAAGAATTAATGTTGTTTTAATATTCCTAAATAGTAACTAGTAATATTAACAGTTTTGATTTGTGACGGTTTTGATAATACTTGTGACAGTGTTGATAATCATTGAGACAGTTTTGATAATAATTGTGACAGTTTTGATAATACTTGTGCCATTTGTGGTTATAATTTAGACAGTTTTGAGTAATAATTGCGACAGTTTAATTTGTCGATTAAATTTGTTTATTTACTATAATTGGTTTGACGTAAGCACTTTCAAAAGACAGTGTAAACTCGATGTAACGTCACTCGATTTAACGACAAACTCCCAAAAACGTCGAAATTAGTTGACTTCGGTTGGTTTACCTTGTTGTCCATAGAATGATACACTATGTAGCATCATAGCCACTCTACATAACGACAACAATACGTAATTATTAAGCAATAAACAGAATTTTCTAAGTTGCCAAAATAACTGCAGCTGTATACGTTCTTGTGTTTATTATTATATTGCTTTATTGTCTAGCCCGTATTTACCTCGACTGTCGGCATCATACGTACCGATGATTTTAAGAAATTCGTTTGTTTGTTTTTTGTAATTATCTTGCACGTGTTTACCTCGGTTGCTAGTATGTTTTTAGGTTGTTATGCATTATATATACGTTATCATATTTTTAGTTGGTCACAAACCTTCAAAAGTGTTGATACGAATGTTATTGACGACTGGATTAATAGAGTGTGGTTAACAAAACTAGATAGACAAGACTAGACAAACAAGACTAGGCAGACAAGAATTGTCTAGTCTTATATATCTAGAGAGACAAAACTAGATACCCAAGACTAGACTGACAAGACAAGGACTAGACAGACAAGACTAAACGGAGTAGACTAGACAGACAAACACACCTTCATTGAAAGCGAGATTTATTTATGTATAGACTACAAAAATGAAACCCTTTCCGGATACAATATGTATATACTCATATAGAATAGACCTTTCTGAAACCGCTGGTTTAATTAAATTTTTCGTAGATCATTTAGTTTTCGTCTTATGGACTAGAATTTAAAAAGAAACCAATTTTGTACAATTGCACAATTTATGCAGTTTTAAAAACCCCAACAAAGCAAACATTAAATTCGGGTAATCATAACTTAATTTCTAACTGAAATTTCACTCGAACTTAATTTAAACTTAAATTTAAAAAAATTTAACCTAAATTAAGTTTGTCTTAAAAAAATCAATAATACACATACGCACTTCTAGTCATCCTTTTCTACCCTACTGCAAGTCGCCTATGACGTACTTCCTCGCTTAGTGTTCCCGTGTGTCTTGAACTTCACGTCGCTCTGCACAGTTTCAGTAATATTTTCGGTAATTTGCAACCGCCAGCCTTGCGAACAGTGTTAAAATGGGGGCGAATTTGTGGGGAACGCGTCGCGATAATAGGTTTCGCGGGGGGCTTTTCCGCGAGAGTTGTGAGTTTTAATGAAATTTCGAGAAAAAATTTCAAAGTTGTGATTCAATATGGCCGCAAACGTCAAAAATCGGACAGGGTAACAAGAATGCAACCATGGAGAAAATGTAAGTTACTAGAATTTGTTTTCTTAGCTTACCTTAATGATAAATAATTTTAAAAATTTAAGAAAACTCGATTTTACTTATTTCTTGAAAAAAAAAATTAAATACTACATATTATATTATTAAATAAAGTTATATTTTATAAAATATTACATATTATATTAAATTAAATAATTTGTCTAGTATTGTTTTAATTTTGTCTTGTCTTACCTTTCTAGTTTTGTATGTCTAGTCTTGTCTGTCTAGTCTTGTCTGTCTAGTCTTGTCTGTCTAGTCTTGTCTGTCTAGTCTTGTCTGTCTAGTCTTGTCTGTCTAGTCTTGTCTGTCTAGTCTTGTCTGTCTAGTCTTGTCTGTCTAGTCTTGTCTGTCTAGTCTTGTCTGTCTAGTCTTGTCTGTCTAGTCTTGTCTGTCTAGTCTTATCTGTCTAGTCTTGTCTGTCTAGTCTTGTCTGTCTAGTCTTGTCTGTCTAGTCTTGTCTGTCTAGTCTTGTCTGTCTAGTCTTGTCTGTCTAGTCTTGTCTGTCTAGTCTTGTCTGTCTAGTCTTGTCTGTCTAGTCTTGTCTGTCTAGTCTTGTCTGTCTAGTCTTGTCTGTCTAGTCTTGTCTGTCTAGTCTTGTCTGTCTAGTCTTGTCTGTCTAGTCTTGTCTGTCTAGTCTTGTCTGTCTAGTCTTGTCTGTCTAGTCTTGTCTGTCTAGTCTTGTCTGTCTAGTCTTGTCTGTCTAGTCTTGTCTGTCTAGTCTTGTCTGTCTAGTCTTGTCTTGTCTGTCTAGTCTTGTTTGTCTAGTCTTGTCTGTCTGGTCTTGTCTGTCTGGTCTTGTCTGTCTGCTCTTGTCTGTCGGGTCTTGTCTGTCTGGTCTTGTCTGTCTGATCTTGTCTGTCTAGTCTTGTCTTGTCTGTCTAGTCTTGTCTGTCTAGTCTTGTCTGTCTAGTCTTGTCTGTCTGGTCTTGTCTGTCTGATCTTGTCTGTCTGATCTTGTCTGTCTGGTCTTGTCTGTCTGGTCTTGTCTGTCTGGTCTTGTCTGTCTGGTCTTGTCTGTCTGGTCTTGTCTGTCTGGTCTTGTCTGTCTGGTCTTGTCTGTCTGGTCTTGTCTGTCTGGTCTTGTCTGTCTAGTCTTGTCTGTCTGGTCTTGTCTGTCTAGTCTTGTCTGTCTAGTCTTGTCTGTCTAGTCTTGTCTGTCTAGTCTTGCCTGTCTGGTCTTGTCTGTCTGGTCTTGTCTGTCTGGTCTTGTCTGTCTGGTCTTGTCTGTCTGGTCTTGTCTGTCTGGTCTTGTGTGTCTGGTCTTGTCTGTCTGGTCTTGTCTGTCTAGTCTTGTCTGTCTAGTCTTGTCTGTCTAGTCTTGTCTGTCTGGTCTTGTCTGTCTGGTCTTGTCTGTCTGGTCTTGTCTGTCTGGTCTTGTCTGTCTGGTCTTGTCTGTCTAGTCTTGTCTGTCTAGTCTTGTCTTGTCTGTCTAGTCTTGTCTGTCTAGTCTTGTCTGTCTAGTCTTGTCTGTCTAGTCTTGTCTGTCTAGTCTTGTCTTGTCTGTCTAGTCTTGTTTGTCTAGTCTTGTCTGTCTGGTCTTGTCTGTCTGGTCTTGTCTGTCTGCTCTTGTCTGTCGGGTCTTGTCTGTCTGGTCTTGTCTGTCTAGTCTTGTCTGTCTAGTCTTGTCTGTCTAGTCTTGTCTGTCTAGTCTTGTCTTGTCTGTCTAGTCTTGTCTGTCTAGTCTTGTCTGTCTAGTCTTGTCTGTCTAGTCTTGTCTGTCTAGTCTTGTCTGTCTAGTCTTGTCTGTCTAGTCTTGTCTGTCTAGTCTTGTCTGTCTAGTCTTGTCTGTCTAGTCTTGTCTGTCTAGTCTTGTCTGTCTAGTCTTGTCTGTCTAGTCTTGTCTGTCTAGTCTTGTCTGTCTAGTCTTGTCTGTCTAGTCTTGTCTGTCTAGTCTTGTCTGTCTAGTCTTGTCTGTCTAGTCTTGTCTGTCTAGTCTTGTCTGTCTAGTCTTATCTGTCTAGTCTTGTCTGTCTAGTCTTGTCTGTCTAGTCTTGTCTGTCTAGTCTTGTCTGTCTAGTCTTGTCTGTCTAGTCTTGTCTGTCTAGTCTTGTCTGTCTAGTCTTGTCTGTCTAGTCTTGTCTGTCTAGTCTTGTCTGTCTAGTCTTGTCTGTCTAGTCTTGTCTGTCTAGTCTTGTCTGTCTAGTCTTGTCTGTCTAGTCTTGTCTGTCTAGTCTTGTCTGTCTAGTCTTGTCTGTCTAGTCTTGTCTGTCTAGTCTTGTCTGTCTAGTCTTGTCTGTCTAGTCTTGTCTGTCTAGTCTTGTCTGTCTAGTCTTGTCTGTCTAGTCTTGTCTGTCTAGTCTTGTCTTGTCTGTCTAGTCTTGTTTGTCTAGTCTTGTCTGTCTGGTCTTGTCTGTCTGGTCTTGTCTGTCTGGTCTTGTCTGTCTAGTCTTGTCTGTCTACTCTTGTCTGTCTACTCTTGTCTGTCTAATCTTGTCTGTCTGGTCTTGTCTGTCTGGTCTTGTCTGTCTGGTCTTGTCTGTCGGGTCTTGTCTGTCCGGTCTTGTCTGTCTGGTCTTGTCTGTCTGGTCTTGTCTGTCTGGTCTTGTCTGTCTGGTCTTGTCTGTCTGGTCTTGTCTGTCTGGTCTTGTCTGTCTGGTCTTGTCTGTCTGGTCTTGTCTGTCTAGTCTTCTCTGTCTAGTCTTGTCTGTCTAGTCTTGTCTGTCTAATCTTGTCTGTCTTGTCTGTCTGGTCTTGTCTGTCTGGTCTTGTCTGTCTGGTCTTGTCTGTCTGGTCTTGTCTGTCTGGTCTTGTCTGTCTGGTCTTGTCTGTCTAGTCTTGTCTGTCTAGTCTTGTCTGTCTAGTCTTGTCTGTCTAGTCTTGTCTGTCTGGTCTTGTCTGTCTGGTCTTGTCTGTCTGGTCTTGTCTGTCTGGTCTTGTCTGTCTGGTCTTGTCTGTCTGGTCTTGTCTGTCTAGTCTTGTCTGTCTAGTCTTGTCTGTCTAGTCTTGTCTGTCTAGTCTTGTCTGTCTAGTCTTGTCTGTCTGGTCTTGTCTGTCTGGTCTTGTCTGTCTGGTCTTGTCTGTGTGGTCTTGTCTGTCTGGTCTTGTCTGTCTGGTCTTGTCTGTCTAGTCTTGTCTATCTAGTCTTGTCTGTCTAGTCTTGTCTGTCTGGTCTTGTCTGTCTGGTCTTGTCTGTCTGGTCTTGTCTGTCTGGTCTTGTCTGTCTGGTCTTGTCTGTCTGGTCTTGTCTGTCTGGTCTTGTCTGTCTAGTCTTGTCTGTCTAGTCTTGTCTGTCTAGTCTTGTCTGTCTAGTCTTGTCTGTCTGGTCTTGTCTGTCTGGTCTTGTCTGTCTGGTCTTGTCTGTCTAGTCTTGTCTGTCTAGTCTTGTCTGTCTAGTCTTGTCTGTCTAGTCTTGTCTGTCTGGTCTTGTCTGTCTGGTCTTGTCTGTCTGGTCTTGTCTGTCTGGTCTTGTCTGTCTGGTCTTGTCTGTCTGGTCTTGTCTGTCTAGTCTTGTCTGTCTAGTCTTGTCTGTCTAGTCTTGTCTGTCTAGTCTTGTCTGTCTAGTCTTGTCTGTCTGGTCTTGTCTGTCTGGTCTTGTCTGTCTGGTCTTGTCTGTCTGGTCTTGTCTGTCTGGTCTTGTCTGTCTGGTCTTGTCTGTCTAGTCTTGTCTGTCTAGTCTTGTCTGTCTAGTCTTGTCTGTCTAGTCTTGTCTGTCTGGTCTTGTCTGTCTGGTCTTGTCTGTCTGGTCTTGTCTGTGTGGTCTTGTCTGTCTGGTCTTGTCTGTCTGGTCTTGTCTGTCTAGTCTTGTCTGTCTAGTCTTGTCTGTCTAGTCTTGTCTGTCTGGTCTTGTCTGTCTGGTCTTGTCTGTCTGGTCTTGTCTGTCTGGTCTTGTCTGTCTGGTCTTGTCTGTCTGGTTTTGTCTGTCTAGTCTTGTCTGTCTAGTCTTGTCTGTCTAGTCTTGTCTGTCTAGTCTTGTCTGTCTGGTCTTGTCTGTCTGGTCTTGTCTGTCTGGTCTTGTCTGTCTAGTCTTGTCTATCTAGTCTTGTCTGTCTAGTCTTGTCTGTCTAGTCTTGTCTGTCTAGTCTTGTCTGTCTAGTCTTGTCTGTCTGGTCTTGTCTGTCTGGTCTTGTCTGTCTGGTCTTGTCTGTCTAGTCTTGTCTGTCTAGTCTTGTCTGTCTAGTCTTGTCTGTCTAGTCTTGTCTGTCTAGTCTTGTCTCTCTGGTCTTGTCTGTCTGGTCTTGTCTGTCTGGTCTTGTCTGTCTAGTCTTGTCTGTCTAGTCTTGTCTGTCTAGTCTTGTCTGTCTAGTCTTGTCTGTCTAGTCTTGTCTGTCTGGTCTTGTCTGTCTGGTCTTGTCTGTCTAGTCTTGTCTGTCTAGTCTTGTCTGTCTAGTCTTGTCTGTCTAGTCTTGTCGGTCTAGTCTTGTCTGTCTAGTCTTGTCTGTCTAGTCAAATCAAATCAAATATTTATTGAATCTTTTGATGTACAGGTACATATAAGACGAGAATATAACATAACTGAATTTTATTCTTAAATCATGCTAAATCTAATAAACAAAAGCATAATTTTCAATGTTTTCATATAACTAAAAGTTTTAAGCCAAATTAAAGTGTAATAAACAGTAACAACAATAACAACCAGGAATTTGCTAAGCTAAAATTAATTTAAATTTAGAGCTATTAAAAACATTTAACCCTCGAGGAAATCTTCTATTGAATAAAAACAGCTCCTTAAGAGAAAGTCTAATACTTTTTTTCTAAAAAACTTATAATTTCTTTCTTCTTTTATTTCTGACGGTAACTTGTTGAAAATTATAATTCCTAAGCGCATGGGAGCTCCACTGGACAAGGTGAGGTTGTTCCTTATCGTCCTTAAATTAGAGGCATTTCTTGTATTTAGTTTGTGGATATCTTCATTTTTAGGCAATAACTGTTTGTTTTTGTGTATGTAACATGCTACTTCCCACATATATAAGCACGGCACTGTTAAAACATTTAACTTTATGAATTCCGGTTTACATGAACTGTAATTCTTAATTCCCGAGAGTCCGAATAATTCTCTTCTGGGCAATAAACACTGCTTTCACGTGTGGTGACGATCCCCAAAGTATTATCCCATACGCTAGAATCGCTTGGATTTCAGCGTGGTATACATTTAGTAACACGTCTTTAACTATTAATTCTTTCACGCGTCTTAGTAGATATACTTTTCCATTGATTTTTCTAACGATCTCGTCAGTCATAATTTTCCAATTAAGATGCTCTTCTAGGTATACACCAAGGAACTTTACATTATCGGTTCTTTCAATTCTGTTGTTGTTGATTGATATATCTATATCATCATTGTGTCTGCTTCTGTGAGTACGGAAACTAATGTATTTAGTTTTGAGTGGATTCAAAAGTAGGTTGTTTGCAGCAAACCATTGCTGCAACTTTTGTAGTATACCTTGGGCAGCAATCTCAGATTGCAGTAGAGTAGATCCAGAGACAATGACACTAGTATCGTCCGCGTACAGAGTACAATAATCAGCACCAATGTAGTCTATCAAGTCCGCTGTGTAGATTGAGAACAATATTGGGGCTAGGATGGTTCCTTGTGGCAACCCTACAAAAATAGATATGGTTTCGGAGGTAGAATTTCTTATCTTAACATATTGTGAACGGTTCGAAAGGTATGATTGGAACCATCTACCTGTTTTGCCACGAATCCCATATATTTCCAGTTTTTCGATCATCTTATTGTGATCTACACAGTCAAATGCTTTAGATAAATCACAGAAAATGCCCACCGGGCATTTTCCCTTATCTAATTCATTTATTACTTTGGTGTAGACTTGCTCTATTGCAGAAATTGTTGATCTGGATTTGCAAAAGCCATGCTGCTGACTGGGTATAATTTTGTACTTTGTTATAAATGACATCAATCTTTTTATCATGCAGTACTCGGTGATTTTAGCTATAACTGATATCAAAGCTATTGGCCTATAATTGTCCATGGCCGATTTATCTCCCCTTTTGAAGCCTGGGATTATTATAGACGTTTTTAAAATCTTTGGAAAAATTTCATTTTTAAAAGAAGTATTTACAAGATTTTTTATCGGGACGATTAGTTCAGTGTAGAATTCTTTAATTAAATTGCATGGCAAGTCATCCGGCCCCGCATTTGCTTTATTTTTTAACGTATTAATAATATCCCTAATTTCGAAATCTGACATTTCTTCGAGAAACATACTGTTAGGATTTTGGGTAAAGTGGTTGCTGTTAATATTTAGAGATTCTATGTTTTTTAGGACCTGCTCTGGTGCATTCTTAAAGAAGATATTAAAACTACTTGCAATTTCTACTGTATTGACAATGGTTTTGTTATTGTCATTTAATATTATTGAGCTCTCACCTTTAAATTTGTTAGCCAATTCGTTTATTGTGCCCCATAGTGCTTTTTGTTTGTTTGTAGCTCTCTCTATTTTTGTTGTATAATAATTTCTTTTTGTTTGATTTATCAGTTTTGTATGTCTTTTTTTCTCTTGAGCGTATTTCATTTTAAATATCGGGAACTTTCTCTCCATCACAAACAGGTCTCGAAGCTTGCGACTGGATATTCTGAGTTCTTCCGTAATCCAAGGCTTTGACGCAATCTTTCTTCTCATTAAGGGAAAATTTTTATAAAAATGGTACCGTAAGGTCTTCACAAGTTCCGAGGCTTTCTCATCACAGTCTTCTTTCGAAAGACAACTCTCCCAGGATTCCTCTTTCAACGCTAATTGGAACTTTTCTTTGTTCCCTACGCAGAAGTTTCTGACATATTTATATTGCTGTTTCTCTCGATGGCTATGTTGTACGTCGTTGAGGAGTAAGATCCTATGATCTGAGATTGTGGTGTCTTGGATATCTAAGCTTGATATATAGTTTCGACGACAAAATATGTTATCAATAGTCTTGTCTGTCTAGTCTTGTCTGTCTAGTCTTGTCTGTCTAGTCTTGTCTGTCTAGTCTTGTCTGTCTAGTCTTGTCTGTCTAGTCTTGTCTGTCTAGTCTTGTCTGTCTAGTCTTGTCTGTCTAGTCTTGTCTGTCTAGTCTTGTCTGTCTAGTCTTGTCTGTCTAGTCTTGTCTGTCTAGTCTTGTCTGTCTAGTCTTGTCTGTCTAGTCTTGTCTGTCTAGTCTTGTCTGTCTAGTCTTGTCTGTCTAGTCTTGTCTGTCTAGTCTTGTCTGTCTAGTCTTGTCTGTCTAGTCTTGTCTGTCTAGTCTTGTCTGTCTAGTCTTGTCTGTCTAGTCTTGTCTGTCTAGTCTTGTCTGTCTAGTCTTGTCTGTCTAGTCTTGTCTGTCTAGTCTTGTCTGTCTAGTCTTGTCTGTCTAGTCTTGTCTGTCTAGTCTTGTCTGTCTAGTCTTGTCTGTCTAGTCTTGTCTGTCTAGTCTTGTCTGTCTAGTCTTGTCTGTCTAGTCTTGTCTGTCTAGTCTTGTCTGTCTAGTCTTGTCTGTCTAGTCTTGTCTGTCTAGTCTTGTCTGTCTAGTCTTGTCTGTCTAGTCTTGTCTGTCTAGTCTTGTCTGTCTAGTCTTGTCTGTCTAGTCTTGTCTGTCTAGTCTTGTCTGTCTAGTCTTGTCTGTCTAGTCTTGTCTGTCTAGTCTTGTCTGTCTAGTCTTGTCTGTCTAGTCTTGTCTGTCTAGTCTTGTCTGTCTAGTCTTGTCTGTCTAGTCTTGTCTGTCTAGTCTTGTCTGTCTAGTCTTGTCTGTCTAGTCTTGTCTGTCTAGTCTTGTCTGTCTAGTCTTGTCTGTCTAGTCTTGTCTGTCTAGTCTTGTCTGTCTAGTCTTGTCTGTCTAGTCTTGTCTGTCTAGTCTTGTCTGTCTAGTCTTGTCTGTCTAGTCTTGTCTGTCTAGTCTTGTCTGTCTAGTCTTGTCTGTCTAGTCTTGTCTGTCTAGTCTTGTCTGTCTAGTCTTGTCTGTCTAGTCTTGTCTGTCTAGTCTTGTCTGTCTAGTCTTGTCTGTCTAGTCTTGTCTGTCTAGTCTTGTCTGTCTAGTCTTGTCTGTCTAGTCTTGTCTGTCTAGTCTTGTCGGTCTAGTCTTGTCTGTCTAGTCTTGTCTGTCTAGTCTTGTCTGTCTAGTCTTGTCTGTCTAGTCTTGTCTGTCTAGTCTTGTCTGTCTAGTCTTGTCTGTCTAGTCTTGTCTGTCTAGTCTTGTCTGTCTAGTCTTGTCTGTCTAGTCTTCTCTGTCTAGCCTTGGGTCTGTTTAGTATTGTCTAACTAGTCTTGTCTGTCTAGTCTCTTCAGTTTAGTTTTGTCTGTCTAGTCTTGCTACTCTAGTTTTGACTGTCTACTCTTGTCTGTCTAGTCTAGTCCTGTCCGTCTAGTTTTGTTTGTCTAGTCAATTAATCAATCAATCATACATTTATTCCTTAAATATACATCAGTACATATAGCATACGTCGCAATAGAATACAATAAAATACATTTCAAATACAATATATAAATCAATACAATAAAATACAATAGTCAACTTGGACAATATTTGATGGATTTTGATTTTCCACATTCTTTCAGGGTAATTGATATTCTTTCAGGGTAAAATATGCTTTCTCAATTAATATATTTTTAATTTTTTTTTTCTAAATAATTTGTTAGATGATTCATCTTTTAGCTCATCTGGTAGAAGGTTGTACACCTTGGAGCCAGTTATATCGGAAGCTGTACCACATATAGTCAAATTTACTCTTGTCATAAGCTTTTGGCGATTTCGAGTGTCGTGATTATGTTGATCCTTTCTCGTGGGGAACATACGTTTGTTTTTATGTATATGAGATGCCAAAATTCCAATATATACAGTCGAACTTCCTTAAGTCGAATTATCACAGTTCACGAAAAAAAATTGGAGTTTTTATTCGAGTTAAAAGCTCTCGAAAATTCGAGAGCAAAATTCACTTTACACAATTTGTTCTATAGTAAAGTGAATTTTAAATTAAGTAAATATAACATAATATAACATAATTCAGGGGGTCAGAGCACAAGGGGTCTAAGCAAATTTTATAATATGGGAGGTAAGTGATAAGATAAGCGCAAGAAACTGATCTTGAATTAACAGAACCCACTTTCTTACGCTCTTGATTATTAAGTGTTATCAAAGATGTTAAAAACGAAGTCTGAAAATTATGATCACCAATGCCCCAAATGATAAGTAATAACTAAATATGCGCCCGAAACTTTCAAATTGCCTCCTTTCAAGCTTGGCGAATGCGCATGCGCTTAACTAACCGTAAAAAGGTCTATTGGAATGAATGGACTAAAGAACTAGACCAGGAAGTCAAGCGACTAGAACCATGCCCCAAATTGTATGACCAGTTTGTCATGCTGGTAAAGAGAATATCGAGAAAGCATATACCAAGATGCTGCAGAACAGAATATATCGCAGGTCTTGACGATGGAGCTAAAATCGCCATCCGTAACTACCGAAATATATACAATCAAGACCTCTTCTCTGAGGAAACCATCCAGGCAGGAGAAGATGTTCTGCAAGCGATATCAGCGGTTAGAACGGAAAGATGGTGCAAGCTCAAAACAAGTCTGGATATGAAACAAAGTGGTAGACGTGCATGGAAGTTAATAAAGATTTCAACAACGACGAGAGGCCATGTAGACAGGGTGGACCAGGATAGAATTGCCAAGTGGGCCAAAGGCGGAAGGCCACAAAGCAGAAGACCGCGAGCCCAAGAGATGGCAGGAGTCGTGGACGTCCGGATCGCAAGAAAGGTATACAGCAGTACAATACTGGACAAAGTCCTAAATCAAGAAGAAGAAGAATCAGACTTGGACTAATTATTAGACTGTTAACTAATATTTGCAATTAGACATACTTAGGTGAATTGTGGAGGAAAATTATAAGGAAATTTTATTTGTGGGATTATTGGTGGAAAGTTATTTTTTTCTACTTCTCTCGATAAATTTATTTATTTTTCCCCACATTTTCCCTTTCACAAAGTAAATAATTAAGTGCAGGAACAAATCAGTCAGATCGATAAAAACTTAATGTAGGAATAAATTATGCACACAGCGACGACTCCTTCCTGTCCAGAGTGTCCAGTGCAGATTACAAACTATGGCAAATGTATTTATTTTCTTCTCTCGAAAGAAATTAAAATAAACAATTCGGTACAAAATTGCTAATTCACAGGAAACTTTTAAAAACATTGCAAACTTAGTAAATTTGCAATCTTGTTGACACCATCACTGATAAGACACTGCTGAATGTTATCGCCAGAAATGGCGAAACTTTCACCGAACCTCCATCAGTCCTAAAAAATAAATATGATTTAATAAGCAAACTAAATATTTAATAAGCAAACTAGACTAAATACAACACAATATTAGACACACAAAACAGACAAGACTAGACAGACAAGACGTAAGTAGGGAAAGATGATATGTTCTGGACACTCCTCACTCCACATCCCCACCCTCACAGCTAAACAGAGTGTGAGGTCTATGTAACCCCACGCTAAACAGGGTGTGAGGTATATGTAACCCCACGCTAAACAGGGTGTGAAGTCTCTTTAGCATTAGGTTACATAGACCCCACACCCTCTTTAGCGTGGGGTTACATAGACCTCACACTCTGTTTAGCTGTGAGGGTGGGAATGAGGAGTGTGGAGGGTCCAGAACATATTATCTTTCCCTACTGACGTAAAAATGAGATTTGGCAATACAACTATTACTTCCACCTCATTGATTACAAATACTGGTGTCCCGCAAGGAAGTGTTCTGGCGCCTGTGCTCTTTTCCATATACACTGCAGACCTAACGAAATACATCGCAAGCTCGGCAGAGCCGAGCTCGGCTGTGGCGAGCCGGGAGACTGTAATTTACACCTCGTTTATAAACTACCCGCCACCAAATACCTCGTCTGTAGTTTGAAAAATGATTTAGTCTAGTCCGTCTAGTCTTGTCTGTCTAGTCTTGTCTGTCAAGTCATCAATTCAACAGAAAATTTAATGATGGAATAATCTTAAGTTAGTGTGAGCCGACGTTATATTGTGCTCCTTGCAGGCTTGCATAACGTCGCTGTCGTAGTGCCGTTGTAAAAAGCCTGATTTACACTGTTTTGAGTGAGAAGTCTTGAAAAATACTGATTTGTGGATAAAATGTAATC
Organism: Phosphuga atrata; assembly: GCA_944588485.1. Taxonomy (NCBI): domain Eukaryota; kingdom Metazoa; phylum Arthropoda; class Insecta; order Coleoptera; family Silphidae; genus Phosphuga; species Phosphuga atrata. The sequence continues at coordinate 64,312,322 of OX155902.1, read as the reverse complement.
ACTAATTTGAACTAAGACAGAAACACTGAAAACTCGAGCGCACGTGGCGTACAATCGGACTGGTAGACTGGTTTAAAGTTTCGGCTGCGTGAACTACGCTTCAAAAGCGTTTGCACTGATCAATAGGGAAATAAGTTTGTTAATCCATCGGTTGGCTGCGGCAACTATAGATCCCTAAGGATTTCCAATATAAGAGACTCCGTTTAAACGGGCTCCATCAATGTTGGTCCCTGAATGGGAAGAAGGCGTTTAAAACTAAAATTTCGCCGCTCAACTTCTTCAACCAGATTCGCTTCTCCTCACAGCTCAAATCCTCTGGAACTTCATCGTACATTTGCCGCCCAAGCATTTCTATCCATATCCTTACCAATCGATCCATTAACATAATTATCAATAACGTTGGATATCTCGGCTATTTTAACGCACTTCTTGCATTGCAGTTAACTACTCTTGGATGTTGCCTCAGCCTCCAATTATCAGCTTTGTCATCAACCAGTAAATTCTGTTGACCAGTACTAATACCAATCACCTGTCCGTTTTTGGCGTAACAAACCGACTTACTCTGTGTGTACTTCAAGGCGATTGTGGCAGCGATCAGATCTCTTTCCTTACAGGCGCTAACAATGTTTTCAAAGAGATTTTTGTTGATCCCAGCATCGTTCATGACAATCCAAACAAGACTCTCCTTTTGATAGCGTCAGGAACATACCCAGGATCCATTTGTAGTTTGAAGTGTCCACTATTCTTCTTCTTTTGGAGGACGGCCAAAACTCTTGGAGCATAACCAGGAGGGATACTACCATCAGAAACTTTTCGGGAGATCAGCTTCGCCGTGACCAAATCGCATTGGTCTGAAAGCGCGACTAAATCTCCAAACGAGGATATTCTATCAGCTCCACGAATGATGAGATCTCTTACGGCACAATTCCCTACTGGCGCTAACAATGATTTCAAAGAGATTTTTGTTGATCTCAGCATCGTTCCTCTTCTGCTCCAAGGTTAATCCAAACAAGACTTTCCTTTCGATAGCGTCAGGAACATACTCAGGATCCATTAGTAGTATGCCGTATCCACCATTCTTCTTCTTTTTGAGCACGGCCAAAGCTTCTGGAGCATAACCAGGAGCAATAATACCATCAGAAACTTCTCGGGAGATCAGCTTCGCCGTGGCCAAATCGCATTCGTCTGAAAGCGTAAATAAATCTCCAAACGAGGATATTCTATCAGCCCCACGATAGATGAGATCACCTACGGCACAATTCCTTACTGGCGCTAATAATGATTTCAAAAAGATTTTTGTTGATCTCAGCATCGTTCCTCTTCTGCTCCAAGGTTAATCCAAACAAGACTTTCCTTTCGATAGCGTTACTCCACATAATCCACTTGTGGTATGCAGTATTCACTATTCTTCTGCTTTTTGAGCACGGCCAAAGCTTCTGGAACATAACCAGGAGCGATAATACAATCAGAAACTTCTCGGGAGATCTGCTTCGCCGTGACCAAATTGCATTCCTCTGAAAGCGCGACTAAATCTTCAAACGAGGATATTCTATCTGCTATTCTATCTGCTCAAACGAGGATATTCTATCTGCTCTTGTGCTCCAGCACAATTCCTTACTGGCGCTAACATTGATTTCAAAGAGATTTTTGTTGAACTCAGCATCGTTCCTCTTCTGCTCCAAGGTTAATACAAACAAGACTTTCCTTTCGATAACGTTACTCCACATACTCCACTTCTAGTATGCAGTATCCATCATTCTTCTTCTTTTTGAGCAAAGCCAAAGCTTCTAGAGCATAGCCAAGAGCGCTAATAACATCAGAAACTTCTCGGGAAATCAGCTTCGCCGTGGCCAAATCGCATTCGTCTGAAAGCGCGACGAAATCTCCAAAACATTCTATGAGCTCCACGAGCCCTTGCATAAGCAACCGCCAAAGGTGTTAAATCACTAACCATATCTTCAACCATACACAGCTTATCTTTGTTTTCGTCTAATGGGTTTCCAATTGCGGCACGAGTCGGTGAAACATATTTGAAGCTGGCGACTGCTGGAAGGTTATGAGCTTGTTTGAGTTCTTTAACTAGTTTGCCGAGATGAAACCTGGGGAGCTATTGACGACAGTCAGGGGGAGTTTGGAGAGGGTCTTGTAAAGTTGGGCGGGTTTCTGGTGAGGATTCATGCCGTAATTAGTTTTCAGCCGTTGAACGCGTCGCAGAGGTTGATGAAACCTGGGGAGCTATTGACGACAGTCAGGGGGAGTTTGGAGAGGGTCGTGTAAAGTTGGGTGGGTTTCTGGTGAGGATTCATGCCGTAATTAGTTGCCAGCCGTTGAACGCGTCGTAGAGGTTGATGAAACCTGGGGAGCTATTGACGACAGTCAGAGGGAGTTTGGAGAGGGTCTTGTAAAGTTGGGCGGGTTTCTGGTGAGGATTCATGCCGTAATTAGTTGCCAGCCGTTGAACGCGTCGTAGTTGTTGATGAAACCTGGGGAGCTATTGACGACAGTCAGGGGGAGTTAGGAGAGGGTCTTGTAAAGTTGGGCGGGTTTCTGGTGAGGATTCATTTCGTAACTAGTTGCCAGCCGTTGAGCGCGTCGGCTAAATCTGGGAAGCCATTGACGACGGTCAGAGGGAGTTTGGAGAGGGTCTTGTAAAGTTGGGCGGGTTTCTGGTGAGGATTCATGTCGTAACTAGTTGGCAGCTGTTGAGCTTCTTCTTCTTCTGTTGGCTTTATAACCCGCGTAGGGTTTTTGCCTCTACAACAATTTTCTTCCATTCTGTCTTTTCATCGGCTTTCTCTCTCCAATCCCTTACTCCCATCTTTCCAAGACTTGTCTTCCATCCATCTTTTCCTTGGCCTGCCTCTTTTCCTTCTTCCTACTGGCCGCCAGTTGTACATTTTCTTGGCTGGTCTGTCGTCATGCATTCTGTACAGGTGTCCCAGCCATGCTATTCTTTGAGTTTCTACCTATCTCACTATGTCCGCTTCGTTTATTAACCTGCTTAGTTCATGGTTCATTCGTATCCACAAAATTCGATGCTCATTTAGGATCGGCAGCCGTTGAGCGCGTCGGCTAAATCTGGGGACTCATTGACGACGATCAGAGGGAGTTTGGAGATGGTCGTGTAAAGTTGGGCGGGTTTCTGGTGAGGATTCATGCCGTAATTAGTTGTCAGTCGTTGAGGGCGTCGGCTTAATCTGGGAAGCCATTGCATCTGGGGGAGTTTGGAGAGGGTCGTGTAAAGTTGGGCGGGTTTCTGGTGAGGATTCATGCCGTAACTAGTTTTCAGCCGTTGAGCGCGTCGGCTAAATCTGGGAAGCTATTGACGACGGTCAGGGGGAGTTTGGAGAGGGTCGTGTAAAGTTGATCGGGGTTTCTGGTGAAGATTCATGCCGTACCTTAGGTTGAGTTGGGACAGAAAGGACGAGGTGTATTGTGGAAATAGTCTGAGATTGGTAAATCGTATAAGCTTTCAAAGCCAAATTTAGCCTTGTTTCTATTGTGGTGTCTTGCTTCGAGGAACACAGTGTTAGGTACACTAGACTAGACACAACAAAACAGACAACACGTGAAAATGAGTTTTGGCAATACAACTATTACTTCTACCTCATCTAATGCAAGTGCGTGTAATAACAAGCAAGCGTATACTGGTGTCCCGCAAGGGAGTGTTCCGGCACCTGTGCTCTTTAGAACTAAAGAAATACATCGCAAGTTCTTTAGTTTCTAGAGGATTTTGTGATAGTCTTTTGGGTCGTAGACAATTGTAATTCTATCGTGATTCTTTGCTGCAGCTCTTAATAAGGTTACACCGCCGATGTCGAAGTTTTCTATGGCACCGGCGAGAGTTAACAAGCGGTTACAAGTTGCAAACAACGATTTGGATCATGTTGATCTTCTGCCGTTGCAAACCACTATTTGGATCATGTTGATCTTCTGCCGTTGGAAATCGCTTTCCAAATTTCTGGTGAGGATTCCGGATGTAAGGTGTTGACTCTTCCGCCCAAAATTTCTGGAGCTCAGGAAATGTCGGAAGCATCTTTCACAGCCAAAAGCCCTAGTCTCTCCGGCTTTTGGCTGTCCCTCCACTCGCAACCAAGGTAGAACCAAGCTCCTTTAGCCCCTTGCCCAAATCTGACAAACATGTCTCATCAGACACAGACAACAGAGCAATGGATTCCATGTTGATGAAATACCTGTTGTAGGTTTTGACAGACAAGACAGACAACACTAGACAGACAAGACTAGACAGACAAGACTAGACAGACAAGACTAGACATACAAGACTAGACAGACAAGACTAGACAGACAAGACTAGACAGACAAGACTAGACAGACAAGACTAGACAGACAAGACTAGACATACAAGACTAGACAGACAAGACTAGACAGACAAGACTAGACAGACAAGACTAGACAGACAAGACTAGACAGACAAGACTAGACAGACAAGACTAGACAGACAAGACTAGACAGACAAGACTAGACAGACAAGACTAGACAGACAAGACTAGACAGACAAGACTAGACAGACAAGACTAGACAGACAAGACTAGACAGACAAGACTAGACAGACAAGACTAGACAGACAAGACTAGACAGACAAGACTAGACAGACAAGACTAGACAGACAAGACTAGACAGACAAGACTAGACAGACAAGACTAGACAGACAAGACTAGACAGACAAGACTAGACAGACAAGACTAGACAGACAAGACTAGACAGGCAAGACTAGACAGGCAAGACTAGACAAACAACACTAGACAAGAGTAAACAGACAAGACTTGACAGACAAGACTAGACATACAAGACTAGATAGACAAGACTAGACAGACAAGACTAGACAGACAAGACTAGACAGACAAGACTAGACAGACAAGACTAGACAGATAAGACTAGACATACAAGACTAGATAGACAAGACTAGATAGACAAGACTAGACAGACAAGACTAGACAGACAAGACTAGACAGACAAGACTAGACAGACAAGACTAGACAGACAAGACTAGACAGACAAGACTAGACAGACAAGACTAGACAGACAAGACTAGACAGACAAGACTAGACAGACAAGACTAGACAGACAAGACTAGACAGACAAGACTAGACAGACAAGACTAGACAGACAAGACTAGACAGACAAGACTAGACAGACAAGACTAGACAGACAAGACTAGACAGACAAGACTAGACAGACAAGACTAGACAGACAAGACTAGACAGGCAAGACTAGACAAACAACACTAGACAAGAGTAAACAGACAAGACTTGACAGACAAGACTAGACATACAAGACTAGATAGACAAGACTAGACAGACAAGACTAGACAGACAAGACTAGACAGACAAGACTAGACAGACAAGACTAGACAGATAAGACTAGACAGACAAGACTAGACAGACAAGATTAGACAGACAAGACTAGACAGACAAGACTAGACAGACAAGACTAGACAGACAAGACTAGACAGACAAGACTAGACAGATAAGACTAGACAGACGAGACAGACAAGACTAGACAGACAAGACAGACAAGACTAGACAGACAAGACTAAACAGACAAGACTAGACAGACGAGACAGACAAGACTAGACAGACAAGACTAGACAGACAAGACTAGACAGACAAGACTAGACAGACAAGACCAGACAGACAAGACTAGACAGACAAGACTAGACAGACAAGACTAGACAGACAAGACTAGACAGACAAGACTAGACAGACAAGACTAGACAGACAAGACTAGACAGACAAGACTAGACAGACAAGACTAGACAGACAAGACTAGACAGACAAGACTAGACAGACAAGACTAGACAGACAAGACTAGACAGACAAGACTAGACAGACAAGACTAGACAGACAAGACTAGACAGACAAGACTAGACAGACAAGACTAGACAGACAAGACTAGACAGACAAGACTAGACAGACAAGACTAGACAGGCAAGACTAGACAAACAACACTAGACAAGAGTAAACAGACAAGACTTGACAGACAAGACTAGATATACAAGACTAGATAGACAAGACTAGACAGACAAGACTAGACAGACAAGACTAGACAGACAAGACTAGACAGACAAGACTAGACAGATAAGACTAGACATACAAGACTAGATAGACAAGACTAGATAGACAAGACTAGACAGACAAGACTAGACAGACAAGACTAGACAGACAAGACTAGACAGACAAGACTAGACAGACAAGATTAGACAGACAAGACTAGACAGACAAGACTAGACAGACAAGACTAGACAGACAAGACTAGACAGACAAGACTAGACAGATAAGACTAGACAGACGAGACAGACAAGACTAGACAGACAAGACAGACAAGACTAGACAGACAAGACTAAACAGACAAGACTAGACAGACGAGACAGACAAGACTAGACAGACAAGACTAGACAGACAAGACTAGACAGACAAGACCAGACAGACAAGACTAGACAGACAAGACTAGACAGACAAGACTAGACAGACAAGACTAGACAGACAAGACTAGACAGACAAGACTAGACAGACAAGACTAGACAGACAAGACTAGACAGACAAGACTAGACAGACAAGACTAGACAGACGAGACAGACAAGACTAGACAGACAAGACTAGACAGACAAGACTAAACAGACAAGACTAGACAGACAAGACTAGACAGACAAGACTAGACAGACAAGACTAGACAGACGAGACAGACAAGACTAGACAGACAAGACTAGACAGACAAGACTAGACAGACAAGACTAGACAGACAAGACTAGACAGACAAGACTAGACAGACAAGACTAGACAGACAAGACTAGACAGACAAGACTAGACAGACAAGACTAGACAGACAAGACTAGACAGACAAGACTAGACAGACAAGACTAGACAGACAAGACTAGACAGACAAGACTAGACAGACAAGACTAGACAGACAAGACTAGACAGACAAGACTAGACAGACAAGACTAGACAGACAAGACTAGACAGACAAGACTAGACAGACAAGACTAGACAGACAAGACTAGACAGACAAGACTAGACAGACAAGACTAGACAGACAAGACTAGACAGACAAGACTAGACAGACAAGACTAGACAGACAAGACTAGACAGACAAGACTAGACAGACAAGACTAGACAGACAAGACTAGACAAGACTAGACAAGACTAGACAGACAAGACTAGACAGACAAGACTAGACAGACAAGACTAGACAGACAAGACTAGACAGACAAGACTAGACAGACAAGACTAGACAGACAAGACTAGACAGACAAGACTAGACAGACAAGACTAGACAGACAAGACTAGACAGACAAGACTAGACAGACAAGACTAGACAGACAAGACTAGACAGACAAGACTAGACAGACAAGACTAGACAGACAAGACTAGACAGACAAGACTAGACAGACAAGACTAGACAGACAAGACTAGACAGACAAGACTAGACAGACAAGACTAGACAGACAAGACTAGACAGACAAGACTAGACAGACAAGACTAGACAGACAAGACTAGACAGACAAGACTAGACAGACAAGACTAGACAGACAAGACTAGACAGACAAGACTAGACAGACAAGACTAGACAGACAAGACTAGACAGACAAGACTAGACAGACAAGACTAGACAGACAAGACTAGACAGACAAGACTAGACAGACAAGACTAGACAGACAAGACTAGACAGACAAGACTAGACAGACAAGACTAGACAGACAAGACTAGACAGACAAGACTAGACAGACAAGACTAGACAGACAAGACTAGACAGACAAGACTAGACAGACAAGACTAGACAGACAAGACTAGACAGACAAGACTAGACAGACAAGACTAGACAGACAAGACTAGACAGACAAGACTAGACAGACAAGACTAGACAGACAAGACTAGACAGACAAGACTAGACAGACAAGACTAGACAGACAAGACTAGACAAGACTAGACAGACAAGACTAGACAGACAAGACTAGACAGACAAGACTAGACAGACAAGACTAGACAGACAAGACTAGACAGACAAGACTAGACAGACAAGACTAGACAGACAAGACTAGACAGACAAGACTAGACAGACAAGACTAGACAGACAAGACTAGACAGACAAGACTAGACAGACAAGACTAGACAGACAAGACTAGACAGACAAGACTAGACAGACAAGACTAGACAGACAAGACTAGACAGACAAGACTAGACAGACAAGACTAGACAGACAAGACTAGACAGACAAGACTAGACAGACAAGACTAGACAGACAAGACTAGACAGACAAGACTAGACAGACAAGACTAGACAGACAAGACTAGACAGACAAGACTAGACAGACAAGACTAGACAGACAAGACTAGACAGACAAGACTAGACAGACAAGACTAGACAGACAAGACTAGACAGACAAGACTAGACAGACAAGACTAGACAGACAAGACTAGACAGACAAGACTAGACAGACAAGACTAGACAGACAAGACTAGACAGACAAGACTAGACAGACAAGACTAGACAGACAAGACTAGACAGACAAGACTAGACAGACAAGACTAGACAGACAAGACTAGACAGACAAGACTAGACAGACAAGACTAGACAGACAAGACTAGACAGACAAGACTAGACAGACAAGACTAGACAGACAAGACTAGACAGACAAGACTAGACAGACTAGACTAGACAGACTAGACAGACAAGACCAGACAGTCAAGACTAGACAGGCAAATCCAGACAGGCAAGACTTAAAGTCAAGTGAACAATGTTTATGCATTTAATTGATTTGACTCATCGTGTCTCCTTTGTTAGTTTGCGAATTTGTTTGAAAAACTTGTTATAAATTTGCACATGTTATAAATTAGAGAATGACATCACCCAGCGTCCCATAAACAATTCCGCAAAGTGGCAATCGCCAATTTACATTGCAAATTTGTGTTTGTGCAGAAAAAGCAACATGGAAGTAGATTTTAGAAGTAACGGGAATCGCGAATAACAATTCCGCAAATTTGCGATGCCGGTTTGTTTGTGTGCAAAACGTTCGCAACGTTGATGCGAACTATGCAAATTTGTTTTGGTGCAAAAAAGCCAAAATTACACAAAAATAGTTTAGGTTAGGTTATAAAATATAGAAGGAGTTGCGATTCTTGAAATAGGTTTCGTTTTTGTGCAAAAACCGAGTTCGCAGGGAATTTGGAACCAATAGGAAAGCAATCACACACATTTAAAAGCTATAAAATTGAATTTGCAAAGAAACAAAAAATTTGCACAAAAATTACATTTACAACATACGCAAAAATTATTTTTGCAATATTTACGCTCTGCCAATTACGCCGCAGCCCACTCTTCCTCCGGCGTGTCCTGTCGTCAGAGAATCCTCTTCACCGCCGTGCCCCAAATCGTCTTCGCCCTCGTGCACCACCACAGCCCTCCCGATTATATTGTTCACCCCATCGAAATCCAAGTGTTTATCGGTAATCGTATAATTCACAACCCCATTCTCGTCGGCCGGAACCGTGTTGCCCAGATCGCCTACATGTCGCACGGTCGCGTTCGGCGCGCCGTGGTCTTTCTGCAAATTATTAACAAATTGTTACATAAATTGGAAAAGTTTCCATTGTTTATTTAAAGTCAAGGTTGATGAATACATTGAATTTAATTGGTTTAGATTAGATAAACAGCATAAGTAAAATATGAACAAGCAAGGTTACACTAGATTAGGTTACATTAGGTGAATCTATTACTGTTGAGTAAAGGTTGAAAGAGATTAAACAAGATTAGACAAGGAGAGACAAGATTTGGTAAGGGTAGACAGGATTAGGCAAGGCTAGACAAGATTAGGCAAGGATAGACGAGATTAGGCAAGGCTATACAAGATTAGGTAAGGCTAGACAAGATTAGGCAAGAATAGATAAGACTGAATAACACAAGATAAGGCTGGACAAAACTGGACAAGTTTATATATTATATAGTTCATGTTTTTGAGGTTTTAATAGGAAATGAAAAAAAAATCGCGAATTTGTAATTTGAGCAATTTACAAATTTTACAACAATTTGATGTGCAAAAATCAAAATAGGACAAGATTTGAAAAATTATTTAGAAAAGCAAAATGTGCAAATTTTTATGCAGGAACAAAATTTTCCAAAAACTCCACAAAAACTGTTCAACTTCGCTCGAATTTAACAACAAAAAATTAACTAGAAACCATAAATAACCGAGAAATTGAGTTTTGAAGTTTTCTTAAACTTAGAGATTTCGTATAAATCAAATCAAACTTATAATATGATTAACTTTAAACAGACTAGTTTAGTTTAACTAGTCTTCTTAGACTAGTTAAACTATCTTGTCTCGCAACAAAAGCATTTCTCGTATTAAAAAACGTGCGTCAGGAAGTACTTCGCACGCACGGATAATAAAATATTGTATTTTTTAATTTATTTTTATTTTATGAATAGGATGGTTTCGACATTGCAATTCACATGGTATGGAAAAAAATTGCAATTCAATGTTATTTATATTTTTTGCAAATTTAGTTTTTGGGAATTTGTAAAAATTCTACTTGTTGTCTCTACCTAATTTAGTTTATTTCTAGTCTTAATTAGTTTAGACTTACATGGTGTGGATTAAAATGTCCCTTGGTCGACATACATCCATCTGAGAGATCCCCAAGCTGGTGGATATGGAACCCGTGTTTGCCGGGACTCAAGCCCCTGATCTCCACCTCGACCTTCATACCATCCTGCGTCTTGGTGAACTTGACCAATCCTTCCACCTTCGCTCCGACGATTTTAGCGACGGCCTTCTCCTAGTCGCAAAGTGTTAATTCCCTCTGCCTAAACCTAACTGGGTTTACTTACCTCTGTGGCTAAGACTCCGGCGACGAAAAGGGCGAGCGCGACGAAGAGTTTCATTCTGTAAGTAAATAGCGTGTCTGTTGTGGATAAGTTGGCCAAGGGAAGAGAAAGTGAAACCGAGTCGTTTGTAGTGTAAATAAATGTTATCGAAGCCGGGTCTTTTATTTATACGTTGTATCGCAGGGGAAACCGGTTTGGATTCGTCGTCGTCTTCATAGTGGCGAGCGAAAATAATATGCGCGCTATATGTGTACACTGTATGCTAATTGACAGGATAATCGACAGTTTAGTGTATCACGTGGTGTAGTCTGCAAACTATCTAAACGTGTTTTTAAATTTAAATTAGAAGCAAACAGTTTTGGAATATTTCGTGGTATCTAGACTTGTTTTTGTTTAATTTAAATTCAAGCAAAAAGTTCTGGAGTGTGGCGCGTGGTGTAGTCTGTACACTATCTTGACTTGTTTTTTTTTTCAAAATATTTTGGAATAACCGAGTGATAACGACCTGGAAATTTTGTTTTAAATCGCTTTCAATTAGTTATCTCCAGCAATTAATAAACTAAATTTATTTTCGTCCTAATCGAAGCGATTAATCTAATCGTTAGCGTTAATACACCAGCATGGGCGTAGCCAGAGGGGGGGTTTTGGGGGTTCAAACCCCCCCCCGAAATATGCAAAATATAACATAAATATTATATTGAAATCAGGAGGGACGAGTAGAGACGATTATCTTCAAGAGAGCATGGTATATTTTGAGTTTAGGAACCCTTGTGGGTCAGTTTTAGAAAGTAAATTGGTGCATTTCTGCAAAACCCCCCCGAAATATTTTCTAAACACCACACCTCTCCCCCCCCAAAACTAAACGCCCGTGGTTTAACACCAGGCTAGGTTTTTTAATTTTATCCAACATTTCGACACAACAAACTTAACTTTTTCGGTTTATATATTTCTTGAATTCTTCATAAGGGCTTCACACGAGAACGATATTATCCTCGTCTCGTCTCGTCTCGTAAAATCGAGATGAACTCTCGTCTCGTCTTATCTTATGCCAAGCCCTACAACTTGTTCAGTTTATACATTTCTTCATTAGGGACTTCCCACGAGAACGATATCAATATATCGTCTCGTCTCGTAAAAGCGAGACGATCTCGCCTCGTCTCGTGTGAAGCCCTATTCGTCATCGAATTTTAATAACATCTAGTTTTTCTCTTCTTGGCTGTCGCATTTGCGCTCATTTGATATTCTTTTGCGAATTTTGCTATAATTTTTTTTAACTCTTTTGTGCAAATGCCACAGTAATATTTGCCACATTAAGAAAATGAGTTTTCCATGAATACTATAGCGGGTGGAACAAAGGACGACCTCTCCCTACTTTTTCCAACTATTGTTACCCACTTTTCATTTATTACGACTCTTACTTGGAAATACATTGATTAACACTCTACAGGCCGCGCGATTACAAAGGGGAACATTGCTAGGAGCTGCGCCCCATCTTTTAAGAGTTAATTAAAAAAGGTTTGTATAGAGTTATGAAAAATACAAAATAATTTTCTGAAATAGTATATTTTGTAACTAGGGCGAAAAGTTGTCAATTTCTCGCGAGAGCGAAATTAAAACGCATACAAATGCATACAGTACACTAAAGAAGTCGCGCGATGACAAATGTTAACATTGTTAGGAGCTGCTCCCTTTTTTAAGAATAAAAAAAAGTTTGTATAGAGTAATGAAAAATACAAACTAATTTTCCAAGGAGAGTCGAAATAGTATATTTTGTAACTAGGGCGAGAAGTTGTCAATTTTTTGTGAGAGCGACATTGTGCGCACGAACGAAGTGAATTGGAGAGGATTCTTTGACGACAGGACACGCCGGAGGAAGAGTATGCTGCGGAGTAATTGATTTTTCGTAAGCAACGGAAATTTCATTTGAGCCAAAGTATTTTTCGTATCAAAATAGGTTTTAATTACCTCTTGTTTTCTGCGGATTACAATAATGAGTCGTAAAAACTATAAAGATAAAGCAACAATTTTCATTGTTGCAGTATGTCGACTATAATGATTGTATCATTATAAATTAAATGTTTTTCGTACAAAAAAGCTCGAATTTAGGAGAAACATTTGTAGGTTTTCTCCTGCTTGAAACTCAACAAATCAATAAATTAAATATAAAATTTGCTTGTATAAATATTTATGTAGTAACATTTGGGATTTGTTGGCCGATCTAAAAATAAGTGCGTGAAACAACGATAAATTCGCAATGAAAAATTGTTCGTAAAATAAGCTTAATTGAACGGAGGGACACATGTAACTGTGCTGCGAATTTATTGCGAAATATTCGTTAGCTTACAATTAGATTTATTTGATTTTAGACTTATTGTTACATTTCGTTTTGTCACAGAAAAATAATTAAAAGTTTTTTGATTTTTAAGATTAATGAGATATTAATATTAATATACTTAAAATGAATTATAGCAAAATTTGAACAATTTTCTTATAAATTTTTGAAATATTTTTCTAAATTTTCAAATTGAAACAATTTAGCTTATTTTCGCTTTAATTTCTTGCTAATATCCAAAGAGTTATTTCTTGCAAAAACTGTTTAAAACATGGTTATCTGAAACTTTGCAAATTGCCAATAATTTTTTTTTATATTTTCTTATAAATTGGACAACTTTTTTAGATTTTCAAATGAAAATTCAAACAATTTTACAACCTACTACTAGGTCGTAGAAACCATATATTTACTATATATACTATTACTATTATAACATACTCACATTTACGATAATATGAACTAGAACTAGTTAAATAGAAAAAAACTCGAAACTATATAATTATAGAAATACTACGTTGCTAACTAGACAGATAGTACACAACTAACTGACGCAACACACGACATTTAGTTTACTTTACTTTAATCTCAATGTTATCACTAGAAAGTTTACAATGCATTTAAACCTTTTTATAAACTTACTTTCGTTCGACAAACAAGACTAGACAGACAAGACTAGACAGACAAGACTAGACAGACAAGACTAGACAGACAAGACTAGACAGACAAGACTAGACAGACAAGACTAGACAGCCAAGACTAGACAGACAAGACTAGACAGACAAGACTAGACAGACAAGACTAGACAGACAAGACTAGACAGACAAGACTAGACAGACAAGACTAGACAGACAAGACTAGACAGTCAAGACTAGACAGACAAGACTAGACAGACAAGACTAGACAGACAAGACTAGACAGACAAGACTAGACAGACAAGACTAGACAGACAAGACTAGACAGACAAGACTAGACAGACAAGACTAGACAGACAAGACTAGACATACAAGACTAGACAGACAAGACTAGACAGACAAGACTAGACAGACAAGACTTTCAATGCGGGAGACCCGGGTTCGATTCCTGGTCGGGGAGACAACAACTAGGGCGGTTTTTCAGTAAAACCGTCCGGGCTGCCCACCCTGAATGAATGCAGAATATGCGATACCAGGGTGGCGCATACTAAAGTCAAGGTGGAATATGACTAGACAGACAAGACTAGACAGACAAGACTAGACAGACAAGACTAGACAGACAAGACTAGACAGACAAGACTAGACAGACAAGACTAGACAGACAAGACTAGACAGACAAGACTAGACAGACAAGACTAGACAGACAAGACTAGACAGACAAGACTAGACAGACAAGACTAGACAGACAAGACTAGACAGACAAGACTAGACAGACAAGACTAGACAGACAAGACTAGACAGACAAGACTTTCAATGCGGGAGACCCGGGTTCGATTCCTGGTCGGGGAGACAACAACTAGGGCGGTTTTTCAGTAAAACCGTCCGGGCTGCCCACCCTGAATGAATGCAGAATATGCGATACCAGGGTGGCGCATACTAAAGCCAAGGTGGAATATGACTAGACAGACAAGACTAGACAGACAAGACTAGACAGACAAGACTAGACAGACAAGACTAGACAGACAAGACTAGACAGACAAGACTAGACAGACAAGACTAGACAGACAAGACTAGACAGACAAGACTAGACAGACAAGACTAGACAGACAAGACTAGACAGACAAGACTAGACAGACAAGACTAGACAGACAAGACTAGACAGACAAGACTAGACAGACAAGACTAGACAGACAAGACTAGACAGACAAGACTAGACAGACAAGACTAGACAGACAAGACTAGACAGACAAGACTAGACAGACAAGACTAGACAGACAAGACTAGACAGACAAGACTAGACAGACAAGACTAGACAGACAAGATTAGACAGACAAGTCTAGACAGACAAGACTAGACAGACAAGACTAGACAAACAAGACTAGACAGACAAGACTAGACAGACAAGACTAGACAGACAAGACTAGACAGACAAGACTAGACAGACAAGACTAGACAGACAAGTCTAGACAGACAAGACTAGACAGACAAGACTAGACAGACAAGACTAGACAGACAAGACTAGACAGACAAGACTAGACAGACAAGACTAGACAGACAAGACTAGACAGACAAGACTAGACAGACAAGACTAGACAGACAAGACTAGACAGACAAGACTAGACAGACAAGACTAGACAGAAAAGACTAGACAGACAAGACTAGACAGACAAGACTAGACAGACAAGACTAGACAGACAAGACTAGACAGACAAGACTAGACAGACAAGACTAGACAGACAAGACTAGACAGACAAGACTAGACAGACAAGACTAGACAGACAAGACTAGACAGACAAGACTAGACAGACAAGACTAGACAGACAAGACTAGACAGACAAGACTAGACAGACAAGACTAGACAGACAAGACTAGACAGACAAGACTAGACAGACAAGACTAGACAGACAAGACTAGACAGACAAGACTAGACAGACAAGACTAGACAGACAAGACTAGACAGACAAGACTAGACAGACAAGACTAGACAGACAAGACTAGACAGACAAGACTAGACAGACAAGACTAGACAGACAAGACTAGACAGACAAGACTAGACAGACAAGACTAGACAGACAAGACTAGACAGACAAGACTAGACAGACAAGACTAGACAGACAAGACTAGAGAGACAAGACTAGACAGACAAGACTAGACAGACAAGACTAGACAGACAAGACTAGACAGACAAGACTAGACAGACAAGACTAGACAGACAAGACTAGACATACAAGACTAGACAGACAATACTAGACAGACAAGACTAGACAGACAAGACTAGACAGACAAGACTAGATAGACAAGACTAGACAGACAAGACTAGACAGACAAGACTAGACAGACAAGACTAGACAGACAAGACTAGACAGACAAGACTAGACAGACAAGACTAGACAGACAAGACTAGACAGATAAGACTAGACAGACAAGACTAGACAGACAAGACTAGACAGACAAGACTAGACAGACAAGACTAGACAGACAAGACTAGACAGACAAGACTAGACAGACAAGACTAGACAGACAAGACTAGACAGACAAGACTAGACAGACAAGACTAGACAGACAAGACTAGACAGACAAGACTAGACAGACAAGACTAGACAGACAAGACTAGACATACAAGACTAGACAGACAAGACTAGA
Organism: Phosphuga atrata; assembly: GCA_944588485.1. Classification (NCBI taxonomy): domain Eukaryota; kingdom Metazoa; phylum Arthropoda; class Insecta; order Coleoptera; family Silphidae; genus Phosphuga; species Phosphuga atrata. The sequence goes on along the minus strand of OX155902.1, from coordinate 64,295,871 downwards.
CAGACAAGACTAGACAGACAAGACTAGACAGACAAGACTAGACAGACAAGACTAGATAGACAAGACTAGCCAGACAAGACTAGACAGACAAGACTAGACAGACAAGACTAGACAGACAAGACTAGACAGACAAGACTAGACAGACAAGACTAGACAGATAAGACTAGACAGACAAGATTAGACAGACAAGACTAGACAGACAAGACTAGACAGACAAGACTATACAGACAAGACTAGACAGACAAGACTAGACAGACAAGACTAGACAGACAAGTCTAGACAGACAAGACTAGACAGACAAGACTAGACAGACATGACTAGACAGACAAGACTAGACAGAGAAGACTAGACAGACAAGACTAGACAGACAAGACTAGACAGACAAGACTAGACAGACAAGACTAGACAGACAAGACTAGACAGACAAGACTAGACAGACAAGACTAGACAGACAAGACTAGACAGACAAGACTAGACAGACAAGACTAGACAGACAAGACTAGACAGACAAGACTAGACAGACAAGACTAGACAGACAAGACTAGACAGACAAGACTAGACAGACAAGACTAGACAGACAAGACTAGACAGACAAGACTAGACAGACAAGACTAGACAGACAAGACTAGACAGACAAGACTAGACAGACAAGACTAGACAGACAAGACTAGACAGACAAGACTAGACAGACAAGACTAGACATACAAGACTAGACAGACAATACTAGACAGACAAGACTAGACAGACAAGACTAGACAGACAAGACTAGATAGACAAGACTAGCCAGACAAGACTAGACAGACAAGACTAGACAGACAAGACTAGACAGACAAGACTAGACAGACAAGACTAGACAGACAAGACTAGACAGACAAGACTAGACAGACAAGACTAGACAGACAAGACTAGAGAGACAAGACTAGACAGACAAGACTATACAGACAAGCCTAGACAGACAAGACTAGACATACAAAAATAGACATACAAGAATAGACAGACAAGATTAGACAGACAAGACTAGACAGACAAGACTAGACAGACTAGACTACGCAGAAAAAACTAGACAGACTAGACTAGATAATCAAGACTAGGTAAGATAGACTTACGTTATTGCAGGTGGCGAACGTGTTCTTTTCAAGATAACTGAATGTAATGTAGTTCACTCAGCGTTTCCCATTAATTACGCAGCAAATCAATAACATAAATATTTAACATGCAGATGTTTCCTTTACTTAATCATTTTGTGTCTATTACATTATTATTAATATTTCAATCGGTTTCGATCCTTTTAAACATTCATGGTAATTACCACCACAGGTGTTCGTTACTAGAATAAATACAGATTACATTATATAGAATACAAGGCAAATAAGTGTAGACTTCCTATAGTCTATACCAGGGATCCCCAACCATTTAGCACTCAAGAGCACATTCTAGAAAGCCGGTCGAGCGGCATGCATCTTATTATTTTCAAAAAAATCTCATCTGATACATAAAATGTTGTTTTGAAGGTCCAAAATTTCTAGCTCCAGTTCGTCTGTCCTTACTTGAATAAGTTTTGCAATATATGCTGCTACTTTGGTTACATTTATTTGCGGCGGGCACGAGTTAAACGGTCAGCGGGCGCCGCGGGCATAGCGTTGGGGACCACTGCTCTAGTCTCACTAGTCTCGTCTCGCTCTCGTAACCATTAGTCTCGTCTCGATCTCGCTCTCGTAACCGTTTGTCTCGTCTCGCTCTCGTTACCGTTTGTCTCGTCTCGTCTAATCTCGCCAAATATCGTTCTGCTAGAACTTATTGTTAAGATAGTCCGAAAACGATAGTCCAAAATAGTTTCGCTTTGTTCCATCCACATGAAAATGTAGAGATAACACACCATAAATGTCTGTTTATATAAACCTTCTATTTTGTTGACGATTTAAAATTAATAATAAAAACGAACATAATTTGAAATTGTCTCGAGACTCTCGTGTCTCGCGAGAACGAGACCACATACGTTCTCGCTCTCACGAGAGCGAGACCACATACGGTCTCGCTCTCGCGAGAGCGAGACTACATGCGTTCTCATCTCGTTCTCGTCTCGCTTTTACGAGACAAGACGAGATGAGAAAAATATCGTTCATGCATCTAAGCCCTTAATTAAGCCCTAATACTAATTAATTTTCCATTGATTTGACTAATATTAATTAGTTTGACTAATACTAATTAGTTGAAAAATATCCACAAATTTCTGAATTTGTCTTTTGTGTGTTTGGATTGACTTTATAGCGAGTTGAATTCGGTCAAATCAAAACTCGATTCGAGCATTGAGCAACTCCGTCTAAAGGATAATTAATTACTCCTGAATTGTGTTGGTTAAACCTCGTTTTAATATTTTTCACTTTACTGACCTTTAAGATTAACCTCGCACCAGTAACCTAGTCACTATAATTGAGCTAACATAAATACATAAGTACATTTATATTTATGTAAGAACAAATCTAAGCTTATATGTAGTAACCAGTTATCTAAACACTTATAATATACAACATATATACTAATATTTACATACATTAATATATAGCACATTATGTAAGAACAAATCTAGACTTATGTAAGAACATAAGTGTTTATTTAAGAACAGATCTAGGCTTATATATTTTAGTCTACAAGCTTGAGTTATAAGAAAATATTAAATTACTGATAATCTATCTTATCTTATTTCTCGTTTAAGTCTGCTGTAGAATTGGTCGATGAATCTTTTAAGGTTTTTCCCGAAACAGGTTTCTTACTCGTTTGTCGAAAACTAGAAATTCGTAAACTATTTGAATTTATACTTAATAAAGTTACAATATAGCCTGAATAAATTAATATATTCAACCTCTCCGGAGCTCTATAATATTATTTTTAGGACTACCAAAACAAATCTCATGTGAAATTTGCCAGTCATTTACTTAGTCTCAGTCCACTACCGTGGTACTAAACGAGAAACAGAAAAATTACTTTGTTTTTTAAGATCACATCCTTCTATTAACTTAAGTGAATCTTCACGAAAATGTGAAATCTTATATGAAATCCTTAACTGAATCTTCACGGAATGTGCAAACGCGTTTCGAGATTTACCTTTCATTAGTGCAGCTTTGCTGTTATGAATTATAATTTGACAAACACTTCAGAAAGACTTTAACAATCCTCGTGGTTATGGATGACCTGAGGTTATATTTTGTAATTTGACATTTCGTTAGAGAGACATGAACTTACAAGAGGTCCCTGTCAACTCGTCATTACCGATTTGGCCCAAATTTACAGTATATGTAGGACTTGACTATAAATAAAAGTGACGCAAGCGGGAGGGCCAGATGGCCAAGCGCTAAGTTACCGACAACTCATAAGCCCGCTATGTTAGCGTAAATTTCAATGGCCGGTCAGCGCAACGGTAAGAGCTCGGGTTCATAGTACGGGGATCGCTGGTTCGATTCCCCGTGGGGACGCTTTTTTTGAAAAATTAATAATTACATTTGAAAGTAGGAGATTACCAGATTACATTTCTATTATTAATTTGGTTGAAACCATGACATCTCATTTTAAATTAATAATTACAATTAAAAAGTAAAACAATATTAAATAATAATAAAAGAAAGTCATTTTAAAAATTGTAAGTAAAAAAAAAGTGTCCCACGGGGAATCGAAACAGCGATCCTCGTACTATGAACCCGAGCTCTTACCGTTGCGCTGACCGGCCATTAAAATTTACGCTAACATAGCGGGCTTATCAGTTGTCGGTAACTTACCGGTCGGCGTAAGAGAGTTATTTTTTTAACGCTTCGTCATCTGGCCCTCCCGCTTGCGTCACTTTCATTTATAGTCAAGCCCTACCTATACCATAAATTTGGGCCAACTTGGTGATGACGAGTTGACAGGGCCCCCTTGTTAGGTTAGGTTATTGATTTAAATGATAATTTAATATTTGAATTTAGTGAGGATAGCTTAAACTAGACAAGTCTACAAAAACTCGACCGTTTTCACTAATCAAGGAAATTTTCACAGAAGGAAACAAAGCTTAAAAAACTTAAAATATATTAAATAGCAAACACACAAATACCCTTTACTCGTCACAGTCTCTCAAGCTCCTACATTCTCATCTGATGTACGAAATAATTCCGCAAGCCAACGGAGCCCCAGACGACCCCGTCGTCACGCTGTCCGCCGTTCCAGCTCGCCCCAAATCATCCTCACTTGTTGTTACCACCAACGCCCTCCCAATAACACCCCGAGGGCCGTTCAGCGACATCAAATGATCCACTAAACTCACTTGAGCCTCCCCGTTCTCCCCGGCTTGGACATTACCCAAATCACCGACGTGTCTTTCCGGATCGCGCGGACCTCCATGATGCAACTAACAGAAATCAATAGAATTAGACTAAATATATAATGGGATTAAATTAAAATACAGTCGAACTTCCTTAAGTCGAATTACCATAGTTCACGAAAAAAATTGGAGCTAGAGAAAATTCGAGTTAGAGAAATTCATAATTACAAAATGAGCAAAATTCACTTTTTCACACAATTGTTCAAAGTAAATATAACATAATATAACATATGTATAATATAACACATGTATTTATTTATAAACAAAACAAAGAATATAGATTATTAATATAATGTTATATAATTATATTTAATTAAAAATAATTATAATTAATATATTATTTTTTGAAAAAGTCGGTAATTTTAATTTTGTTTCCATTAAAAAAATCTCTATCTACAAAGCTATCCAAAGTAGATAATGCGCGGTACATTTCGTCTGAAGAAGGGACTCTCAGTCAACTCTGTCTTAGGACACTTTTTCAAGCTTATGCATCATTAGTTTACCATTTTCGTCTTAGAATATCTTTCTTATAATTAAAGAAAGTGTACTTGAAGGAATCCCAAAGTCTTCAGGAATCACTTTTTTCTTTTTAATTCCTTGGTCAACTTCACGTATCAACCTCACTTTGTCACATAACGACTTCGTATTGAGTTATCTTTTCTGACCACTCATATTTGCAATTGTAACGGCAGAGGTAAGAAGAAAGAATGTATTTAAACTCTAAAATATCATTAATATATAGCACAATAACTATAAATTAAAGCAATAATAACAATAAATTTTGGAAAGTACGCAGCGATTAAAAAAATTGGAGTTATAGAGACTATTTTCTATGTAAAATTTTACAATTGTGCACAATTTTACTACGAGCTATGGAAAAATTTAAGTTACGAAAAATTTGAGTTATGGAAGTTAATTTATATGTAAAATGCTATCTAACGTGAATTTAGATGAATTTCTAAAAAAAAGTTCGAGTTTCTAAAAAAGTTCGAGTTATAGAAAATTTGGAGTTATAGAAGTTTGAGTTATGGAAGTTCGACTGTAGTTTGTTTACTAATTTAATTAGACTACTTGGACTTCAGACTAGAGAAGAACATGGGACGATTTTCTCGTTCCAGATCCCATCCCGTGGGACGGACCTATGTCACTGTCCCATCCCATCACATTTTCGTCCCACTGTCCCTTCCCACAAATCTAACATTTTCGTCCCATCACGCGGCCCGTCCCATTCCTCCTATCCCAACCCAGTCACGCGGCCCGTCCCATTCATCCCATTTTTCCCATACAGTAGACTCTCTTTTCTGTTCAGACTTTCTTAACGATAATTCGTTCAAATTTAATTTTTCCGTAATTTGTGAGTATCCAACTCTTATTCGTCGCAAACGGATCGTAAGACTTTTCAGGAACTACATCGTTATCACTGATCTCATGTGCTGGACATATTATGAAAAATGTGCGTATTGGCATTATAAGCAATAAATTATGCACGAACTAGATTTACTAGGTTATTAAAACTCGTCCCACTCCGTCCCATATAAATTTGTCGTCCCATCCCATCTCATGCAACGTTCATACCACTCATTCCATCCCATGGGACGATGGGATGGGATGGGTCGATGGGATCCCATGCTCATCTCAACGTCAGACCACGGTGATGCAACAGAACAAAAACTTCAGTTTTATCCTTTAGTTAGAGTTTTATTTTTAGTTAGAGTTTATCCCTCGATTTACACGGTAGATACGTTTCTGGGAAAATCTAGAACTTCCTTTTTCGCCTGTTATTAGAGTTCACTTAATTAAAACCACATTAGGAGGTTAAAAAAATCAGATTTTCTTTTTATTGCATAAATCATTAGCTTAACTATCCAAGAATACGCTGTAAAAATTTCAAAACGAAATCCGCATTCGTTTCACAGGCTACAGCAGTGTTTCCCAACCTTTTTTGTGCCATGCCCCACCTAAGCCTTTCTAAAATTCTTATACACCCCCGCCTCCCCCTATGTAACATATACATAATTTTTAACATTAAAAAATTAATAAAAAATTATTATCTCATATTTGTTTCGAGGATTATGCAATGTGCACAAATTATGCATTATGAAATGAAGTATCCATCCATCTGTCGTACAATTTCAGAACTGTTTCACCGTGCTCTTTGCACCCGAAGACGTCAGGGTGAGGTTTTAATAACGTTATAGATATTTCCGTGCGGTGAGGTGTGTTCTAGGTGGGGGGAGGCGGGCAGTTGCCCTGACCAACCACCTACCTGCCCCTCGCTGGGCACGCCCTTGTACAAAGTTATATTAGATATCTACTTGTTTTAGTCTTTTGTGCTCCCATTTAGACAACAAATGTATGCACGATTGATTGTCTTCGTAGATCGTCGGTACATCTTCTACACCCAGATCGATAAGTAGATTTCTATGCGACAATACATCGGCTGCTGCGGATGCTAGGGCGATGTATTCAGCTTCTGTTGAGGAAAGTACAACTGAAGTTTGCCTTTTCGTAGTCCATGAGACAGTGTTTCCAAAAACTTCTGTCAGGAAATGTTCCTGACGTCGAATGTTGATATCTGCTGAAATAGTTAAGCGTAGCTCAGGTCAGATCTTGTCGTCAACAAGTTCTCGGTAGGGTTTGTTATCGGCGAGCTTCTTCTCGCTGTTCGGTAGCGGCATTGTTTTCATCGGCGTACGAACTGGATTGCAGTTTTAAATCTCGAAGCATTTCAGCATTCTTCGCAGGTAATTCTTTTGATTCAAGCTAAAACCCTCGTCAGTCCGTTCGATGTTGATTCCGAGGAACGATATATACAGCTCCTCCTGAATTTCACCGTATAGGACGGCATTTTTAACATCCATGTGGTAGACTACGCAGTTCTTCTCGACGATTACGGATAATAGGATTCTCAGCGTCGTAAGTTTTGTCAATGGGGCATATGTTTCTTCCTAGTCAAAACCATATTTCTGCGCAGAATCCTTGATTACGAGTCTAGTCTTGTAGCGCTCGATGTTCGCGCGCTTAACCTAGAAAACCCACTTGCTAAACACAGTGTGTATTTTCCTTCGGGAAGTGGTGTTAATTACCAGGTTAAGTTTTCCTCAAGGTCGACTCCTTTCCATTCATTGATCTTTGTCTTCGACACACGAGTGACGATTTCCTCGAAGTTGCTCGGTACATCTTCTACGAAAACTTCGGCGTGCAGCGTCAGGATTACATAATTTTCTGTTTCATCGTCCAGGTAATAGTCCTGCAGATAACGAGGCCTCTTTCCTCTCGTAGATCGATTAGATGTTTCTTCATTTTCCGGCTCTTTTGCCTTGTTCTGTTTCTTCTGTGAGGTTTCAGCTTGTGTGCTTGCAAAGGTTCGGTTTTCTCGTTGCTGCGATCAAATTCTTCTTTCTGATAGAGTTCTTCTTCGTCTTTACTGCTCCCGGTTTTTTTCTTCTATTGGCTCTACAACGTCTGGATCAATCCAGTCTTCATTTGACAGACCTTCGAATGAAAATTTTTGATTTGTTGAAGATAATATCGCATCCAACGATGACCTTATGCTCTTCTGGATCTCGGAACGTGTAACCATTTATGCAATATCCAATCATGAAACATTTCTTCGATCGAGATTTGAATTTTCTGCCTATAATTTGTGTTGGTATGCGTGGAAAGGCTACGCACCTAAAAACCTTTACTTTCTTCAAGTTGGACTTTTCATTGAACCAAAACGACGCCGGAACTTTCCCGTACAACGCTGACGTGGGACTTTGATTAATCAGATAAACTGCTGCTTGGACTGCTTCTGACCAAAAATAATTAAACTACATATTTACGGTTTTTAGATTTTTTCCTTTACATGTGCTGTAAGACACCGCTGCTTGTCAAATTTCATGATTCTAGATCAACGGGAAGTACCCTATAGGTTTTGATTCCCTTGTGAAATCGCAAAATATGCGACATAAACAGTCATATCTTTTGATCGCGTTGACTTACAAGTTTGATTTTTTCACAGCTGAAAGAGACCGCAGACCCGAGTATTTGATACAAATTTCAACTTATTACCTCTAAGCGTTCCTGAGAAAACTGGTCTTGACAGACAGACAGACGGACGGACGGACAGACAGACAACAAAGTGATCCTATAAGGGTTCCATTTTCGGTACGAAACCCTAAAAAGGTCACAGAGGGACCACTACAGACCAATCTGTATTCAAAGCCAATTTTCAAACACAAGTCAGCATTTTTGCCTCGATTATCAAGTTTCTTGGAAAGTAATAACGTGCCGGCAAACAGTCAAAACGGCTTCTGGCAAAGTGTAGCTCAACTGATACTGCTCTGTTGGATATCTAGTGTTAATTTTATAATCACTTCTCTAAATTGTAATCAGGAAGTTCTTGCTTTATTTTATAACCAAGTAAAGCATTTGACTCTTTTGATCACAAGCTCCTTCCAAAAAAAAAAATGAAGATATTGGAGTGGCCAAGAAATGGGTAAAATCTTCTTTGCTTCAAAGAGGACGAACAGTTATCGTAAACGGTTCAAAATCGGAAAGAGAATTAAAGAAATGGGTGGTACCCCAAGGCACTATAATGGGACAAACTATTCTTGTTATTTGTTAGTGATCTGGCGCAAACAAAGAATGTTCAATGCAATTTGACGATACCAACATTTAAATATCTAATCCAGACATATACGATTTAATTAAAAGCAATTTAAAGGTTCTCACAGACCGGCGCGAAAGTTTCGTTGCTGCGATATCGCGGCGGACCGATTGATAAGCCGGCTTATGTACATGTTCAGACCAACAAGCACCGAACATCGCGCTTGTTGGTCTGAACATGTAGATAAGCCGCCGTATCAATTGGTCCGCCGCGATAACGCAACGGTCGCGGCAGCTAAACTGTCTGTGAGCTCCTTAAAACCAAAAACGTTAGGAGGATGATGTATACACCTTTAATGTACTTTAAATATACGCAAAACTTACTTCATGATTATAGTTAACTTCTAAGATTTGAATCAAAAATCACACAAAGGGGCCGAATCAATAAAATGTCTAGGGGTAACATTTGATCAAAAGCTAAGGGACGTTTGTTTGTTTCGAAACCTAAGAGAATGTGTAAAAGTTGATTCTGCAAATATTTTAATAGCCTAGCTTGTCATATGGTCTGATATTTTGGGGTCAGTAGCAAATATTAATGCGGTATTTAAAGATATTACGAGCGATGTTCAATGTATATCCTCTTCCAGACGGTCTTTGTTCATCGAGCAGAACATTTTAACGCTATCCTCAATAAAAATTCCAACGTGTCAGCTGTGACACGCGTGCCATATGTTCGCCACCGCTGTACTAGACTGTTTAGACTTGTATACTAATTAGTTGACTTTAATTATTGCATAAAAAGCTAAAGTATTTTATTCTCTTACTAAGTATGGGTTGTAATGTTGTCCCAGTTTCTCGCAGCCTTGTCGCATGTCGCCGGCCTGGTGGATGTGGAGGCCGTGTTTTCCAGCCGGAAGACCTGTAATGTTTCCGCGGATGATTACGGGTCCTGCTGGAGGATGTCTCTGCACGAAGACTATTTCGCCTCTGATGGTGCTTTCGCCTTCGCTTTGCAGCAAGGCTACCGCCGATACGGCTCTCAGATCCTAAATGCAAAAATTTAAAATTTGGTTTTATTTTCACAAAAACTAAAAAAGAATTTGATACAAAATATGTTTCAGATTCATGAAATCGGAATTTATCATATTTGAGCAAATCTATCAAAATGGCAAATTTTGCAATGTACAGGTATAATCCGTGATTTCTGGGAGTTTTTGTCCGAACCCTGAAAATATGATTTCAATGTTTTGAGTAATTATTTATTGCAGATTTAAGTTGCCTGCAAGTCAATTTACTTTATTAATTTATCAGTTAATTTAATTCAAGTCAGCTAAGTTTACTAAATATTGATTATTTTGTGTGTAATGCCATACACGCTACGGTCTACCGGAGATGTTACATGTGCAGGTTTTCCTGCGCAGGTCAACCGTACGCAAGAAACTGCACAGGTCTATTCCCACACACGCTCCGGTAGTAGGGAAAGATGATGCGTTCTAGGCCACGCCTCCCGCCTCCCGAACTTGACCTCGACCTTGACACTTCCGGTTATCCGGTTTCGACTTCCGGTTTCCGACTTCCAATTTCCAACTCCCGGTTTTGCGCGGTAAAATTCAAAATTTCACGCGGGCAGGTAAATTCAAAATTGGGTATGAGGAAGGTGGAAACATATTTAGAACTTGACCTAGTTTTTGACCCGTGCAAAGAATCGTGGGATAATTAAAACCGTCGAGTCAGCATTTTCCTGAACTTGACCGTAGAAATAAACACTGCTTGTTTCTTGGAATTGATCTGTCTTTATCCTACGTGACCGTAGAAATAAACACTGTTTCTTGGAATTAATATGTTTATCCTATTAAGAGTTTGACCTGGTTTTTGACCCGTGCAAGTGAATCGTGAGAAAGTTAAAACGGTGGAGTTAGCATTTTCCTGTTTCAACTTGTCTAGATGAGTCATTGGCCACGTGACACATATGACGTATTAAACTCAATAAGCCAATCAACTTATTGCGCCTAAATACTGAACATTCACCCTACAAATCCAAGAAGATAAAGTTGGAGACAGACCGCAGACAGCCAAATAATTTCTGTGAAATATGCTATCAACAATACCCAATACGGCTAAGGTATGCAGTAGATCTACGATCACAGAAACACATCCAAGCAACAGTGATGCCGGTCCAGCAGAACATCCAAGCTTGTGTCAGTTTAAGAACAGAGTGATCTGCTATAGAATTGATGGTTCAGGGATTGATGTAGAGAGCATTATTAGTAAATTGAACAGCCGTAGTACGAGATTCCGCATTCTATCTGTCTACTTTCCATACATACCATCCACTTTCCATCCACTCCATGCATTTTCCATTAACTCCATACACTTTCCATCCACTTTCCCTCCACTCCATCCACTTTCCATCGACTTTAATCAGCTTTTTAATCAGCTTTTAATCAGCTTTTTAAAACAGCGTTTAAACAGCTTTTAAATCAGCTTTAGAACAGCTTTTAATCAGCTTTTCTACATGCTTTTAAACAGCTTCTTAATCCGCTTTCAAACAGTTTTTTATTCAGCTTTAAGACAGCTTTATAATCAGCTTTAAAAAAGCTTTTAAACAGCTTTTAAATCAGCTTTAAAACAGCGTTTTATTCATCTTTTAGACAGCTTTATTATCAGCTTTTAAACAGCTTTAAAAAAGCTTTTAAACAGCTTCTAAATCAGCTTTAAAACAGCTTTAAATCAGCTTTTAAACAGCTTCTTAATCCGCCTTTAAACGTCTTTTTATTCAGCTTTTAGACAGCTTTATAATCAGCTTTTAAACAGCTTTAAAACAGCTTTTAAATCAGTTTTAAAACAACTTTTAATCAGCTTTTTTACGAGCTTTTAATCAGCTTCTTATTCCGCTTTTAAACAGCTTCTTATTCCGCTTTTAAACAGCTTCTTATTCAGCTTTTAGACAGTTTTATAATCGGCTTTTAAACAGCTTTTAAATCAGCTTTAAAACGGCTTTTAATCAGCTTTTTTATAAGATTTTAAACAGCTTCTTAATCCGCTTTTAAACAGCTTTTTATTCAGCTTTTAGACAGCTGTATAATCAGTTTTTAAACAGCTTTAAAACAGCTTTTAAATCAGTTTTAAAACAACTTTTAATCAGCTTTTTTACCAGCTTTTAATCAGCTTCTTATTCCGCTTTTAAACAGCTTCTTATTCAGCTTTTAGACAGTTTTATAATCGGCTTTTAAACAGCTTTTAAATCAGCTTTAAAACGGCTTTTAATCAGCTTTTTTATAAGATTTTAAACAGCTTCTTAATCCGCTTTTAAACAGCTTTTTATTCAGCTTTTAGACAGCTTTATAATCAACTGTTAAACAGCTTTAAAACAGCTTTTAAATCAGCTTTAAAACAGATTTTAATCAGCTTTTTTATCAGCTTTTAAACAGCTTCTTAATCCGCTTTTAAACAGCTTTGTATTCAGCTTTTAAACAGCTTTCTAATCAGCTTCTAAACAGCTTTTTAATCAGCTTTTAATCAAAAAGCTCATTAAAGTGGACGGAAAGTGGAAGGAAATTGGACGGAAAGTGGACAGCAAGTGGATGCAAAGTGGATGGAAAGTAGATGGAAAGTGGATGGATAGTGGATGGAAAGCAAATGGAGTTGATGGAAAGTGAATGAAAAGTGGTTGGAGTGGATGGAAACTTAATGTAAAGTGGGTGGAGTTAATGGAAAATGGATGGAAAGTGGATGCAGTGGATGGAATGTATGGAAAGTGGACGGATAGAATGCGGAATCGTACAACGGCTGTTCAATTTACTAATAATGCTATCTACATCAATCTCTGAACCATCAATTATATAGCAGATCACTCTGTTCTTAAACTGACACAAGCTTGGATGATTTGATGCTGGACCGGCTTCACTGTTGCTTGGAGGTGTTTCTGTGATCGTAGATCTACTGCATACCTTAGCCTTATTGGGTATTGTTGATTGCATATTTCACAGAAATTATTTGGCTGATTTTGCGGTCTGCGGCTCCAACTTTATCTTCTTGGAGGTGTAGGGTGAATATCCAGTATTTAGACTCAATAAGTTGATTGGCTTATTGAGTCTAATGCGCCGTATGTGTCACGTGGTCAATGACTCATCTAGACAAGTTGAAACAGGAAAATGCTAACTCGACGGTTTTAACTTTCCCACGATTCTTTGCACGGGTCAAAAACTAGGTGAAACTCTTAATATGTTTCCACCCTCCCATACCCAATTTTGAATTTACGCAAGACCGGACGTCGAAACCGAAAGTTGGAAACCGGAAGTCGAACCCAGAAAACCGGAAGTGTCAAGGTCTACTAACTTTCTTTACTAACTTTACTTTCTATACTAACTTTTCCACGATTCTTTGCACGGGTCAAAAACCAGGTCAAACTCTTAATATGTTTCCATCCAATTTTGAATTTACCTGCCCGCGTCAAATTTTGAATTTTCCCACGCAAAACCGGAAGTCGAACCCAGAAAGCGGGAGGCGGGAGGCGTGGCCTAGAACGCATCATATTCAAATACTTTCGGTTTACCTGCGCAGGCAAACCTGCACAGTTAGACCTCTCCGGTGGACCGTTGTGTGTATGGCGGGCATAAATAAGATTTGAACATTGTTATGAGGGCCGGAGAAAATTAAGGTCGGATCCGGCCCCTCGCGGGCTCGTAATATAAATTATTGTTGTATTAATTCCATTTATAAACAAACTAGTTTGGTTCTAGTATATTTTGTAACTGCGCACAAACGAAGTGAGTGCGCAGATTCGCTCGAAAGGGAAATTGCCCACTTTTCACCCTAGTTACAAAATATACTAGAATCAAACCAGTTTGTTTTAAAATGGAATTAATACAACAATAATTTACATCGCAAGTCCGCGACGGAACCGCGAGGATCCGACCTTCAATTTAATTTTATCCGGCCCTTGTAGTTTTCTTTAATTTTTATTATTATTTTGTAATGAAAAAAAATTCAGACATTTCACGTCACTTTTTTAATACCGCGGTCTTGATTGTGTTCGTTTTATTTTTATTTATGTTTTTTTTAACCCCTTGACATACGAATAAAATGCGCGTTGACGTGTCCATATACATGTGATCTTATCACATATACAGCGCCGTCGTTTGGATTTGGAGGCTCCGGGCATATATATTGAGGTGGGGCCCCCAGTAAATAAAATACGGCGAGTTTGGGTGGGCGTCGCGACGGTTGCAAACGACGCAGCGCAATGCCGCTTGCAGTAAAAGATGAAACGCGCGACATCTCGCGAATCGCGCGAAACCGTTCCCGCAGAGTTCAAGTTGGCGGTTCCGTGGGACTTTTCCTGGATGTCAAAAAAACGTCGTTTTAATGACGTCGCGACGCCATCTTGGGCACAATCGGGATTAAACTCCCAAACAAACTAAAAGGTTCTATGGTCGATCGAACGGCACCGGTCCGGTTCCGATCCGTCAATTGGTTCCGAAGTTCTATGTACCCCCGCAAAACGCCTCTGGTTTTTTCTCACTTTTTGCGCATTTTTCTCTTCAAACTGCCGCAGATTCGCAAAAAGTCGTCGCAGTTTAAAAATCTTCTTGTGGGAATGGTTGCGCGCGAGTGTTCTGAAGAGAACGAACCCAACCGGCGACCTGGAGCCTATCAAATAAGTTCTGGGCGTACGTGGAAGTAATAGCAAAATCGGCAACAAAAATAATTTACTTGCACCAGGTGAATGGGACGTCGCAGGACGGCGAGCGAGGGCTCTAAAAATGTGGCGCGGCGGCGGCTGGAGGATTCGGGAAACAATTGGGATCCAACCAAAAATGCGCCTCAAAAGTAAAATATCGTGATTTTAGTTTTCGGTCTAGTGCGTCCGAACCTGGGGGAGTTGAGTCGCGAAAACGACACCGCTCGACGGGGATCTTGGTTCTACACCGGGAAAATGTACATTCCCGTTTTGCACCGCCGCCGCCGCTTCCGTCGGACCGTTTCCGCAAAAACCACGATTTTAGGGTGGGTTTTGGATCCCCAGAGGGGCGCGGCAGGACGGAGGATGAAACTTGGGGATGCGCAACGTGCGGACGGACATTCACAGTTAAGTCATCGAAGACGTGAGGTTAAAATACTCAAGATCTGCGGCATAAAAATGTCAAATTTGAGCCTTTTTAAAACCCACGTGGTGCGGTCCCCCATGTGAAATTCGCGAAACGCCACACGTCAGTCGTCTCAGAATCGATCTGCAGCCACTGTGAGGGCTCCCTAGTCCGTGGGTCCGGGCATTCGCCCGATTGACCGACGCTACTGCACATATGCATGACGTCTTAGAGACGTCATTGTATGTTAATTGGTTAATGTAACCTAGCGATATTGAATATTTGCGTGCGTTACCCAGGTTATGTGAAAATACAACGAGATGTGACATTTTTCGTATTAAATAATCTACGTCAAGAAGTACTTTTCACGCATGAGTAATAAAAAATATATAATGGCACTACTTAATTTCATTAAGTTTTAGACAACACGCGCTCGAATTGTCCTTGCAAATTAAAAAGACTTTAAAATGCCCGCAATATCAACAATCGCACGAACTTATTGACTAACCTAATACAGATTATATATCTAAAAAGATCTATCCGTGCTGGAACTATCCGTGCAATTCTATTCGTTTATGATGATGGTACAAGTAAGATTTTTCGCAAAATTTCATTAAGAAAAAAATTAGATATAAAAATAAGATAAAAATTAATTGCAAATCTATAGCCAATTAACAATCGTATTTAAAACTAATTAAAGTGCGAAAAAAAATTAAAGAGCCATCTAAACGGTTCGCACAGTTAAAGTATGTGAAATATCCGCACAAACGGTATCAAATGTCTGTTAACGGTAGAAAAATAATCATAAATTAATAAAAATTCTGACAAATTTAACACCGTCAGGTTAAAAGTTCGCGCATTATTTTAGCACAAAATCAAACAAGAATTTGCAATTTGCATAAATTAATAAATTTGTTTGGTTAGTCGATTTGCATGTGTTTAGTTTACAGTAAAATGTTGTTTTTTATCCAAAGATGTGTATTATCAGAGAGTAGGTATAATATATGCCTACTCTCTGGTATTATGCATTTTGTAATTTTCGAATTAATTGAAACATAAATAGAGAAATGTTTAAAATTCAAAATTTAAACGAAAAGTTTAAAAGAAAAATGTTTTCTTTTTAATCAAACAGAATAAATTTTAATTCTGTTTGGATAAAAAGAAAACATTTTTCTCAAATAAATTTCGCAACTTATTTTACAAAATAATTAATAAATTTCGTAAAAAAAAATTTCATCCAAAATTCAAGCCAAATTATATGCAAAAATTATACAATTTATTCAGTATGAATAAAAGTAAACTTAATTGAAGACAAATATTAATAATAATAATAATAATTTATTAACGGTAGTGGATACCTTTAAAAAACAATAAAATATTCTCAAATAAATTTCGCAATTTAATTTACATTTCGCATTTCATTAAAAAAATATTTTTTTGATTGCAAAATTCTGCAAAATTTACTATTTTAAATAGGGCTAAGCCACACTATCTCCAACAAAAAAGCCGAGGCTGAAAAATAGCTACCCTTGCTTAGCTATACCCCTATAGCATGGAAATGCTAGAGAAAGGGGCTATTATTATTATTAGGGCCCGGATTTATATGTAAATACATATTTGTAATTCAAATTATTTTCGGTTTTTATTTTGTTTTCTACTCAAATTATGATATTTGAAATAAAGATTACATTTTCTCGTTCCAAATGTCATAATTTGTGTGGAAAAAAAAAATAAAGAGCGAAAATAATTTGAATTAAAAATATGTATTTACATATAAATCCGGGCCCTAATTATTATTAATTCTGCAAAATTTACTTACGTATGAGTAAGCCTCTACTCCTATGGCATGGAAATGCTAGAGAAAGGGGCTATTCTTATTATTATTAATTTACTTACGTATGTGTAAGGTTCCATGTAGACTTCATATAAATCGCTCTGGATGTTTTCTATAGCTGGATACGGCTTGATGACCAAAGGCCTAGAGCCCAAACCATACAAAGCCCCATCAACAACAACGCAAGCGACGCTAAAACTTGCAAAAATTAAACTTGCAAACTTCATTTTTCAGAAATATTTTTTTTGTTGTTATCTATTTATGTGTACGTCCACCCACCAAATGATATCCACAGATGAAATCGGCTGTATATAAATAGCGATCAGGAGTTCTAACGTTGCATGACACAAGTCGCAGATATTTTCTAATCGCGGAGGAAAGGAAGACACAGAAACGCGACGTTTCCTCCTCTAACATTCGCTTTTTTCCTCGTCTTCCATTGCCAGTTTTAAGGATCAAGGATGGCATCTAGTCAAGCGTTTTAACCTGAGGATGCAAACAATACACTTGAGGTCACAGACGACGCTTAATTGTTTATCAAACATCTCTTTGGGCAAATTTTGCGTAATTCTATTACAAAAACAAATATTTAAATCCATTTATTTCCTTATAAAATGTTTGTTTAATTGAGTAAATTTTAGTTTGAAATTAAACGATAATGAAGAAACACATTCCTTAATTTTCACGGTTTATTATTTACACGGTTCAGGTTTTACAGGGCCTAATCATTACTTCAAGTTTCGATTTACACCGTTTTTAACTAATTTTTTTCTTAGAGTTACGAGTCAATTTGTTTTAGTTTAGTTCGAAATTAAACAAGAATGAAAAAAACTTTCCTTAATTTACACGGTTCATTATTTGGGAGTGTAGCTAACCAGTCCAGCTGCCCAGTTTGGACGTTCCCCTTCTGTCTCTTAGCAGCCTTGTCTTGGGGCGTGATTGATTCAGCCCCTCTTTTGGCAGCTCCTTGCGTATGTGGTGTAAGTCCTTAATCCTTTTTCCCTGTGTGTGGGGTATAGAAACCTAGAACAAATCCGTATAAGTGAATATGCGTTCGCCGACGACCTTGCTATATTCGCGAGAAATGAAAGTGAACTGAGGAAAAACTCAGAGATATGACATGAGAAATTAACAGAGAAGAAGCTCAGGATAAAACAAAAATCATAATTAGTGGGAAATTAGATACAAAAGTTGCCCTTAGGTTAGCCCCTCTCGTTGCCCTTAGGTTAGCCTCCTCGTTGCCCTTAGGTTAAACCCCCCTCGTTGCCCTTAGGTTAGACCCCCCTCGTTGCCATTAGGTTAGACCCCCCTTGTTGCCCTTAGGTTAGACCCCCTCGTTGCCCTTAGGTTAGCTCCCCCTCGTTGCCCTTAGGTTAGTCCCCATTCGTGGTCCTTAGGTTAGACCTCCTCTCGCAGGCTGGAGAACCAACGCGATTGCTATGGAAAACCTGGCAAAACAACTGCGATCAATATTTGAAGAGAGAAAGAGAGAAAAAGAATTAATAAATACCGCGGGCGAAGCTATGAAAATGATCACTAAAGCGTGCAACTTGTGCTTCTCGAAACGAAGAAGCTCAGAAAACCAAAGGAAAGAGGTATATTGGTGGAACCGAGAAATAGCGGAACAGAGACGCGAATGTGTGAAAAAACCAAGTGAAATGACGACCAAAACTAAAAGGGCAAAGCCGGAAGAAAAGGAAAGACTGAGACAACAATACAAAGAAAAAAGGAACCAGCTGAAAAAAGCTATAAAAAGACAGAAAGAGGAAGCATGGAGGGACCTGATACAGGAACTGAACAACGATATATGGGGAGATGCCTATAAAATAGCATGTAAAAAAACTGAGGGTGCTACAAAGAATATACAAGACTGACGAAGAACTAATGACAGAAGCACAACAACTGTTTCCGAAAAACCCAAAAGTAATCTGGAATAAGCCGTGGGTCGAAGAACAGGAGATCCCCCTCTTCACTCCGGACGAAATGGAAAGAGCAGTACAAAGGACAAAAACGAACAAAGCTCCAGGCCCGGACAATATAACACCGGAAATCGCTAAAATCTTTGCCGAGACGCGAAAAGGGTACTGCTAAGACGTCATGAACCACCGCCTAGTTAAAGGCGAGGTACCAAGGGAGTGGAAAAAATCGCGGCTGGTACTAATCGAGAAAGGCAAAAATAAGGATAATACAACTACTACCTATAGGCCATTGTGCCTTCTTAACACAATGGGGAAGCTACTCGAGCAGTTGTTAAACTGAAGACTAACTGAAGAAATAGAAAAAACAGGGGGACTGGCAGATCTGCAATACGGTTTCAGAAAAGGAAGAAGCACAATAGATGCGATGAAAAAAGTGCAGGATATTGCAGAAAGCGTAAACAGTGGAGCATATAAAAGACGAAAATGCTGCCTGCTAGTGACACTGGACGTCAAAAACGCTTTTCACTCTGGAGTGGAGAGACATAGTGGCAGAATTAGAGAGAAGAAAAATAGCTCTCTACTTGATAAGAATGATCCAAAGCTACCTGGAAGAAAGAACACTACTGGTAGGGGAAAGTGGTGAGATGGAAGTAACGTGCGCAGTTCCCCAAGGCTCTGTCCTGGGACCGACGTTGTGGAACGTTTACTACGACGGTGACCTTAAAATAAAAATGCCAAAAGAGGTAACCATCATAGGGTACGCAGATAATATGGCATTAGTCGTTAGCGGTATGACGGCCAAAAAAATTAGACAAACAACGGAAACGGCGATCAGCAGAATACAACAATGGATGGATATGAAAAAACTTAAACTGGCTCCAGAAAAAACGGAGGCAGTAATGATAGTGGGAAGACGGAAAGTGCGGCACTTCACGATAACTGTGGTAAAAAATGACATAGAGACGATTCCTGCGACAAAATATCTTGGGGTATACTTCGACACTGACCTTACTTTGACAAGATATATTATAGAAACTGTCAAAAAAACGGAAGGTACGGTCAAAAGACTAAACATGATCCTGCCCAACATAAGAGGACCAAAGTAGAAGAAAAGGAAAGTTCTGACATCAATTGTGTATTCCACACTACTATACGGAGCACCGATCTGGCAAAAGGCGATGAAATTAAAAAAAATATAAAAACATAATAACAAGAGTCTAACGCAAACTATTAATCAAAATAGCACAGGCATATAGGACAGCTTCTACCGAAACACTACAAGTGATAACAGGAACACCACCTATAGACCTCCTAATTGATGAAAGGACCAACACATACGACGCAGGACCTGAAAACAGAGGACAAGAAAGAGAGAAAATAATAAATAAATGGCAGGAAAGATGGGATAGCCAGCCACAAACAGCCAGATGGACAAAACGACTTATACCGGTGATAAAAGCATGAACGCTCCGTTCGCTCCGAAAGCACTGAGAAATCACACACTATACAACACAAGCCATATCAGGACACGGGACCTTCCAAAAGTATTTACACAGATTTAAAATAATCGATTCGCCGAACTGCCGCTTCTGCGACGAGGAGGATGATGCGGAGCACACGATTTTCACGTGCCACAAATGGGAAAAAGACAGAAGGTACCTTACGTCCAAAATCGGAAGAACACTAACTCCGGAAAATATCATCAACCTAATGCTGGAAACACCTGACAATTAGAAGGATACCATAAGAGAGATTATGGAAAGCAAAGCCCAAGCTGAAAGGGATAATAGAAATAAATAAACAGAACATTCTGACTATCCTACACCCCAAGTGATACTTGACGGTCTCCGGGGTGCAAGGAGTAGAAATCAGGGGGCAGGTGGTTAAAGGTTAGACCCCCCGTTGCCCTTAGGTTAGCTCCCCCTCGTTGCCCTTAGGTTGGCCCACCTCGTTGCCCTTAGGTTAGAACCCCCTTGGTGCCAAAGATATCTTAGGCACCGATATCAAAGATATCTTAGCAACATTGAGCTAAATCGAAAGGCAATAGAATAAGTTTTAAATACCTGCGAGTACGTCTAGATAGCAAGAGAAACCATTAAATAGAAATTAATGACAGAATAGAGAGTTCAGCGAGGGTGTACCACAACCTCAGAAATAGTTTCCTGGGAAAGAGAAGTTTCACTAAAACAAAAAATGAGTATATACAAAGCTGCATTCGTACCTATATTAAGGTTTGGGTGCGAAAGCTGGGTGTTAACGAGGAGATTAAAGAGCAAGACCCAAAGTATAGAAATGAAGTACGTAAGAAGAGTGTTAGGAGTCACAAGACGAGATCGCATAACAAATGAGAGCATCAGAGAACAGTTAAAGGTGCAACCAGTAGCAAATCGGATCGAGAACTGCCAAGTGAGATGGTATGGACACCTTAAACCTTTGGGTACATTTGACGGCTGAGACTCGTCATACATAGTTTCACTAGGCGTGCATTCTATAAATAAATACGTACTCAGAGGGTTAAGCGAATGGAGGACAAAAACACAGTCAAGAGAGTGTGGAAGCTAAAGGTCAAAAAAGGAAAAGTAGAGGAAAACCAAAGACAACGTGGAATCGAAGCATAGAGAAAATAACGGAGGACAGAGGACTCACAATGGTTAAATCATCAACTATGGCAAAAGGAAAAAAGGAGGGGAAAAAGTTCATATATAATGAAAGAAATGTGTGAATATAATGTATTGTGAAGATTAAATGTAAGAATTAGAATATGAAAAGTAACACCTTACACCTTAGGGTAAATAAGGCCACTGATTATATGTATATATCAGGATAACCGTGTAACCTAAATAGGCTACCGTGTAAATCGAGGGATGTGTCTATTTGCAAATATTTGTTTTATTCATTTATATTAAATAAATCTTACTAGAAATCGCGTCCTTGGAATGTTTATCAAGCATTGCAAATTAAAGGTTTTCCTGCCAATTGTCTATAATTTTCAGACAACAACGTTAATTAACTAGAAACTATTTAATAAGCGAACATTAGTCTGCACCGTTTCATTAACTTTTGCTAATTCATTATTTTAAGTTTGCACAAACTAATTACGTGTTTCTTGAACAATCGCAAATATAATTAAAAATCAAACTGATAAGAATTCATAGACAAAACTAGTCAAGCCTTGTCCTCTGTCTTATTTAAATCCTAATTATTTGTCTTTTTAAATATTTACTTAGAATGATTACTTAGTTAATTGATTTACTTAGATACGTGCAAAGTTAAAACGAGGTGGTTGAGAATATTTTGGGGATTTGCAAATGCGCAAAAATAAAGTAATTAAAAACTAACGAAAAACTGACACGAAATCCATAAAAAAAATTGGACCTTTACGTTTTTTACAAGAAGTAAAAAAGACGTTTTGTGAAGTGATTTGCATAAATAACGGAAGTTTGAATTGATGAAACAAAACAGATAATAAATCACCAAATTTAAATTCGCATAACACAAGATTATTTTTTTCTGTTAAAATAAATTTGCTTAAATTTACAAACTTAAAACAAACGGAACACAGCCTGAATATATAAATATATTCAGCCTTTGCGGAGCTCTATAACAATTATTTAGTCTTTGTAGGACTACCAAGACACAAATTTCATGTGAGTGTGTAATCGTATACACCCCTACAATGTTTTGGTTGTAATCGTCCATTAGTGCTTCGTAAAGTGTTTTAGGTGGGTGTTTTCTGTTCGATTGTCTTGTATTACGAGTCAGGCATAAGTCTTTTATAATTGTCTAGTTTGACCTATTATTGAGAAATTTTATTGCAAGATCTGCGTATCTGTCTAGGATGGGCCGGATTTTGGTAGTGTCGTACAGTAGTTGGTTAGAGGGATTATGCAAAGGATTGTGTGGATGACGCATTTTGGTAATGAGTCGTAGTGCTATGCGTTCCGCTGTTGCAATAATTTGTCTTGTTTGGTTTGGGGCCTGTGATAGAATGATATGATCGTAGTCCAACAGTGGTCTACATATTGTTTTGTAAATTTTGGTCGCCGTATTTGTCGTTATGCCGTGTTTACCATAGGCGAGGGAACGAAAATTTTTGGTACTTTTTTCTTTTCGTTTCGATACATGATTTTTAAATTATAGTTTCTGATCCAGGACCAAACCCAGATATTTTACTGGGTGGGAGGGGTGTACGTCGCTGGGTCCGATTGTTATGTAAGGGGAATTGTCTTTGATTTTATTGTTGGTTATTAGGAGTTGACATTTGGAAGGATTGGGGGATAGACGTCATTTGTTAAACCACGTCATTGTGTTGTCTGAAAGTGTTTGTAACTGTTGCAATGTCTTTTTCAAATTGGTGTCGTGTGTAGTCAGTACTGTATCGTCAGCGTATTGTAAAATGTAAGAGGACAGGTCTATGTTGGTTTTGTCGATTTTATTATGGTGGTAGATGTCGGAACAGTAGATATTATAGAGGAGAGGTGATAATGGGGAGCCTTGAGGGAGACCTTGGAGAGGCGAGAAGGGGACAGATAGGGAGTCGTTACATTTGATTTGAATGTAACGGAAGTCTGTTGTAAAGGAAGACTTTAAGGATGTGTAAAAGGTATGACGGTAATCCTAGTGTGTGCAGTTTGAATAGGAGACCTTGATGCCATACACAATCAAATGCCTTATTGATGTCAAGAAAGAGAGCTGCTGTATGTTTATTCTGTAGGTAGGATGCTTGAATATTGTTAGTTAGGATAATGAGGGGATGTATTGTGAATTGGGAATGTTTAAAACCGAATTGGTATTTTGGAATGAATTTGGAGACACTATCCTAAATTCGGGATTTTAGAATCTGTTCTAGACTTTTACCTAGAACAGGAAGGAGGGTAATGGGTCTGTAGTTCTGTGCAATGTATTTGTCAAGTCCGGGCTTGGGTAGCGTTATTATAGTTCCAGTTTTCCATGCTAGAGAATAATGACTCTGCAGATGGCATATATATTGTATAGTTTTATAATGAATATCAGTAAGAGGCAGCTCCTACACAATGACCTAGACTCCATACACACGGACTGCTGTCTACTTGTTGAAACTAAAACTAAATCAGAGACGAATACTAAATACCGCGACTGGAATACAATATTAAGACATGGCAATCAAATGACTAATATGCCCAGAGGTGGAGCTATGGTGCAATTAAACCCCAGATACAAACTTGGTAAATCCAATCCTCCTAGCCTAAACAACCCTTTAAATGACTGCCTACATTTTACTATCCCCTTTCAAAACGACAAACTGGTGATAAACAAACGACAAACGAATATCTAGTGATCTAACTGTCTGAGTAATAGTTTTTAAACGTTATCTTTACCGGGGCAACTATGTTTTCCTTTGAATAATGCTGCATAATATTCGTCCTCTGAAATTTCAGTGAAGTCGTGGCGGTTGTCATCTTGTCTAAAGTGATTGTCGTACCAGTTAGTAATCAGTATGCGATTGTTTTCGTCGAAGTTAGGGTCCAGCCTTGGGGAAAAGGCCTTTTTGTAATAATCGGAGAATATCTTTACTTTGTCTGCGTCGACGTGATAAAGTTTGTTGTTATGTTTTAACGGAGACTTTTGCTGATTCAACTTGTATTTTGACAGTTTTTTTATTTTGTTCCAGTAAGTTTTACCCTTGTCCCTCTCCACTTCCTTGCATACATCGAGCCATATGTGGGTACGGAATTAATTAATTTGAATGTTTATTTGTCTATTTAAATTAAGTCTTTTTTTAAGTCGTTGTTTTCAGTGCGGGAGTATTCTCTATAGCAGTGTTCTTCAACCGGTGTTCCATGGAACCCTAGGGTTCCACTAAAACATCCAGGGGTTCGGCGAATCAATGATAAAAAAATCTGAACTTTAACCGGCGCGACGTTTACAACTAGAGACGATGCGTTGCGCCGCTCTCTGGAACGTGTGTCGATTAGAGTTGGATATTGGAACTTTTCAAGTCTTACAAATGCAAATGGTAGTAAGTTCATTTTTTTTATATTCGTTACGGCCAACTATGGACCACGTTTGACAGTTTTTACATTATTTTTTGTCCTCACTCTCTGCCAATATCTCTTCATCCTCTCTCCCACTTCCTTCTTCTGTTCCTCCTTGTAAGGTCTTCCTTTTCTCACTGACAATTCCCCTGTGTCCTGGAAACCTGTAAACTGCTTAATTAGTCGCCTAAATCTCTCTGTCCATCATGTCTTCTTTTTTCACCAAATCCAATCTCACTTCCCGAAACTATTTCGGCTCCGTCTTCCTCTTCCTGAAGAATTCAAAAATCCTCTTCGTCAGTCTGGTACTGTTCATCCTCACTAAGTGGCCATAAAACTGTATTCTCCTTTTTCTCATTTGGGCTACAATTCCTTCTGTCTTCAGGTATAATTTAACTAATTTAACTTCAGGTATAATGTAACTTTGTTAGGTTTTAGTCTCCTCTCTACATCCTTTATATTTGGGCCTAGGATTTTTCGGAGCGTTTTCCTTTCTTTCCTCCGGATGTCTTCGAGTCCACCCTTACCAATTATGTAAAGTGTTTCTGCTGCATATAGACATTCAGGTCTGACAACAGTATCTAGGTGTCGAAATTTAGCCCAAAAGGATATACTTTTTGTTATATGTATCCTTCGTAAGTTGATAAGCCATTTCCATTCTTCTCGCCAGCTCTTTGATGGCATTCTTATTCGACCCATTGTCCTGTAATTTTTCTCCCAAATACTTAAAACACTCGCTTTATTTTGGCTTCTCTCAACTCCAAGTGAAGAGGAGCGTCTTTGATGTTGGTCATGAAGACAGTCTCAAAAGAATCTCAAAAGAAATTTGAAGCCCAGTCTTCTTGGCTATCATCTGGAGTTCTTCAGTTATTTTAATCGCTGTTTCAACACCGGTAGTGAGTATCACAATATCGTCGGCGAATGCCAAACAATCCGTTCTTATAATTTCTTTACCTCTCCCTAACCGGAAAGCCTCTTTATCCGGAATTCCCTTTGTCCATTCTCGAATAACTTTTTCTAAGACGCAGTTGAATAATATTGGCGAAAGCCCGTCGCCTTGTCGTACGCCAGTTTTGATTTCGAAAGGCTCTGACAACTCCCCCCGGAACTTTATTTTGGAGAAAGTATTGCTAACCGTCTGTTGAATTAGATTCTTCGTCTTGTTGTCCACTCAAATTCTTGGAGAATTGCCAATTGTAAAGTTTTTCGGTCAATGGACTCATAGGCCTTCCGGAAGTCCACAAAGACGACGACATATTTATTCTGTACTTTATGATATTCCGCAGGTTGAAGATTTGATCCGCGCAAGATCTTCCTTTCCGAAAACCTGCTTGGTATTCACCCAATTCAGAATCCAATAACCCTTTTAGTAACGCTTTCGATAAAATCTTATAAGGAACTGAAACAAGAGAGATGCCTCTATAATTATTAACGTCCATCTTGTCACCTTTTTATGAAGGGGATGGATCAAAGTCATTTGCCAGTCAGCAGGGATCCTCTTAGTTATCCGTATATCTCAAGTAACCGAGTGAAAGATTTTTCGACCCCCGCAGATCCGAGTTGTAGGAGTTCAGCGACGATACCATCTGCACCAGCAGCTTTGTTTGCCTTAAGTCCTTGAATAATCCGGAAAATTTCGTCTTCGTCAGGAGGCAATGAATTGGGAGATGATACTTCTGGTGGTTCAATTTTCAGGTTTTCTTGCGGACCATCACAGTTAAGCAGTGAGTCGAAATATCTGAAAAGGATGTCACAGTTTTGCTTATCGATCAATTCTATCGTCCCTTCTTCATTCTTGAAGCACATTCCTGGTGCCTGATAACCCCTTAAGCGCGATTTGAACGTCCGATAAAAGTTAATTATTTTCTAATATATTGAGTTTTGTTTTAACTTATCCTAAAATCGTTTAGAAATATAATACAGAATTGACTAAAAACTGGGAATCAAAGTCCAAAGAACAAGCATCTTGCTCCCTTGAAAATTCCACCAGTTTTCCGCCAACATTGGAGCTAACTGATAATATTGAAGAAGAAAATAAATCAGGATCTATTAGCCGAAAAATGAAAGTATGATGAAGATTATTTGGATTTACATGGATTGATGATAAAAATGAGCCAAATGGGTTTTATGTGGTATGTGAGCAAGTAGTCAACAACAGCAGTAAATCCTGCAAAGTTAAAGCGTCATTTGAAAAATAAACATCCGACTTTAAAAGATGAAAGCGAATATTTCAAAAGAAAAGGTATGTTCGTGATGGTAATAAAAATGTTCTAAAAGCATCTTATTTAGTTAGCGCGCGAAGTTCATAGGATTGCAGAAAAATAAATTAAAGTTTGTACAAAAGATTTAATAAAATGCATGATCGGTGAAAAAAATTGCAAACAAAATTGACCTCGTCCTATTGTCTGATACGACGATTTCATGACGAATTAAATATATGTCAGATTACTGCGAAATGGAACTAGTAAGTCGTTTGAAAAATCCTAAAGATGGATTTACTCTGCAAATGGACGAATCTACAGATGTGGCTGATTATCAATTTTGTTTGTTTACGTGAGATACATACACGAATCCAATTTTCAGGAAGATATGCTTTGTTGCTCACAGCTCTGCCAACAGGTGAAGAATATTTAATTTATTTAATGCATATTTTCAAAAACATTCAATTTCTTGGAATTTATTTCATCATATATCCACTAATGGAGCTAAAGCTATGGTTGGTATTATAAAGAGCGTAATAGCACGTTTAAAGAAACTAGTTTCAGACATCAAAGCCAGCCATTGCTGTCTTCATCGTCTTGCTCGTTTCGCTGTTAAACGGACACCAAAAGCATTGCAAAAGTTCTTAATGAGGCCGTTTAGATGGTTAATTTTGTCAAAACCAGACCCCTAAATACCAGGGTATTTGCCCTATTATACGATAATCTGGGAAACTCACATAAAAATCTCCTTCTTCATACTGTATCATCTTACCATCTATAACCATCTTACATGGTTATCCAGTGGAAAGGTTCTGACCAGACTCTGGAAATTGCATGATGAAATTCGAATCTTTTTATCCGAATGTGAATTTTCTGGAAAACTTAATGACACTAATTGGCTTCAAAATCTAGCCTACCTTGCAGATATATTTTCGTACATGAACGAAGTTAATCTTTCATTTCAAAGATCAAATGCTGCTGTTTTAAGGTCAATAGCAAAGTAAACTCAATCAAATTGAAAATCAAGCATTGGGAGGAATGCATCACCAAAAGTAATACAGAATGTTTTCCTAATTTAAATGATTTTCTGGCAAACAATAATATCGCATTCGACCAGAATATCCCCCCCCCCCCCACATTTGCAATAATTTAAGTTAAATCGAAAATACTTTTTTCTATTTTGCGTTTGTAATGGACACATAACAGCACTAATATGCGTGCATTTATGGCTCGCCGAGTGCGATACAATTTTCTCAATATGTATCGTCAATTTTTGTATATAGAAATGGCATAAAAGGGCTCAAAATAGAAAAAATACTATAAAAAACTCGTTCGTAAGGCGTTTTTCAACCCTTGTCCGCATCCAAACTTGGACGCGTGCTGTAAAATCGCGCTTATTGGACTCCTTTTCCTCTAATATACTATGCTACCTGTCCTTTAATATACTATTAATGAGTGTTGTGATGTGGATACCTTGCCAATTAAGGAAAGAGAGCAATTTCTGGATATATGTACCGACAATGTAAATTGTAAAGCAGCAATTTACATTTGGACCGGATGGCATTGACCCGTTTTGGATAAAATTATGGGAAGAATATCCGGAAATTTCCAAACGCTCGGTTAAGAAATTGATGCCTTTCGAAACAACCTATCTCTGTGAGAAATCCTTTTCCACATTTTTTTCTTTTGATTATAATTTCATTTCTATGTATGTATAGTACCTACAAATATTTTACATTTTATATGAAGTTATAATTTTGTTTGAATAAATGCAAATTTATTTATTATGAGACTTTTACTGTTTATAACATGTAATGCGATTCCCCCCCTTAATCAAAGTGCTATTAAACAGAGGGTTTCATAAAAAGAAAATTCTAATAAAAGGGTTCCGCGGGATGACAAAGGTTGAAGAACACTGGTCTATAGCATTGTCTTTTCCTTTTGAGTAAGCTCATAATAAATGGCGGAAGTCGTTGTTTGTAGAAGTTTGGTCTAGACTTAGGAGAATGTTTGTTAATAAGATTTGATAGGGATTCTTGGAAGTTGTTGATGCTGTCAGCATTAACGTGAGGATTGCGGTTTATGTAGGATAATATTTCGTTGTTTATTTTGTTTGTGTCGGTTTTCTTAATATTTATATATTCGCGTTGCACTACATTGGGGACTTGATGGTCGAGTAAAAGGGAGAAGGTAATGGCAAGATGGTCGGAACATAGGTCAGTTGTCAGGTCAATGTCTACTATGTTTGGGGTTATGTTTCCAGTGTGTAGCAAAATATCAGGTGTAGAGTCTTTGTTTTTTTGTCATTATAAACGTTGGTTTGCTGCGTCTTTGTATGAAGTTAGAGTTGTTTAGGAAGGTCTGCAGTTGTTTATTTTTTGATTTATTTAGGTTAAAGTCGCCAACGATTATTGAATAATCATATAGGGAAGCTTTCGTAAGGATAGTAGGTTCGATGGGCGAAAATGGGTGGATGTATACAAGGAATATGTGTAGTTTGTCGTTTTGAAAGGGGATAGTAAAATGTAGGCAGTCATTTAAAGGATTGTTTAGGCAAGGAGGATTGGATTTGCCAAGTTTGTATCTGGGGTTTAATTGCACCATATTATTATTATTATTATTATTATTATCTTTATTCAATAATACCTTGCGGTGTAGAACGTGTCAATATAAATATACAAATAAAATATGTTATAAAAGAAAAAAAAAATGTATAAAAAAAAATGTATAAAATGTGTATATAAAAGTAACAAACCAAGAGGCAATATTACATTTAATTGAAATTTTCAAAATAATATTCATTTAATGAATAGTATGCCTTTTTAGTCAAAAACGTTTTTAAGGTGAGTTTAAATATTTTAACACACTTTATGTCTTTAATACAACTCGGAAGTTTATTGTAGATTTTTATTAGCTCACCAACAGCACTTTTTTGAACTAAAGTTGAACTTGTTTTTATAGGACGTAAAGTACATTTTTTGCGCGTATTGTATTCGTGCGTATATTCATGTTTTTCAAACATTTTATAATGCTCCTTTACATAACTGGCACTATTTAAAATATAGATGGAGGGTAACGTAAGTATTCTCTTCTCAAGGAATATTGGTTTACATGAGTCTGTCATTTTCATGTTGAACATACTTCTAATACTTCTTTTTTGAAGTAAAAATATTCGATGAGCATCGACCGAATTTCCCCAAAAAATTATTCCATACCGAATAACTGAATCAATGTATGCATAATATGCAGTTAAACTAGTACATTCGTCAACCGACTGAGATAGCATTCTCAATGCGTAACAGAAGCTACTAATTTTTGGAGATATATAGTTAACATGGGCCTTCCAGTTAAGTCCTTTATCAATTATAACACCCAAAAACTTTGTATCCGAGGACGACGTAAGTGTCTCTTCATTGAAGATGAATTCGATATTTTCCTCTCTATGAGCAGAGAATTTTATAATTTTGGTTTTGTTGACATTTAATTTAAGATTATTCTGTGAATAATATGACTTCATGACCGACATACCATTAATTATTTCTTGCTGCAAATCCACCAGATTTTTACCTTTAACAGACAGTGTGTTATCGTCAGCAAACATTACCACTTTATAAATAATATTATCTGGAAGGTCATTTATGTATAATAAAAATAGCTCCACCTCTGGGCATATTAGTTATTTAATTGCCATGTCTTAATATTGTATTCCAGTAGCGGTATTTAGTGTTCGTCTCTGGTTTAGTTTTTGTCTCAACAAGTAGACAGCAGTCCATGTGTTTAGAGTTTAATTGTGTAGGAGCTGTCTCTTACTGATGAAGCTATTGTTCAATTTAGCCATTGATCTGGATAATATTTTGGGTTGTGTCGTCTATAGGTTGCGTTGCAGGTTCCAGTTCTGGATTTTTTTGGTCGAACATGATTATGTGCCTTCTGTTGCCCGAAAAGAACGCTTGAGAGTCTATTTGGAAGTCGTTGATGAAGCGTCTATGTAGCTTTTTGAGCAATTCTTCTCTGTTTATGTTTGTTGGATTGTTAACTTCTTTGCTGTAAGTGTATAGTATATAGTCGTATTTTGTTAATGGGGCATGAATCCGTGAATTTTTTGTTATTGTTTCCGGCTGATTTTTTGTTAGTGCTGCGGATTGTAACATTAGGAATACCTTCTATTGGGGTTTTAGGGCGCATGGGGCATTTGGGCGAGTATGCTGCGTGTTCAGTTGATCCACATGTTGCGCATTTGTTGGGCAGAGGTGAAGTGCATGTATTCGTGTCGTGTGGGCCTCCGCATTTCATGCATCTTGGAGTTTGAAGCTTGCAGTTCTCTGTGCGTGTTCAAATGTGAGACATTTGGTACAAGGACGAGGCATTGGTGGTGGCGGGGTGCTAGGCGATATGGGGAAGTGTCTATTCATGTAGAATAGACCTCCGAAAAGACGATATGTCGCTGGTGATAATTCTTATTAATCGTGTCGGATTATTTGTGGCCCTTGAGATTATGCGCTTGCAATAGCGGAATACATATTTTTGCTTTGCGAGGTGTTGTGCAATATCTTCATCCTTTAATTCATAGTCCACTTTTTCGATACCTGCTAAGTATGACTCTTTGCGTGGTTGCAGTACATGGGTTTGTTGAGTTTGTGCTAGCAGATGAAAGTTGGATATTACTTTGTCCTCAGTTATTTTTTTATGTGTGTTTCTGGATTGATTTCGGATTTTATTATGAATCCGGTTCGGGTTTTGATTATTATATCGATATTGTTTGGCCGTTGTAACGACCAAATATGGCAAAATTGGATGCGGGTGGTTTCTTCGTTGGTGGTGTTGAAGTGAAAGTTAAATTTATACGTTTTCATATGTCTTCTAGTTGTTGTGAGACCTGCACTTGAAGTGGAGTGTGTGGCTGTGTTTGATGTGGATGGTGCGGTTGATGAGAGTCAAACCCACCTTTGCTTGTGTTGTTGGCAGGGTTGTTTTGCTTGCTGGGATTGCACCTGAGTTTTTTTTTGTTCGCCCTCGTTTTCTTTTTCTTTACGTACAGTCTACATTATCGTCAGCATCAGAGGTATTGGACACGACTGAAGTCCCGGCAATCATGCCGAGAAATTGTTTGAAGGAATATTATGGTAGAGTTATATTCAAATTTAATTTTAAACAGAACGTTTTGAATTAATTTATAGTTTAAAAAGCTAAACATACGTCTTGCCTCGGCGAATAGTCAAGCCCAACTCCAATTAGATCTATTTAGACGTAATTTGCGAAAACGAAAATATTTGCAATCAAGGCAGTTCGCGTTGTCCTCCGCAGACGCGTCAGTGTCATCGAAAACTGTCATCGAAATGTCGAAATTCAAAGTTTCTTTCTTATTGAAATCTCTCCCCAACTAAAACTCACTTCACATCCCGCCACAAAAAATACATCCATGCATTCGAAATTTTAACCATCCATTGTCTTGCGTTATCGTCAATTAACCAATCAACATGGTAAGAAAACTTAACGAGAAACAAGAAAATTTGCGACGTTTCGTTATTTCAGTCCATCACTAACCGTCTGGATAAAATCGAGTGCGAAATTCGTCACTTACTCGACAGTCAGAAACAGAAGATTAAGAAAAAAGTTGCGACTACGTGTTCGAGTCTTCCCAAAGATATTCAGAATGGCGAAAATTCCCCGAGAAGACGAAGTCTTTCTGTCCCATCAAAGTTTGTAAATAGTATATTAAAGGACGAGTTCAGTAAGCGCGATTTTACAGCACGCGTCCAAGTTTGGAAAACGACGAGCGTAGCGAGGAGTTTTTTAATGGACAAAACGCCTTACGAACGAGTTTTTTACAGTATTTTTTCTGTTTTGCGCCCTTTTATGCCATTTCTAAATATAAAAAATCGCAGATACATATTGAAAAAATTTTATTTAGTCATAACCGCACGCATATGAGTGCTGTTATGAGTCGATTACAGACGCAAAATAGAAAAAATAATATTACACCTAGACAGACAAGATTTAACGAGCAAGACTTGACTGACAACTTTTAGCGTTCTAGTTCTAATGTAGTACTGAAATGTTTTAGTTCTCAAGTATCAGGTACTACCAAATCTAACTCGACGAAGCGTACTAGAAGCACCGGTACTACATTGACTTCGCCGTCGAGGAAGTTGCAAAATTGTAACGAAATAGTTTTA
The DNA here is from genome assembly GCA_944588485.1 of Phosphuga atrata. Classification (NCBI taxonomy): domain Eukaryota; kingdom Metazoa; phylum Arthropoda; class Insecta; order Coleoptera; family Silphidae; genus Phosphuga; species Phosphuga atrata. The sequence continues at coordinate 64,262,697 of OX155902.1, read as the reverse complement.
TTCTTGCTCAGTTTTTAATTGTGGATATTTCAGCAATAAACTGCTCAGATTGTTTTTCGGAACCAAAAGTGCTCCATCATAAGTGCTCCCCAATCGTTGTAAGTGGAGAGCGAAAATGCAGATGTTGCAGTCAAGCCGTGCAATTGTCAGGTCCCAGTGCGTATTGTTATTATTGTTGCATAAAAAAGGTAAAAATAAGAAATAAACTGCGACTACATTACAAACTGAGTTATCAAGACAACATTTAAAGCTAAGAAACTTGAATTTACGATTATAACATTTGTTATAGAAATTACATGCAGAAATTGAAAGGAATAAATTGTTGGAGTGCGAGGTGGAGAAGCTAAAAGCTTTGGTAACGGCTTTGAACGAGAACCGAAAAGAAGACAGTGACTTGTCCCAGATATGGAAGACCAAGTACAGAAACCTCAAGAAAGACCACAAAACTGGTTCAACGGAGCAACGTCGCTCTTGGGATACGGATCGGATGCGTTTGGCAGAAGCCATGGACACGATCTCCAAGTACGAAAAGCAACTTTTACACAACAAAAACGTGTCGGAGAAGTACCAAAAGTTGCTGAAGAGCGTGACGGAGAAGAACAAGCGCATCGAAAGGTTTGAAAAGGAGTTGACAGAAAGGGACGGGACAATTAGCACGATGTGTGCTAGGTGCAAGGAGTTGGAAACGGCTTTGGGTTTGATTGGGCAAAAATACGAAAATTTGCTAAATACCAACGAGAAATTAGCTACAAATGTTATCAACAAGAACAGTAGTTTAGAAGCAATTAACTCCGAAGCCCACATGGAATTATCACATTACAAAGCGCAAGCAGAAAGATACAAAGAAGTTAGTTAGGTTTCATGTTGTGATTTCGCAATTTATTTGTTTGTTGTTTAGGAAGTTGCGAGTTTAAGGGCGGAATTATCGAATATTAGTAGGATTTCATGCGACGAAAAGTTACACCATAAAGAGAAGGTAGAAGATTTGGAACTGAATTTGAAGGAGACGAAGAAAAGGGAGAAGTATACGAACAAATTGGTTGCGATTTTAGAGGAGAAAGTCAAGGACTTAGAGAGGGAACATTATACGATCCAGGATACGTATTCGGTTAAGATCTCTAGCATGTCGAAAGAACAGGAAACGTTACAGGAACGGTGCGATATGTTAACGGAACAGCTGTCCGAAATGAAAGATTTGAGTGCTAAAAGGTTGCATATGAAGTGGCAAGAAAGCAAGATGTTATTAAATTTGTTTTTTAGAGTGAAATCTTTGCAGTCGGAATTCGAAAGCTTCAAGACGTGCTCTTGCTCGAAAGAGGAAGACATGGTCATGGAAAAGTTCGAGTTGAAGAACATCATCGAGGAATTATCGACGATTGTGACCAATCAAAAGTTTAGGATCGACGAAATGGTGAAGAAACGGAAGGAGCACGAGGAAACGTTAAACGCCCGCAACGACGAGATAAAATCAAAAGTAAATATTTTTATCTAAGACCACTATTGTAAATGCCCATTATTGTACAGTTCGTGGACTATGTAAATACGTTTTTTAAACGGCAATCGATTAGTTAATAATTATACGTTTATAATAATTTGATTAAGGATTTTAGGAGGTCAGGATTGAGTCTCTCGAGTCGGAGTCGACGCGTTTAAAGCAAAAGTACGCGGAGATGGAGGAAGAGATCAAAGATTTAAAGGACGCCATCAACAGCAAACTGTGTAATTGCAAAGACGGCGTGCCGACACTCGAAAAAGAAATTAAAAATTTAAGGTATTTAACATTGAAACCAACTGATTGCTATTCGATAATTTACGGTGCGTTTTATTGTGATTATTTACTTGTTTGCTTATTACCCTTGTATATGATCCCATGCGATTAGCCTTCGATTTTCTGTATTCAATGTATGTGATTAATCTCAACGTATGATGTCATGAATGTGATTTATTATAACTATATAGTTTTTTTAACATATCTTATAATTTTCATGAATAATTAAAATTTTGATTATCTAGATGTAGATTAAATACGCATTATAGACACAATTATGTATATAAAACAAGTTTAAAATTGACTAGACTAAATTTATATAGAAGCCGTCAAGCAGACGAGACCAGACAGACAAGACTACACAGGCAAGACTAGACAGACAAGACTAGACAGACAAGACTAGACAGACAAGACTAGACAGACAAGACTAGACAGACAAGACTAGACAGACAAGACTAGACAGACAAGACTAGACAGACAAGACTAGACAGACAAGACTAGACAGACAAGACTAGACAGACAAGACTAGACAGACAAAACTAGACAGACAAAACTAGACAGACAAAACTAGACAGACAAGACTAGACAGACAAGACTAGACAGACAAGACTAGACAGACAAGACTAGACAGACAAGACTAGACAGACAAGACTAGACAGACAAGACTAGACAGACAAGACTAGACAGACAAGACTAGACAGACAAGACTAGACAGACAAGACTAGACAGACAAGACTAGACAGACAAGACTAGACAGACAAGACTAGACAGACAAGACTAGACAGACAAGACTAGACAGACAAGACTAGACAGACAAGACTAGACAGACAAGACTAGACAGACAAGACTAGACAGACAAGACTAGACAGACAAGACTAGACAGACAAGACTAGACAGACAAGACTAGACAGACAAGACTAGACAGACAAGACTAGACAGACAAGACTAGACAGACAAGACTAGACAGACAAGACTAGACAGACAAGACTAGACAGACAAGACTAGACAGACAAGACTAGACAGACAAGACTAGACAGACAAGACTAGACAGACAAGACTAGACAGACAAGACTAGACAGACAAGACTAGACAGACAAGACTAGACAGACAAGACTAGACAGACAAGACTAGACAGACAAAACTAGACAGACAAGACTAGACAGACAAGACTAGACAGACAAGACTAGACAGACAAGACTAGACAGACAAGACTAGACAGACAAGACTAGACAGACAAGACTAGACAGACAAGACTAGACAGACAAGACTAGAAAGACAAGACTAGACAGACAAGACTAGACAGACAAGACTAGACAGACAAGACTAGACAGACAAGACTAGACAGACAAGACTAGACAGACAAAACTAGACAGACAAGACTAGACAGACAAGACTAGACAGACAAGACTAGACAGACAAGACTAGACAGACAAGACTAGACAGACAAGACTAGACAGACAAGACTAGACAGACAAGACTAGACAGACAAGACTAGACAGACAAGACTAGACAGACAAGACTAGACAGACAAGACTAGACAGACAAGACTAGACAGACAAGACTAGACAGACAAGACTAGACAGACAAGACTAGACAGACAAGACTAGACAGACAAGACTAGACAGACAAGACTAGACAGACAAGACTAGACAGACAAAACTAGACAGACAAAACTAGACAGACAAGACTAGACAGACAAGACTAGACAGACAAGACTAGACAGACAAGACTAGACAGACAAGACTAGACAGACAAGACTAGACAGACAAGACTAGACAGACAAGACTAGACAGACAAGACTAGACAGACAAGACTAGACAGACAAGACTAGACAGACAAGACTAGACAGACAAGACTAGACAGACAAGACTAGACAGACAAGACTAGACAGACAAGACTAGACAGACAAGACTAGACAGACAAGACTAGACAGACAAAACTAGACAGACAAAACTAGACAGACAAAACTAGACAGACAAGACTAGACAGACAAGACTAGACAGACAAGATTAGACAGACAAGACTAGACAGACAAGACTAGACAGACAAGACTAGACAGACAAGACTAGACAGACAAGACTAGACAGACAAGACTAGACAGACAAGACTAGACAGACAAGACTAGACAGACAAGACTAGACAGACAAGACTAGACAGACAAGACTAGACAGACAAGACTAGACAGACAAAACTAGACAGACAAGACTCGACAGACAAGACTAGACAGACAAGACTAGACAGACAAGACTAGACAGACAAGACTAGACAGACAAGACTAGACAGACAAGACTAGACAGACAAGACTAGACAGACAAGACTAGACAGACAAGACTAGACAGACAAGACTAGACAGACAAGACTAGACAGACAAGACTAGACAGACAAGACTAGACAGACAAGACTAGACAGACAAGACTAGACAGACAAGACTAGACAGACAAGACTAGACAGACAAGACTAGACAGACAAGACTAGACAGACAAGACTAGACAGACAAGACTAGACAGACAAGACTAGACAGACAAGACTAGACAGACAAGACTAGACAGACAAGACTAGACAGACAAGACTAGACAGACAAGACTAGACAGACAAAACTAGACAGACAAGACCAGATAGACTAGACAGACAAGAATAGACAGACTAGACTAGACAGACATGACTAGGCAGATAAGACTAGATAGACAAGACTAGACAGACAAAACTAGACAGACAAGACTAGACAGACAAGACTAGACAGACAAGACTAGATAGACAAGACTAGACAGACAAGACTAGACAGACAAGACTAGACAGACAAGACTAGACAGACAAGACTAGACAGACAAGACTAGACAGACAAGACTAGACAGACAAGACTAGACAGACAAGACTAGACAGACAAGACTAGACAGACAAGACTAGACAGACAAGACTAGACAGACAAGACTAGACAGACAAGACTAGACAGACAAGACTAGACAGACAAGACTAGACAGACAAGACTAGACAGACAAGACTAGACAGACAAGACTAGACAGACAAGACTAGACAGACAAGACTAGACAGACAAGACTAGACAGACAAGACTAGACAGACAAGACTAGACAGACAAGACTAGACAGACAAGACTAGACAGACAAGACTAGACAGACAAGACTAGACAGACAAGACTAGACAGACAAGACCAGACAGACAAGACTAGACAGACAAGACTAGACAGACAAGACTAGACAGACAAGACTAGACAGACAAGACTAGACAGACAAGACTAGACAGACAAGACTAGACAGACAAGACTAGACAGACAAGACTAGACAGACAAGACTAGACAGACAAGACTAGACAGACAAGACTAGACAGACAAGACTAGACAGACAAGACTAGACAGACAAGACTAGACAGACAAGACTAGACAGACAAAACTAGACAGACAAGACCAGATAGACTAGACAGACAAGAATAGACAGACAAGACTAGACAGACAAGACTAGACAGACAAAACTAGACAGACAAGACTTGACAGACAAGACCAGATGGACAAGACTAAACAGACAAGACTAGACAGACAAGACTAGATAGACTAGACTAGTCAAACAAGATTAGACAGACTAGACAAAATTAGTTTACAAAACTGAGACGAAGTTATTACTGTCGGGTAGTTTATAAACGATGTGTAACATTAATCGCGGATTGTTACATATATGTATGTTATGATGTATTTACATAGTCCACGAACTGTACAATAATGGGCCTTTACAATACTGGTCGTAGATAAAAATATTTACTTTTGATTTTATCTCGTCGTTGCGGGCGTTTAAGGTTTCATCGTGTTCCTTGCGTTTCTTCACCGTTTCGTCGATCCTAAACTTTTGATTGGTCACAATCGTCGATAATTCTTCGATGATGTTCTTCAACTCGACCAAACTTTTCCAAGACCATGTCTTCCTCTTTCGAGCAATAGCACGTCTTGAATCTTTCAGACTGCAAAGATTTCACTCTAAAAACAAATTTAATAACATTTTTTTCATTCTTGCCACTTCATATTTTACCTTTCATATTTAACCTTTTAGCACTCAAATCTCAGCCCGGCTCGGCTCGGCGGAGGTGCGAAGGTGGGGAGGCTGGTCCAGAACATATCATCTATCTCTACCACTACTTTAAAGCTGATTGAAAGCTGTTTGGACGGAGGTGGGAAGGTGTGGAGGCGGGCACAGAATGAACTATCTATCCCTACTCACATCACTTAAATGATTCCTATATATTTCCTCAACATCTGCATCTAGCATAGAGGTTATCACAAAATAATTTCGGGCAATCTTCTCCGGTATGAATTTACTTAATGAATCATCAAATGAACATTTTATGTTATAAGCAAAACTGTACGGCACGTGAATATATGTTTGATTGGTATAACTATTGTCGGGTTCGGCGAACATGTATCAATTGGCTTTAATATTGATTCAAAATCGGCGTATACAACAAAGGTTGTCTATCATTTGTCTATCGAAATTTTGAAATTTTAATATATTCCACGATGTCAAATCTCCCCTCTTATCTTTTACAAGGTCTTCTGTCGGCATAATGGTGTAAATTTTATTGCAGTCATTTAATTTATGCCGTTTAAAGCCCGATTCGGTAGAGAAAAAGGTTAAGCATCCATCACATAAATATTTTTTATCGTGATGCGATGTGATCTGACTTCTTACAAGCCGTGAAATATCTTTAATATATACATAATGGCCTTTAACCACACCTTCCAAATATAGTAAATTTACATGTCTTTCCCTAATGTCATTGGTGTGATAAATTGGTCTTATTACGTCATGTTGTTTAGATTTGAAATTAAATTCCAAACCATAAACGTTAATGCTAATGTCATTCATCTGTACAAATTTAGAAATGTTTTTAATTTTAAGCGGGAAATTTAGTCTGTTTTATTTTAAAATTGAGGAAAAGTGGGGATATGATGCCAGGCGATAGGAATGTTCATTCGCCGGGTGTAATGCTGATACTATGCTCCATAGAAAGCAAAACTCATCGTTATTCTGAATGTAGATGCATGCTTTTCTATTACTAATCTCTGTCGGCAGTTCAATAAATGACGACCCACGTATTGGTTTATATTTATTTAGATTAATTTCTAAATGGGAAATCTCCCTAGGTGACCAACCTGAATCTTTCTCCTGAAACTCGCTACATTTGGTTTTAATTTTGGCACACATACTGTCATAAATTTCATCAAAGTTGCTCATGCTAGGTGTAATTTTGTATTAAATGATTTTAATTCACCCGCTGTATTTTTTTTTCATTTACATAAATTCCAAAGAGTTCTATATTAAACTTGATACCTGAATTATATGATTTGAAAACGTTTTCAAGCACGCTAACAGAGCCCCTCGATTTGCTTAGAAAACTGCCTATATCAATACCTGAGCCGTTAATGCGATAGCTAGCTAGCCAGAATGAACTATCTATCCCTACTACTTGGTCGGGAGACTGTAAATTTATACGTCGTTTATAAACTACCCGCCACACAAATATTATGTGTAGACTTTATGACTAGACAAACAACACTAGACAGACAAGACTAGACAGATCAGACTAGACGGACAAGACTAGACGGACAAGACTAGATAGACAAGACTAGACAGAAAAGGCTATACAGACAAGACTAGACAGACAAAACTAGACAGACAAGACTAGACAGACAAAACTAGACAGACAAGACTAGACGGACAAGACTAGATGGACAAGACTAGACAGACAAGACTAGACAAACAAGACAAGACTAGACCATTTCCTTGTCTACACTCTAAATATTTAAATGTTATTAATAAATGTTTTTTAGGGAATCGTTGTTGGCAGAAAAGGATAAATTCCAAATAAACGCGAAGATATCTGACGATCAAACGAATACGATAATGCAATTGAAACGCAAACTGGCGGAGAAAGACGACCAGGTCGCGGCCCTTTACAGAGAACTCAACACGGAGAAGACGGAGAAAAACGCGCTCAACGCAAAGCTGAAGGTAAATGATCGTTCTTAAATTGCGCGATGACGTGAGCAGCGAAAATTACACAACACCGGCCGGGGTAAAGGTCAAACTCTAGGCCTAGATTTTTCCACCGGTCGAACTAAATTAACTCTAATCGTATTCACAAATCTAAGACAGAAAATAACAAAGACGAGCGTGAGTCACTGCAACAAAAAAGGGAAGTCGTTTAACAAAAAATCGATAGAAAGAAATGTTAATTGCTTTTGTTTTTCTTAGCAATTGCAGAAGGATAATTTGAGCCAGACTCAGGAAATCTTACGGTTGCAGAATGAGAATGCCATGCAGAGGGGTGTGTTGGACAATTTGGAGCGGAAGTTTGAGCTTAAAATAAAAGAGTGGAAGTTGGAAAGCGAGTTGAATCTCACGGAGAGGGAGCAGGCGATTAAAGCGGCGAAATTTAGCACTGCACAGTTGATCCAGAGCATGAAAGATTTCGAGGAGCAGTCGGAAGTGCAGCACAAAATCAGAGTTCTGTTGACGAACATGCTGCAGGAGAAGGACAGCAGATTACGAGCGGCCATAGACCAGGCACTTATTGATCCTTGGAAACGTTACAATTCGCGTGACTAAATTAGTTTATTTCCAGATGAGTTCTTTAACCCTTGAACCCAACGCTCTTCATGAAGCCGTTAAAAATCTTTCAGACCCGAAGGTAGTAACCCCACGAAATTCCGATTTATTAATGGTAATATTCAACATTATTATTTAATTTATTAAATAACATTAACATTATTATAAAATTTAGTATTTTAAATACACCTTCAAAGTGTTTTCACCTTTTCAGAAATCCGTTCATCCTTACGAAATCTCTCCAATTAAAATTACCGTTAATAGCAGTGGAAGTTCTTTGAATCGCGCCAAAAATGATGATTACAAAGATTTTGGTAGAGAATTGTTAGAGGAGACTTTAATGAAAGTTGATTACGGCGAGTATCAGTCGTGCCCGCGTACGTTAAAGGATGATTGCTTAAAGGTAAAATTGAAAATGTATGTCCTTTATCTACGACCACTATTGTAAATGCCAATTAGACTATGTAAATACATCATAACGAACACGTATGTAACAGTTCGCGATTAATGAAAAATTATGGTTGATAACACACATGTGCGTTTGGTTTACGATTCGTTGATTGGTTGAGAGCTGCTACAACGTGCTAATACGTATAGCGCCATCCCCTCCCCACCCTCATCCCCCCCCCCGTGCCACAATTCAAACTGACATTGCGTTCATTGAGTTGCCTATATCTATGAGCAAAATACAACTGTTTTTGTATTATAATTACATATACTAAAATAGTTTGGCACGCCTTTACGGGAGGGGGCGGGAGAAATGCGTCAAATCGGGTTTGAAGAATGAAAACGGACGTTTTGAGTGATTTTTGAAAGAAATTTTGCCGGGGAGACAGTGGTAAACTGTTTAGAAAACTCTAGACAATTGACTAATCTTTGAGAAATTGTGGTGCCGCCGAAGGCGGCGGGGGTGCGGCGCGAAAACGAGATTTCCGTTTCTCGGCCGAATTTGGACCGATCGCATCGCGAATGGTACTATCTGGAGCGCCGATTTTTTCCGCACAAAACTATCATATCAAATTTTCGGGTCTTTGCTGAAAATTTGGAGAAAAGTGCGAAAAACCGAAAAAAAATATCGCAAAAAACGATCTTCTTTGACGTTCTATTGCGAGCCGACCGCTGAACAGAGCGCCTTCCCGTTTGCGGGTCCGGTTTCGTAGGTTCTTTCTCTCTGGGTCTTCGAAGAGGCCGTGCAATTTTTTGCAAAAATGGCCGTGCGGTACATGTTTTTGCAAAACCGGACGTTATCGGCTGCCGAACCGAAAGTACCCCTTTGATAAATTTTGGGATTTTTTATTGTTTACTTTTGCGACCAAACCGAAGGATTTTACAAGATTTGCAAAGAATACTTTTTTGTAGACACCGACGTCTTACATACCGATATCCCGGTTATAATTTTCCATATTGAGGCGTTGACGAGATATTTCCTTAAAATTATTGAAGAGAAAATCATTCCTCACGACGTCCCCATTGGAGTGGGAGCGTTAAAATTTTGTCAACTCATACTTTTGGGTGGATACCCACATTCAGTAAAAGTTTCATTGAGATCCCTCAAATGTTAATACATTTTTTCGGAATTTTTTAATATTTTGAAATTTTCGTTTTCGTTTTTGATCGGAATTCGTGATGTCATTCACGAAATCTGGATTTGTTTAAAAAAATATTTTAATAAGTTTCACACAACGTGGAACAATAAAATTTCACACATGTGTAGAGAATTAGTCAGTCTATGATTTCCCTTAGTTCGTTTTGCAAAATATTTTATCTGGCGGCGGCCGCCGCCCCTCAAACTCGAACATAACAGAAATTAATAAATTCAAATAACTATAAAATGAATACTGCAAGAGATATATTGAAATTTCTTTCAGATCTATATAGATTATACATTTTTTTATTGAAATTGACGAGATGGTATCTTCGTGGCCTTGACACAGAATTTTTGTAAATACAGAAATTTAAAAAAAAAAGTTATGTCAAATCTTTTTTCTGTCCATTTTTCCAAACTCTACCGAACATGCGTTTAACACTTAACACGCGATAGAGCAGATTTTCATCAAAGATTAGGTTGCACACCGCCAAGCGGCAGATAAATCAAGACCACATCATACACCATATCATCAGATAAATCTCTTGATCAGATAAATCAAGACCACCTATGCGCGGCAGCGCCGCGCGTATATTGCCATGAATATTATCATCAAAACCAAAATACGCCTATACCGGACGCTGATCCTCCCAATTCTTCTTTATGGATCGGAAACATGGACCATACTCAAACCAGACCTTAACAAGCTCGAGGCCTTCCAAATGCGATGCCTGAGACAGATTCTCTGCGTCTCACTCCTCAACCACCTCTGAAATGAGACAATCAGAGAAAGGTGCGACCAACAGACACCGATTGTTGAGGAAATTCATAAACGCCGATTACGATGGTTCGGCCACATCTGTAGGATGGGCGACAATCGAGTACCGCACAAACTCCTATGGAAAAAACGACCTCTTGATTGGAGAACACAAAAACAAGCACCGAAGACCACATGGTTGAAACACGTAGAGAACGATTTAAAAAACCAGCGAATAACAACAGCTGAGGCAAGAACCGTTGCAACTGATCGATTAGCATGGAAGCGTATAGTGAATGGAGCACGGAATCTAGCGGCACCAACAGCAGCGTACTGGCTACGAGGTCGACCACCTCTCCATGCGCCGGCTATGGATTAAAGAAGAAGTAAATGCAATTTTTTCTACTGATTTCGATTGTAGAATCCATAATTCGACTTTAATAAATCCAATGCGAAGCGAACTGTCAGAACAAATTTAATTGTTTGTTTGGCCGTTTCCACGGTAACATATTGCATTCTCATAGAAGGTGATACTTTTCAAGTCAAATGTCCTAATTTTATTTCGGTTTTTTAAATAGTTTCAGGCTCGTTTTACGTTTGTACATAAAATATTTCATTGAAATTGATGTAACTAATAAGAAAGTCCATGCAAATTTGGTTAGTTTAGTGTTTCAATCGAAAAAACCATAAATTTAAAATGCTCATTTCCGTCTCTAGACGTGAAAATATTTTCATCTCTAGAATGAAAAAATGTCACTTTCATGTAGGGTAAGCCGTGGAAAAAATGCCATTTTCACATATCAGTAGAAAAACGTTTTTTTTTTTTGTAACAAAGAAATTAACTAGTGTATTATAATGTAGTTGGTTTATTGTAATGTAATAATGTACTTAATAAGAAATGAATTTCTTACATCAAACATATTTTTCTTATTAAACAGAAAGAAATTAATGTGGTCGTAGATAAAGTAATATACTATTTCCGTTAAAAACTTTTGATTAGCAGTGGCCGTAGATAAAATATAGTACATAACTCGAGTTGTAAGGCAATTACAAATTCGCTGAATTAACTGTTCCGCTCGTACGTAATATGGTCCTTATAACTCTCGTCACGTAATATACTATTTACTTTAAAAACTTTTGATTAGCAGTGGCCGTCGATAAAATAAAGTATATAACTCGAGTTGTAAGGCAATTACGCACTCGCGGAATTACGCACTCGTCGGTACGCGGGTTGTGCGTAACTGCTCCGCTCGTACGTAATATGCTTCTTACATACAACTCTCGTTACGTAATATACTATTTACCCTGTCTTCCCTTTTACAGAAATCTGTTGATTTCGACCGCTATAAAGATTCTGGTAAGGAAGTTCGTGAGGAGACTATAAAGAAAGCTGATTGCAGTGGGAATCTGTCGCGACCGCGTACCTTCAAGGATGATACATTAAAGGTAAAATGGACCTTTTTACGGTTAGTTAAGCGCATGCGCGTCCGCCATGTTGAAATATGAAAGTTTCGGGCACATTTAGTTATTTTCATTGGTTATACGTAATAGTTATTTACATATAGAGGGCCGGAGGTATAAGATTACGCCCGCCGCCGAAGTTTGAGGCCCGACGGAGGAGGGCCTTTATGAGGCGAAGGGCGTAATCTTCCTCCGGCCCGAGGCATGTACAACGTTTTACGCACAACTGCAGAAAACCTACAAAATTTAATTAAAAATCGTTAAAAACGATGATAAAAATACGACGGTGATTTAAATTCACAGCTCGTCACTTAGGTTATTTGTTGCTAAGGAAAAATAACAAAAATTATTGTAAACAAAAATTTTCATAATTTTGGAATGGAACTAAGCGCTGAATTCCCTCCGAAATATTAATGGAAGCTAATGAAGCTGTGTTGGGTTTGATCCCAAGCAAGTCTAAAGACCGATAGGAAACGGGGTATTCATCTTGGGAAGTCTTAAGGTGATAGATCTTGGTGCGGGCTTTTCAATGATTTTACAGGCCCACGGACCGGTAAAAATTTGACGGGCGTAATGTCCAATTTTCGGTTCTGGTAACTAAGATGTAAAGCAGGGGTCTCCAAACTTTCCAGCCTTAGGGCCATACTGAATACTCCAGTAAGTTCCGAGGGCCAAAACCATATTATCATTGTTGCCGGTGGTAAAAAGTGAAATAGTCCACTGATGAAAAAAGTCCGAAAAAGTACGCAAAGTACGTTTAAAAAAGACTGCAAATCGGACTAAAGTCCGCAAAACGGCAACACTGCATATTATTAATTTTCCTGTCAGTATCTGTAATTCCTAGATTAGTCGTAGAGTACGAGCCATGAGGAGTAACGTGACACGACATCTGGTGGACACAAGCGGAAATAGGTAGTACCTTCTATCGCTAACAGATGGCGCTAATAGCACGTACAGAATAATCTCGTTGGTTCGAGCAAGTTCTGGTGTCTTCCACTCACTTTTAGATGGTAGTAATTGGAATATATAAGAAGGCTAGTGGCGCAACCACAAGTCAGTTCCTATGACACTGTTGTGAAATAAAATAGTGCGTACCTCCTTAAAACGTGTTTGTGCGTGTTTAAGTTTAAGCCATCTTTGTAACAGTATTTTGATTTTAATTGTTGCTTTTGTGTGTGATTTAGTAGTATGGAAAAGAAGCGAAAAATTGATAGTGAATGCAGAAAATTCAAAGATCAGTGGAACATTCAATATTTTGTAATTGAGTCCAGTAACAAGGCGCTATGTTTGATTTGCAATGAAAGCATAACCGTTCTCAAGGAATATAACATTAAACGTCATTATGAAACAAAACATTTTCAAAATTACTCAAAATATACAGGAAGTTTGCGGACAGAAAAATTCGAAGCTATGAAGCGCGGATTGAAATCGCAGCAATCTTCATTTACAAAACTCAAAACTGAACAAGAAGCTGCAACTCGTGCCAGCTTTCGTGTGGCTCTTGAAATTGCAAAACGTGGAAAACCATTCACCGATGGAGAAATGATCAAAGAATGCATAATTGCAGTAGCCGAAGAAATGTGCCCTGAAAAGGTAAATTTATTAAAAACTGTCAGTATGTCAGCAAACACTGTGGCTCGAAAGGTAGAAAACATCGCTGAAAATATATTCTCTCAACTGTTCGACAAAAATGGACATGTTGAGTGGTTTTCTTTGGCCTTCGATAAGTCAACGGATGTGTCAGATACTGCTCAGATGTTGATTTATATTCGAGGAGTAGATAAAAGCTGTGAAGTGCATGAAGAACTTCTTGATATGTATAGTATTCATGGCACAACTACTGGTGCAGATATTTTTAAAGGAGTTGAAATGGTCATTAATCAAAAAAACGTTCGATGGAAAAACTTGAAATGTATTACAACTGATGGAGGCAAAAACATGAGTGGGAAAGATAAAGGAGTGGTCGATCTTGTGTCAAAGGCTCTAGAGAATGACGGTGGTTCAAAACCATTAGTCTTACATTGTATCATTCATCAACAGTCTTTGTGCGGAAAATGTTTGGATATGTCTGAAGTTCTGAAACCAGTCATATCAACTTTTAATTTTATCAGATCTTTTGGGCTGAATCACCGACAATTTATTGAAGAGATTGGAGAAAATGTCTTACCTTATCATACTGCCGTACGTTGGCTTAGTTGTGGGAAAGTCCTTCAGCGCTTTTTTGAACTTCGAGCAGTGATCGAAATTTTTTTGAATGAAAAGCATCGCCCTCTTACTGAATTACAAAACAACGCATGGCTGTGGAAGTTAGCATTCTATGTTGATTTGACAAAACATGTGAACGAACTGAATTTGAGATTGCAAGGAGAAAACCAACATCTTCCTGATTTATACACTAATATCAAATCATTCCGGAAGAAATTGATACTGTTTCAATCACAACTACGAAGTAAATGTTTTTCACATTTTAAAACATGTGAAATATTCAGCCACACCACTGAGACTGACTTTCCTATCGATTTTGCAATCGAAACTTTGAGTGCTTTGAAAATAAATTTTGATACTCGTTTCTCGGACTTTGACGCCATTGCGAATCAAATTAAGATTTTTCAGAATCCTTTTGATACTGACATTGAAACCCTAGCCCCGGAACTTCAAATGGAAATGATTGATCTACAGTGCAGTGATATAATTAAGAACAAATATCAAAACTCATCTTTGTTGGAATTTTATAAGAGTCTTCCACTGACACAATTTGATAATTTGCATAAATTTGCTCGTGGGCTGTTTTCTGTTTTTGGTACTACTTATTTGTGTGAGAAGACCTTCTCCAAAATGAAGTACTCAAAAAATGTTTACAGATCTAAATTAACTGATGAGCATCTTAAATCTCTTTTAATAATTGGTACAAGTACAAACTATTGTCAGTGGAAAATCTCAATTACATAAATCTCATTAGTATATCATATGTCATTATGCTTGTTATAAGTTATGTTTTTATTTAAAATGTATAAAATGTTAGTTGGATTCATTTCAATAATTTGTTAGTTATTATATACTGAAGTTAAATTTTCTGCATATTATACATGTCTTTGCTCATTACAATTATGTGTTTCTTTATCCAACTTATCACAAGAACAATAAGCCTACAACAATGTTATGAGTAGTTAGCCCATGACCATATCAATGTAAATGTCATATTAATAATTATTCAACATAAAATTAAAATACTTCAGTAAACTAAATTTAATTTGCTATATATGTTCTCTAAAAGGAGTTTTCAAGTATGCTAGCTCTCCGCGGGCCGGACAAAATCTGTCCGCGGGCCGGATGTGGCCCTCGGGCCGTAGTTTGGAGACCCCTGATGTAAAGGAACAATTTTGATGCAGTTGGGCGTAAAAAAATTTCGCGCACTTTTTAGACGTACATGGCAAAAATTGACGCACGCGCACAAAAATTGCAACTGTGAAAAGGTCTATTGAAAATGTAAAAATATAACCCTGTAGTTCCGCTTTCAGAAACCCGTTGAACATCCAAATAAAATTTCTGTTCGTCGCAGTGGAGGTTTGAATGTAGTTGAAACCAATTTTGCTAAGAGAGTTTTTAAGGAGACTTTTAGGAAAGCTGATTATATGGATGAGCCGAGGCCGTTTAAGGATGTTGAGGATGATGATGATGATGATAGTACGGATACTTTGAACGGTGTGGAGTTAGTTGAAGATGATACCTGTACTTGTTTTTATAGAAATCGTAATTTTGTGTGTTCGCCTAATTGCACAAAGTATTTAAATCGCAATAAAGTTAGGAAAAAATAAAACGCAAGCAGGTTTTGTTAGGGTAAAAAACAAACTGTTTATTTTACTTGGGTTGAAATAATTGTTTGGCTTTTTGCAAATATTTGTGTTTGTTGCGTTTATCTCGCTTACTCGCTTCAGCGAATTGCAGAAATGAATTGCACAATGTGTTCCAATTCGATTTGTTTAAGTATTTTATCTTGCAACGTTGTGGATTTGCTTTTCTCTGTTTGTTCTCAAATTTAAGAAACAAAGCCAAATCTTTAAAACTTTTAATATTTGATGAAGCAAATACGTCATAATTTTTTTTCTTTGATTTAACATTTTCAAATAATTTTTTCTCTTCACCTCCATTAATAATAACATGTGAATTGTCCATATCTTCTTTGTTCTCCTTAACAAGTATACCACCCTTACTTCTCTTTTTCTTCTTCCTCTTCTTTGTTTTTCCACTCTCTTGTACTTTACTCTTGTACCCACACTCTTGTACTTTCTTATAATCCCCCTCAACCACATTACTAAATATTTTCTCAGCATCCATAATTTCTGTAACAATACCTTTATTGTTTATATCCTGCTTATACTTTTTACTGTCCCCAACGTTAAGTACATTCACATTATTTTTCTTCTTCTTCCTTTTCTTTACTCGTTTGTCTACATTATCTTCTCCCTCAACAACATTGAGAAATGTTTTGCTCTCATTTGCTTCCTCTGCAATATCTACTATGTTTTTCATAACAATCTCTGAGCTGTCCAAATTTCTTCTAATAGTACTTTCGTCCTCAACCAGTACATTATTATTTTTCTTCTTCCTCTTCCCTTTCTTTGCTCTTTCATTGCGTATATTACCTTTTTTAAATCCACCCTCAATTACATTAAGCCATGTTTTCCTTTCATTTTCTTCCTCTGCAATATCCACTTTGTTTTTCATAACAATATCTGAGCTGTCTAGTTTTCTAATAGTATTCTCTTCAACCAGTACATCAACATTACTTTTCCTCTTCCTTTTCCTTTTCTTTGCTCTTTCATTGCAAATATTGCCTTTTTTAAATCCCCCCTCAACAACATTAAGAATTGTTTTCTTCTCATCATCTTCATCAGCAATATCCACTATAAAAACATCTGAAGAATCCATATCTCTAATAGAATTCTTCTCCTCATCAACCAGTAGATCAACCCCATTTTTCTTCTTCTTTCTCTTCCTCTTCTTAACCTTAGGCTTTTGTATTACATTATCTTCCATAAATTCTCCCTCAACAACATTACACAATGTTTTCTCACCAATTTCTTCATCTGTAATTTCCATTACTTCATCCATAACAACTTTAATCTGATTCTTATCAACAACTAAACTCTTCTTATCTTTAACAGTTTCAACTCTACTATCAATGTTACATTCCAAACCCTCAATAAATTCAACTGAATTATCAAGAACATTCCCCACATCTTCAACAACTGCAACTGAATCCTCAAGGTCATCTTCAACAACTGCAACTGAATCCTCAAGATCATCTTCAACAACGGCAACTGAATCCTCAAGGTCATCTTCAACAACTGCAACTGAATCATCAAGAACATTCCTCGCATCTTGAACTGCTTTTGAATCAGCAAGAACATTCCTCGCATCTTCAACAGCTGAAACTGAAGGATCAAGAACATCAACAACTGCAATTGAATCATCAAGAACATTAATAACATCATCAACAACTGAAACTGAATCATCAAGAACATCTTCAACATCTGCAACTGAATCATCAAAAACATTCCTAACAGCATTAACTGCAACTGAATCATCAAAAACATTCCTAACATCATTAACTACAACTGAATCATCTTGAACTGCATCTGAATCAGCAAGAACATTCCTCACATCTTCAACAACTGAAACTGAATCATCTAAAGCATCTTCAACAACTGTAACTGAATCATCAAGTCCAATCCTCACATCTTCAACTGAAATAGAATTAGGAAGATCATTCAGTTCATCTTCAACAATTGCTACTGAATCATTAACACCATTTTTATTTTGAACAACTTCTCCGATATCTTCATCTTCTTCATCGTTCTCTAGCGATAAATTGAAGAGGTTGGGAATTCGTTTGTTGAAGGCGTTTTTGCTGCTTCGACTGATGGCTTTGATTCGTGGTTGTATCTCCTCAATATCCGAATGGTCGTCTAATATTTGTATGTATTCGTTGATTATTTCTAGATCGTTGTTTTCGTCAGCAATCTCAAAATACTCGGACATAAATTCTACATCGGAATCATAGTCGATGATAAATTTGGGCCATTTTATATCGTATTCGGGTTTTTCAATAATTTCCTCCTGGAGTATTTCGGCTTGTAGGAAGTTTTCTAGGGGGTTTGGAAAGTTGTAGTCTTTTGGGGCCCATTGCTTTTGAGGTGTTTCAAAAGCTTGCCGGAAATTGAATAGCCGGTTGTAAAAGCTGCAAATATATTTGGCCAAGTATTTGGTGATGACGAAGATTCTGGATATTATTGAGAGCAGCATGAAGACGTCTCTCCAGACATGTCCGATGTGGAGTTTGTTTTCTAGGTAGATTGCTGTTTCTTTCGCGTATTCTGCTATTGTACAAAGCAGTTTTGCTAGGCCTTGAGCTTTGATTAATAAATGATCGAACATGTTTCGGTTGGGTAAATATGTCTCGTGAATGTAATCGGGGGGTAGGTGTTTTAGAAGGAAGGTGATGATGCTGTTGAAGTTTACATTTAGGAACTTTTTGAGAGCTTTGCTGGTTTTCGAAGCGGATTTGTAGCTTTTATCGTTGCGATATCTTAGGTTTAGTCTGTAGAGGATTCTCGTTAGGAGGGCTCCTTCAAGTTGTAAGGTTCTTTCCTTGGAGAATATGTCTATGCCTTCATTTAGGACAGCAGTTAAAGATTTTATATCTAAAAGGGAGGCAAGTTAAAGCATGGGTTTTTACGGTTAGGTTTTATATTCCTTACCTAAAGATTTATCGGTTGCTTTGTAAGTTGTGTTTGCAGGGGGGCGCAAAGCCTTATTATTCCAGAAAGACATAATTGTTAATCGACATTAAATTATTATATTTATTAAAAGTTGTCAACATTGAAATATTTGACAGATATTTGTTGGTTAACTTCACTTTATTAATGAACTTGGTGCTGTGTGCTGTGTACAATGTTATGTCACACTTGAAATTGGTTATTTGAAATGGTTTTAGCACGAAAACCTCTTCAACTTTTAAGGAAAGTTCACTTAGTCTGCAACTACCATTCATGTGTAAGTACCCACATTCATTCATTCAGGAATTTTTTAATAACAGGTTAAAATATTCTCGCTTTTAGATTATAAGATGTGCAGCGATTACAAGCACACGTTCAGCAGAAGTAATATTTCTTGAGAAAACCTTGGAAGAACCGATAATAGCAATTACTGACAAAGAAAATGTTGATATGATTGGCCCCCCTGATCCTGTTTCAAACTTGCGTCCAATTGTAAGGAAACTATGTGTAAACGAGACAGAGTTACAGCAACGGTTAAGGCTTAAGCAGGACGAAACTCACAATTGGAATCAACATTTTTGGGCTGAACACAACACGAAATTCATTAAAGTATTACGATTCAATTTTATCAACCCTTTCGCTGTGGATTCGCACCAGATAAAGCTGCAAATTATTTTCGTGCTTTGTGTACGGGAACCGGATTAATCTGCAAGCGTTTTTTTTGTACTTAATATGGGAAAGACAATAATAGATGAGTATCAATAAGATATCAATAATAAGAAAATACAATTGTACTTAATATGGAACAGACTATGGGAACCATATTTATATGCAAAGACTAAGTACCTAAGTACACAGGGCACGACTTGTAGAAAAGCACCCCGTAGCGAAAGGGTTAAAAAGTAATGTGATGAACGTTTTTTGTTTTTAGGAGAGGAAGGAGTTTGTGAAGTTGAGGCAGATTAAAGCAGGGGAAAGTGTAGCTTTAACAGCCGATGAGATGAGTGAATTTTACAAGAAATTTTTGGATGAAAATTGGAAAACGCATGTGAGCTATAACCTGGAATGGTACAAACGTAACTTTGCCCTGCTGTTTTTGGCCCTGAGGGCTAGTTTACCTCCAAGTTTACACTTTATTAGTAGAAATTAAAGAAAAAAGTAAGTTAATTTAGCCATTTTTTGCATTAAATGTTATAGGAAATAAATTGTAAATATTCACTTACCTATTGATGCACGTAAACAGAAAAACCACCATGAAAAAAAACTTGTTTAAACAAATAGTTGTTTGGTTGCCATAGCAAATTGAATAATTAACCAACCAAAATGTTCCCTTTTTTAATAATCGTTATTAAAACAAACGGTTTGAAAAACAATTTTTATTTTGGTTGCAAGTTTGTAAAGTAAAATGTTTGTTGATTGTTTCGGTGTTGTTGAATAAATTTTGCAGAAAATAAGGGGGATTAACCAATTTATCGTAAGAAAAATTTTTGGATACTTATGAGTATCGTTTGGAAATTATTTTCGGTAAATTTATTTGTATTTATATCATAAAAATAAATCGAAAAATAATTAAAGTCCTAAACGTTGCTGCATAGTTACGAGGTTCTGTCGAACAAACAAGCACTGGTGTTGCAGTGTTGGGCATAATTCAATTAATTTTTTAATTGTAGAATCAAACAATTACAATTTTAATTGCAATTAAATTAATTGCAATTAATTTAATTGAATTAACTGTTTAATTGTGAGATGCAATTGAAATCAATTGCAGTTAAATCCATTAATTGTGTAAACTTAATAAAGACGGAACAAAGCTTGAATATATAAATATACTCAACCTTTCCGGAACTCTATAATACTAATGAGTCTTTTTAGGACTACCAAAAACAAATCTCTTATGAAATTTGTCCGTTATTCTATAGCTTTCAGTCCACCTTCGTGGCACTCAACAAAAACCATAAAAATAACATTGAGTTTTAAGATCATGTCTTTCCGATACCTTGAGTGGATAGCCATCTGTGGACGCGTTTCGAGATCTATCTCTCATCAGCACAGCTCTGCTATTTTTTGGTAGTTTGGTAGTATTTTTGGTAGTCCTAAAAAGACTCATTAGTATTATAGAGTTCCGGAAAGGTTGAGTATATTTATATATTCAAGCTTTGTTCCGTCTTTATTAAGTTTATCTGATTATCTATAATGTTGTATGGTTTTACCAATTCAAAATTTACCATTAATTGTGGTTTACAATTAATTTAATTGCAATTAAAATTTTAATTGTAAGTTACAATTAACTTAATCATCAATTGTTTATTATTACAATTAACAATTAATACTATTTGATGAATTTAAAAACTTTTCCGTGTATCCCTCCCTTGTAACCGTGCATTCCCGCATTGTGCCAAATAAAATAATTTCCAATATTGTAAATAATCTCAATAGTTGGGAAAGATGCTTCGTTCTGGACCCTTCACCTCCACTTTCGGCCCCACACCTCGCTCCCACTTGTGGTTAACACCCTACTTCCGGTTCCCACCTCCACTTCCGGTTCACACTCACACTTCCGGTTCCCACTTACACTTCCGGTTCCCACCCCACTTCCAGACCCGGAAGTGAGAACCGGTACTGTGAAAATTTTTGCAACAGGAAATGGGGGGTGGGAACCGGAAGTGGTGAAAATATTGGAACCGGAAGTGGAGGTGGGAACCGGAAGTGGGTGGTAAATTGAAGTTGTGGTGGAAACCGGAAGTGGGTGGGAATCGGAAGTGGGGGGCGAGGTTAGGGGACCCGAAGTGGTCTATTTCCCTACGTCCAGTTCCCACCCCCACTTTCGGTTCCAATAATTTCCCTACTTCCGGTTCCCACTTTTGGTTCGTGAACCGGAAGTGGGATGGGTACCGGAAGTGTGAGTGGGAACCAGAAGTGTGAGTGTGAACCGGAAGTGCGGGTGAGAACAAGAAGTGTGGTAGGAACCGGAAGTGGGAGCGAGGTTGAGTGCCGGAAGTGGAGGTGGAGGGTCCCGAACGAGCCATCTTTCCCAACTATTTAGATTATTTGCAATATTGAAAATTATTTTATTTGGCACAATGCGGGAAAGTACGGCTACAATGCGGGAAAGTGACTTTACCGCAGTATAGCCGGACTTTGCAACATAGTGAGTAAAATTCTAGCTTCGCTTGATGTATACACGATGTCAAAGCTAGCTTTACAATTCAGGAGGCCAAAAAAATTTCCAATGTTGTAAATAATCTAAATAGTTGGGAAAGATGGTTCGTTCTGGACCCTCCACTTCCGGCCCCCAACCTCGCTCCCACTTCCGATTCCCACACCACTTCCGGTTCTCACCCCCACTTCTGGTTCCCACTCACACTTCCGGTTTCCACTCAAACTTCCGGTTCCCACTCAAACTTCCCGTTCCCACACCACTTCCGGTTCCGGAACCGGAAGTGGGGGGGCGGGAACCGAAAGCAGGGTGGGGACCGGAAGTTGAGGCGGAGGGTCTATTTGTTTCTTAAATAATAATTGTCGGCCAAAAGAATTATACAAATTTCGTGCGGCAACGATTTACAGCGCTCCAGCTAATGCGGAACTCGCCCTTCGGGCTCGTTTCCCAAACGAGCTGTCGCGTTGTAAAATCAAACTATCCACACTCTAATGTAAATAACTATTTCAGTTACGCATTATGGCAAGTGATACATTGGAGTATAATAAACATCTTCTAACTGACATTTATTAATTGTTAATTGTAATTGTAAAAGTGCATCAATCAATTAATCAATTGTAATTGCAAAATTTTACAATTAACAATTAATTAATTGTTAATTGTGATATATTGCAATTACAATTAAATATTTTAATTGTTAGTTGCAATTAAATCTCGCAATTTAATTGTTAATTGTTTTCACAATTAATTTTTGCCCAACTATGGTATACGGGTACCTTAGAGTTTCAACACCTTCAAAAAAGGGCGCACTATTGTCTATGAGGGGAAAAATCTATTGACCTATTTTGGTTCTTCCATCTTTTGAGCTGGAAGAACCAAAATAAAAACCATGGGAAACCAATGGGAAACCATTGCATTAAAGGCTCACTGCAGCATCTCATGGCAAATAAGTCCTAAAAATTGCTAACTAACAAGGCTCTGTCGAGCACCGGCTTAACGAGCAGCGTTAAAACGATTTTGTTTTTGCTTTTTTTCTTCTTTCGAATAGGCCTACTTTGGACCACGCTTGTTCAACTGTTGGGCTTTGACCTTTGCCCAGTATTGTCGCATCTTCTGCCGGTGTAACTCCTTTCTCTCTTCTGTCCAGGGGGTACCTTTCCTTCAAGGTTTTTCCTAAAATCCACGGACTTCCTTCAGGGTGCGTCTCACAGACTGTCTCTTTTTGAGATCTGTTATTTCCAGTTCTTTAATATCCTTCTCGGTCTCTGTCAACCAAGTGGTACGAAGCTTCTTGTTTTGCCAGAAGTTTAACAGACAGTTGGTTAGTCAGTTTGGAGGCAATCTTGCAATGTGGCCATAGAAAGCTACCCTTCTTTTCCATGCACAGTCAGAGAGCATCTCAATATGTTCGTAGAGCTCAGAGTTATATTCCCCATCTTCCTTTACTGGGTCTAGGATCTTCCTGAGGATTCTCCTCTCTCTGATTTCCAACTTCTCTATTAGACCCCTTCGGTTCAAGGAATGACAGTCCATGGCATACAGGGCTTCTGGCCGTAAGACTGATGTGTAGTGCTTAAGTTTCAGGTAGCATGACAGGCATTTCTTGTTGTAAGTGTTCTTAGTCAGCCGATAGGCTAGTTCCAACTTGTTGACTCTCTTGGATAATGATGCTCTTTCTGATAAGTTGGGTTCAAACCATTCGCCGAGATACTTAAATTCCTCATTCCTCTTGATGTTTCCCTGTTCTAGTAACATCTCTTTGTTTGCTTCTCTAATGTTGGTGAAGAATTCTGTTTTCTCCAGCGACACTTGAAGACCCACTTTGGTAGCCTGTTTTCTGAGGCAGTTTACCTGCATTGTTGCCATCTCAAGAGACAAGAGACTCAAGAGACAACAGTGCCATGTCATCTGCAAAGGCTAGGCAATCTACAACCAGTCCATCGTTCTTACATCTGGTTAGGTAGATACCACTCTGAGCACCCAAATTGTTTAGTTCCTTGTGCCATTCTCTCATAACCCTTTCAAGGACACAGTTGAAGAGAAGTGGGGAAAGTCCATCTCCTTGTCTCACTCGAAAACTCTCATTTTCCAGTTTTTATTTCGAAGCTTTCTGAAATCTTGCCTCTAAATTTAACCTTGGAATGTGTGTTGGTCAAAGTTTCTAGGATGAGTCTGCGGGTTTTGTTGTCTAGTGCTAGTTCCTGGAGTACTTTGTTAAGCATTTCTTTATCAATGGAATCGTAGGCCTTCCTAAAATCAACAAAGGTGACGACCACCTTGTGGTTTCTCATATTGGAGTATGCAAATACAGTTTTAAGATTGAGGATATGTTCAATACAGGATCGGGTCTTCCTGAAGCCCCCCTGGTAGTCTCCCAGTTGACTATCCAACTGATTTTCTGCCCTTGTTTGTAATGCCTTCGAGAGAATCTTGTGTCGTCCCGGTAACAGGACGAGAGAAATTCCACGGTAGTTGTTTAGATCAGAAAAATCTCCCTTTTTGTGAAGCGGATGGTAATTTCTCTGTTTCCCAGATCTCGTTTCCCTGGATGATCTCGGTTAGCTTGCGCACGGCATTGTTTCCAGCACCTTCCACAGTTCAGCAACGAAAGAGTCCTCTCCAGCTGCCTTATTATTCTTAAGAAGTTGAATGATCTGGCCAACTTCTTCCAATTAAGGGGGAAGCGAGTTCGGGTTTGGTGTGGTTTGTTTATAGTCGAAGTCTTTGCTGGGTGGGTCACAGTTGAGTAGATTTTTAAAGTACTGATCCAAAAGGTGGCAGTTGTCCTTGTCGTTATAAGCCAGTTTGCCTTGTGAGTCGCTGAAGTGGAGGCTTGGCGATGCACTTTTGTTTATGAATATTTTGCTTTTGAAGGTTTTGATTCAGAAAGTGAATCTGAAACAAATTTATTGCCATTTCCTTCCATGGACTGGTTGTATTCAGAAGATTCGACTACCTTGGAAGTAATTAACGTCCGCCAACGTATATTTCTTCCAATTTCAGACTCGGAAAGCGAGGACGAAGAAGAAGACATATTAAATAAAATACTATGGGCGGACAAAGATCTTAATCCGAAGCAACACTACTTTGACACCCTTCAACAGTTTCAGATTGTTTTGAATTAATTTTCAATGTCGATTTAGTGAATCATATCATTATTGAAACGAACAAATATTACACGTACATATTGCAGTCGGAGAAAAAAATTTAACTCTCGTTTGCAGACTGGAAAGATACAAATATTATTGAGATGTACTGCTTTTTAGCTGCCACTATTCTTATGGCTCATGTAAAAAAATCTAGCATTAGCCAATATAGGTCGTTATACAAACTTATACAAACAAAATCATTCTCATATATAATGCCACAGGATAGATATCTGCTACTGTATCGTTTATTGCATTTCAATTACAATAACGAACCAAAAATAAATAATCGCTTAATGAAAAAAGATATTGTTCTCCAAAAACTAATTAAAGCTTTCAAAAATAATTTTTCTCTGCATATGAAAGTGTGTATTGATGAAAGTCTTTTATTATACAAAGGTCGCTTGGTCTTCAAGCAGTACATACCAACAAAACGAAATAGATTTGGAATAAAATCATTTGTTCTATGAGATTGTAAAATGGGTTTTGTTCTGGATATTATAATATATACAGGCGTTGATGCGCCTGTATATATTATTATATATAACGTAACCCGCTGCAATAGAGAGATTGGACTCTCTAGAAGTATTGTTTTAAAACTTTTGGACCCATATCTTGGAAAAGGTCATAACTTATATGTTGATAACTAGTTTTCTAGCCCCGCTCTATTTGATAACCTACTCAAAAACAAAACAGGTGCTTGTGGAACATACAGGAAAAATAGAAAAGGCGTACCAAACCTGACTAGAAAGTTTGCAAAAGGGGAAGTTGCGTATAAGTTCTGATAAACTCGCATTTAAATGGCATGACAGAAGAGAGGTTTGGATGCTTAAAACAGTACATAGTGCAGAGCAAGAAATACTTAAACCCAAATGTGTTATTGAATTCAATCTGTTAATGGGCAGTGTAGATAAATGTGACATGATTTTGAGCACAATTGAATCTGTACGAAAAACCATTGGAAATGTTACAAGAAATGTTTTTTTCATCTCCTGGATGTCTCGACATATAATGCTAAAATACTCTATAAAGAAGTAACAAATAAAGACATGTCAAGAGTGCTTTCAAAAACAGTAAATTCGAGTAATATTGGAGAAATACCATGAACCAAAAACCTTGATTCGGAGACGAACTGTAGATAGAGATAAGACTAACTAAGAGACATTTTCCTTCTTCATACACGAAATTAGATGTCTCGAAACACCAAATCCGTAAGAAAATGCGTTGTATGCTCAAAACATAATAAGCGAAGAGAATCTCATTATGAATGCAAAATATGTGATGTGGGATTATTTGTAACTCCCTGTTTTGAAATGTATCACCCTAAAAATATTTCTAATTATCAGTTAAATGTTTTAATTGTTTTAAATATGTATTAAATGTTAATATTAAAAATTTGAGTATAAAATTTTTATTTGTCATTTGATAAAGCTAGTTTAATATAATACTAATAATTTTATAGTAATAGTGGCATAACGCATCTCATAGTGCACGTTGTTTATATAAGCATAAGCGAAAACTGCGCCGCACAGACGCATCGCACAAGTTTGTGCGGAAGTCGCTTGATAAAAACTAAATCTGCGATAGGTTATGGCAGTGAAAGGGTTAATGTACTTTTATCGATTTTCATAAAACATAAAACATTAAATTTTAATATGAGTAACAATAATTGTTTGTACCTTCGAAAATATTCGCCTCCCTTAAAAAGGGGTGCTGTATATGTAAATAATTGTAATATCACTAACACTAATTGTTTTTTATTCAAATCGTTAAATATACATTAAAGTACATTCAACTGAATTGTTTGTACCTTGAAAAATAATCGCCTCCCTTAAAAGGGGATGGTCACTTTTTCTAAATGAAGATTTTTCGTTTTTTGGAAAAGGTACAAAAAAATTTACTCAGTACATTCAAGTACGAACGTAATGGAATATAAAAATTGGTTCCAAGTATAATTTTGAAGAAATCTTCGATTTTGAGTATACCTTCTTTATTATTACGCAGCCAAGATAATTTTTTGAAGGATGTATCTATCTATCTTCGATAGAGCAAAGATATTCTTGAACCACGATATTTTCTCTTGGTTCATTATTAAGTGGTTACCCTTCCAACTTCTATTCTTACTCAATGCTGCTTAATTTTCGTTTTTAATGATCTCAATTTTCCCTGCAGCAACGTCATCTAAGCAATGGAGAATATATGAAAATATCTGGTTGTTCATTACGATTAATGTCAAATACACTTTTAAGCAAGTATTATCAAAAATGGCAGAAATATTATAATTATGACAGAACAGATAATATATACTAGTATTGTTTAACTAAATTACTTATAGTTATTAATTATGTAATTATGTGTAGTTACGAAATATTAATTATTTATATTTTTTATTTAACTTACTTTTATGGTATTTAATTATGGTACAATAGAGTACATACAAATAATATTAAAATTTTGTACTCCATCTTGTAATTTTTATCAATTTCGTATGCTCCATACAAATAACTGTAATATCAGTTACACTAATTGTGTTTTATGAAAATCGATAAAAGTACATTAAAGTACATTCAATTGAATTGTTTGTACCTTGGAAAATATTCACCTCCCTTAAAAGGGGGTGTTGTAAATGTTAAAAACTGTAAAATCAGGAACACTAATTGTTTTTTATGAAAATCGTTAAAAGTACATTCAATTGAATTGTTTGTACCTTGGAAAATATTCACCTCCCTTAAAAGGGGGTGTTGTAAATGTTAATAACTGTAATATCAGGAACACTAATTGTTTTTTATGAAAATCGTTAAAAGTACATAAAAGTACATTCAATTTAATTGTTTGTACCTTGGAAAATAATCGCCTCCTTTAAAAGAGGGTGCTCACTTTTTCTAAATGACGATTTTTGGTTTTTTGGTAAAGGTAGAAAAAAAATTACTCTCAGTACATTCAAGTACAAACGAAATGGTATATAAAAATTGGTTCCAAGTATTATTTTGAAGAAACTAGCTGCTAAGTTGATAGAGCTGCTCTGCCGAACAAACAAGCACCGGTATACGGGTTCCTTAGATTTTCAACGCCTTCAAAAAAGGTTTTTGGATGCACAGCCTGATGAAAGGCCGCACTATTGTCTATGAGGGGAAAAATCTATTGACCAATTTTGGTTCTTCCATCTTTTGAGCTGGAAGAAGCAAAATAGGTCAATGGCAAACCATGGAGATACCATTGCATTAAAGACTCACTGCAGCATCCCAAGGCAAATATTTAAAGTCCTAAACATTGCTAACTAATCAGGCTCTCTCGACCGAATGAGCACATTTAAAACGCTTTTATTAATTTTTTTAAAATTATTTATTTCATATTATTAGCAAATATGTGTAAATGTATTTACTATTCTCAAACCCACGCACAAGGAAAAATTTGTTAAAGTAAACAATTGTTTTTGTTATTTGGTTGCTATAACGTAGAGAAATTAAAGTTCATGCAACCAACCAAAATTCTTGATTTTTTAATAATCAAGTAAACAAATAATCTTAAGAACAATTTTTGTTTGCTTGTCAAATCGTTGTTAAAAAAAATGTTTGTGTTAATTTTGATTTTCTTGAGTATTTTCGTAACAAACCGCGCGGAAATAGTGAATCTTTCAGTGGAAAGAGAAGTGGATTTGAAATCGCAATTGGTGAAAATCGACACTAAAATAACTTTCATAAAACATTCAAACTTCTCCGAACAAACTTATTTGTATTTGTTGAGTTCTGGAGTTGATGATTACTACGTAAGTTTCACCACGAGTAACGGGAGTCAATTGAATTACAATGTTAGTGTTTCGGAGTTGGGAACTGTTCTCGCTGTTGATTTCCCTGAGCAATTTGTTAGCGGAGAAACCGTCGAGCTGAACGTGGAAGAAGTCCACATAAACCAAATCATAAAATTTGTGAAGAAGATACCATTTGGACAGCCGGAAATTGTCGGATACAAAACAAACCTCCACTTCTTTTCCCCTTACGAAACTGAAAAATTCTCAGTTCACTACAAACTGTACAACATTTACTACGTGTCATTGCCTGCAACAAAACAGTTCACTGATTATCAAGGTGTTAAATTAAGTTACAATTTTGTTCGAACTTTGGAGCCTTTCTCCAAAGAAACTTTGCGTATAGAGTTTATTTTTATCAAAACATTCTTCAGCGTTCTCAATTTGGACAGAACTATCGATGTTTCACATTTTGGAAAAATATTTATTGAAGAAAATATTCAATTGCAAAATAAAGGTAATTTAAAC
Source organism: Phosphuga atrata (assembly GCA_944588485.1). Taxonomy (NCBI): domain Eukaryota; kingdom Metazoa; phylum Arthropoda; class Insecta; order Coleoptera; family Silphidae; genus Phosphuga; species Phosphuga atrata. The sequence continues at coordinate 64,233,163 of OX155902.1, read as the reverse complement.
ACAATTAAAGGTAGAGACACACTAGTCCCACGTACACAACGTATGCAACGCATTACGATATATAAAACTATGCCATACAAACACACTTATCGTATGCAACGCAATCACAATCCTCACACGCAACGATCTGGGATGCCCAGATCGGCGCGGGAAGGTGGAGGGGATTCGTACGCTATCCTCGCGTGTGATCAGTGTGTTTCTAGAACTCATGCGTAGCACGTCAGAAACAAATAGACCTTTGATGCAAGCATTCTCCTCAAACTGCATTTTAGACATGCGAAAGTATATAAAGGATTGTTCTTCATCAAATTCCAGTTTCTGCATTAATGTATGGTATTCCATAATAATCCAACTTTTTCTCTTTGTTTATTTAACTCATGAACCCAATATCTTCTCTTCTTAACTTTAGTTTTTATTTTTGTGGCGCGGAAATATTCATTTAAAAATAGAAATTCATCAAACTCGCTATCAGAATCAGAAAACAGGACTTATAGACGCACTGGCGATGCTAATCTGAAGGACTACAGGGCCTCCAGAACACCGGAGGAGAAGTTCTACAAGTGCAAGTCCATTAACTACAAGTCCAGGGAAGACTGGGTGAAGTCAAGGGAAGATGGGAAGAATGCAATGCTAGAGAGGATAAGTCGAAAGTCTATAGGTTTGAAGTCAGGACCAGAGTGCACAAGCTTGAGAATCAGTCCAAAGAGGATAAGCCTGGAGACCTCAAGTCCAGAGAGTACAAAATATGCCTAGAGAATCTGAAGTCTAGAGAAAGCAAGTTTGAGTATAAGTTCAGAGACCACAAGTACGAGAACAACCCTAGAGATTACAAGATTGGGGATATGTCCAGAGATTCCAGGTATGGGATTCGGTCTAGAGATTCCTGTTATGGGATTAGGTCTAGAGATTCCACGTATGGGATGATGTCTAGAAAAAAGAAGTTTGAGGATAAGTCGAAAGACCTCAAGTTTGAGGATATGTCAAAAGACTCCAAATACGGGATTAAGTCTAGAGGAAACAAGTTTGAGGATAAGTTCAAAGACCACAAGTATGAGGAATACTTTAGAGAGTGCATGATTGAGGATATCTCGATAGATTCCTGGTTTTGGTCAAGTTTAGAGAAAACAAGTTTGACGATAAGCCTAAAGACTAGACATACAAGACTAGACAGACAAAGCTAGACAGACAAGACTAGACAGATAAGACTAGAGAGACAAGTCTAGACAGATGAGACTAGACAGACAAGACTAGACAGACAAGACTAGACAGACAAGACTAGACAGACAAGACTAGACAGACAAGACTAGACAGACAAGACTAGACAGACAAGACTAGACAGACAAGACTAGACAGACAAGACTAGACAGACAAGACTAGACAGACAAGACTAGACAGACAAGACTAGACAGACAAGACTAGACAGACAAGACTAGACAGACAAGACTAGACAGACAAGACTAGACAGACAAGACTAGACAGACAAGACTAGACAGACAAGACTAGACAGACAAGACTAGACAGACAAGACTAGACAGACAAGACTAGACAGACAAGACTAGACAGACAAGACTAGACAGACAAGACTAGACAGACAAGACTAGACAGACAAGACTAGACAGACAAGACTAGACAGACAAGACTAGACAGACAAGACTAGACAGACAAGACTAGACAGACAAGACTAGACAGACAAGACTAGACAGACAAGACTAGACAGACAAGACTAGACAGACAAGACTAGACAGACAAGACTAGACAGACAAGACTAGACAGACAAGACTAGACAGACAAGACTAGACAGACAAGACTAGACAGACAAGACTAGACAGACAAGACTAGACAGACAAGACTAGACAGACAAGACTAGACAGACAAGACTAGACAGACAAGACTAGACAGACAAGACTAGACAGACAAGACTAGACAGACAAGACTAGACAGACAAGACTAGACAGACAAGACTAGACAGACAAGACTAGACAGACAAGACTAGACAGACAAGACTAGACAGACAAGACTAGACAGACAAGACTAGACAGACAAGACTAGACAGACAAGACTAGACAGACAAGACTAGACAGACAAGACTAGACAGACAAGACTAGACAGACAAGACTAGACAGACAAGACTAGACAGACAAGACTAGACAGACAAGACTAGACAGACAAGACTAGACAGACAAGACTAGACAGACAAGACTAGACAGACAAGACTAGACAGACAAGACTAGACAGACAAGACTAGACAGACAAGACTAGACAGACAAGACTAGACAGACAAGACTAGACAGACAAGACTAGACAGACAAGACTAGACAGACAAGACTAGACAGACAAGACTAGACAGACAAGACTAGACAGACAAGACTAGACAGACAAGACTAGACAGACAAGACTAGACAGACAAGACTAGACAGACAAGACTAGACAGACAAGACTAGACAGACAAGACTAGACAGACAAGACTAGACAGACAAGACTAGACAGACAAGACTAGACAGACAAGACTAGACAGACAAGACTAGACAGACAAGACTAGACAGACAAGACTAGACAGACAAGACTAGACAGACAAGACTAGACAGACAAGACTAGACAGACAAGACTAGACAGACAAGACTAGACAGACAAGACTAGACAGACAAGACTAGACAGACAAGACTAGACAGACAAGACTAGACAGACAAGACTAGACAGACAAGACTAGACAGACAAGACTAGACAGACAAGACTAGACAGACAAGACTAGACAGACAAGACTAGACAGACAAGACTAGACAGACAAGACTAGACAGACAAGACTAGACAGACAAGACTAGACAGACAAGACTAGACAGACAAGACTAGACAGACAAGACTAGACAGACAAGACTAGACAGACAAGACTAGACAGACAAGACTAGACAGACAAGACTAGACAGACAAGACTAGACAGACAAGACTAGACAGACAAGACTAGACAGACAAGACTAGACAGACAAGACTAGACAGACAAGACTAGACAGACAAGACTAGACAGACAAGACTAGACAGACAAGACTAGACAGACAAGACTAGACAGACAAGACTAGACAGACAAGACTAGACAGACAAGACTCACCAAATCCCCTATTCCACCTTGGCTTTTAGTATGCGCCACCCCGGTATCGCATATATTGCATTCATTCAGGGTGGGCAACCCGGACGGTTAATGAAAACCGCCCTAGTTGTCGCCTCCCCGACCAGGATTCGAACCCGGGTCTCCCGCATTGAAAGGCGGGTATAGACAGACAAGACTAGACAGAGAAGACTAGACAGACAAGACTAGACAGACAAGACTAGACAGACAAGACTAGACAGACAAGACTAGACAGACAAGACTAGACAGACAAGACTAAACAGACAAGACTAGACAGACAAGACTAGACAGACAAGACTAGACAGACAAGACTAGACAGACAAGACTAGACAGACAAGACTAGACATACAAGACTAGACAGACAAGACGTGCACCTTCTGAGAAATTACAACAGCGTCTGATGCAAAATTTACGTTGCATACGCGGGACGAGTGTGCACACCAATTCTCCCACGTTGCATCGCATACGTTGCTTACGTGGGACCAGTGTGTCTCTACCTTTATTACCACATATTGTTGCTACGATAAAAGTTGACGTAATAGATCTTTTCAAAATTGATATTTTTTTGTACGCATACGTCAATTTCTGCCATGTTTTTCGGGCACTTTGACGTGCCAGTGATAACCAGTGAAAATAAGAAAATGTGCCCGAAACTTTTAAACATGGCGGACGCGCATGCGCTTAACTAACCGTGGAAGGGTCTATTTGTTGTATTTTAGGGTCTAACTTGACTTGTTATAACAGACGGAGTGTTTTATTGTGTGGTAGAAATTATATTTGGTTTATGTTTTATTTATGATTATTTATGTTTGGTAATGTTTTTAGGTGCAAATGTTATTGGGTCATACAAAGAACCGAACGAGAAGACTAGATGGTTCCACACACACTTACCAGCCTCCGCAGAAGACATAACAATTTTCGACGACATCGGCTTAATTTGCGAAAACGGCTTGATTGACTTCACCGATTACAAAACCGTTAAATTCAAAGCACGCTATCCGCTGCTTGGTGGATGGAAAACCAAATACACCATCCGGTATTCGGTACCCACGCATCAATACCTCACCAACTTCGACAACAAATATCACCTTAAAATGCGAATATTTGATCATGTACTTAACGACATAATTATTGAGAATTTTAAAACCAAAATAATCCTTCCAGAATATGCTGAGTATTACTACAAATATGTCCCAGGATTGTTTCAAAAGTTAGATGACGAGTTCACTGTAACTCACTTGACTTGTTATAACAGACGGAGCGTTTTATTTGGCGGTAGAAACGTGATTGAGAATCATATTGATGATTTTATTGTTGAATACCATTTTGATGAATTGTATTTATTGCGCGTGCCTTTAAAATTGGCGACATTTATTTTTACAGTATTTTCGTTCTTTATTGCGATGAGGAGAATGTCTTCGTTTTACAGTTTAAAACAATCATGAATGATCCAATAATTAATTAATTTCAATTTTTGTGATTTAGTCTAGATAAATAAATATTGAGTTTATTAATTGTCATAAAATCCTTAATATACAAAAAATATGTTACAATGGAAAATTTTTGGATTTTAAATATTTCTGTCTTTTTTTTTGGCTTAAGTTGATGAGATCATATATTTACTTAAATTTTAATTAATAATTTACAGGAATATTTAAATTAAATGTATGGTTGCCTAACAAAGTTTAATCAATTAACAGACTCGCGTAATTTTTTTTGGTCTAAATTTTTTTTAATTGTAAATTAATTTTTAAATGGTTTATTTAAAAAGTGATAACGTTTATTTTCGCAATTGCCATTTTTTAAAAATAATCTTATTTCCATATATAAATAACATTTTAAAAATATAGACTAAATACACATTAAAAAAATAAATAAATATAAACATATAATTTACAAAGTACGTACTTAGAAACAATATAGCACATATATTTTTTCTAGGTAAGTATTTTATATTATATTTAAATCTTTTATATATATTATATATTAATCTTTCTCTTTTTCTTTCAGTTTCCTTTGATTTCGCGCTCTCACTCTCTCTAGCTTCGCCTTAAGACCATTATCTCTTTTCTTTGTCGTCACATGTTCTGATAGTCTCTCGTTTTCTTTCTTCCTCAACTCACTCATCCTAAAAAAAAAATATTTGTTTTAATCAAATTGTTTTAAACCTTTGAGGAGGAAATATCTGGGTATAACACTAGATAGCAAAGTACTATTGCACAGGCTCTCAGCTGGGCAGCTTTTGGCAAATTCGGATTCATTCTCGGATCTAGGGACACCCCATAAACCTTATGCCCGCTCCACACTCTCGCGGAGTAACTTCGGCGAGGATCCTCGCCGAAGTTGTTCGAGGCGAGGAACTAGACGGAGGAGGCATCTACACTCTCGCCTTACTTCGCGAGGACCTCAGTGCCATGACTGACACCGAACAGGTGGTAGCTGCTGCTGCAAGTATTTGTGTGTATAATATATAGGAAAGGACGAGTAAACACGAGAGTGTGGACGTGATACTCTCCCTTCCTCGTACTCGCGCCTCGTGTCCCTTTGACTCGGGTACGAAAAACCGCTTCATATAGCGAAGTTAGCCAAGGCGAGGCGCGGACGCACAAGGCGGACCGAGTAACCTGACCACACTCTCGTTCCTCGCTCAACTTCGTGCTACTTCGCGAGAGTGTGGAGCGGGCATTAAAAGAAGTTTTCGAGTCGTGTGTTCTACCAGTCCTCACTTATCACCTCGAAACAATCCCGCTAACATGCAAAGCAGTTAATAAACTTCAAGTCACACAACGAGCGATGGAAAGGGCTGTGCTGGGGATTAGTTTACGGAATAAAGTTGCAAATGAGGAAATCAGAAGAAGAACGCAATTAACAGATGTTAGCGAAAGATTAGCGCTGCTAAAATGGAGATGGGTTGGCCATATTGCATGACAGAGCACAAATTAACAGCTTGTCGGCCAACAGAGTGCAAAAGAAGTGCTGGCAGACATAAAAAAACCGGCCAAGTGCGAGTTGTGACAACTCGTACAAACTTGTAAGTAAGGTATCTTTAGGAGGACCTAACTGTATGCAACTCATGCTTCTGGTGCCTGACAATACCACGCAACACATTAGTGTATTTTCATAAGTTTCTAATAGTAAATTCGCATTTTTCTTGTAATTAAACTACATATTTACGGTTTTCAGATTTTTCCCTTGACATGTGCTGTAAGACACCGCTTCTTGCCACATTTCATGATTCTAGGTCAACGGGAAGTATCCTATAGGTTTTGATTCCCATGTGAAATCGCAAAATATGCGACATAAACGGTCATATCTTTTGATCGCGTTGACTTACAAGTTTGATTTTTTCACAGCTGACAGGGACCGCAGACCCGAGTATTTGATACAAATTTCAACTTGTTACCTCTACGCGTTCCTGAGAAAAATGGTCTTGACAGACAGACAGGCGGATGGACGGACGGACAGACGGACAACAAAGTGATCCTATAAGGGTTCCGTTTTCGGTACGGAACTTGAAACCTTAAACCTTGGGTAACACGGAACCATGGAGAGGTAACTTACCATCTAACACATGAACTCAGCGGCCACGGATGCTTCAGGGAGTATCTGCATACTTTTGGCAGTGCAAGTGACGCAATGTGTGTATACTGTATTCTACAGATTACTGATGACCTCGATTGTAAATGCTCATGTTGTTCATGAATACATTACTGACCGAAAAAGTCCCTTACACCCATTCGGCGTTGCTGCTGCTGAAAATCTCCTGAGATTTGGAAGTGCAAGTAAGGATGTGAATACGCAAAGGCACTCTTCCTGCAAATCCACGTCATCGTCATCGCGATCGTCTGATGAAAATATAAGAATCTCGAATGTCGAAGAACATTTCCCAAATGAGGGAAAAACGCGAGGAATATGTGCGTAGTGCGCAAAAAAACAAAAAAAGAGGCACGTTCAAAATGCTATGCACCTCTTGCTACGTGGCACTGTGCAAAAAATATTTCAAGCCTTATCACACCCCCAAGAAATTCAGACTTTAGATGCTACTTTATATCCTATTATCACGTTGAGGTAGGGTGGAAATGGTGGGGAGAGGACAGGGGTGATCGAGTAGTAGGTGTGAGTTTGCAATCAAAAGCAGCAGAGGGACATATGCTGCCCCAGCACTATCGTCTCTAGGATTACGACCGGGACATACCCTGTCCCTGCATTCAGGTGTTCTGGGTTTACGGCGGGACATACGTATGTCCCATCAATGAAGCTTGTAAATTCATTCTTGTCGTTGATGTGTCGTGATGAGCTCAATTATGTGTCTCTTAGACTTTAAGACTTTCAGACAGAAAAGTTATTTCATCGTAATAATCACATAGAGAAGAAATAACTGTTCCCGGTAATGAGGCCAACTACACTGATTTTTTTCGCCGTATTGAAAGGGTTAAGGGAGGAAATGGGGATAGTAAGAGGAGGGATTCCCTTAAAATTGTTGTCTTCCAGACGTTGGATGCCGCTTCAGCCCTTTGGGCTCGTGATCACTCCCCTGGTTAATTTGACTTGAAACGCTAAACTGAATAACGCGTGCACGTGTCGGTCGAACTTGGCTTCACGTTTCGATTACGTTCTACGCGCTTCGAACACTCAAAGCGTGCTGCTACTAATATAAACTCGCGAAATAATAATTGATAAATGGCGCGCTTTCGGCCCAAGTGGATACACCCCTTTTATTGATCGGTGCCGAAATCGATTCAAATGTTAAATTTAAAAACAGATTTACTAAAATTGGCGCGAACATCATGCGAGTTCAAAAATACCGCCTTCTTCAACTCCTCCTAATAGGGAAATTAGAGGGTCGAAGGTCAGCAGGAGAATATCGTGGCTACGAAATTTACGATCATGGACAGGAATAACATCAACAGAGCGGCAGTGTACATTAAGAGCGGCAGTGAATAGAGTGATTTGGACCAACATGTTAGCCAACATCCACAGAGGTTAGGAGGCACTTTAAGAAGAAGACCAAGAACTTCGAATCCATGGGAATCTACCCCAATTATCTTCCAAGGTAGAAGATACCTTGGAGGTATCCAAGAGGATATATCCAAGAGGTATATGCAATCGAAAGATGCGCACAATTTAACCTCAGGACAGGAACAGGACAGGAACTATCGCAAAAAACCAATTGCTATCCTGTCAGATGCCGGAAAGGATGGCGGACGAGACTGGAGAGGCCCTGTAGGGCTGTAGCACTACTGATGATGATGATGATCCTATCAGATAGTCAAGCAGCCATCCAGGCTATGGCCCATACATCATCGGATCCAAACTGGTATAGGACTGTTTGGGAAAACTAAACAAACTTGGCTGAGAAAGTAAGGTAACGCTATACCAGGGGTGGGCAAATCTTTTGGCTGCTGGGCCACATGTATGAAAATTTGACCGCGGGCCGCATTAGAAAAATTTATATTATTATAGTTATTACTATCGCCTTATAGACCCTTTCTTTCTCTATTTAGAAACCGCCACCGCGACGCCCTGCTATGTAATTTAGTGAATCCCGGAGGAACATGGTTTTTCGGGCGTCCCGGCGCCATCCGGCGCGCAAACTCAATTAAACTCCAAAACAAACTAAAACTGGGTATCCCAGGAGAGGGATCCCCACAAATTAGGTGAAAAAAAAACACCGCGTTTTTCCGATTTTTGTGTTAAAATTGACCCAGAGCGGGAACAGGATGTCGCAGGTCGCAGATTCTTCCACCGCCGGTTGCGGGTAAACATCTCGCATCGAACAAACCGGTTTGGAGACACGGCAAGAGAACGGCGTCCACAGATGTGATGGAAAAAACGTTTTTTTTTTCGCTTACATTTTCCGCCGCACCGGGTGAACCGATACTTTTCCGCATGACGTCAAAAAACGTGAAATCAACGCGGCAAGAGGACGCAGTAAAAAAATCGAGTCGCTGACCAAAATTGCTCCTCAAAGGTGCTAGAAACGATCTCCTGTTTTTGGCACCTGGAGGACACCGTGTGGGACTTGCGAGCGGCAGACAGACACGGATCGAAAGCCCGTTCAGTTTTACAACAGAAAATTACAATTTCCCGTTTCGACGCGCAAGAGGAACGGAGTTTTTATGGAAAAAGTGAAAAATTTAAAACTTACCTACAGCCGCCCCCTGCGGGGGCGGAACTTGGTAAGGCTCGTCAAAAAGAACCTAATTTTTTGTTTAATTCACTGGAAAAAATTCAAGACGTAAACTGCATTTTTTGACAATTTTTCCTAATTTTCAAAAAATCTTGATTTTTTGACCCCTTTCGAGTTCAGGGAAGGTACCTTACTCGAATAGTATATTGTAACTATCGCCTTATAGACCCTTTCGTTCTCTATTTAGAAACCGCCACCGCGACGCCCTGCTATTTGATTTAGTGAATCCCGGAAGATTCTCGCGTACGTCTGCAAAACATGTTTTTTCGGGCGTCCCGGCGCCATCCGACGCGCAAACGCAATTAAACTCCAAAACAAACTATAAGGCACTATGCCGAATCGATTGGTGCCGGTCCGGTGCCGATCCGACTGTTGGGTATCCCAGGAGAGAGATCCCCGCAAATTAGGTGAAAAAAAAACACCGAGTTTTTCCGAATTTTGTTTTAAAATTGACCCAGAGCGGGAACAGGATGTCGCAGGTCGCAGATTCTTCCACCGGCGGTTGAGGGTAAACATCTCGCATCGAACAAACCGGTTTGGAGACACGGCAAGAGAACGGCGTCCACAGATGTGATGGAAAAAACGTTTTTTTTTCGCTTACATTTTCTGCCGCACCGGGTGAACCGATACTTTTCCGCATGACGTCAAAAAACGTAAAATCGACGCGGCAAGAGGACGCAGTAAAAAAATCGAGTCGCTGACCAAAATTGCTCCTCAAAGGTGCTAGAAACGATCTCCTGTTTTTGGCACCTGGAGGACGCCGTGTGGGACTTGCGAGCGGCAGACAGACACGGGTCGAAAGCCCGTTCAGTTTTACAACAGAAAATGACAATTTCCCGTTTCGACGCGCAAGAGGAACGGATTTTTTGAAGAAAAAGTGAAAAATTTTAAACGCACCTACCTAATGTTTTGTTCAATTTACTGGAAAAAATTCAAGACGTAAACCGCATTTTCGCAGAAAAGACGTAAACCATTACAAGACGTAAACCGCATCGCGGGCCGCATGCGATTGCAATTTTTTTATTATTTGGCCATATTTATCATCACCATATTTTGACCATAGGTGACCATCACCATATTTTGGCCATATGTATTATAAAATAGTTTATAAAATGCTTCGCGGGCCGCATAAAAGTTCGAAGCGGGCCGCATGCGGCCCGCGGGCCTTCCTTTCCCCAGGCCTGCGCTATACTATTCAAATCTATCCCACCATAATAATGCTTAGATAATTGTCTTTTAAATATGATTTATCTTAAATTTAACTTACTTTTCTTTTTCTAATCTGATAAACTCTTTCTTCCAAATGTCTTTGAAGTCGATGCAAAATTGCTTCCATAGTTCGAAAAAGTCGTTCGGCGGGAAAGTCTCCAGCGTTCCGGATTTCGGTTTGAACTGGTAAAATCGCATCGTTTTGATGAAAATCGATTTGCATTCTTCCAGGTCTTCGAATTCCGCCGACAGTCGCTTCTTGGCGTTCTCCAAGAACGACGTCATCTTCTCCTTGAACGGTTGCAAATTGTCAACCGTGGACGAATCTATCACCTTCTGCGTGCGATTTTCACAAACTAAAAGCAAACACAAAATGAACTGGCAATTTAAATAATTGCGGTCAATACCTTGCAGTTTCTTTTGTAGCGCAACCAAGTCTGCGTTAACATCGTCAAAATTAACCGACGCTCCTCGTACAATGTCTCCCGGTTCGGGCACTGGCAGAGGGATTGTTACCAAAAACGGATTTTCAATCTTCTTTATATAGATCCTGACTATATAATGCAGCAAAGTGATCTGAGAATCCTTGGATTTCACGTCTTTGAGTTTCGACAAAATCTCCAATCCGAATCCATCGGCTTGTCCACGTGCCATATTTCCGCCGTTCATGTAGTTACCTAACGTTAAAATTATCGCCATCACTTCCTTTAAACTCAAACTCGTTGTTAAAAACTAAAAGACAATAGAACTAGTTACAAGATATCTTCCAATTTATGTATACTCGGACCGGCGAGAGATTGCAGTTGTACTGCGCCTAGGTATGAGAGGCAAGATTTTAGATTGTTGTAGAGGTATGAAAGGATTAGTTTGAGTTAAGAAATATGCGCCAGTTTTTCAAATACGGACAACTAAACACCGCGCAAGTGGGAGTATGCGCAGAACAATGCTAAAGGAGGACTGGAGGAGAACTATGCTAGAGGAGGAGGTTCACACATTCCTGACATTGGAGGAGATGGAGGAGAATTCATGTTAGAGCGGTAACTAAGAAGTATAGAGGTCCCGAGTTCTATCCGATCGATAATCATAGTTTTTCCCCAGAAGGGGGAGGGCTGTTGGAAGGGATGACCCTTTTCAGCCTGGGTGTGGATGTGGATGACAGGTCGACTTGAAGATATTGTTGTTGTGGCGTGTTGCTGTTGTGGCGTTGTTGATGTGGCGTTGTTGTTGCGGAGTGCTGCGATGTTCGGGGATGCTATGTTGCTTTTTTTAAATTTTTTTCCCCCGTGGTTGGTTGGGGCCGGTTCTTTTTATTATTATTATTATTTTTTAATTTTTTTTTCTCTTATTATTTACTTTTTTTTAAATTTTTTTAGCTTATTATTATTTTTTTTTTAATTTCTTAGGTTTAGGATGGTCATTTATTTGAAGGCAGCGGGAGCAGAGTTGAGGATGGAAGATAGCTCGGGTGGAAGTTCGGTGGTGCAAGAGGAGGTAGGAGTTTGAGGCAGGGGATGGGGATCTTGCGTTTGGGGATTTTGTGACGAATCGTGACGGGGGGTTTTTGGAAGATGGAGAGAACTGGGGGTGGATTGGATATAATTTTCGAGGGAATCCGACCTTGCAGTCGGAAGAGCCGGACGTCGAATGGTACCATGTTGGAGATTTCGGGCAGGAGGGAGGATGGAAAATCGGGGGGCAGGCGGAATATGCGGTGGAGGCAGGATCTTTTGAAAGCCAGAAGTCGGCGAAGGTGGGATTCATGGCTGAGGATTCATTGATAGTCGAGGATTGGTCTAACGAAGGTTTTGTAGGTGAAGAGGAGGACTTTGGAGGAGCAGCCGCCGAGGCGACTACGGAGGCAGAAGAGAAGACGAAAGCGTTTGCGCATTAGGTTGATGCAGCGGGAGATGTTGGTAGTTTGGCAGAGAGATTTGTGGAGGATGGTGCCTAGATAGGTGGCGGAGGGTTGAGGGTTGATTATTTCGCCATGGAGTCGAATGTTGGGGAAGGGAACGCGGAAGTGCCTTAGGTAGGGGTGGCGGAAGAAGACGAGTTGGGATTTCTTGGGGTTCATCTGGATGCGCCAGAGGCTCATCCAGGCCTCCAGGGTTTTTAGGTGGGAGTTTAGGCGGGAAGCGGCGACCATAGGGAGGCGATTTCAGGCCCAGACCACGGTATCATCAGCGAATTGCTGGAGATGGCAGTCGGGCAAGGTTGGGGTGGGAATGTCGTGGCAGAAGAGGTTGAAAAGGAGGGGAGACAGGAAAGAGCCTTGGGGGACATCCGCGGCAGGAGTGAAAGGCAGCGAGAGTGAGTCGCCGTGCGTCACCAAGCAGGAACGAAAGTTGAGGAAGTTGTGGACGAGGCGAATTAGAATCCAGGGGAATTGGAGGAGGATAAGTTTTTTGATCAGGACACGGTGTCGAAGGCGCGGTGTATATCGAGGAAGATGGCGACAGAGACCTGACCAGAAATATGGGAGATAGCTAGACTGGAGGTGAGGTTGAGGATGGAGTGGTGAGTGGATCTGTTGGGCATGAAGCCGCTCTGGTGGTTGGGGATGAGGTGGTGGGAGTCGCAGAAGGAGCGGAGCCGTTGGGAGAGGATTCTTTCAAAAACCTTCCCAATGGTAGAGCCTTCCCCAAATCCCCTGACTCCTATCGACCAATTTCCCTCCTGAAATTGGTCGATAGGAGTCAGGGGATTTGGGGTTTTTGCCTGGTTTGAGGATCATGATGGTGTAAGCATATTTCCATTGGGCAGGGAAAGTGCCGGAAGAGAGGCAGGCGTTGTAGAGGGATGAGAGGAACTCGATGGCTGACTCAGGGAGGTGTTTGAGGGCAATCCAGGGGATGCCGTCGGAGCCGGGAGCGGAGTTTGTTTTGGCGTTGGCGAGGACGCATCTGACTTCGTCAGTTGTTATGGGGGTGGTGCAGGGTTCATCAGGGCTGTTTGAGGGCAATCCAGGGGATGCCGTCGGAGCCGTGAGCGGAGTTTGTTTTGGCGTTGGCGAGGACGCATCTGACTTCGTCAGTTGTTATGGGGGTGGTGCAGGGTTCATCAGGGTCTATCATGGGGATGACTTGGGGAGAAAGGGGAGAGAGTTTGATGAGGTTGGTAGTCTCGACAAAGACGGGTTGATTAAAGAGGGGTGAAGAGAGAAGGTGAAACTTCTCGAGGTGGGACGCGAAGGCCTGGGCCTTGTCGGGGGAAGAGGTGAGGATCTTGTTCTTCACGAGGAGATTGTGGTTAGGACGGCGGTTGCGGCCAGTAAGCGTGTTTAGAGCTTTCCAGAATTTGCCGCCGTCCTTGGGGTTGAGGTTGGAGATGGCAGCGTACCAGGAGGATGTGAGGTGTCAGCACATTTCCATTGGGCAGGGAAAGTGCCGGAGGAGAGGTAGGCGTTGTAGAGGGATGAGAGGAACTCGATGGCTGACTCAGGGAGGTGTTTGAGGGCAATCCAAGGGATGCCGTCGGGTCCGGGAGCGGAGTTTGGAGTTTTGGTCGCATCTGACTTCGTCAGTTGTTATGGGGGTGGTGCAGGTGGTTCATCAGGGTCTATCATGGGGATGACTTGGGGAGAAAGGGGAGAGAGTTTGATGAGGTTGGTAGTCTCGACAAAGACGGGTTGATTAAAGAGGGGTGAAGAGAGAAGGTGAACCTTCTCGAGGTGGGACGCGAAGGCCTGGGCCTTGTCGGGTGAAGAGGTGAGGATCTTGTTCTCCACGAGGAGATTGTGGTTAGGACGGCGGTTGCGGCCAGTAAGCGTGCTTAGAGCTTTCCAGAATTTGCCGCCGTCCTTGGGGTTGAGGTTGGAGGTGGCAGCGATCCAGGAGGATGTGAGGTGTGAGCACATTTCCATTGGGCAGGGAAAGTGCCGGAGGAGAGGCAGGCGTTGTAGAGGGATGAGAGGAGCTCGATGGCTGACTCAGGGAGGTGTTTGAGTGCAATCCAGGGGATGCCGTCGGGGCCGGGAGCGGAGTTTGGAGTTTTGGTCGCATCTGACTTCGTCAGTTGTTATGGGGGTGGTGCAGGGTTCATCAGGGTCTATCATGGGGATGACTTGGGGAGAAAGGGGAGAGAGTTTGATGAGGTTGGTAGTCTCGACAAAGACGGGTTGATTAAAGAGGGGTGAAGAGAGAAGGTGAACCTTCTCGAGGTGGGACGCGAAGGCCTGGGCCTTGTCGGGTGAAGAGGTGAGGATCTTGTTCTCCACAAGGAGATTGTGGTTAGGACGGCGGTTGCGGCCAGTAAGCGTGTTTAGAGCTTCAGCTCCAGAATTTGCCGCCGTCCTTGGGGTTGAGGTTGGAGGTGGCAGCGATCCAAGAGGATGTGAGGTGTGAGCACATTTCCATTGGGCAGGGAAAGTGCCGGAGGAGAGATAGGCGTTGTAGAGGGATGAGAGGAACTCGATGGCTGACTCGGGGAGGTGTTTGAGTGCAATCCAGGGGATGCCGTCGGCGCCGGGAGCGGAGTTTGGAGTTTTGGTCGCATCTGACTTCGTCAGTTGCTATGGGGGTGGTGCAGGGTTCATCAGGGTCTATCATGGGGATGACTTGGGGAGAAAGGGGAGAGAGTTTGATGAGGTTGGTAGTCTCGACAAAGACGGGTTGATTAAAGAGGGGTGAAGAGAGAAGGTGAACCTTCTCGAGGTCGGACGCGAAGGCCTGGGCCTTGTCGGGTGAAGAGGTGAGGATCTTGTTCTCCATGAGGAGATTGTAGTTAGGACGGCGGTTGCGGCCAGTAAGCGTGTTTAGAGCTTTCCAGAATTTGCCGCCGTCCTTGGGGTTGAGGTTGGAGGTGGCAGCGATCCAGGAGGATGGGAGGTGTGAGCACATTTCCATTGGGCAGGGAAAGTGCCGGAGGAGCGGTAGGCGTTGTAGAGGGATGAAAGGAACTCGATGGCTGACTCAGGGAGGTGTTTGAGGGCAATCCAGGGGATGCCGTCGGGGCCGGGAGCGGAGTTTGGAGTTTTGGTCGCATCTGACTTCGTCAGTTGTTATGGGGGTGGTGCAGGGTTCATCAGGGTCTATCATGGGGATGACTTGGGGAGACCATGGTACGGGAGAAAGTTTGATGAGGTTGGTAGTCTCGACAAAGAAGGGTTGATTAAAGCGGGGTGAAGAGAGAAGGTGGACCTTCTCGAGGTGGAACGCGAAGGCCTGGGTCTTGTCGGGGGAAGAGGTGAGGGCCTTGTCGGGGGAAGAGGACGGCGGTTGCGGCCAGTAAACGTGTTTAGAGCTTTCCAGAATTTGCCGCCGTCCTTGGGGTTGAAGTTGGAGGTGGCAGCGATCCAGGAGGATTCGCGGAAGGAACAGAGCTTGAGTTTAATGAGGACGTTGAGGCGGTTCCAGGAAGCTTTGGTGGTCGTGAGTGACTTTGTAAGAGCGGTAGAGAATGCGTGTTTGTTTGATAAGGGAGACTATGAAGCTAGGAATTGGGGGACGGTCGAGAGGGATGACTTTCGTTGGGACACTTGTATTTATGGCTGAGTGGATTGAGTAGGTGAGGGAGTCTATGGCGGAGGATGGGTCAAGGTCAGAGTTGATGTTTGGAGCGGGAAGGGAGAGAGAGATTGAGGATTGGAAGGAATCCCAGTCGGCGTTCTTCCAAGACCGAATGGTCTTAGAAGATTTGCGCGGGCTGGGCCTGGAGCAGATGTGAGTTTCGGTGATAAGAGGAAGGTGGTCGCTAGTGATGGATGGGTTTGATATGAGAACAATAGGGGAGAAAAAGGTGTAGTCAGGGCACGGAATGCGAAGAATAGGTAAACTGTCTAGGAATGAGGTGAGAAGGTGACCATTTACATTGGAAACGCGGTCGCCAAAGGACGTGTCTCGGTCGTTAAAGTCGCCTAGGAGGATGAAGTTTGGGAGAGAGATAAGGTAGTTGAATAGAAGAGTAGAGATTGGTTGTGACGGGGGGATGTAAATGGAAAAGATGTAGATGGGAGATTGGCCAGAGTGAACTGTGATGCCAACGAGCTCTTCGTTGGCAAGGATGGGAGGCAGGGTTATTGGTAGAGCAGGAACGGAACAACACCACGGCGGCCACTGGGGGAGTCCTTTCTGACAAAGGAGAAGTTTCGTAACCTGGGATTGGAAGCAGGGGTGAAAAACGTTTCTTGGAGGGCGAGTATAAGGATGTTTTCGGAGGAGACAAGGATTCTATCCCCAGTGCCGGCCGCATTTCTACCAGAAGACAAATGTGAAAAATAGTAATTAACGAAATTTACAATAACAACAGGTTTCTGGGCCTATAAGTGAATGTGAATGCAGAATACAATAAGGCCACAAGATGGGTCGGCAAACACGGCATCCATATCGAACCAAACTTTCAAAAAAAAAAAACACCGCGCAAGTGGGGGTATGCGCAGAACAATGCTAAAGGAAGACTAGAGGAGAACTATGACTTCCTCTAGTTAGTCATAGTTCTCCTCTAGTCTTCCTTTCGCATTGTTCTGCGCATACCCTCACTTGCGCGGTGTTTAGTGTTTTTTTTTTTTTTTTTTTTTTTTGAAAGTTTGGTTCGATATGGATGCCGTGTTTGCCGGAGGTCCACAAATTCCTGGCATTGGGGGTTGGGAAGGAGTGCACATTCCTGGCACTGGAGCAAAATTCTCTCGGTGGTACGAGTATAGATAACTTGAAACTGAAACAAACTTACTTTACATGTAGTCTTAATGTTTGATAACGTGTGTTCTATAGTTGTTATGCAGTCATCAAACTCGACGTTGAACATAAAACAGGAAATTCTTTCAGCAAAATTTGAAATTTCCGATAGCTCGTGCAAAAACTGCTCCGGCTTATCCAACGCTATTTCTGGTTTCGTGGCCAAATGTCCCTTAATTAACTCCAATTCTTCTGCCGTTGCCCGCTAAAAACATGAAATATAAAACCTTACCGCTTACTGACTCTCAACCCTTAATTTACAGCTTCGTAAATTTGTTGCAAAGCTTCCAGACTAACAACAGACGTGTCAAAATTATAAATAGCGTTCTCGATCTCGTGAAACTCGACGTGTAAGCTCTGCGCTAGAATCCCAACGTTCTGCGAACGTTTGCTGTCCAGCAGTTTGACCGCCTCGCATTTCGTCTTCGTTTCTACCTTCTTCTTCGATGGTTTGCAGGTGACCACTTGCCGGGAGAACAAGCTTGTGAACTCGGTGAGGTTCTCCAGTTTGACTTCGTCTAGTTGGGTCCAAAGCGGAGTTCCTGCGCTGTCAACGTTGTCCGCAGTTTCGCAAGGCGCAATCGTCTGAGGCACCAAAATCCTCGTCCAGTACAGCGGTTTCATTGGAGCCACTGGATTCACCGGCTGCTTCCTCATCGCTGCAAAAACACAAATAGTTGTAATTAGATAGGCGAATTGAAAGTTAATTTTGAAAAGTTTCAAAACTTTTCAGAAGAAGAGATTTAAAGAGATTTGAATTTAGATTTGTAAAAATTTCTCACCTGGGAACATGGACGGTGGTGGACCCACTAAAAACAAGGTAAGGATAGTGCATTCAACTACAACTGAACATTTAGAAATAAAAATCAAAAAGAATCGTTTTTGCGTGTGAAGAGGAACAGTTCGTTTTTCGTTCACAAAAATTATAAAAACAACAACGGAGATATGAGATGAAAAAATCTTCAATCATTTAACAATTATCAGTGAGAGTATGAATGAATGATCCATGCATAGAAAAATACAGTAATTTCGTTTCTAAATATCTATTTTTTAACTAATCCACAGAGTTTATAAAAATAGTCGAGAAGGAACTTTCATCTATATCTATTTTGACATACCATTAAAACCCTTTGCGGTCCGCTGTCTCCGTAGCGGGGACATGTGCCCGGGTAATGGCAGAACCTTTGGCTCTGCAGCGGGGACACGTTTACGTGTAGTGGCAGGACCGTTGTTTTTAGGGTTCCGTACCGAAAACGGAACCCTTATAGGATCACTTTATTGTTTGTATGTCTGTCTGTCTGTCAAGACCATTTTTCTCAGGAACGCGTATAGGTAACAAGTTGAAATGTGTATCAAATACTCGGGTCTGCGGTCTCTTGTAGCTGTGAAAAAATCAAACTTGTAAGTCAACGCGATCAAAAGATATGACCGTTTATGTCGCATATTTTGCGATTTCAAAAGCGAATCAAAACCTATAGGGTACTTCCCGTTGATCTAGAATCATGAAATTTGGCAAGAAGCGGTGTCTTACAGCACATTTAAAGGGAAAAATCTGAAAACCGTAAATATGTAGTTGAAAAATGCAAATATGTACAAGAAAAATGCGAATTTACTATTAGAAACTTATAAAAATACACTAATGTGTTGCTGCGCTATATTGTCAGGCTCCATAAGCATATGGGCTGCATACAGTTAGGTCCTCCTCGGTTTTGTCCGAAGGTTAAAATGTATGTGTTGGCACCAAGCTGTTTATTCTGAATTTTCTTTGTTTATATTCGTTATGCATTTCATCACGTACGCTCTCATATACATAATATATAAGGGGTATATTTGTCTAAATTTTGCTTGTTTATAATCGACATGCGACATACTCAAGTCCCGTAACATCCTGTATATTTGCCTGTATTTCGTCTAATTTTTCTTTATAATCTACATATACTTAATTTAATAACTTTTGGGCAATTGACTACCAAAAAATATAGGGCGTGCGTGATCCCTATATTTTTTGGTAGTCAATTGCCCAAAAGCAGTCAATTGAACAACTGAATGTTAAGAGTATCGAAATAGATCTAGAAATAGTTAATATATATTAGATCTAGAAATAGTTAGATCTTAATATAAGTTAGTGAATAAGTGTAATACTAAAATAAAGTTTTCTTTTTATAAGTTTAAAAATATTCGCGTTATTTAAAAAAAAATACCCTGTATACCTTTATACAGGGTATATAGGTATACAGACAAAATTGAGCAGTAAAAACAAATAGTGAAGTTCCAGAACCCCTAAACACTCATAGTGAATGGGGGATGTATGGTAATAAAATATATGGTAGAATTCCATCGTACGACAGCGACATTTTGAGGTTATGCTTGCAGTGGTACTAAGATGGTCGTGATTTCAGGAGGACCACTTGTCAAGTTAACTGAATGTGCTTGCTACGTCCTCCACAAAAAAGGTACCTTACTTACAAGTTTGTGCGGAACCCTCGGTGCGCGAGTCACAACTCGCACTTGGCCGGTTTTTGTTTTGTTAGAGGACTCCCACCGAACTGCTCACCGAATCCACTCGACGGGTACGTGTCATAGCGCACTACAATGCGTACATAAAAGAAGCCCGTTCTACAGTCAACGTGCTAAGCAAACTTGTTATAGTGCTCATGAATGTTTTTACTAATTGCCACCCTTTCGATTCACCCGTATATGAACGAGAGTGAAGAACATTTTATATCGGCTTAGAGTGACGATGACAGAGAGTTTGATATCTCCGACAATTCAAAAATTAGCGATTATGAGGTTGGGTATGAAAGTGACGGTAGTAGTGGAAGTGACATAGTTTTTCGCAAGAGGCCCAGACTTCGGGTTCTCAGTGATAGTGACATGGATGATATTGTTAAGTGGAATGACGTCAAGCTATGACGAATGAAGCTATAACTCGCTTCAATATTCCAGAAAGATTTATTTTTGATGTTTCACCACGAGATGCCGGACCACAAGTTTCTTCTTGGATTGAGGAACCACTGGATTTTTCAAATTATATTTCACTGAGGAACTCGTGGATGATTTACTTTCAAAACGAATGAGTACGCATATCCATTTGGGATGCATGGAAAGATGTTGAGTAATTTTGGGCTTTCATTGGCGTTATTGTGAACATGGGTACAACGACCGTTCGAGATATCAAAGACTATTGGTCCTCTGATGCCGTAAGCAGAATCCCATTCTTCGAAGAAGTTGAGTATTCTTGTTGAGTATCCAACGTACACCCAGATCTTTCTCACTGCACGCGGCCGAGCCTTGGAGAGAATAGAAACCGCGTGCATCTCACCAGGCAATCAAAGACGGAAGACTGGATTGGCTCATCAGGCCTCTTCGAACACGCAGATATCTCATCCTCAACCCTCCAACAGCTCATCCAGGACAACTTACCCCTGTGATATCTGTGGGCAACAGCACTTCATTGTTATGTGCCCCCGTTTTCGCTCCCTTAGGCCAGCTGATCGTAGAAGACTCGTAGTTCGAGAAGCGCCTTTGCTTCAACTGCCTAGCTAGACTTCACATCCGTCTGTGCCGATCAACACAGGGTTGTAAGGAATATTCTGGTGGGCATCACACGATGCTGCAGGCTGCTCAAAATCAGTCTCCCAGTTCGTCTCACCAAACCAGCTCATCTTCCAACGCCCAGTGAAGCGTTGGCGCAATCGTCAACTCATCCTTCCAGCTCTCTACATTGCCACAGCCAATGCTCACCTCAAATCTCCAGTTGCAACTCAACAAGGCCGACTCTTAATTGATCCAGGATCAGAGCTCACGTTCATCTCGGCTTACCTCATCCGTCAGCTTAGTCTCCATCGACACCGCTTCACTATACCAATCATTGGTATCGGTGGAATGCAATCAACTCAAACATGTGGTGTCACTCAATTCTGGCTCCAATCAACTCAGTGAAGATCCAAGCCCACATTTTGAAGACGATCACTACGTTCCTGCCGTCTTTCCGGATCTCACCACGATTGGCCACACTTAGATCATCTAAAGTTAGCTGACCCAGACACCACTTACCTTTCACCTTTCTTACACCACGGCCGATTGACATCATCATCATGGTCATCAAATCAAATATCATAAAGAATGCAATGCCGATTGCCCAATTATCAATCTTCGGGTGGCTCATTCTGGGACCAGTCCATACAACACATAGAACAGTATGCCCTGTACACACTGCCACAGTTCCACAAGAACCTGATGTTTTACTGGATCTGCTCACAAGGTTTTGGAATCAAGACACAGTTACTCAACTCACTCCAGAAGAGGATGAACTTCAGGACTACTCACTCGAGGGACTCAACTGGAAGATACATTTTTCGAATACCACTCAAATCGCCACTTTCTCACTTGGGGGACTCATATATGACGCTGAACGCTGCTTGAAGCAAATGTCCAGAAGACCAAGATTTCCGGACTCAATATCATCAGTCCACGAAAGAAAATGAAGATGTTGTACACATGGTTAAGGTTGACAACTCTCGTTCAGTCAACACAACATATTATTATTTACCTCACCATGGAGTTCTTAAACCTGACAGCTCGTCAAGTCAAGTAAGCTGCGAGTAGTCTTCAATGGCTAATAATAGTCTTCAATGGCTAACTATGCTTTCCGCATAGTTACCAAGAAACTAGGAGGTAGACAGCCCATTCCGGGAATATCACATCCAGAGAGGATGAGAGAGATAGTTGCTACCCTGTTCCCTACTCAACATCGAAGGGAAATTCAACCCATACAGATCCAGGAAGCCATCGAAGATTTTACAATAGGAGAGTTACAAGAGGGGAAAAAACTGCTATAGTCCGGAAAGGCACCAGGACCGGATAACATCCCAAACGAGATCATGATGGCGGTGATAGAGACACGGCCGGAACTATTGCTAACGGCCTTCAATACATGCCTCAACAAAGGGGTGTTCCATGAACGATGGAAAAGACAGAAATTGGTTGACGAAAAGGGAATAAGACGAAAAGGGAATAAGACGAAAAGGGAATAAGCCTCTGGAGGAACAATCTTCATACCGACCGATCTGCCTCCTTGACAACATGGGGAAGTTACTGGAGAGACTGTTGCTTCAAAGACTAGAAAAACATACCGACGAAAACGGGGGCATGTCCCAGCGGCAATACGGTCTTAGGAAAGGGAAGTCAACGTTCGAAGCTATTGCGAGTGTGGTCGAAACGGCCAGGAAGGTCAAACACCTGGAAGACAAAGGGCTTTTGTGCGCTTGTGACGCTCGACATCAAGAATGCCTTCAACTCGGCGCGGTGGGATGCGATCCTAAACGCCTTAGAGCAGAGACGAGTACCGGAGTACCTTAGGAAAATAATAAGCAGTTACTTGAGTAACAGAATCCTTGTGTACGACACGGAAGACGGCCAGGTTGAGTATTAGGTGACTGCAGGGCTTCCGCAGGGATCGGTCCTTGGGCCCTTTCTGTGGAACAACATGTATGACGGTCTACTGAACCAAAAGGCGCGAATTGGCTTCGCCGATGACGTGGCAGTAGTAGTAACAGCGAGAATTCTTACCACACTCGAGGCAGTAACAAATGAGTGTCTCCGACGTGCCAGTAACTGGATGAAGGAAAACGGACTGCAACTAGCAGTACATAAGACAGAAGCAGTACTGGTAACAGATAAGAGGATGTTTGTTCCACCGATTCTCACTCTGGAAGGGCAGGAAGTACCATGGGCAAAGGCGGTGAGATACCTCGGGGTACAGATTGACATCAGACTTCGGTATGTAGAACATGTCACCAAGATAACCGAGAAGGCAGCAGCAACAGTGACAAGCCTTGCAAGGCTCATGCCAAACGTTGGAGGGCCTCGTGAGGCAAAAAGAAGACTGCTAAATAGCGTGATACACGCACAGATACTCATACCACATTTTGGTATGGGACTGTGTGGGGAAGCTAAACAAGCTTGGCACAAATAACAAAGTAACGCTATACTAAGTACCTGGACAAACTGGTATAGACGGAAACGAAGAAGCCGATTACCTAGCAAACAAGGGGTCCAGTACCCCCTTTATAGGTCCGGAACCCTTATACCACCAGTGCTCCATATAGGTCCGGAAAAAACAATAGGAAAATGGATGAAAACCTGGAAAGAACTTCCAGGGCTAAGGGCAAAGTCCAAAGTGATGCTGGGATCTTTTAGCCAGAAGAGAATAATAGCTTGCCTGAAATTAAGCAGGAACAAGCTTGTACACAAGCTTGGAAGAAGCTTGGAAGCTTCAGACAGGAGCACTGACGGGACACTGCAGACTTAGGAAACATCTCAAGGCCCTAGGCCTAGAGGATGATGACGGATGCAGATTCTGTGGTTCAGCAGAGGAAAACCCCATACATCTGTTCAAAGACTGCGGAGCATTACTCCGCAAGAGACAGATGTACCTTGGGGCTCAGTGCTGGAACACAGAGGAGCTGCAGGCCTTGAATTCCACCCAGATCCTCAAATTCCTAAAGGAGTCAGGATTAGAGGAGGCGCTCTAAATGGTTAAGTACACCAACGCTTGGAGGAGGAGGGTGGGGTACAATAGATCTATAAAGCTCGCAGTACAAGTCGTCACCACCATATCTACAATCTAGCAAATCCATTGCTTACAGAAGGGAAAGAAACACAATGTCCTGACGCAATGACTGTTAAACTACGACTGACTAGGCGCATGCGCGGTCAGTTTGTCTTGATGAAAACTGGAGCAGCGGATTTATGGTACGCCCGGTAAATCCGTGGGTTGCCATCATTTAAAAATTTTACATTAAGATTTCACACTCACGGTCAGTTCAACTGATCAGTTTAACTGACCGTGAATGACGGGCTTTCTGTAGGCAGAAATTACGCGGATCTGCTGAGTTCTCGCAACAGAAATGGGACCGCAAAGGGTTTTAAATTTGAGACTTTTGAAACAAACAACGATATTTTGGACTTACTTGCTTTTTGTGCATTCCAACCTCCTGCTGGTGGCGGCGGTAAAGGCATCGGCCCTCCAGCCATTGGAGGAGGCGGCGGCGGCGGACCTCCACCTGGAGGAGGCGGCGGTGGAGGCCCCCCGAACATTGGAGGTGGCGGCGGAGGAGCTCCAGGCATTGGACCTTCCATACCTGGCATTGGAGGTGGTGGAGGAGGACCTCCCACGCCATGCATAGGAGGAGGTGGCGGACCTTCCATACCTGGCATTGGAGGTGGCGGCGGAGGGCCTCCTATGCCAGGCATTGGAGGTCCACACATTCCTGGCATTGCAGCTGCATACATTCCTGGCATGGGAGGAGGAGGAGGTCCAACCATTCCTGGCATTGGAGGTGCATACATTCCTGGCATGGGAGGAGGAGGAGGTCCACACATTCCTGGCATTGGGAGTTGTGAAGGAGTAGACATTGGAGGAAGTGGAGGAGCATGAATTGGTGGAGCAAATGTTTCAGGCAGTAGAGGACCATGCATTCCTGGCATTGGTGGCGGCGGAGGAACAAATATTTCAGGTGTTTCCGGCGTTGGAAGAGCAGAACAAGTCTCTGCTGGTAAAGGGGAAGGTGGTGGAGGTACACAAATTTTAGTTAAATCTTCTTGTAGAACGTCTATTAGAGGCATTGGAGAAGGAGGTGGAATCGTTGCGGTCTCAGTCTCATCAATTCTCGTTGTCGGAAATTTCTCTAACTCACTAACAGTTTGTGCATTTATTCCTACTTCTTCCGTTCCAGTTTTCTTGGTAATTTCTTGAAAAGGTCCAGCCCATCCACACATTTTACAACAAACAATTTTCTCCGCATTTACCAATCCACCATTCAACATTCCGGCTTCTGGAACCGGCGCCAATTCCATCTCCTCACTTTTACCCTTCTCATTACTATCACAGATTATTTTGATCTCCTCTTCCGGAGAACTGAAATCCTTAACGGCGTTCGCCGTGAGCGTTTGTATTTCCATCAACATCTTGTACTTCTCGTTCTCCTGCTTGAGCCGTTTAATTTCGTCCTCGAGCGCCAAAATGTCCGCGTCCCTGGCGGCGGCCTTCAGTTCCCTCGGCGGACAATCCGGCGTCTTCGGCGACGAGATCTCGTTCAGACAGGTTTCCGAGGAGCCGGGATAAATCGGCGGCCAGGAAATTTGGCTCAGCTTCCCCGGCGTGTCCGGAATTGGCACCGGAGCCTCCGAGTGGGCCCAATAATACATTAAATCTGGCTATAAATCGAGAAGAAATGTAGGTGAGGTAAATTTGGGATGGTGTTTTTACCTTGAATATGTTGTACATTGGAACTTCTTTGTCGGGGATTTGTCGCAATACACCGGCTGCTAATAAATGGGTGCAGAATTGTATCGCCAGGAATTTCAAGTCTTGAGATCCGATGTAGCACTTTAAGTAGTGGTCTTCTCTAAACTCGGAGACGTACCAATTGATTAACATGTAGCCTGGAAACAGAAATTAGCTTAAACTTTCTATGACCACGCACAAACACCGAGTACGAGTGATTGTCGGACTTAGACGTGGTCTCTCTTTGGCTATAATTTAATTGCAAAAAGTGAATTGGAGAAAAGTATCAATTATCAGTTTTGATTTAATCACACCATCAATAATCATACATTATTACACGCACTTTATTAAATCGCAGATTTCTTATGGAGAGTTTTACTAATTTTAAAGAAATTTGAATTTAGATTTGTAAAAATTTCTCACCTGCGAACATGGACGGTGGAACGTGGACCCAAGTAAAAGTTTTATTAATTAGGTAATATCGACGAAATCTTTTTGTAAAAATGTTGTTCAAATCTTAACAAACTATTGTGTAAAAAGCATTTATTTTTACTTACAAATCATTTAAGAGATTAGCATCAATAAAATGTGAGTAAATTTAATTAAAGATAAGATAAAACAATTCCACTTTAAACAATTCGTTTGCTTGTTGTTGGTAATAAAACCGCGCACAAACTGAATTTTCCCATCCACGTACTGTTGCACTTACATTTATAAAAAAGCAGTTGTTTTATTATTATTATTTTTTTAAGGATTTCTGCCCGGTTGATCTTGTTATTCATTAAAACCAAAGAGCATATCTAACAACTTGAAACAAACACCGCTTTATGCAGCCACAAAATCAATTAATAAAAAACAGAATTTCGAATTTATCTAAAAAAATTAATTCATTGGAAATTATCTAATGTCGGTTTTATGGCGAAATTTGATACACATTTTGTGTTTTACTTTTTAAATTAATTCATAGAAATATCGATTTCGTATAAATAGGACAAATTCATTGAGTAATCTTTGATTTATAAATATTTGTGATAAAATAGTTATGTGTTTAGAGAAAGTTTGTAGGGCACGTAATGCGGTATGATCTACAAGCATTAAAGGAAAAACGATGTCCTTCATCTTCTAAAAACTGGAGTAGAGCTCGGACGGCAAGAAAAGGAGCAGCTTTCATCCCGTAAGTCACTGTAGTGAGCTGATAGGGAACTGGGTCAAGATGTTCATTGAGCCATAAAATCCGTTGTAGATCCTAGTCGTCTTGAACATTTTGGTGATATCAGTGGCAAAGATATATTTGTGGAGGCGGATCCAGATGAGAACGTCGGGGATGTTGAGTTGAAGCTTGGCGCCTGTTTGCAAGAGATTGTTTACTGAATATCCTGACGTGGTGACGCTGGAGCCATTGAAGACTTTTTTTTTGTTAATTTTATTATTGTGGTTTGGGGGAAGCTCTACCAGCCAGAGTGTGAGGCTCTCACTCACTAAACCCCTTTTCCACTTGACTTCTCTAAGCTCCACCCCGGTATCGCTTGCGCATGCCTAACCGGCACGCTTAGTGCCGCCCTAGTTTGATGAGAATTATCTATTATCTTTGCTCTATTTGAGCGAACTAGTCCTTCTACTAAGACTCTCGACTATCGTTCTTTTCCCTAGGTTAGAGGTTTAGTTCTGCATCGAGTTCGATGTTTGCCGCAAGCTGTGCTTTCCACGCTCTTTCGGCCTCTTCGTTCCTCGTCATTATTTCCATGGTATATGCTTTTATCGCCTCCCAGTCGTATTCATTTCGAAGCATGACTTGTGTTAGATTTCCTACCTCAAGCACTATGCCACCGAGTTTCACCTGAACAATGGACCTCTCGTTTTCCGTGGCTGGACACTGCAAAATACTGTGCTCTGCGTCATCCGGACTTTGTCCACATAAAAAGCACTCTAGATTGTTCCTCTTTTTGAACCTCTCTAGGTAGGAATTGAAGCATCCGTGGCCCGTGAGCGCTTGGGTAATATGGTATCCCATTTGCCCGTGGGTGCGGTCGTACCAAGGCACTACGTGAGGGATGAGCCTATGGGTCCATCGTCCTGACGTATCTGTCTCCCACTGGGTCTGCCATTTCTCCATGAGTCGTTGGCGCGCTCTAACCTTGGCACCTTCTTTGGCCTCTGCTCCTTTTCTTCTTTCCTGGCGTACTGACTTAGTTTAATTTTAAATTGGCGGTGTACTCGCAAGAATGAGTGCGGCCGCCTCAGATACGGTTCTGTACCCAAAA
Organism: Phosphuga atrata; assembly: GCA_944588485.1. Taxonomy (NCBI): domain Eukaryota; kingdom Metazoa; phylum Arthropoda; class Insecta; order Coleoptera; family Silphidae; genus Phosphuga; species Phosphuga atrata. The sequence goes on along the minus strand of OX155902.1, from coordinate 64,205,424 downwards.
ATTAGTCGTAATACACTGCGCTGCTGTACCGAGGCAAGCCTCCGCGTTGCCCCGATCTTTTCTGCCGCCGCTGCCCATATTTCCGCGCCGTAGAGTATCTGTGTATCACGCTATTTAGCAGTCTTCTTTTTACCTCACGAGGCCCTCCAACGTTTGGTATGAGCCTTGCAAGGCTTGCCGCTGTTGCTGCTTCCTTCTCGGTTATCTTGGTGACATGTTCTACATAACTCCGCAATCAATCTGTACCCCGAGGTATCTCACCGCCTTTGCCCATGGTACTTACTGCCCTTCCAGAGTGAGAATCGGTGGAACAAACATCCTCTTATCTGTTACCAGTACTGCTTCCGTCTTATGTACTGCTAGTCCGTTTTCCTTCATCCAGTTACTGGCACGTCGCAGACACTCATTTGTTACTGCCTCGAGTGTGGTAGGAATTCTCGCTGTTACTACTACTGCCACGTCATCGGCGAAGCCAACGAAGGTCGCGCCTTTTGTTTCAGTAGACCGTCATACATGTTGTTCCACAGAAAGGGCCCATGGACCGATCCCTGCGGAACCCCTGCAGTCACCTCCCTGCAGTCAACTCAACCTGGCCGTCTTCCGTGTCGTAGACAAGGATTCTGTTACTCAAGTAACTGCTTATTATTTTCCTTAGCTACTCCGGTACTCGTCTCTGCTCTAAGGCGTTTAGGATCGCATCCCACCGCGCCGAGTTGAAGGCATTTTTGATGTCGAGCGTCACTAGTGCACTAAAGCCCTTTGTCTTCCAGGTCCCCTGTTTGACCTTCCTGGCCGTCTCGATCACACTCGCAATAGCGTCGACCGTTGACTTCCCTTTCCTAAAACCGTATTGCCGCTGGGACATTACCCCGTTTTCGTCGATATGTTTTTCTAGTCTCTCCAGTACCTACCCCATGTTGTCAAGGAGGCAGATCGGTCGGTATGAGGATGGTTCCTCCACAGGCTTATTCCCTTTTCGTAAAAGGACCAGTTTCTGTCTTTTCCATCGTTCATGGAACACCTCTTTGTTGAGGCATGTATTGAAGGCCGTTAGCAAGAGCTTCGGCCATGTCTCTATCACCGCCGTCAGGATCTCGTTTGGGATGTTATCCGGTCCTGGTGCCTTCCCGGACTAGAGCCGTTTTTTCCCTTCTTGTAGCTCTCCCATTGTAAAATCTTCGATGGCTTCCTGGATCTGTATGGGTTGAATTTCCCTTCGCTGTTGAGTAGGGAACAGGGTAGCAACTATCTCTCTCGTCCTCCCTGGATGTGATATTCCCGGGATGGGCTGTCTACCTCCGAGTTTCTTGGTAACTATGCGGTAAGCATAGTTAGCCATTGAAGACTATTATTAGCCATTGAATACTCGCAGCTTAGTTGACGAGCTGTCAGGTTTAAGAACTCCATGGTGAGGTAAATAATAATATGTTGTGTTGACTGAACGAGAGTTGTCAACCTTAACCATCTGTACAACATCTTCATTTTCTTTCGTGGACTGATGATATTGAGTCCGGAAATCTTGGTCTTCTAGCCATTTGCTTCAAGCAGCGTTCAGCGTCATATATGAGTCCCCCAAGTGAGAAACTAGCAACTTAAGTGTTATTCGAAAAATGTATCTTCCAGTTGAGTCCCTCGAGTGAGTAGTCCTGAAGTGAGTCTCGCATTCATCCTCTTCTGGTGTGAGTTGAGTAACTGTGTCTTGATTCCAAAACCTTGTGAGCAGTTCCAGTAAAACATCAGGTTTTTGTGTAACTGTGGCAGTGTATACAGGGCATACTGTTCTATGTGTTGTATGGACTGGTCCCAGAATGAGCCACCCGAAGATTGATAATTGGGCAATCGGCATTGCATTATTTATGATATTTGATTTGATGACCATGATGATGATGTCAATCGGCCGTGGTGTGAGAAAGTCTGGGTCAGCTAACTTAAAATGGTCTAAGTGTGGCCAATGGGGTGGTGAGATCCGGAAAGACGGCAGGAACGTAGTGATCGTCTTCAAAATATGGGCTTGGATCTTCACTGAGTTGATTGGAGCCAGAATTGAGTGACACCACATGTTTGAGTTGATTGCACTCCACCGATACCAATGATTGGTATAGTGGAGCGGTGTCGATGGAGACTAAGCTGACGGATGAGGTGAGCCGAGATGGACGTGAGCTCCGATCCTGAATCAATTAATAGTCGGACTTGTTGAGTTGCAACTGGAGATTTGTGCTCACCATTGCTCACCATTATGCTCACCATTGCCTGTGGCAAGCAGAGTTGAGTAAGATGTAGATAGCTGGGAGGATGAGTTGACCATTTCGCCAATGCTTCACTGGGCGTTGGAAGATGAGCTGGTCTGGTGAGACTGATTTTGAGCTGAAGCCGTTGCCGTTGCTGCCTGCAGCATCGTGTGATGCCCACCAGAATATTCCTTACAACCCTGTGTTGATCGGCACAGACGGATGTAACGTCTAGCTAGGCAGTTGAAGCAACGGCGCTTCTCAACTACGAGTCTTCTACGATCAGCTGGCCTAAGGGAGCGAAAACGGGGGCACATAACAATGAAGTGCTGTTGCCCACAGATATCACAGGGGTAAGTTGTCCTGGATGAGCTGGTGGAGGGTTGAGGATGAGATATCTGCGGGTTCGAATAGGCCTGATAAGCCAATCCAGTATTCCGTCTTTGATTGCCTGGTGAGATGCACGTGGTTTCTACTCTCTCCAAGGCTCGGCCGCGTGCAGTGAGAAAAGTCTCCATCTGGGTGTACGTTGGATACTCCTGGGACGATCCTAAGGAGGTCTCCCGCGCTTCCTTCGATGAGCGGTCTTGGTTCCTGGAGATATGGTGAACCAGTGGTCAATATCAAGCGGAAGTGAGCAACAGATTTGAGGTACATGATGAAGCAGGAGAAGTGGATGAAGGTGAAACTTTAGAGCAGTAAGCACAGTGGCAGCCAAAGCACTGAAAACTACAGCGGCGTTAGATAAACGAATGCCCAACGTAGGAGGACCCCGCAGTTGTAAGCGAAAACTTCTTTGCTCGGTGGTGCACTCCACAATGCTCTACGCAGCCCCGATTTGGGCAAATGCTTTGAGAAAACATGTGATTAGACAAATCTTGGTAACCGTTCAAAGGAAAATGGCGCTAAGAGTATGCTGTTCTTACCGAACTGTCTAGTGGCTGCCCTAGTATTAGCCGGCATACCACCCATAGAACTTGTGGTAGAAGAGAGGGTCGAAGTCTACAATGGCAGATCAAACAGCGATGGCACACAAAAAGGCACCAGTGAAGGCCTGAATGTAACTGGCCTGGAACAACCAGTGGAGTCTATCCACTAAGGGATACTGAACCAGAATCCTAATCTATGATGTGGAGCGTTGGGCAACTAGAAAACACGCCGAAACAAATTTCACGAAAGTCACCCAAGTTTTGAGCAAACATGGTTGTTTCAGAAATTTTCTCCATAGCATAGGTACGACCACAGATTGCCTTTGTATTTACTGTGGCCTCACAGGCAACGCGGCGCGTACTGTTTTTGAGTGTGACATACCTGAAAGGGATAAATGGAAAGATAAGACCGGGCAAACACTAGACCCATCAACTACGGTTGAACAAATGATCTCGTTGAAGGACTTATAGGCAGATACATCAAGCATGATCCAAGACATCACGACAATAAAAATGTTAGACGAGCGGAAAGAGTAAGAAGCCGAAAAGATAAAAAAATTTAGTACCTGAAGCCCTAATCACTGTAAGTGGAAGGGGGTCAACACTATGCAGCAACATCTTGAAAGTTATGCGAAAAGCATATATGCTTGTGATATTCCAGAAGGTCAGTAAGGAAAGATGATGCGTTCTGGAGCCTCACTACTCAACCCCCACCACTAAGAAGATAAAGTTAGAGGCGTAGACAGTCAACAATACCCAACAATGTTAAAGTTTGCGGGAGATCCTTCGATCACAGAAACACCTTCAAGCGACAGTGAAGCTGGTCCAGCAGAACATCATCCAAGCTTGTGTTAGTTATAGAATTGATGGTTCAGGGATTGATGTAAATAGCTTTATTAGTAAATTGACAGCCGTTGTACGAGAATGCGCATTCCATCCATCCACTTTCCATCCACTTTCCATCTACTTTGCATCCACTTCATCCACTTTCCATCCACTCCATCCACTTTTTCCGTCCATCGTCCAGTTTTTCCGTCCACTTTCCATCCACTTTAATCAGCTTTTAAACAGTTTTTAATCCGCTTCTAATCAGCTTTTTAATCATCTTTTAAACAGCTTTTTGATCAGCTTTTAAACAACTTTTTAATCAGCTTTTTAATCATCTTTTAAACAGCTTTTTGATCAGCTTTTAAACAACTTTTTAATCAGCTTTTGAACAGCTTTTTTCTTTGTCTGGGGATTCGAAGTAAGGGCTGGGGGCGGGGTCTGGCGGTTAGGGTTTTGGGGTGGTAGTGGGGGTTGGGGGCGTGGTCTGGGGGTGGGGGTAGTGGTGGGGGTTGAGGAGTGAGGAGGCTCCAGAACGCATCATCTTTCCCTACTAAGGTCCACTTGCCAAGTTAACCGTGAGGTGCTTAGTACAACCCCAACGAAAAGAAAAAAAATAGATTGTGGAAGGATATCTAGGAGGTGATTAAAGAATCAGCAAAAACTACCAAAAGTGGAACGAAAGAAGGTTCTAGAATACCACCCAGATTCTGAAATTTCTAACGCAATCAAGACTAGGAGAAGCGGGTTCTAAATGGGTAAGTATTCCAAGGATTAGAGTAAGAGGGAGGGGTACAATAGATCTATAAAGGTCGTAGTAGTAGTAAAAGTCATCACCGAAATCTACAAGCTGATGATTGCAGATTCTGCCACAAAATGGGGGTACAAAACTGTGGCTGGCACAAAATCAACTCAAGCTCTCTGTTCAGACTTGCCGTCGACAGAGTAAGGATAGTCTTGTTGGTGACCAACGTTTTGGAAGGACATGGTGCTTAAGAAGAATACCACCCAGACTCTGAAGTGCCTAACGGAATCAGGACTAGAATAGGCGTTCTAAATGGGAAAGTATACCAAGGATTAGAGGAAGAGGGAGGAGTACAATAGATCTATAAAGGTCGTAGTTCAAGTCACCACCGAAATCTACTAGCTGATGCGGGTATACCTCAAGGCATGGTGCTGGAGCCAGTGAGAAATGCAATCTTCGAACCAGATTCGGATTCTAAAGTTCTTGGGAGAAGCAGGATCAGAAGAAGAGGTAATTTGCACGTCTTTTCCAAAGAATTTATGCTAGTAGATTGGATGAAACTATGAAATATTAGCGGTAATTAAGAGCATTAGAAAACAAATTGGCGAATTAAACGAAACAAATTAGGTCTAATTTAAATTTCCCCGTGGGGCGGGCGACAGACGCTAAATGTCTGCGGCATAATAATTAATTAACTAATATTAACATCTTGTCGACTCAACACGTTCACTAACTCCTTAATCTAGTTACACAACCCAATTCCCAAAAGATTAGAATTAAAATGATTAAGTTACACAATTAAATTCCAAAAAGAATTAATTTCAAAACTAAAAAATATTTACTTGAAATGAATTTTTGGAATTCCCAAAAGAATTAAAATGACAAACTTACATAGAGAAGAACATATTTAACATTTGATTGGAAGAGACGGATCTTAGTGGTTTTCGACTACTGACTGGAGACTTACTTATTATGACTTACTTATCATCCAATTCCAGAAAGAATGATGTATGAACTAATAAATGTTTACTTGAAATTAATGTTTGCCTGCACTGTCCATCTTGGTGAGAGTTTATTGCGAGACTAAAGGTTTTTGCAACGATAATTAACCATCTTCGTGCAAATTGCACGCGCGTGGTTTGCAGCAAAAAATCGCGATTTAAATATTTAAACAACGGTTTTTGCGAAATCACTTGCTACATCCGAAATAATTATTTACGCCGCGGTTGCGTAACCGACGAAGGAATCACCAATGCAAAACCGAAATTGTAAAAATGCTAACAAACGTAAATTTCACCAAAAACTTTGGATAAATCTGCGAAATTTGGATTTTTATTCGCAAGACTTTTTCGCGAATTGAATGAGAATAGTAATATTTTGTAATAGGTTATATTTTGGGTTACATTTCACACTTTGCAAGCGATCAATTTATTTACAAATTGTAAAAATGTTAACAAACGCAAATTATGGGAATTTCACCAAAAATTTTTGATAAATCTGCGAAATTTGAATTTTTATTCGCAAGACTTTTTCGCGAATTGAATGAGAATTGTAATATTTTGTAATAGATTATATTTTGGGCTAGATTTCACACTTTGCAAGCGATCAATTTATTTACAAATTATTGTTCATGGAAGTAAAGCTGTGCTGATGAGAGATAAATCTCGAAACGCGTCATCCACTTACTATATCGGAAAGACATGATCTTAAAAACAATGTTATTTTTATGGTTTTTGTTGAGTGCCACGAAAGTGGACAGAAAGCTGTAAAATAAATTAAAAATTTCATGTGAGATTTGTTTTGGTAGTCCTAAAAAGACTCAATAATTGTTATAGAGCTCCTAAAAGGCTGAATATATTTATATATTCAAGCTGTGTTCCGTTAGTTTTAAGTTTGATCAATTTATTGTTTTTTCTCTAGTAGCATCGGACCTTGAACGAGAATAGTATATTTTGTAACTAGGGCGAAAAGTTTTCAATTTTTCGCGAAAGAGGAAAATTGACAATTTTCTTTTTTTTTTATTATTTTGTAATGAAAAAAAAATCTGACATTTGTCTTTTTTAATATCGCGGTCTTGATTACTCAAAACGACTCAATAATTGTTATAGAGCTCCGGAAAGGCTGAATATATTTATACATTCAGGCTGTGTTCCGTTTGTTTTAAGTTTCATCAATTTATTTTTTTTTTCTCTAGTAGCATCGGACCTAGAGCGAGAATAGTATATTTTGTAACTAGGGCGAAAAGTTTTCAATTTTTCGCGAAAGAGGAAAATTGACAATTTCCTTTTTTTTATTATTATTTTGTAATGAAAAAAAAATCTGACATTTCACTTTCTTAATATCGCGGTCTTGATTACTCAAAACGACTCAATAATTGTTATAGAGCTCCGGAAAGGCTGAATATATTTATATATTCAGGCTGTGATCCGTTTGTTTTAAGTTTGATCAAGTTATTGTTTTTTTCTCCAGTAGCATCGGACCTAGAACGAGAATAGTATATTTTGTAACTAGGGCGAAAAGTTTTCAATTTTTCGCGAAAGAGGAAAATTGACAATTTCCTTTTTTTTATTATTATTTTGTAATGAAAAAAAAATCTGACATTTCACTTTCTTAATATCGCGGTCTTGATTACTCAAAACGACTCAATAATTGTTATAGAGCTCCGGAAAGGCTGAATATATTTATATATTCAGGCTGTGTTCCGTTTGTTTTAAGTTTGATCAATTAATTGTTTTTTCTCCAGTAGCATCGAACCTCGAATGAGAATAGTATATTTTGTCACTAGGGCGAAAAGTTTTCAATTTTTCGCGAAAGAGGAAAATTGACAATTTTCTTTTTTTATTATTATTTTGTAACGAAAAAAAATCTGACATTTCACTTTTTTAATATCGCGGTTTTGATTACTCAAAACGACTCAATAATTGTTATAGAGCTCCGGAAAGGCTGAATATATTTATATATTCAGGCTGTGTTCCGTTTGTTTTAAGTTTCATCAATTTATTGTTTTTTTTTTCAGTAGCATCGAACCTCGAATGAGAATAGTATATTTTGTCACTAGGGCGAAAAGTTTTCAATTTTTCGCGAAAGAGAAAAATTGACAATTTTATTTTTTTTATTATTATTTTGTAATGAAAAAAAAAAATCTGACATTTCACTTTTTTAATATCGCGGTCTTGATTGCGTTCATTTTTTTTTTTTTAATGTAACCTAGCGATATTTTATGTAACCTAGCCATAGTAACCTAGCAAATGTAACCTAGCGATAATAATATTTGCATGCGTTACCCAGGTTTTGTGGAAATACAACGAGATGTGACATTTCTCGTATTTAATAATCTACGTCATGAAGTACTTTTCGCGCATGAGTAATAAATAGGGCCCGGATTTATATGTAAATACATATTTTTTATTAAAATTATTTTCGGTCTTATTTTGTTTTCCACACAAATTATGACATTTGGAACGAGAAAATTTAATTTTTATTTCCAAATATCATAATTTGTGTAGAAAACCAAATAAAAACAGAAAATAATTTGAATTAAAAATATGTATTTACATGTAAATCCGGGCCCTATTTATTACTCATGCGCGAAAAGTACTTCATGACGTAGATTATTAAATACGAGAAATATCACATCTCGTTGTATTTCCACAAAACCTGGGTAACGCACGCAAATATTATTATCGCTAGGTTACATTTGCTAGGTTACTATGGCTAGGTTACATAAAATATCGCTAGCTAGCTAGTCCTAGTAATAAAAAAGTTTTTACAATTTGAAAATTGCACGAGTGAAAGTGCAACCAAAAAATGCAAAAATAATTTTTGCATTATTAAGATTTTTCTATTAATTAATTTCTAATTAATTTATTATGTAAAAGTTTTACAAATCGAGTCGAAATATTTGCGTTTAATTATCGAATGGTCTAATTTAAGGAATTTAAATTGAAACCACAAACTGCATCGCCAAAAACTTTTCAAAGCTTAAACGAGCTTTTTTTTTATAGAAAATTTGCAAATAATTCGGACTAGTTCGTGGAGTAAACGCTGAAATAAATTCGCTTATCAAATAATGTGCGAACGGGCAGAAGGACCTCGTTGGTCGATAGCCCTTTGTATAAAATATACAATAAATATATTCTCTCTCTCTCTCTCTAATGTGCGAAATATTTGCCACATTTATTTATGTTTCCTATTTTGAGAAAATGTTAATAAGAAGAGCAAATACAATTAACCCCTTGACACACAATGACGTCTCTAAGACGCCATGTATATGTCATAAGATCACATGTAAATGGACACGTCAACGCGCATTTTATTCGTATGTCAAGGGGTTAAGGCCGATTCTCATAATTTAAACATTTTTTATAAAAACATTTCTCGCGTGCCATTACATTTTTTCTACTTTTTAGCTGTGGCACGCGTGCCACTAAATTTTCTTCATCTTAGCTGTGGCACGCGTGCCAATGGTTCGCCACAGCTGGTCTATAAATATAAAATTAAATATAAATAATAATTTAAACATTAAAAAAAAAAGTATTTCTCTCGCGTGCCATTAATTTTTTTCTACGTGTTAGCTGTGGCACGCGTGCCAATGGTTCGCCACAGCTGGTCTATAAATATAAAATTAAATATAAATAATAATTTAAACATTTTTTTAAAAAAGAATTTCTCTCGCGTGCCATTAATTTTTTTCTACGTGTTAGCTGTGGCACGCGTGCCAATGGTTCGCCACAGCTGGTCTATAAATATAAAATTAAATATAAATAATAATTTAAACATTTTTTTTTAAAGTATTTCTCTCGCGTGAAACTAATTTTTTTTTACGTGTTAGCTGTGGCACGCGTGCCAATGGTTTGCAACAGCTGGTCTATAAATATAAAATTATATATAAATAATAATTTAAATTTTTTTAAAAAAGTATACGCGAGAGTCGTGTATCTAAATTTATTCTACGTGTTAGCTGTGGCACGCGTGCCAATGGTTCGCCACAGCTGGTCTATATATATAAAGTTAAATATAAATAATAATTTAAACATTTTTTTTTTTAATATTTCTCTCGCGTGAAACTAATTTTTCTTACATGTTAGCTGTGGCACACGTGCCAATGGTTTGCAACAGCTGGTCTATAAATATAAAATTATATATAAATAATAATTTAAAAATTTAAAAAAAAAGTATTTCTCTCGCGTGTCACTAATTTTATTCTACGTGTTAGCTGTGGCACGCGTGCCAATGGTTCGCCACCGCTGGTCTATATATCTTCTCTATAATTTGCAAATATTTATTCGGCAACAAAATTTTCCATTAAGGTCGATTCCCATATGCGGGACACTCAGCTACGCGACGTCACGCGACATCGCCTGTCAAATAATGATAACATTGTTTTAAATGGGCACGTTCTCATTATGGCTACGCCACAGCTACGCGACGTGCACATTTAAAACAATGTAATCATTATTTGACAGGCGATGTCGCACGACGTTGCGTAGCTGAATGTCGCTAATATGGGAATCGACCTTAATTGAGAATTAATAGATTTTTTTGAAGAAATATTAGCAAATTATAGAGATGGTATATGGACCAGCGGTGGCGAATCATTGGTACGCGTGCTGTGTTCCACGTGTTAGCTGTGGCACGCGTGCCAATGGTTCTCCACCGCTGGTCTATATACCTTCTCTATAATTTGCTAATATTTATTCAACAACAAAATCTATTAATCTTCCATTAAGGTCGATTCCCATATGCGCGACATTCAGCTACGCGACGTCACGCGACATCGCCTGTCAAATAATGATTTCATTGTTTTAAATGGGCACGTTGTCACTATGGCTACGCTACAGCTACGCGACGTGCACATTTAAAACTAAATGTAATCATTATTTGACAGGCGATGTCGCACGACGTCGTGTAGCTGAATGTCGCGCATGTAGTAATAGACTTTAATGGAAAATTAATAGATTTTTTTATAGAAAATTTGCAAATAATCCGGACTGAGTAAACGCTGAAATAAATTCGCTTATAAAATAACGTGCGAAATATTTGCCAAATTGATTTGCGTTTGCTATTATGAGAAAATGTTAATAAGAAGAGCAAATACAATTTGCAAATTGAGCAAAAAAAAGGCCGATTCCCATAATTTAAACATTTTTTAGAAAAAGATTTCTCTCGTGCCATTAATTTTGTTCTACGTTTTAGCTGTGGCACGCGTGCCACTAAATATTCTGCATCTTATCTGTGGCACGCGTGCCAATGGTTCGCCACAGCTGGTCTATAAATATAAAATTAAATATAAATCATAATTTAAATATTAAAAAAAGTATTTCTCTCGCGTGCCACTAATTTTTTTATACGTTTTAGCTGTGGCAAGCGTGCCAATGGTTCTATAAATGAAACACCTGTTCTATAAATATAAAATTAAATATAAATAATAATTTAAACATTTTTAAAAAAAGTATTTCACTCGCGTGCCACTAATTTTTTTATACATGTTAGCTGTGCCACGCGTGCCAATGGTTCGCCACAGCTGGTCTATAAATATAAAATTAAATATAAATAATAATTTAAATATTAAAAAAAAGTATTTCTCTCGCGTGCCACTAATTTTTTTATACGTGTTAGCTGTGGCACGCGTGCCAATGGTTCTATAAATGAAACACCTGTTCTATAAATATAAAATTAAATATAAATAATAATTTAAATATTAAAAAAAAGTATTTCTCTCGCGTGCCACTAATTTTATTATACATGTTAGCTGTGGCACGCGTGCCAATGGTTCGCCACCGCTGGTCTATACCTTCTCTATAATTTGCAAATATTTATTCGGCAACAAAATTTTTCATTAAGGTCGATTCCCATATGCGCGACACTCAGCTACGCGACATCCTGCGATATCGCCTGTCAAATAATAATTACATTTTTTTAAATGGGCACGTTGTCACTATGGCTACGCTACAGCTACGCGACGTGCACATTTAAAACAATGTAATCATTATTTGACAGGCGATGTCGCACGACGTCGCGTAGCTGAATGTCACGCATGTGGTAATAGACCTTAATGGAAAATAAATAGATTTTTTTATAGAAAATTTGCAAATAATCCGGACTGAGTAAACGCTGAAATAAATTCGCTTATAAAATAACGTGCGAAATATTTGCCACATTGATTTGCGTTTGCTATTATGAGAAAATGTTAATAAGAAGAGCAAATACAATTAAGGCCGATTCTCATCATTTTAAATTTTTTTAGAAAAATATTTCTCTCGCGAGCCATTACATTTTTTCTACGTTTTAGCCTTTACATTTTTTCACGCGTGCCACTATTTTTCTATATCTTAGCTGTGGCACGTGTGCCAATGGTTCCCCACAGCTGGTCTATAAATATAAAATTAAATATAAATAATAATATAAACATTTTTTTAAAAAAAGTATTTCTCTCGCGTGCCACTAATTTTTTCGACGTGTTAGCTGTGGCACGCGTGCCCATGATTCGCCACACATCTGTTCTATAAGTATAGAATTAAATATAAATAATAATTTAAACATTTTTAAAAAAAGTATTTCTCTCGCGTGCCACTAATTTTTTCTACGTGTTAGCTGTGGCACGCGTGCCAATGATTCGCCACCGCTGGTCTATTACCTTCTTTATAATTTGCAAATATTTATTCGGCAGCAAAATCTATTAATTTTAATTAAGATTGATTCCCAACTTCGCGACACTCAGCTACGCGACGTCACGCGACATCGCCTGTCAAATAATGATTACATTGTTTTAAATCGGCACGTTGTCACTATGGCTACGCTACAGCTACGCGACGTGTACATTTAAAACAATGTAATCATTATTTGATACTTTCACGTGGACATTTCAAAATTTTAAGAAAATGGCACGCGTGCCATAAAAATGTTTGCCACCCCTGGGCTAAACTATACAATTTTCTGTTAAAATCAACTCCAATTACAAATGCCTTTGACTGACATTAATTTCGCTAAAACTCATTCGCAAATTTATTAGATTACAACTAAGTCTGCAAAGTTTTAATCAAGAAAAGATATCCGCCTATCATTTATCAGTCCAACGAATTGCAAACTTTTTTTGCATAATAATCTTAGTCTACCAAGTTTCTGTCTTCACTAAATCGCTTAATTAAGCACACAGATGAGAGAAACAAGTTGTTTAGAATAATAACTGGAACGAGAAAAAGTTTCTCGATTTAGTTAAAGCGAATTTCAATGCGTGATTAAAACTAAAAAACCTCCTTTGTTTCGTATGTAACACACGTTTTTCTTCTCTCACGTTTTACAACCGACAACAATAATTGTTTTGCTTTTTGGCAAACTGAAAATGTGTACTCACCCTCGAACTTTTCGTACAGCTGAAAATCCAGCTTCTCCGGCACGAATTTGGGCTTCGTGATTTTCCACTCCTCGTTGACCAGCGTCAACGACGCCACCTTCTTCAGCACCTCCGAGCCCAGCACGGTTTCCTGCGGCGATACGACCCCTGCCGACACCGACATGTGTCTCCTGTACTCATGACGATCTACAATCAAAACAAGATGTGAATGTCAAGAAGAAGGCAACATCAGTCTGCAGATATTTGCAACAAATCAGGTAACATTTTTTTTCTGTCTTTCCTGCGTTTTGTTATTACATTTGGGCATCGAACGTTGCAAATTAGTTAAATTTTGCAAAGCGGTTGTCACGACATACACAGAGGTGTCAAAATTCCCATAATTGCACCAAAAAAATAATTTTGTTAATTGTCTTGTCTACTTATGCTTAAAGTTTGACTTGTTTTATGTAACATACAGACAAGACCAGATAGATAAGACTAGACAGACAAGATTAGACAGACAAGACTAGACAGACTAGACAGACAAGACTAGACAGACAAGACTAGACAGACAAGACTAGACAGACAAGACTAGACAGACAAGACTAGACAGACAAGACTAGACAGACAAGACTAGACAGACAAGACTAGACAGACAAGACTAGACAGACAAGACTAGACGGACAAGACTAGACAGACAAGACTAGCCAGACAAGACTAGACAGACAAGACTAGACAGACAAGACTAGACGGACAAGACTAGACAGACAAGACTAGACAGACAAGACTAGAGCAGACAAGACTAGACAGACAAGACTAGAGCAGACAAGACTAGACAGACAAGACTAGACAGACAAGACTAGACAGACAAGACTAGACAGACAAGACTAGACGGACAAGACTAGACAGACAAGACTAGCCAGACAAGACTAGACAGACAAGACTAGACAGACAAGACTAGACGGACAAGACTAGACAGACAAGACTAGACAGACAAGACTAGAGCAGACAAGACTAGAGCAGACAAGACTAGAGCAGACAAGACTAGAGCAGACAAGACTAGAGCAGACAAGACTAGAGCAGACAAGACTAGAGCAGACAAGACTAGAGCAGACAAGACTAGAGCAGACAAGACTAGACAGACAAGACTAGACAGACAAGACTAGCCAGACAAGACTAGACAGACAAGACTAGACAGACAAGACTAGACAGACAAGACTAGACGGACAAGACTAGACAGACAAGACTAGCCAGACAAGACTAGACAGACAAGACTAGACAGACAAGACTAGAGCAGACAAGACTAGAGCAGACAAGACTAGAGCAGACAAGACTAGAGCAGACAAGACTAGAGCAGACAAGACTAGAGCAGACAAGACTAGAGCAGACAAGACTAGAGCAGACAAGACTAGAGCAGACAAGACTAGAGCAGACAAAACTAGAGCAGACAAGACTAGAGCAGACAAGACTAGAGCTGACAAGACTAGAGCAGACAAGACTAGAGCAGACAAGACTAGAGCAGACAAGACTAGAGTAGACAAGACTAGAGCAGACAAGACTAGAGCAGACAAGATTAGAGCAGACAAGACTAGAGCAGACAAGACTAGAGCAGACAAAACTAGAGCAGACAAGACTAGAGCAGACAAGACTAGAGCAGACAAGACTAGAGCAGACAAGACTAGATCAGACCAGACTAGAGCAGACAAGACTAGAGCAGACAAGACTAGAGCAGACAAGACTAGAGCAGACAAGACTAGAGCAGACAAAACTAGAGCAGACAAGACTAGAGCAGACAAGACTAGAGCAGACAAGACTAGAGCAGACAAGACTAGAGCAGACAAAACTAGAGCAGACAAGACTAGAGCAGACAAGACTAGAGCAGACAAGACTAGAGCAGACAAGACTAGAGCAGACAAAACTAGAGCAGACAAGACTAGAGCAGACAAGACTAGAGCAGACAAGACTAGAGCAGACAAGACTAGAGCAGACAAGACTAGAGCAGACAAGACTAGAGCAGACAAGTCTAGAGCAGACAAGACTAGAGCAGACAGGACTAGAGCAGACAAGACTAGAGCAGACAAAACTAGAGCAGACAAGACTAGAGCAGACAAGACTAGAGCAGACAGGACTAGAGCAGACAAGACTAGAGCAGACAAAACTAGAGCAGACAAGACTAAAGCAGACAAGACTAGAGCAGACAAGACTAGAGCAGACAAGACTAGAGCAGACAAGACTAGAGCAGACAAGACTAGAGCAGACAAGACTAGAGCAGACAAGACTAGAGCAGACAAGACTAGAGCAGACAAGACTAGAGCAGACAAGACTAGAGCAGACAAGACTAGAGCAGACAAGACTATAGCAGACAAGACTAGAGCAGACAAGACTAGAGCAGACAAGACTATAGCTGACAAGACTAGAGCAGACAAGACTAGAGCAGACAAGACTATAGCAGACAAGACTAGAGCAGACAAGACTAGAGCAGACAAGACTAGAGCAGACAAGACTAGAGCAGACAAGACTAGAGCAGACAAGACTATAGCAGATAAGACTAGAGCAGACAAGACTAGAGCAGACAAGACTATAGCAGACAAGACTAGAGCAGACAAGTCTAGAGCAGACAAGACTATAGCAGACAAGACTAGAGCAGACAAGACTAGAGCAGACAAGACTATAGCAGACAAGACTAGAGCAGACAAGACTAGAGCAGACAAGACTATAGCTGACAAGACTAGAGCAGACAAGACTAGAGCAGACAAGACTATAGCAGACAAGACTAGAGCAGACAAGACTAGAGCAGACAAGACTATAGCAGACAAGACTAGAGCAGACAAGACTAGAGCAGACAAGACTATAGCTGACAAGACTAGAGCAGACAAGACTAGAGCAGACAAGACTATAGCAGACAAGACTAGAGCAGACAAGACTAGAGCAGACAAGACTAGAGCAGACAAGACTAGAGCAGACAAGACTAGAGCAGACAAGACTATAGCAGACAAGACTAGAGCAGACAAGACTAGAGCAGACAAGACTATAGCTGACAAGACTAGAGCAGACAAGACTAGAGCAGACAAGACTATAGCAGACAAGACTAGAGCAGACAAGACTAGAGCAGACAAGACTAGAGCAGACAAGACTAGAGCAGACAAGACTAGAGCAGACAAGACTATAGCAGACAAGACTAGAGCAGACAAGACTAGAGCAGACAAGACTATAGCAGACAAGACTAGAGCAGACAAGTCTAGAGCAGACAAGACTAGAGCAGACAAGACTAGAGCAGACAAGACTAGAGCAGACAAAACTAGAGCAGACAAGACTAGAGCAGACAAGACTAGAGCAGACAAGACTAACAAGACTAGACAAACAAGACTATACAGACAAGACTAAACAGACAAGACTAGACAGACAAGACTAGACAGACAAGACTAGACAGACAAGACTAGACAGACAAGACTAGACAGACAAGACTAGTCAGGCAAGACTAGACAGACAAGATTACACAGGCAAGGCTAGACCGACAAGACTAGATAGGCAAGACTAGACAAACAAGACTAGATATACAAGACTAGACTAGACAGACAAGATTAGACAGACAGAATTAGAAAAGTCTAGACAAACAAGACAAGACAGATAAGACTAGACAGACAAGACTAGAAAGATAATCTGATTGTGTTATCTTAAGAAAGAGATGTATTTGTTTGTTATTAACGAAGAAGAACGTAAGGTAATAAAAGAAACTGGGCAGTATACCGGAATTGATAAAACTGAGTCAAAACTGAGCCAAAAAAAGTTTGCAATTGCAATTTTCCTCGACGTAAAACCGAGTTGAAAGGTGCTGAGTGTTATTTACTTGCAGTTTTATTTGTTTTAAAGAGTCGAGGAAAGATAAAGATTTTCTTATCAAAAGTTTTTTTTTGTGTGCGTACATACCAAGTGTGGGTAAATGAATGTCAGCCAATCGTTTGGCAACTTTTTGCGTCGAATCCACGGACATATCTTCTTCCTCGTTCGTTCGGAAAGAATCCACGCCGCTGTCCGCCGTCAGATCGGCGGCCGCACAATCCCGACTCTCGTTCTTCGCGCGCTCGTCCTCGTCCGACAGCGGCGAAGAGCACCCGCCGTTTTCGGCCAGCTCCTCCTCGAAGTTGCTCTGACTCGTCTCCGACACGCTCAGCTTGCTCAGCTTCTGGTTCAGATCCTCCCGCCGCATCTTGTACTCGTTCAGCTTGAAGTTGTTGAGCGGCAGATAGCTGCCGTTCGCGGTGGTGGGAGTCCCCGACACGTTCTCCTGACTGTAGTAACACTCATTTATCTCCGCTGAAAATTCAATCGGTGTTAACGGATCGGTGAAGTGCGACTCGGAACTCATCGATTCGTTACTCTGTGGAGATAACACGTTCTCTTCTTTCTTCGGCCAGAGTTCTTCCGGGGTTTTGACCGGGGTCTCGAGCACCTCCACCATGGGGGCACCGGTTGGTTTTGCTGCCGCTGGAAGTTTTATCGCGGGGACTTTGACTTCTTCGCAAATGTCCGTAAACTGCGGCTCCTCCTGTTTGCCCTTTTTGCCTCGGCTCTTCATGAAGTTCTTCACTTTCGGGTTCTTTCCTCCCTTCAGCTCTCCCGCCATTGAGTTCCCCATTTTCTTTAAAATTTATTTTAACAACAAGTATTATTTACAAGATATTTTTAACAACAATCAACTGAAATTCACAAATTAAAAACTTTCAAAATGTTTAAATTAAATTTAAATTTTCTTGACTTTTTCAAATTTTGCAGACAAATATTAACAAATACGTGTTTTTTTGGTAAAAAATTCACAGATTTTACTTAAAATTTACAGACAATTTCCACTAATTATAAGTTAAATTGAAAATTTGTTTGTTTTGCGATATTAAATTCGACAAATTTTACAAATTTTGCAACGACATTTTGCAAATTCTTTAAAAATGTTTGTTTTAAGTTACAAATTTTTACAAAAACAAATTAAAATTATTTCGGAAACAACGTAATATATCACGTAATTTTTGCAAATTAATTTGTGAAATTTTGCGAACTTTGCAAAAATTATTTTAAACTGCTCCTCCTGTTTCCATCTTTAACAACAACACTTTGGCAACAATTTGAGAAACTTTGTTTACAAATTACAAAATATCACAACAAACTTGTAAACAATTCCTCCAACATTCTAACAGATTTTCTCAAGCAACAATGAAATTCTTTTGCACAATTCAAAAAAAAACACGAATATTTACTAAAAAAAAAAATTTTATGAAAACAAATTGCAATAAAAAAAAATCGTATTTTTAAGACACTTAAAATTTTGCAACAAAAACAACAGCAATTTCCTTGTCTAAAAATCACACAATTTTCTTCACAAAACAATATTATTTCAACGCCCCACAATAAAACCACACAACAGTTGCCTCAAGTCCGCAAACTCTTCTCTTCCCAACATAATCCTCAATTCTCACATTTGCGAATTTCCGTGATTTGCGTTATTTTTCCGGCGAAAAAAAATACGTGCAAGGGCGACGATTGTGAGGATGCAATAACACGCGACTGCGCCGTCCGACCGGATCGATTTCCAGCACTTTTTCAACTAAAACTCGTCACCGAAATTCATCCTTGACAAACGCGTTCAGTTTTAATTCAAATCTCAGATGTTCCACACGCTTAATCTACCAGTTTACAGGTCAAAACTAATCAACAGCTCAAAGATAACCCAATGCGAAACTACAGGCTTTTTTCAACGAAAAATTTCTATTCTAATTTTTATTGCTTTTTTATAACGGACCTGTGCCTTTAATTGCCGTTCTTTTATGATCAACCGACTGCATCTAATTAACAAATTAAATATTAATTCCAGAATGCGAGCGCGTTTTAATTTGAATATAATCGAATGGTTTTCTGCAACTGAAGTATTGGTTGCCTATGACTATCACCCACGACTTATATTAAGAGGTACCTTACTATTGGTTAGTCTAACACGACTGGAACTAAATAAAATTGCTTGTTGCAATTATATCTAAATTTGCAATAACAATTGTTAAAGACGAACGAAACGACAGATTTTGCTAAAATTTGACACAGACTAACTCTGAGCCATAAACGTTGTGCCTACAAAATTTGGTTAAACTAACTCGAATGGAGCTAGTCGAAATTGCTTGTTGCAATTTTATCTAAATTTGCAAAAACAATTGTTAAAGACGAACGAAACGACAGATTTTGCTAAAATTTGACACAGACTAACTCTGAGCCCTAAACGTTGTGCCTACAAAATTTGGTTAATCTAACTCGAATGGAACTAGGTGAAATTGCTTGTTGCAATTATATCTAAATTTGCTATAACAATTGTAAAAGACGAACGGACCGACAGATTTTGCTAAAATTTGACACAGACTAACTCTGAGCCCTAAACGTTGTGCCTACAAAATTTGGTTAATCTAACTCGAATGGAACTAGGTGAAATTGCTTGTTGCAATTATATCTAAATTTGCAATAACAATTGTTAAAGACGAACGAAACGGCAGATTTTGCTAAAATTTGACACATACTAACTCTGAGCCCTAAACGTTGTGCCTACAAAATTTGGTTAATCTAACTCGAATGGAACTAGTCGAAATTGCTTGTTGCAATTATATCTAAATTTGCAATAACAATTGTTAAAGACGAACGAAACGACAGATTTTGCTAAAATTTGACACAGACTAACTCTGAGCCCTAAACGTTGTGCCTACATAATTTGGTTAATCCAACTCGAACGGAACTAGTCGAAATTGCTTGTTGCAATTATATCTAAATTTGCAATGACAATTGTTAAAGACGAACGAAACGACAGATTTTGCTAAAATTAAACACACACTAACTCTGAGCCCTAAACGTTGTGCCTACAAAATTTGGTTAATCTAACTCGAATGGAACTAGTCGAAATTGCTTGTTGCAATTATATCTAAATTTGCAATAACAATTGTTAAAGACGAACGAAACGACAGATTTTGCTAAAATTTGACACAGACTAACTCTGAGCCCTAAACGTTGTGCCTACAAAATTTGGTTAATCTAGCTCGAATGGAACTAGTCGAAATTGCTTGTTGCAATTATATCTAAATTTGCAATAACAATTGTAAAAGACGAACGAAACGACAGATTTTGCTAAAATTTGACACAGACTAACTCTGAGCCCTAAACGTTGTGCCTACAAAATTTGGTTAATCTAGCTCGAATGGAACTAGTCGAAATTGCTTGTTGCAATTATATCTAAATTTGCAATAACAATTGTAAAAGACGAACGAAACGACAGATTTTGCTAAAATTTGACACAGACTAACTCTGAGCCCTAAACGTTGTGCCTACAAAATTTGGTTAATCTAGCTCGAATGGAACTAGTCGAAATTGCTTGTTGCAATTATATCTAAATTTGCAATAACAATTGTTAAAGACGAACGAAACGACAGATTTTGCTAAAATTTGACAAAGACTAATTCTGAGCCCTAGACGTTGTGCCTACAAAATTTGGTTAATCTAACTCGAATGGAACTAGGCGAAATTGCTTGTTGCGATTATATCTAAATTTGCAATAACAATTGTAAAAGACGAACGAAACGACAGATTTTGCTAAAATTCAACACAGAGTAACTCTGAGCCCTAAACGTTGTGCCTACAAAATTTGGTTAATCTAACCCGAATGGAACTAGTCGAAATTGCATGTTGCAGTTATATCTAAATTTGCAATAACAATTGTTAAAGACGAACGAAACGACAGATTTTGCTAAAATTCAACACAGAGTAACTCTGAGCCCTAAACGTTGTGCCTACAAAATTTGGTTAATCTAACCCGAATGGAACTAGTCGAAATTGCTTGTTGCAATTATATCTAAATTTGCAATAACAATTGTTAAAGACGAACGAAACGACAGATTTTGCTAAAATTTGACACAGACTAATTCTGAGCCCTAAACGTTGTGCCTACAAAATTTGGTTACTCTAACTCGAATGGAACTAGTCGAAATTGCTTGTTGCAATTATATCTAAATTTGCAAAAACAATTGTTAAAGACGAACCAAACGACACATTTTGCTAAAATTTGACACAGACTAACTCTAAGCCCTAAGCGTTGTGTGTACAAAATTTGGTTAATCTAACTCGAATGGAACTAGTCGAAATTGCTTGTTGCAATTATATCTAAATTTGCTATAACAATTGTTAAAGACGAACGGACCGACAGATTTTGCTAAAATTTGACACAGACTAACTCTGAGCCCTAAACGTTGTGCCTACAAAATTTGGTTAATCTAACTCGAATGGAACTAGTCGAAATTGCTTGTTGCAATTATATCTAAATTTGCAATAACAATTGTTAAAGACGAACGAAAGGACAGATTTTGCTAAAATTTGACACAGACTAACTCTGAGCCCTAAGCGTTGTGCCTACAAAATTTGGTTAATCTAACTCGAATGGAACTAGTCGAAATTGCTTGTTGCAATTATATCTAAATTTGCAATAACAATTGTTAAAGACAAACGAAACGACAGATTTTGCTAAAATTTTACACATACTAACTCTGAGCCCTAAACGTTGTGCCTACAAAATTTGGTTAATCTACCTGGAATGGAACTAGTCGAAATTGCTTGTTGCAATTATATCTAAATTTGCAATATCAATTGTTAAAGATGAACGGACCGACAGATTTTGCTAAAATTTGACACATACTAAGTCTGAGCCCTAAACGTTGTGCCTACAAAATTTGGTTAATCTAACTCGAATGGAATTAGTTGAAATTGCTTGTTGCAATTATATCTAAATTTGCAATAACAATTGTTAAAGACGAACGAAACGACAGATTTTGCTAAAATTTGACACAGACTAACTATGAGCCCTAAACGTTGTGCCTACAAAATTTGGTTAATCTAACTCGAATGGAACTAGTCGAAATTGCTTGTTGCAATTATATCTAAATTTGCATTAACAATTGTTAAAGACGAACGGACCGACAGATTTTGATAAAATTTGACACAGACTAACTCTGAGCCCTAAACGTTCTGCCTACAAAATTTGGTTAATTTAACTCGAATGGAACTAGTCGAAATTGCTTGTTGCAATTATATCTAAATTTGCAATAACAATTGTTAAAGACGAACGAAACGACAGATTTTGCTAAAATTTGACACAGACTAAGTCTGAGCCCTAAACGTTTTGCCTACAAAATTTGGTTAATCTAACTCGAATGGAACTAGTCCAAATTGCTTGTTGCAATTATATCTAAATTAGCAATAACAATTGTTTAAGACGAACGAAACGACAGATTTTGCTAAAATTTGACACAGACTAACTATGAGCCCTAAACGTTGTGCCTACAAAATTTGGTTAATCTAACTCGAATGGAACTAGTCGAAATTGCTTGTTGCAATTATATCTAAATTTGCATTAACAATTGTTAAAGACGAACGGACCGACAGATTTTGATAAAATTTGACACAGACTAACTATGAGCCCTAAACGTTGTGCCTACAAAATTTGGTTAATTTAACTCGAATGGAACTAGTCGAAATTGCTTGTTGCAATTATATCTAAATTTGCAATAACAATTGTTAAAGACGAACGAAACGACAGATTTTGCTAAAATTTGACACAGACTAAGTCTGAGTCCTAAACGTTTTGCCTACAAAATTTGGTTAATCTAACTCGAATGGAACTAGTCCAAATTGCTTGTTGCAATTATATCTAAATTAGCAATAACAATTGTTTAAGACGAACGAAACGACAGATTTTGCTAAAATTTGACACAGACTAACTCTGAGCCCTAAGCGTTGTGCCTACAATATATGGTTAATCTAACTCGAATGGAACTAGTCGAAATTGCTTGTTGCGATTATATCTAAATTTGCAATAACAATTGTTAAAGACGAACGAAACGGCAGATGTTGCTAAAATTTGACACAGACTAACTCTGAGCCCTATACGTTGTGCCTAGAAAATTTGGTTAATCTAACTCGAATGGAATTAGTTGAAATTGCTTGTTGCAATTATATCTAAATTTGCAATAACAATTGTTGAAGACGAACGAAACGACAGATTTTGCTAAAATTTCACACATACTAACTCTGAGCCCTAAACGTTGTGCCTACAAAATTTGGTTAATCTAACTCGAATGGAACTAGGCGAAATTGATTTTTGCAATTATATCTAAATTTGCAATAACAATTGTTAAAGACTAACGATCCAACGGATTTTGTTAAAATTTGACACATACTAACTCTGAACCCTAAACCTTGTGCCAACCAAATTTGGTTAATCTAACTCGAATGGCACTAGGCGAAATTGCTTGTTGAAATTATATCTAAATTTACTATAACAATTGTTAAAGACGAACGGACCGATGTATTTTGCTAAAATTTCAAACAGACTAACTCTGAGCCCTATACGTAGTGTCTACAAAATTTGGTTAATCTAACTCGAATGGAACTAGGCGAAATTGCTTGTTGCAATTATATCTAAATTTGCTATAACAATTGTTAAAGACGAACGGACTGACAGATTTTGCTAAAATTTGACACATACTAAGTCTGAGCCCTAAACGTTGTGCCTACAAAATTTGGTTAATCTAACTCGAATGGAATTAGTTGAAATTGCTTGTTGCAATTATATCTAAATTTGCAATAACAATTGTTAAAGACGAACGAAACGACAGATTTTGCTAAAATTTGACACAGACTAACTATGAGCCCTAAACGTTGTGCCTACAAAATTTGGTTAATCTAACTCGAATGGAACTAGTCGAAATTGCTTGTTGCAATTATATCTAAATTTGCATTAACAATTGTTAAAGACGAACGGACCGACAGATTTTGATAAAATTTGACACAGACTAACTCTGAGCCCTAAACGTTCTGCCTACAAAATTTGGTTAATTTAACTCGAATGGAACTAGTCGAAATTGCTTGTTGCAATTATATCTAAATTTGCAATAACAATTGTTAAAGACGAACGAAACGACAGATTTTGCTAAAATTTGACACAGACTAAGTCTGAGCCCTAAACGTTTTGCCTACAAAATTTGGTTAATCTAACTCGAATGGAACTAGTCCAAATTGCTTGTTGCAATTATATCTAAATTAGCAATAACAATTGTTTAAGACGAACGAAACGACAGATTTTGCTAAAATTTGACACAGACTAACTCTGAGCCCTAAGCGTTGTGCCTACAATATATGGTTAATCTAACTCGAATGGAACTAGTCGAAATTGCTTGTTGCGATTATATCTAAATTTGCAATAACAATTGTTAAAGACGAACGAAACGGCAGATGTTGCTAAAATTTGACACAGACTAACTCTGAGCCCTAAACGTTGTGCCTACAAAATTTGGTTAATCTAACTCGAATGGAACTAGGCGAAATTGATTTTTGCAATTATATCTAAATTTGCAATAACAATTGTTAAAGACTAACGATCCAACGGATTTTGTTAAAATTTGACACATACTAACTCTGAACCCTAAACCTTGTGCCAACCAAATTTGGTTAATCTAACTCGAATGGCACTAGGCGAAATTGCTTGTTGAAATTATATCTAAATTTACTATAACAATTGTTAAAGACGAACGGACCGATGTATTTTGCTAAAATTTCAAACAGACTAACTCTGAGCCCTATACGTAGTGTCTACAAAATTTGGTTAATCTAACTCGAATGGAACTAGGCGAAATTGCTTGTTGCAATTATATCTAAATTTGCTATAACAATTGTTAAAGACGAACGGACTGACAGATTTTGCTAAAATTTGACACATACTAAGTCTGAGCCCTAAACGTTGTGCCTACAAAATTTGGTTAATCTAACTCGAATGGAACTAGTCGAAATTGCTTGTTGCAATTATATCTAAATTTGCAATAACAATTGTTAAAGTCGAACGAAACGACAGATTTTGCTAAAATTTGACACATACTAAGTCTAAGCCCTAAACGTTGTGCCTACAAAATTTGGTTAATCTAGCTCGAATGGAACTAGTCGGAATTGCTTGTTGCAATTATATCTAAATTTGCAATAACAATTGTTAAAAACGAATCAAACGACAGATTTTGCTAAAATTTGACACGGACTAACTCTGAGCCTTAAACGTGGTGCCAACAAAATTTGGTTAATCTAACTCAAATGGCACTAGGCGAAATTGCTTTTTGCAATTATATCAAATTTGCAATAACAACTGTTAAAGACTAACGAGCTAACGGATTTTGTTAAAATTTTGTTAAAATTTTGTTAAAATAAATAGGACTGGTAAGAAAACTTTTGAGAGGCAACCTGATCAAGAAACCACCTCCTTACAACCTTTCCACCCAGGATGAGATAGATCTTCTTCTTCTTCATATGGCATCTTGTTTCAGGAGGTTTGCAATCAGTATCGCTTTCTTCATGTTGGAAGCGGTAGCTCGGAATAACTCTTGGGATGTGGTATCATACCATTATCTCAAGTTACGCAGCCATGAGTATCTGCTTCTGCCGCTGTTCCGTTTGCCTATTACTTTGCCCTCCACTATCAGTTGAAGCAACTCATACTTTTCTCCTCTGGAGATAGATCTTGTACTGAGCAAATGCCAAAATGGCAAAGCCGCGGGCGTCGATGAAATAAGAGCTGAGCAGATTAAGAACTTTGGACTAATAACAAGGCGCTGGCTGAAAGAACTGATGAATAACTGCATAAAATTCTGCGCAGAGATTCCAGAGATATGGAGGAAACCCAAAGTGATAGCGATTCGTAAAGCTGGCAAGGATAAGGTGATCCCAGAAGTTACCGTCCCCTATCTCTCTTATGCCATATGTAGAAGTTTCTAGAAAGACTCATCCTCAATGGAATAATGGTAGAGCTGGCAATCTTTATTCCAATTTCATCTGCGATTGGTCACACCTTTTTCTCGTTGTCTTAAGCATTTGGAAGGCCATCGCATTTCGAAAGCCTCGAGCTTGTTGAGGTTCGGCTTGAACAATATCCATGTTTCTGATCCGTTAAGGAAAATTGGGAGGAACGGCGTCCGATGCGCATTCTAGTAATATTTGTTCTCTTCCATATGCACCACTTGAGTGAAGCGAATGTTGCTGTTGCCTGCCCGTCCTTCCTTCTCCGTGACCAATGATCCTAAATATTTGAACTGCTCGGTTCAGGTTCCATCGCGGTAAACTCTGACTTCTGTCCGTTGTAAGCGCTTTGGTCTTATCAGCATTAATTCTCAATCCATACCGAGCAATGCGGGAAAAGTCATACAAGGTGTCTGTCGCTTCGGTATCCGCGTTAAGATCGCATAAGAAGTTTGTATCGAATTCCGAGTCGTCCATCGAATGCTTTTCGCATAAACGCGTCGATCGCAATGTTGGATTGGAGCGGCGACGCGACGTCTCCAGTTTGAATCGGGAACTCCGATTAACAGAAGGGGAAAGGTGAAATAAAAACGCGATTTACTTATCAATTTACTTCGCGAATTTATATTATACGGGGAGTATGCTTCGAGTGTGAGAAGCGAAAGCACAAGAATCGAAGCGCGAATCAAGCTCGACCGACACGTGCACGCATCTTTAAGTTTATCGTTTTACGTCAAGTTAACCAGGGGTGTAATCATGAGCCAAAGCGCTGAAGCGGCATCCAACGTCTGGAAGACAACAATTTTAAGGGAATCCCTCTACTTATTATCCCCATTTCCTCCCTTAAAAAAGGCGCCGGAAGAACAATCACACTTGGAGGAGACGCGAGTAGCCCTAACAGGTAAGTGATTAGACCAGCCCTGTTTTAAAACTGGAAAGTTTGATTTTCGTGACACACGCTCGAAACGCTAAGAAAATTAATTTAGTTAAAATCGTTATTTGTTGAGTTATGGCAAAAAATTAATGAAAGGTTCTAAGAAAATGCATCAATCACGTGTAAGCCGACAAGTAATTTGCAACCCGATTTTATTGCAAGTAATTAGAAACCCTCGCGAATTTCGGTTTCGTTGATAATTTATGAACGCGTCGTTGCGAAATATGTGCAGTCGGGGATGAAATTTCGCGGGCTCGTTCCGGCTTGGATGTTTGCGATTTGCATCTAATAAACACGTCGGGCTATTTTCGCTTATCCGGGCGTGTAAAGATGAGAAACTAGCGGATTCGGGCAACACAATGAAATATTTGCATTTCACTTACCATACACAAACTGCATGCGATTTTTAATTCGGCTGATATATTGTTGGCACAAAGTGTTCATTGAAGTGCTTATTATAGTAACGTATTTCGTGGAGATTTATTGCACGTGAAATTACTTTGCAAAATTTAACATTTTGTCAGTTATTAAATTATAAATTTGCAATTTTTGCTTATTTAAAATTAAGTTTACTTACACTTGTTTCTATATCTGTCAAGGCATTTTTTGCATTTTCATTTGTAAATTTATTTCCCTTGAGAATGTCTTACAAAAATTTTTAAATTTATTCGCGAATTTACGTCAGCTTGACAATCGTAATGACGTCTAAGTTTTTTTTTGCAAATTGTAAATTGCCAAAAAAAATTCAAAATTTTATCACAAAAATTTCAAAATTCAAATCAGTTCACACAAAAAATTTTGTGTTAATTGCGGATATAAAAATGTATATTCGCAATTAATCTACAAAACATTTCCAGTACCTACAAAACTGAAAAAACTTGCAAAACTTGAAACTGAATTGCAAAACTGAATTAATAATTTTGCAAAGAAATATAAATTTATCGCGCAAGACTATAACACAGACTAGTCCATTTTAATTAGTTAATAGAGTTACTGTAACATTCAATGTTTCAGAGTTGCTTTAATTGAACTTCCCACTGCACTACAAGTATACGTTTCGCCATTTTATGCAAAGTGCATTTTCGCGCAAGAGAATCGACGGGGTGAATTGGATTTGCAAACCGCCGTCCCAATTATTGGCTCAGTCGTTTATCTGCTCGTCGATTCCGTCCCCTCATTAGTGCACATCCGCAAAATCGAATCACAATGGTAATTTGCGATACACTTTCGGCCGGACCCTTCGCCAAATAATCGCCGAATTCCTGGGGGTCTTCGATTACCCAGCTATTTCGACGATTAGGAAACCTGATCGATGGATGGAATTGTATTAATTTTATAACTGAAGACAGCTTAGTACACTAGAAAACAGGTTAGGTTGGATTAGATTAGGTCATTGGTTATCCAGATATTTATATGATTAGGAAACCTGATCGATATATGGAATTGTATTAATTTTGAAAAAATGAAAGTTTCAATTTTCTTTCTACAATTACTAGACTAGTTTTATAGACACATGTATGTCTTATATATCATTTTGAATACAATTTAATCTAGTTTATACATAACCTCATACAGTTTTCAAGTTACTTATACTTTTTAAGTTAACGCACTTTTCCTGACGCACTATTTTTCGGATGCATTTATTTTTGATATGTTAATTTCTCTTTTAATATTAAGTTCATCCTTACGTATTTTACATCATTTTATTCGAAATTTAATCTAGTTTAAGCACATTGTTAAAACATCTCATTATTATTAACAGTTTTAGAGATATAAGGAATTTTCAAAATTGTCAAAACTAATTTCTTTCTACAATTACTCGACTAGCTTTATAGACACATATATGTGTTATATACCATTTTGAAGACAATTTAATCTAGTTTATAGATAACCTCATATAGTTTTAAAGTTACTTATACTTTTTAAGTTAACGCACTTTTCCTGTCGCACTATTTTTCGGATGCATTTATTTTTGGTATGTTAATTTCTGTGTTAATATTAAGTTCACCCTTACGTATTTAATATCATTTTATTCGCAATTTAATCTAGTTTAAGCACGCTGTTAATACATTTCATTATTATTAACAGTTTTAGAGATATAAGCAATTTTCAAAATTACCAAAACCAATTTCTTTCTACAATTACAAAACTTGTTTTATATACACATATATGTATTATATATCGTTTTGAATACAATTTAATCTAGTTTATACATAACCTCATACAGTTTTAAAGTTACTTACACGTTTTAAGTTATCGCACTTTTCCTGTTGCACTATTTTTCGGATGCATTTATTTTTGATATGTTAATTTCTGCGTTAATGTTAAGTTCACCTTTACGTACTTTATATCATTTTATTCGAAATTTAATCTAGTTTAAGCATACTGCTAATAAATTTCATTATTATTAACAGTTTTAGAGATATAAGGAATTTTCAAATTTGTCACAACCTATTTTTTTCTACAATTACTCGACTAGTTTTATAGACACATGTATTTGTTATATATCATTTTGAAGTCAATTTAATTTAGTTTCTACATAACCTCATACAGTTTTAAAGTTACTTATACTTTTTAAGTTATCGCACTTTTCCTGTCGCACTATTTTTCGGATGCATTTATTTTTGATATGTTAATTTCTGTGTTAATATTAACTTCACCTTAACGTATTTTATATCATTTCATTCATAATTTAATCCAATTTAACCACGTTATTAATACATTTTATTATTATTAACAGTTTTAGAGATATACGGAATTTTCAAAATTGTCAAAACCAATTTCTTTCTACAATTACTAAACTAGTTTTATAGACACATGTATGTGTTATATATCGTTTTGAAGACAATTTAAACTAGTTTATACATAACCTCATACAGTTTTAAAGTTACTTTTATTTTTTAAGTTATCGCACTTTTCCTGACGCACTATTTTTCGGATGCAGTTATTTTTGATATGTTAATTTGTGTGGTAAACCTTACGTATTTTATATCATTTTATTCGCAATTTAATTTAGTTTAAGCACACTATTAATACATTTCATTATTATTAACAGTTTTAAAGATATAAGCATTTTTCAAAATTCTCAAATTCAATTTCTTTCTACAATTAATAGACTCGTTTTATAGATACATATATGTATTATATATCGTTCTGAAGACAATTTAATTTAGTTTATACATAACCTCATATAGTTTTAAAGTTCCTTATACTTTTTAAGTTATCGCACTTTTCCTGTCGCACTATTTTTCGGATGCATTTATTTTTGATATGTTAATTTCTGGGTTAATATTAACTTCACCCTTACGTATTTTATATCATTTTATTCGCAATTTAATCTAGTTTAAGCATACTGTTAATAGATTTCATTATTATTAAAAGTTTTTGAGATATGAGGAATTTTCAAAATTCTCAAAACCAATTTCTTTCTACAATTACTCGACTAGTTTTATAGACACATGTATGTATTATATATCATTTTAAAGACAATTTAATCTAGTTTATGGATAACCTCATACAGTTTTAAAGTTGCTTATACTTTTGAAGTTATCGCACTTTTCCTGACGCACTATTTTTCGGATGCATTTATTTTTGGTATGTTAATTTCTGTGTTAATATTAAGTTCACCCTTACGTATTTTATATCATTTTATTCGCAATTTAATCTATTTTATGCACACTTTTAACACAGTTCATTATTTTTAACAGTTTTAGAGATATAAGGAATTTTCAAAATTTTCAAAACCATTTTTTTCTACAATTACTCGACTAGATTTACAGACACATGTATGTATTATATATCGTTTTGAAGACAATTTAATGTAATTTATAGATAACCTCATACAGTTTTAAAGTTACTTATCCTTTTTAAGTTATCGCACTTTTCCTGACGCACTATTTTTCGGTTGCATTTATATTTGATATGTTAATTTCTGCGTTATTACTATATTTACTTTAACGCGTTTCATATCATTTTATTCCCAATTTAATCTAGTTTAAGCTCACTGTTAATACATTTCATTATTATTAAAAGTTTTAGAGATTTAACGAATTTTCAAAATTGTCAAAACCAATTTCTTTCTACAATTACTAGCCTAGTTTTACAGACACATGCATGTATTATATATTATTTTGAAGACAATTTAATCTAGTTTATACGTAACCTCATACAGTTTTAAAGTAATTTATACTTTTTAAGTTATCGCACTTTTCCTGTCGCACTATTTTTCGAATGCATTTATTTTTGATATGTTAATTTCTGTGTTAATATTAAGTTCACCCTTACATCATTTACATCATTTTATTCGTAATTTAATCCAGTTTAAGCAGATTGTTAATACATTTAATTATTGCTAACAGTTTTAAAGATATAAGGAATTTTCCTAATTGTCAAAACCAATTTCTTTTCTACAATTACTCGACTAGTTTTATAGAGACATAATGTATTATATATCATGTTGAAGACAAATTAATCTAGTTTATGGATAACCTCATACAGTTTTAAAGTTACTTATACCTTTTAAGTTATCGCACTTTTCCTGACGCACTGTTTTTCGTATGCATTTATTTTTGATATGTTAATATCTGCGCTAATATTAAGTTCACATTAACCTATTTTATATCATTTTATTCGCAATTTAATCTAGTTGAAGCACATTGTTTAAACATTTCATTGTTATTAACAATTTGTGAGATATAATGAATTTTCTAAATTATCAAAACCAATTTTCGTTTTACTATTACTCGACTAGTTTTATAGATATATGTACGTGTTATATACCACTTTAAAGATAATTTGATCTGGTTTATAAATTTTAATAGATAATTTATCAATTCGTAATATTTTCAGAGATATCGCGATTTTTTCGAAGATTTTGTTTTAAAAGCGTTATTTCTGCATTACTTCTGACTGTTTTATGTGTTATACATCAATTTGTAGATAATGTAATCTAGTTTTCAGTTAGGTAACTTGTTAGTTGAAATTATTTATAGTCTATGAAATATTTGTAATTTATTGTTACATTTTGTTATGTGTTTAATTTGTGTTATTTGTATTATGAATAGTAAATGGATTTTTATTGGATTTCGATTTATTTAGTAAATCGAATTTTGTAGAAACTTTTGATTTAAAAGTACTTTAATCCAACATTTTTCGATTATTTTTCAAAATTGTCAACCTTTTTCGGATTTCGTTCAAAATTTTGAAGAGAGACGTACAATCTAACCTAACATTTTTCGAATTTTTTTCAAAATTTTGAATAGAAAATCGTACAATTATAATCTAACATTTTTCAGATTTCTGAAAATTTTTTCAGAAAAGTTTTTTCAAAATTTTAAAATTTTTTCTAGTTTAGTGCAAATTTTTGAATAAAAAGGTACTTAACCTATAATTTTTCGGTTTTTTCAAAATTTTTAATATTTATTTAGTTTTGTGCAAAATTTTGATTAAAAATGTATTATCTCGCCTAAAATTTTTCGACTTTTTTTGAAAATTGTCAACATTTTTCGAATTTTTTTCAAAATTTTCAACATTTTTCTAGTTTTGTGCAAAATTTTGATTCAAAAGGTACTCTAACCAAAAATTATTCGGTTTTTTCAAAATTTTCAGCATTTTTCTAGTTTTGTGCTAAATTTTGATTAAAAAAGTACTATCTAACCTACAATTTTTCGATTTTTTTTTTTTTAAATTTTCAACATTTTTCAAATTTTTTTCAAAATTTTTAACTTTTTTCGAATTTTGTGCGAAATTTTGATTAAAAATGTACTATCTAACCTACAATTTTTAGATTTTTTTTCAAAATTGTCAACATTTGCCAATTTTTTTTTTAATTTTTAACTTTTCTCGAATTTTGTGAAAAATTTTGATCAAAAAAGTACTATCTAACTAAAAATTTTTCGACATTTCCACATTTTAATAGTTTTGTGCAAAATTTTGATAAAAAAAGTACGATCTAACCTACAATTTTTCGATTTTTTTTCAAAATTTTTAACTTTTTTCGAATTTTGTGAAAAATTTTGATTAAAAACTTTACCATCTAACCAAAATTTTTTCGATTTTTTCAAAATTTTTAATATTTATTTAGTTTTGTGCAAAATTTGGATTAAAAAAGTACTATTTAACCTAGCATTTTTTGATTTTTTTTCAAAATTCTGCCTTTTTCGAATTTTGTTAAAAATTTTGAATAGAAAATCGTACAATTATAATCTAACATTTTTCAGATTTCTGAAAATTTTTTCAGAAAAGTTTTTTCGAATTTTCTGAAAAATTTTGATAAAAAGTCTAAAAAATCTAACCGAAAAATTTTTCGGTTTTTTTCAAAATTTTCAACCTTTTTCGAGTTTTGTGCAAAATTTTGATTTAAAAAATACTACCTAACCAAACACATTTCGGGTTTTTCAAAATTTTCAACATTTTTCCAATTTTTGTGCAATACTTTAATTAAAAAAGTACTATCTAACCTAAAATTTGTCGATTTTTTTTTAAATTGTCAACATTTTTCGATTTTTTTTCAATTTTTTTTACTTTTTTCGAATTTTGTGAAAAATTCTAACCTAAAAAATTTCGTTTTTTTCAAAATTTTCAACATTTTTTAGTTTTGTGCAAAATTTTGATTAAAAAGGTACTATCTAACTTAACATTTTTCGTTTTTTTTTTCAAAATTGCCAACATTTTTCGAATTTTTTTCAATTTTTTTTACTTTTTTCGAGTTTTGTGAAAACTTTTGATTAAAAAGTTATTATCTAACCTAAAATTTTGATTCGAAAAGTACTACCTAATCTAACAGTTTTCGATTTTTTTTCAAAATTGTCAACCTTTTCAATTTTTTTTCAAAATTGTCAAAATTTTGAATAGAGACGTACAATCTCACCTAACATTTTTCGATTTTTTTTTTAAATTTTTAACTTTTCTAAATTTTTAATTTTTTTTTTTAATTTTCATTAAAAAGGTACTATCTAACCTAAATTTTTTCGATTTTTCTCAAAATTTTTAACCTTTTTCGAATTTCGGGCAAAATTTGGATTAAATAAGTACTATTTAACCTAGCATTTTTCTTTCAATTTTTTTAACTTTTTTCGAATTTTGTGAAAAATTTTGATTAAAAAATTACTACCTAACGTAAATTTTTTTGACCTTATTCGAGTTTTGTGCAACATTTTGATTAAAAAAACAATTTTCTAACCTAACATTTTTCGATTATTTTTCAAAATTTTCAACCTTTTTCGAATTTCGTTCAAAATTTTTATTAGAGACGTACAATCAAACCTAAAATTTTTCGAATTTTTTTCAAAATTTTTAACATTTTTCGAATTTTGTGCAAAATTTTTATGAAAAAAGTACTTTCTAACCTAAAATTTTTCGATTTTTTCCAAAATTTTTAACCTGTTTTGAATTTCGTTCAAAATTTTGAAGAGAGGTACAATCAAACTTAACATTTTTCGATTTTTTTTCAAAATTTTTAACTTTTTTCGAATTTGTGATTGTCGATTTTGTGAAAAATTTTGATTAAAAAAGTACTTTCTAACCTAAAATTTTAAATTTTTTCAAAATTTTTAACTTTTTTTGATTTTTTTTTTAATTTTGAGTAGAAAATATTCTTAATCAAAATTAATTACTTTTTTTTGGTTTTGTTTTTTTTAACTTCTATCGTATCTGTCTGTCCAGTGTCGACGACCGTTGAAACTTGCTCAATGAACTGACAGTTGACACCTGTTAAATGTCAAACTTGACGTACGTCAGCTTAGAAAATGTCACGCCGTGATCCGGAGCAGTCATCCAATCGAGCGTTCAACTTTCCAAGATTTTCTCGGTTTATTGACAGTTGACACCTGTCAAATGTCAAATTTGACGTATGTCTGCTTAGAGAACGTCACGCCGCGAGCCCTAGCAGTAAAACATTGCACAAACTGCATTTCATTTCACTTTCTCGTTGATCTAACGGTTGACACCTGTCAAATGTCAAATTTGACGTACGTCAGCTTAGAAAACGTCACGCCGTGATCCGGAGCGGTAACTCATTCGAACGCTCAACTTTCCAAGATTTTCTCGGTTTATTGACAGTTGACACCTGTCAAATGTCAAATTTGACGTATGTCTGCTTAGAGAACGTCATTTCATTTCACTTGTTCGCTGAACTGACTGTTGACATCTGTCAAATGTCAAATTTGACGTATGTCTGCTTAGAAAACGTCACGCCGTGATCCGGAGCAGTCACCCATTCGAGCGCTGTCCTCGAACATGCGTGTTAAACTTTCCAAGATTGACAAAAAACCTGAGATTAGATTTTTTTTAAATTTTTTTACCCTTTTTCGAGGTTTTGTGCAAAATTTTGATAAAAAAATCACTTTCTAACCTAACATTTTTCGATATTTTGTCAAAATTGTCAACCTTTTTCGAATTTCGTTCAAAATTCTGAATGAAGACGTACAATCTAAACTAACATTTTTCGATTTTTTTTTTAAATTTTTAACCTTTTAAAAACTCGATTTGTAAAAAATTTTCAAAAATTTCAACATTTTTTGATTTTTTACAAAATTTTTAACTTTTTTCAAATTTTGTGAAAAAATTTGATTAAAAAAGTACTATCTAACCTAAAATTTTTCGATTTTTTCCAAAATTTTTTAACCTTTTTCGAGTTTTGTGCAAAATTTTGATTAGAAATAACTATCTAACATTTTCCTTTTTTTTCAAAATTTTTATAATTTTTCGATTTTTTTGCAGAATTTTGATTAGAAAAGTGCTATTAGATAGCACTTTTCAAAATGTTTTTTATTTCAACGTTTTTTCAAAATTTTTAACTTTTTACGAATTTCGTACAAAATTTTGAAAGACAAATAAGAAATGTTAAGTGGGAAACTTATGGTTACGTCAATAAGAAATGAAAGAAGACAAGGAAGGCAATTAAAATATGAATATTTTTTTATAATAAACATACATTTATTTACAAAAAATCAAAAATTACAATAAAAATCGTTATTTTTTATGTACAACATACAATAAAATAAAATTCAAATATATTTGTAAGAAAAAAAAAACTTACAGACAAAATAATAAAAATTAAGTCTTAAATTTACAAAATAATAGTCTTTCACGTACGCAAATCCCATTTTTGTGTTTAAAACTATTTACAAAATTATACAAAGAAAAACGTTTTTCCTTAAATATTTTATATAAAAACGTTATTGAAAAGTTTCGTAAATTAATAATTCATTTATGTTTTATAGATTCTTTTTTTAAATTTAAATTTTAGATAAAATTTGTTAATTATTTATATAAATTCTTGAGATCATTTAAATTTACGATTCATTTAAGTAAATTAAGATTTGCGAGCAAATGTCATCCGCTGGCAAAATGGCAGTCGAAATTCGTTTACAATCAGAACTTTCGGGATGGAATTTTGAATTATCAATTAATTTTTTCCTCCTCCAGAGGCTTTACAAAAAATATATAATCATAATTACAAGTACACATTAAGTACAATTTTTTTTTGCTTTTATATAAATTTAAAGTCGGAAACTGCAAAATAATTTGCAAAAAAAAAAAAATAATAAACGTCGAAATTTCCACAGAAAAAATTTCATTAATTGCAAATTTGATTCTTAAATTTTAGTTTGTTCTTGTTTTTTTTACAGAAAATGTAATATTAAAAAAAAAACAAGAATTAGCTAAAATTATAAACTTTATTGGCCAAAGACGCCACAGTGGTGTCACTTCAAATTTTGGAGCTATTAAAATTGCAATTTACGTAATTTTTCAAATAAAATAAATATGGCATTTAGAAGAAAATTTAAGTTGTTTTTTAGTTGCAAAAAACTGAAAGAAATTTTCGCGAATTTCCACCAAAGGAAATCATTCTAAACGCATTTTATTTAAGACTTAATTTTCCGCGTAGAAATTTCAAGATTTTCGTGTTTTTTTTTTTCGCAAATTGTTTGTTTCTCGCAAAAATTTCATAATTTTCTTCTTTTATAAACAACAATCGTCACAACAATTACTTATTGCAAATTTTTCTCCATAATCACATTTTAATGTTAGTTAAGTTTATTGCTCTCCGACACTCAAAAATGGCAAAAATTTCGCGAAAACCTCGCGCAAAACATTTATCACTCATGGCATTTTCACGAATAAAAAATTAAAATTGTTACATTGAACAGAATAAATAAAGTGATCCCTCAGGTACACACACGAAGAGAAAAGGAAAATAAAATTGTAAAAAAATAAATTTGCACTCACGAAAACAAAATAGTTAACGAGCGTTCACACTTTAGTTCGCGAATTTTAAACGATAATCTCGCGAATGACGCGCCTCGTTCTCGAATTCGGAGTCGAGTATCCGCTCTCCAAGCTTTCCTCGTAATTCAAGGACATGTGTTGGGGAGGCTTCTCGTCCTCCATTTGCTCCATGTAGGGATCCGGCAGGCCACTCACATCATGATACGGAGAATCTGCGGAAAAAATTGAGTCAATAAGGATAATCTATATAAGATATAAGGATATTAAGGATATCAATAAGAGATTGCAATTTTTGCTCACCGATATGTTGTTCGATGCGTTTCTTGGGCTTATGCACCGCGGCGTAAGGATCCGAGCAGTAATCCTGTCGGGAAGGATTATTGCTGTTGCGCATGTACTCATCCCCGTGGTTGCTCTGGGTCGTGATGTGCGGGTACGGGGCGTAATCGTCCACGGCTCCGTATCCTCCGTGCGTGATCGGATCGTAACCGTAGGAGTTTTGGCGGTCCACGTTCATATGCGGCGCCATCTGATTCACCGAGTTATTCGCGGCGGCAGCCATTTTCATCTGCCAGAGGGAATCTTGAGAGTTCACGCTGCCTCCGTTGTTTGAATTCGAGTAACTGTTCTCTAAATAACCCATATTCGACCCTAAACAAAACACGAATGCATTGAAAACAAAAAGTTACAGTGTATCCGTAAGCAAAATATAGACTATACTTTAAGCAGAATATAGACTTTACTTTAAGCAGATTATAGACTTTACTTTAAGCAGAATATAGAATATACTTTAAGCAGAATATAGACTTTACTTTAAGCAGAATATAGACTTTACTTTAAGCAGAATATAGACTTTACTTTAAGCAGAATATAGACTTTACTTTAAGCAGAATATAGACTTTACTTTAAGCAGAATATAGACTTTACTTTAAGCAGTATATAGACTTTACTTTAAGCAGAATATAGACTTTACTTTAAGCAGAATATAGACTATACTTTAAGCAGAATATAGACTTTACTTTAAGCAGAATATAGACTTTACTTTAAGCAGAATATAGACTTTACTTTAAGCAGAATAAAGACTATACTTTAAGCAAAATATAGACTTTACTTTAAGCAGAATATAGACTTTACTTTAAGCAGAATATAGACTTTACTTTAAGCAGAATATAGACTTTACTTTAAGCAGAATATAGACTTTACTTTAAGCAGAATATAGACTTTACTTTAAGCAGAATATAGACTTTATTTTAAGCAGAATATAGACTTTACTTTAAGCAGAATATAGACTTTACTTTAAGCAGAATATAGACTTTACTTTAAGCAGAATATAGACTTTACTTTAAGCAGAATATAGACTTTACTTTAAGCAGAATATAGACTTTACTTTAAGCAGAATATAGACTTTACTTTAAGCAGAATATAGACTTTACTTTAAGCAGAATATAGACTTTACTTTAAGCAGAATAGACTTTACTTTAAGCAGAATATAGACTTTACTTTAAGCAGTATATATACTTTACTTTAAGCAGAATATAGACTTTACTTTAAACAGTATATAGATTTTACTTTAAGCAGAATATAGACTTTACTTTAAGCAGAATATAGACTTTACTTTAAGCAGAATATAGACTTAACTTTAAGCAGAATATAGACTTTACTTTAAGCAGAATATAGACTTTACTTTAAGCAGAATATAAACTATACTTTAAGCAAAATATAGACTTTACTTTAAGCAGAATATAGACTTCACTTTAAGCAGAATATAGACTATACTTTAAGCAAAATATAGACTTTACTTTAAGCAGAATATAGACTTTACTTTAAGCAGAATATAGACTTTACTTTAAGCAGAATATAGACTTTACTTTAAGCAGAATATAGACTTTACTTTAAGCAGAATATAGACTTTACTTTAAGCAGAATATAGACTATACTTTAAGCAAAATATAGACTTTACTTTAATCAGAATATAGACTTTACTTTAAGCAGAATATAGACTTTACTTTAAGCAGAATATAGACTTTACTTTAAGCAGAATATAGACTTTACTTTAAGCTGAATATAGACTTTACTTTAAGCAGAATATAGACTTTACTTTAATCAGAATATAGACTTTACTTTAAGCAGAATATAGACTATAGTTTAAGCAGAATATAGACTTTACTTTAAGCAGAATATAGACTTTACTTTAAGCAGAATATAGACTTTACTTTAAGCAGAATATAGACTTTACTTTATGTAGAATATAGACTTTACTTTAAGCAGAATATAGACTTTACTTTAAGCAGAATATAGACTTTACTTAAGCAGAATATAGACTTTACTTTACAGAATATAGACTTTACTTTAAGCAGAATATAGACTTTACTTTAAGCAGAATATAAACTATACTTTAAGCAAAATATAGACTTTACTTTAAGCAGAATATAGACTTTACTTTAAGCAGAATATAGACTTTACTTTAAGCAGAATATAGACTTTACTTTAAGCAGAATATAGACTTTACTTTAAGCA
This sequence comes from Phosphuga atrata, assembly GCA_944588485.1. Classification (NCBI taxonomy): domain Eukaryota; kingdom Metazoa; phylum Arthropoda; class Insecta; order Coleoptera; family Silphidae; genus Phosphuga; species Phosphuga atrata. The sequence goes on along the minus strand of OX155902.1, from coordinate 64,165,838 downwards.
GAATATAGACTTTACTTTAAGCAGAATATAGACGTTACTTTAAGCAGAATATAGACTTTAGTTTAAGCAGTATATAGACTTTACTTTAAGCAGAATATAGGCTTTACTTGAAGCAGAATATAGACGTTACTTTAAGCAGAATATAGACTTTAGTTTAAGCAGTATATAGACTTTACTTTAAGCAGAATATAGACTTTACTTGAAGCAGAATATAGACTTTACTTTAAGCAGAATATAGACTTTACTTTAAGCAGAATATAGACTTTACTTTAAGCAGAATATAGACTTTACTTTAAGCAAAATATAGACTTTTCTTTAAGCAGAATATAGACTTTACTTTAAGCAGAGTATAGACTTTACTTTAAGCAGAATTTAGACTTTACTTTAAGCAGAATATAGACTTTACTTTAAGCAGAATATAGACTTTACTTTAAGCAGAATATAGACTTTACTTTAAGCAGAATATAGACTTTACTTTAAGTAGAATACAGACTTTACTTTAAGCAGAATATAGACTTTACTTTCAGCAGAATATAGACTTTACTTAAGCAGAATATAGACTTTACTTTACAGAATATAGACTTTACTTTAAGCAGAATATAGACTTTACTTTAAGCAGAATATAGACTATACTTTCAGCAAAATATAGACTTTACTTTAAGCAGAATATAGACTTTACTTTAAGCAGAATATAGACTTTAGTTTAAGCAGAATATAGACTTTACTTTAAGCAGAATATAGACTTTAGTTTAAGCAGTATATAGACTTTAGTTTAAGCAGTATATAGACTTTACTTTAAGCAGAATATAGACTTTACTTTAAGCAGAATATAGACTTTACTTTAAGCAGAATATAGACTTTACTTTAAGCAGAATATAGACTATAATTTAAGCAGAATATAGACTTAACTTTAAGCAGAATATAGACTTTACTTTACAGAAAAAAGATCTCAGTTACTCGCATAAAGAAGTTTTACGTCAATATTTGTGCAAAAGTCTTTTTGCAATTGCATTGAGATATAATTTGCTCCTTGTTTTCCCGTCATTTGACCCCAAATAAATTAAGATAAAATGATCTTTAAGCAACTTACAATCTCCTGCGTTAATATTCTGTCTGCCAGGGATGTCCGGATTGCCAACGTGATACCCGTACCCATTCTGGGTGGCGTAAACGCTCTTCTGGTCTTCCATGCTCAACGCCAAATCCAAAGAATGTTCCAACGCTTTGTTCTCCATTCCGGTTGACGGGTAATACGGAGGCGGCGCTTGATTCTGCTGCGTGACAATCGTCGGCCTTACAGAATCCATTTCGTAGTCTTTGCTTTGCGATTTCTTGGTTTGGTTCCGTTTGCAGCGGCAGAACATGAGCAGCAGCCCGACGAAGAGCACGAAGACTATGCACGAGACGACGATGGCGATCAACGTTGGTGTAGCTAGAGCTGAAGCTTCTTTAATGTAAGCGTGTCCGGCTAAGAAGAAACAATTTTTTATTATAGAAAGGCTATCGACCACAAAGTCCTTCAACTTACGTTCAGCTTCGATAACTTCCCCGCAATGTTCGTGGTGCGTCATCAAACAGAATTTAACGCGAATCCTCGACGAGTAATCGTCGTTGACGCCGATGGGTTCATCAACTAACGACCTCCCGGCTCCCTTGTAACTCCGTCCGCTCAGCTGCTCCAGATTGGTTTCTTTGTAGGTCGGCGTCAGACCGGAGACTTGCAGCGGCAAAGTGTCCACGACTTGCCAAGACGGAATCGGCAGATCGTGAGCTAGGGATTCGACGACGGCCACGAGGGGAAGGCAAGTGATCGGGATGTTGATGGAGAGGGCGTGCGTGGCCGGGTCGTAGGCGACGCGCTGCGGGAGAGGGATGCGGTCCACACGAGTCGTCGCGCTGATTTCTTGCGAGTTTTCGCTTTCGCCTTGCGTGTTCAGAGCTTTCACCTGCGAAAAAGGAAAACGACGGTTAGCTTAACACCGAGGAAATCTGGCAACTTATTATTAAGGGTATAATCTCGAGAAGCGTTTTATTTGCAAATGTTTGTGGATTACTGTGAAACTACACAGGCTAGTTTATAGTGCGTAGATTCAGGAACCTTTTGCTGAAAATTTCAAGAAAATCGCGCGATTGTGTTTTGTTTTATGAAGGAAATTGTGAAACTAGTCCAAGATCTTAACTAGTCCAAATTCATCGCTCTGTACTAACTAGTCCAACTAGATATCAACTACATAGATTAAACTAATTTATAGTACGTAGATTCAGGAACATTTTACTGAAAATTTCATGAAAATCGCGCGATTGAGTTTTGTTTTATGAAGCAAATTGTGAGACTAGTCCAAGATCTTAACTAGTCCAAATTCATCGCTCTGTACTAACTAGTCCAACAAGATATCAACTACACAGATTAAACTACTTTATAGTAGTTAGATTCAGGAACATTTTGCTGAAAATTTCGTGAAAATCGCGCGATTCTGTTTTGTTTTATGAAGGAAATTGTGAAACTAGTCCAAGATCTTAACGAGTCCAAATTCATTGCTCTGTACTAACTAGTAGAACAAGATATCAACTACGCAGATTAAACTAATTTATAGTACGTAGATTCAGGAACATTTTACTGAAAATTTCAAGAAAATCGCGCGATTGTGTTTTGGTTTATGAAGGAAATTGTGAAACTAGTCCAAGATCTTAACTAGTCGAAATTCATCGCTCTGTACTAACTAGTCCAACAAGATATCAACTACACAGATAAAACTACTTTATAGTATGTAGATTCAGGAACATTTTACTGAAAATTTCATGAAAATCGCGCGATTGAGTTTTGTTTTATGAAGCAAATTGTGAAACTAGTCCAAGATCTTAACTAGTCCAAATTCATCGCTCTGTACTAACTAGTCCAACAAGATACCAACCACACAAAATAAACTAGTTTATAGTGCGTAGATTCAGGAACATTTTACTGAAAATTTCATGAAAATCGCGCGATTGTGTTTTGTTTTATGAAGGAAATTGTGAAACTAGTCCAAGATCTTAACTGGTCCAAATTCATCGCTCTGTACTAACTAGTCCAACAAGATATCAACTACACAGATTAAACTACTTTATAGTACGTAGATTCAGGAACATTTTCCTGAAAATTTCATGAAAATCGCGCGATTGTGTTTTATTTTATGAAGGAAATTGTGAAACTAGTCCAAGATCTTAACTGGTCCAAATTCATCGCTCTGTACTAACTAGTCCAACAAGATATCAACTACACAGATTAAACTACTTTATAGTACGTAGATTCAGGAACATTTTCCTGAAAATTTCATGAAAATCGCGCGATTGTGTTTTATTTTATGAAGGAAATTGTGAAACTAGTCCAAGATCTTAACTAGTCCAAATTCATCGCTCTGTACTAACTAGTCCAACAAGATATCAACTCCACAGATTAAACTACTTTATAGTACGTAGATTCAGGAACATTTTCCTGAAAATTTCATGAAAATCGCGCGATTGTGTTTTATTTTATGAAGCAAATTGTGAAAATAGTCCAAGATCTTAACTAGTCCAAATTCATCGCTTTGTACTAACTAGTCCAACAAGATATCAACTACACAGATTAAACTACTTTATAGTACGTAGATTCAGGAACATTTTACTGAAAATTTCATGAAAATCGCGCGATTTTGTTTTGTTTTATGAAGGAAATTGTGAAACTAGTCCAAGATCTTAACTGGTCCAAATTCATCGTTCTGTACTAACTAGTCCAACAAGATGTCAATTACACAGGCTACACTAGTTTATAGTGCATAGATTCAGGAACATTTTACTGAAAATTTCAAGAAAATCGCGCGATTGTGTTTTATTTTATGAAGCAAATTGTGAAACTAGTCCAAGATATTAACTAGTCCAAATTCATCGCTCTGTACTAACTAGTCCAACAAGATATCAATTACACAGGCTAAACTAGTTTATAGTGCATAGATTCAGGAACATTTTACTGAAAATTTCATGAAAATCGCGCGATTTTGTTTTGTTTTATGAAGGAAATTGTGAAACTAGTCCAAGATCTTAACTGGTCCAAATTCATCGTTCTGTACTAACTAGTCCAACAAGATGTCAATTACACAGGCTACACTAGTTTATAGTGCATAGATTCAGGAACATTTTACTGAAAATTTCGCGATTGTGTTTTATTTTATGAAGCAAATTGTGAAACTAGTCCAAGATATTAACTAGTCCAAATTCATCGCTCTGTACTAACTAGTCCAACAAGATATCAATCACACAGGCTAAACTAGTTTATAGTGCATAGATTCAGGAACATTTTACTGAAAATTTCATGAAAATCGCGCGATTGTGTTTTGGTTTATGAAGGAAATTGTGAAACTAGTCCAAGATCTTAACTAGTCCAAATTCATCGCTCTGTACTAACTAGTCCAACAAGATATCAACTACACAGATTAAACTACTTTATAGTACGTAGATTCAGGAACATTTTACTGAAAATTTCATGAAAATCGCGCGATTGTGTTTTGTTTTATGAAGGAAATTGTGAATTAGTCCAAGATCTTAACTAGTCCAAATTCATCGCTCTGTACTAAGTAGTCCAACAAGATATCAATTACACAGGCTAAACTAGTTTATAGTGCGTAGATTCAGGAACATTTTACTGAAAATTTCATGAAAATCGCGCGATTTTGTTTTATTTTATGAAGGAAATTGTGAAACTAGTCCAAGATCTTAACTAGTCCAAATTCATCGCTCTGTACTAACTAGTCCAACAAGATGTCAACTACACAGATTAAACTACTTTATAGTACGTAGATTCAGGAACATTTTACTGAAAATTTCATGAAAATCGCGCGATTTTGTTTTGTTTTATGAAGGAAATTGTGAAACTAGTCCAAGATCTTAACTGGTCCAAATTCATCGTTCTGTACTAACTAGTCCAACAAGATGTCAACTACACGGATTAAACTACTTTATAGTACGTAGATTCAGGAACATTTTACTGAAAATTTCATGAAAATCGCGCGATTGTGTTTTGTTTTATGAAGCAAATTGTCAAACTAGTCCAAGAACTTAACCAGTCCAAATTCATCGCTCTGTACTAACTAGTCCAACAAGATATCAACTACACAGATAAAACTACTTTATAGTATGTAGATTCAGGAACATTTTACTGAAAATTTCATGAAAATCGCGCGATTTTGTTTTGTTTTATGAAGGAAATTGTGAAACTAGTCCTAGATCTTAACTAGTCCAAATTCATCGCTCTGTACTAACTAGTCCAACAAGATAACAACTACACAGATGAAACTACTTTATAGTACGTAGATTTAGGAACATTTTACTGAAAATTTCATGAAAATCGCGCGATTGTGTTTTGTTTTATGAAAGAAATTGTGAAACTAGTCCAAGATCTTAACTAGTCCAAATTCATCGCTCTGTACTAACTAGTCCAACAAGATATCAACTACACAGATTAAACTACTTTATAGTACGTAGATTCAGGAACATTTTGCTGAAAATTTCATGAAAATCGCGCGACTGTGTTTTGTTTTATGAAGGAAATTGTGAAACTAGTCCAAGATCTTAACTAGTCCAAATTCATCGCCCTGTACTAACTAGTCCAACAAGATATCAACTACACAGATAAAACTACTTTATAGTATGTAGATTCAGGAACATTTTACTGAAAATTTCATGAAAATCGCGCGATTGTGTTTTGTTTTATGAAGGAAATTGTGAAACTAGTCCAAGATCTTAACTGGTCCAAATTCATCGTTCTGTACTAACTAGTCCAACAAGATATCAACTACACAGATAAAACTACTTTATAGTATGTAGATTCAGGAACATTTTACTGAAAATTTCATGAAAATCGCGCCATTGAGTTTTGTTTTATGAAGCAAATTGTGAAACTAGTCCAAGATCTTAACTAGTCCAAATTCATCGCTCTGTACTAACTAGTCCAACAAGATATCAACTACACAGATTAAACTACTTTATAGTACGTAGATTCAGGAACATTTTACTGAAAATTTCATGAAAATCGCGCGTTTGCGTTTTGTTTTATGAAGGAAATTGTGAAATTATTCTTTGATACGATTATCTCACCTTAAATATGTAGCTCTGATGTTGGTCCAAATGCGAAACGTTGCAAGGAACGTTCTGGTGGCAATCGGCTTCGGACCAATCGGCGGCTTTGGTCACGGTGCCGCAGCCTTCCACAACGATATTATCATTCCCCGGAACCTTCTTGTAAGAGACAAAGTATTTGGTGTTGGCAATGCCTCCGTTGAAGCCGGGCTCCCAATTCAGCGTCACAAAGTTATGCCCGGCGTGCAGAGACGTGACGTGAGTGGGTTTCTCCGGAGCGCCTTTCTTCTGCAAACGGATCCTCGCGTCGATTTTGCCCAGACTGTTGACGACCTGGCAATTGTACTCGCCGTAGTCTTGGTTCTTGATGTTGGAGATCCGCAGCACGCTGGTGTACACGTCGTTCTTGTCGGCGGAGTTGCTGATTATGTAGTGGCCTTCGGACGAGGTCAACAGCGGCGAGAGGTTCGAGCCGTAGAACCACTTGAACTCGGGCTTCGGGTAAGCCTGGATCTTGCAGACCACCTCCGCCGTTTCCCGCACATCGTAAGCCACTTTGTTATACTGATGAAGAATTATCGGTTTATCTGTTAACAAATTTAAAAACAATTCTTAAATGAAATGCAACTACAAAAGAGAACAAAGAGATATTTAGAAAAAAATGTTGTGATACTAACGTTCGATTCGGAGGTGCATGCTGGACTCGGATTTCCTGACTTCGTTCTCGAAGGCGCAGGTGTAGACGCCGCGGTCGGAGGGTAAAAGCTCGTTTCCGTTCGGTCTCGCCTTCCCGTTGAATTTCAAGACACTTTGCACGCTAACGGCGCCGTTTACCGTTTCGGTGAGCTCTGTCTTCACCTCGTATAAGTTCGCATCAGCTGTTAACTCGTCGTCGTCCTTCAGCCACTTCACCACCGGTTTGGGTTTACCTTTGGCGCTGCAGGCGACCGAGAAGTTGGGATCACCGACGCGTTTGGTTTCGAGAGGTTTCAGTTTGAATTTGAAGCTGGGCGGCTGATGGACTTCTAAGTTTATGGAGGAAATCTCTCCGGGGCCTAGCTCGTTCGTAGCTTGGCAGTTGTAAATGCCTTCGGAGGAAATGTGGGCATTGGCTATCGTGTATTTCGTTCCTGTGGCTAGTACCGTTGGTTGGTTATCGTTGCCCATTCGAAACCACCGGTATTGCGGCGCTGGCCAACCTGGAGGAGTCGAGGTGCAGGTCAAGGTAAACGCAGATCCTTCTGTAACTATAGGTTTGTCGGGAGTGATCCTCGCTTTGCCAGGTTTGTGTCGGATCAGCAAAGCTATAGAAGCATTCCCGATCTTTTCAGTGGTTCGTATGGGCAACGCACTCGGCGTTATAACGTTAACTGCTCTGCAAACGTAAGTTCCTGAATGTTCTGCCGTCACGCTGCTTAATCGCAAAGTATCCCCAGTTTGTCTAAAGTCCGGTTTGCCGTCTTTAACCCACTCGATCTTTGTCGGGCTGGGATTTGAAGTGACGTTGCATTTGATAGTGACGGCCTCGCCTTCCTCGGCTTCTCTGGTTTTCGCCTCGAGCGTGACTATCGGAGCGTACAAGACGTCCAAGATAATCTCCGCCTCGCCCACCTTCCCCAACTTGTTATCAGCACTGCAGGTGTATTTCCCGGCGTCTTGGATGCTGACGCGGTGCAGCGTATGGACGTAAGCGGCGCTGATATGTCGCCCGTTCCGTGTCCATCTGACGTTCGATACCGAGGGCTTTGCATCGACGGAACATTGCAACGTCGCCGAGGAATCTCGTTCTACTCTTAGAGGGTTCTCTGGACCGACTTCGACTCGTGGAAAGTCTGGAAATAGAGGAATTAGTTAGTGATAAACATGGTAATGCATTAAAACTAATTTATGGAAATCGTTAGAAAGTTTCAAATCAATTAAAATCTTAGTCCTTTAATGGATTGAGGGCTGGATCGATGCGATTTTGCTAATTTTAAGGCGCATATAACCTTTTATATGTTCTTCCAAACCTAACCTGACCTAAACCTAACCTAATGATCCCTAACTTTTCTAACTCTAGGATGGTGAATGGATTGCTGCAAACTAGAAGTCTCTGTGACAAGCCGTTCAAAAGTTATGACATCGTGAAATCTTCGGAAAATGCGACAAAATCTATTTCCTTAAAATCGTTATTTCTCGAGCGATTGGAAAATTTCAATATGTGTCTGAAAGTGTCTTCCCTGCTGGTTGTGAATATATAAATTGCATTTTGCTAGCAGATTCCGTTCGCGAGATATTACTTCATGAAATGGGCAAAATGGAGCGAAATTTCGCGAAATTTGGTCGCCCGAGCGCAGAACTGGGAAACTAATTGATATTTTTAAGAAAATCTAAGATCACCCGTGGGAAAATGACCTCCTGAAAACAATGCCGCAATCTGTTTTTAATTATCTGCAACCGTTCTCGAGATATTGACTTATGAAGTCGCAATTCTGGAAAATTTAAATTCAGAATTTTGCCATGAAAACCTGAATATTTCTAAACAATTTACACATCGATTTGTTCGTCTTGTTGTCTAGTTTCAGTGTGCCAAAACTGATTTCGCTAGGATTTGTGGTTTTAGAGAAATTGGCAAAAAACCGAAAACGCACCTTTTGCCTGATCAAAACGATGGATTTTTTCGCGATTTTTTCGAAAAATTTTAGGGTCGTTTTTTCAGTTCGCTCGAAGGAAGTGGATGCGCTGAACACGATCTTCCGGTTTATTTCGTTCGAATGCTTAAAATGCCCAAGATATGGCCCATTTTGCCATTTTTGGCCATTTCCTCTCACTGAATGCAACTTTTTCCTGCAGAATCATTTAGCCCAATGCCTCACGCATCTTTAAAGACCAAATTTGTTGGAATCGGTTGAAAACTGACCGAGCGGTGAATTAAAATGAAAGAATCCACCGGCGGATCGATGGTTGGCGCAGACGGATTTCTTAATTGAAAGCTACCTAGTACATATGGTATATGCTTTCCGACTAATTTTAGGACGCTGAATCGATTGCTGCAAACTAGAAGTCTTTGTGACATACCGTTCAAAAGTTATGATATCGTGAAATTTGCGGAAAATGCGATAAAATGTATCACATTAAAATCGTTATTTCTTAAATGAATGGAAAATTTCAAAGGGTGTCTGAAAGCTGCTGGTTGTGAATATACAAATTGCATTTTGCTAGTAGATTCTCTTCGCAAGATATTACTTGATGAATTGGGCAAAATGGAGCGAAATTTCGCGAAATTCGGTCGCCAGAGCACAGAACTGGGAAACTAATTGATATTTTTAAGAAAATCTAAGAGCACCCGTAGGGAATTGACCTCCTGAAAACAATGCCGCAATCTGTTTTTAATTATCTGCAACCGCTCTCGAGATATTGACTTATGAAGTCGCAATTCTGGAAAATTCAAATTCAGAATTTCGGCATGAAAACTTGAATCTTTCTACACAATTTACACATCCATTTGTTCGCCTCGTCCTCCAGTTTCAGTGTGCCAAAATTGATTGAGCTGCGATTTGTGGTTTTAGAGAAATTGGAAAAAAACCGAAAACGCACTTTTTTCCTGATCAAAACAATGGTTTTTTTTTTTTCGCGATTTTTTCGAAAAATTTTAGGGCCTTTTTTCCGGTTCGTTAGAAGGAAGTGGATGCGCTGAACACGATTTTCCGGTTTATTTCGTTCTAATGTTCAAAATTCCCAAGATATGGTTTATTTTGGCATGTTTGACCGTTTCCTCTCACTGATTGCAAATTTTTCCTGCAGAATAATTTAGCCCAATGCCTCAAACACACATGCCTCCCTGCTGGTTGTAAATATACAAATTTCATTTAGCTAGCAGATTCCGTTCGCGAGATATTATTTGATGAAATGGGCAAAATCGAGCGAAATTTCTCGAAATTCCGTCGCCCGAGCGCAGAACTGGGAAACTATTTGATATTTTTAAGGAAATCTAGGAGCACCCGTAGGGAAATGACCCCCTGAAAACAATACCGCAATCTGTTTTGAATTACCTGCAATCGTTCTCGAGATATTGACTTATGAAGTCGCAATTCTGGGAAATTTAAATTCAGAATTTCGCCATGAAAACTTGAATCTTTCTAAACAATTTACACATCGATTTGTTCGTCTTGTCGTCTAATTTCAGTGTGCCGAAAATGATTTCGCTGGGATTTGTGGTTTTAGAGAAATTGGCAAATTTTCGAAATTTTTTCGAAAAATTTTAGGGCCTATTTTCCGGTTCGAAGGAAGTGGATGCGATTCACGATTTTCAGGTTTATTTCGTTAAAATGCTCAAAATGCCCAAGATATGGCTTATTTTAGCATTTTTCACCGTTTCCTCTCACTGATTGCAACTTTTTCCTGCAGAATAATTTCGCCCAATGCCTCACGCATCTTTCAAGACTAAATTTGTTGGAATCGGTTGAAAATTGAGCGAGCAGTGAATTAAAATGAAAGAATCCACCGGCGGATCGATGGCTGGCGCAGAGGGATTTCTTAATTTAAAGCTTCCTAGTACATACGGTATATGTTTACCGACTAACTTTAGGACGCTGAATCGATTGCTACAAACTAGAAGTCTCTGTGACATACCGTTCAAAAGTTATGACAATCTTCGGAAAATGCGACAAAATCTATTTCCTTAAAATCGTTATTTCTCAAATGAATGAAAAATTTCAAAGCTTGTCTGAAAGTGTTTTCCCTGCTGGTTGTGAATATACAAATTGCATTTTGCTAGTAGATTCCGTTCGCGAGATATTAATCGAACGAAATTTCGCGAAATTCGATCGTCAGAGCACAGAACTGGGAAACTAATCGATATTTTTATGGAATTCTAAGAGCAACCGTAGGAAAATGACCTCCTGAAAACAATGCTGCAATCTGTTTTTAATTATCTGCAACCGTTCTCGAGATATTGATTTATGAAGTCGCAATTCTGGAAAATTTAAATTCAGAATTTCGGCTTGAAAACTTGAATTTTTCCAAACAATTTACACATCGATTTATTCGTCTTGTCGTCTAGTTTCAGTGTGCCAAAAGTAATTTCGCTGGGATTTGTGGTTTTAGAGAAATGGACAAAAAACCGAAAACGCACTATTTTCCTGATCAAAACAATGTTTTTTTTTCGCGATTTTTTCGAAAAATTTTAGGGCCTTTTTCCCGGTTCGTTCGAAGGAAGTGGATGCGCTGAACACGATTTGCCGGTTTATTTCGTTCAAATGCTCAAAATGCCCAAGATATGGCCTATTTTGCCATTTTTTGGCCATTTCCCCGCACTGATTGCAACTTTTTCCTGCAGAATAATTTAGCCCAATGCCTCACACATCTTTCGAAACCAAATTTGTTGGAATCCGTTGAAAATTGACCGAGCGGTGAATTAAAATGAAAGAATCCACCGGCGGATCGATGTCTGGCGCAGAGGGATTTCTTAATTGAAAGCTTCCTAGTACATATGGTATATGCTTTCCGAATACTTTTAAGACGCTGAATCGATTGCTGCAAACTAGAAGTCTCTATGACATACCGTTCAAACGCTATGACATCGCGAATTTCTGCGGAAAATGGGATAAAATGTATCACCTTAAAATCGTTATTTCTCAAGTGAATGGAAAATGTCAAAGTGTGTCTAAAAGTGTTTTCCCTGTTGGTTATGAATATACAAATTGCATTTTGCTAGCAGATTTCGTGCGCGAGATATTACTTGATGAAATGGGCAAAATCGAGCGAAATTTCGCGAAATTCGGTCGCCAGAGCACAGAACTGGGAAACTAATTGATATTTTTAAGAAAATCTAATAGCACCCGTAGGGAAATGACCTCCTGAAAACAATACCGCAATCTGTTTTTAATTATCTGCAACCGTTCTCGAGATATTGACTTAAGAATTCGGAATCCTGGAAAATTTAAATTCAGAATTTCGCCATGAAAACTTGAATCTTTAGAAACAATTTACACATCGATTTGTTCGTCTTGTCGTCTAGTTTCAGTGTGCCAAAATTGATTTCGCTAGGATTTGTGGTTTTAGAGAAATTGGCAAAAAACCGAAAACGCACTTTTTTCCTGATCCAAATGATGGATATTTTTCGCGATTTTTTCGAAAAATTTTAGTGACTTTTTTTCAGTTCATCCGAAGGAAGTGGATGCGTTGAACACGAGTTTCCGGTTTATTTCGTTCAAATGCTCAAAATGCCCAATATATGGCCTATTTTGCCATTTTTTGGCCATTTCCCCTCACTGATTGCACCTTTTTCCTGCAGAATAATTTAGCCCAATGCCTCACACATCTTTCGAAACCAAATTTGTTGGAATCCGTTGAAAATTGACCGAGCGGTGAATTAAAATGAAAGAATCCACCGGCGGATCGATGTCTGGCGCAGAGGGATTTCTTAATTGAAAGCTTCCTAGTACATATGGTATATGCTTTCTGAATAATTTTAAGACGCTGAATCGATTGCTGCAAACTAGAAGTCTCTATGACATACCGTTCAAACGCTATGACATCGCGAATTTCTGCGGAAAATGGGACAAAATGTATCACCATAAAATCGTTATTTCTCAAGTGAATGAAAAATTTCAAAGCTTGTCTGAGAGTGTTTTCCGTGCTGGTTGTGAATATACAAATTTCATTTTGCTAGCAGCTTCCGCTGGCGAGATATTATACGCTTGATGAAATGGGCAAAATCGAGCGAAATTTTGCGAAATTCCGTCGCCCGAGCGCAGAACTGGGAAACTAATTGATATTTTTAGGAAAATCTAAGAGCACCCGTAGGGAAATGACCTCCTGAAAACAATGCCGCAATCTGTTTTGAATTACCTGCAACCGTTCTCGTGATATTGACTTACGAAGTCGCAATTCTGGAAAAGGTAAATTCAGAATTTCGCCATGAAAACTTGAATTTTTCCAAACAATATACACATCGATTTGTTCGTCTTGTCGTCTAGTTTCAGTGTGCCAAAATTGATTTCGCTAGGATTTGTGGTTTCAGAGAAATTGGCAAAAAACCGAAAACGCACTTTTTTCCTGATCCAAATGATGGATTTTTTTGGCGATTTTTTCGAAAAATTTTAGGGACTTTTTTTCAGTTCATCCGAAGGAAGTGGATGCGTTGAACACGAGTTTCCGGTTTATTTCGTTCAAATGCTCAAAATGACCAAGATATAGCCTATTTTGCCATTTTTTGCAATTTCCTCTCACTGAATGCAACTTTTTCCTGCAGAATAATTTAGCCCAATGCCTTACGCATCTTTCGAGACCAAATTTGTTGGAATCGGTTGAAAATTGACCGAGCGATTAATTAAAATGAAAGAATCCACCAGCGGCTCGATGGCTCGCGCAGAGGGATTTCTTAATTGAAAGCATCCTAATACATATGGTTTATGTTTACCGATTAAATTTAGGATGCTGAATCGATTGATGCAAACTAGAAGTCTCTGTGACATACCTTTCAAAAGTTATGACATCGTGAAATCTGCGGAAAATGCGATAACATGTATCACCTTAAAATCGTTATTTCTCAAATGAATGGAAAATTTCAAAGCTTGTCTGAAAGTGTTTTCCCTGCTGGTTGTGAATATACAAATTGCATTTTGCTAGTAGATTCCGTTCGCGAAATTTTACTTGATGAATTGGGCAAAATCGAGGGAAATTTCGCGAAATTCGATCGTCAGAGCACAGAACTGGTAAACTAATTGATATTTTTCAGAAGATCTAAGAGCAACCGCAGGGAAATGACCTCCTGAAAACAATGCCACAATCTGTTTTTAATTATCTGCAACCGTTCTAGAGATATTGTTTTAAGAAGTCGCAATTCTGGAAAATTTAAATTCAGAATTTCGCCATGAAAACTTGAATCTTTCCAAACAATTTACACATCGATTAGTTCGTCTTGTCGCCTAGTTTCAGTGTGCCAAAAATGATTTCGCTGGGATTTGTGGTTTTAGAAAAATTGGTAAAAAAAGCGAAAACGCACTTTTTGCCTAATCAAAATGATGGATTTTTTTCGCGATTTTTTCGAAAAATTTTAGGGTCGTTTTTTCAGTTCGTTCAAAGGAAGTGGATGCGCTGAACACGATTTTCCGGTTTATTTCGTTCAAATGCTCAAAATGCCCAAGATATGACCTATTTTGCCATTTTTAGCCATTTGCTCTCATTGATTGCAACTTTTTCCTGCAGAATAATTTAGCCCAATGCCTCACACATCTTTCGAGACCAAATTTGTTGGAATCGGTTGAAAATTTACGGAGCGGTGATTTAAAATGAAAGAATCCACCGGCGGATTGATGGCTGGCGCAGCGGGATTTCTTAATTGAAAGCTTCCTAGTACATATGGTATATGTTTTCCGACTTACCGAAAGTCTGAATTCACTCCGTTGTGCATGAATTTATTTTATTCATTTCGAAACCATGTAAGCGTCTCCAAAATCGGTTGAGAAACGTCGAAGTTATGATTGAATTTGTGACCTTCGTCGCAAATTTTCGTTTTCTCGCCAAGGAACTTTGTGAAGATTAGTTTGAGATAATTTATTGGTTTGTAAAACGGTGTTAAATTTGCGAATTTCGGTTGAGAAATGGCAAAGTTACAGCGAAAATTCGAAATTTTTCAAGGTTAGGTTAGTTTAGGTTAATTTAGCAAAAAATGCAAACTTGGCTCAAATTATCTCAAGAAAATTTAGTTCTTTACGAAACCAAGTGTCTCAAAAATCGGTAGAGAAACATCGAAGTTATGATTGAATTTGTGAACTTCGTCGCAAATTTTCGTTTTCTCGCCATAACTCGAAATGCATTGATTATTTCAAGGAACTTAGTTAAGATTAGTTTTAGAGAATTTATTGGTTTATAAAAGGTGTTAAATTTGCGTATTTCGGTTGAGAAATGGCAAAGTTACAGCGAAAATTCGAAATTTCTCAAGGTTAGGTTAGTTCAGGTTAATCTAGCAAAAATGCAAACTCCGCTCAAATTATCTTTAAGAAATTTAATTCTTTACAAAACCATGTAAGCATCTCCAAAATCGGGTGAGAAACGTGGAAGATCTTTATTTCTCAAATGAATGGAAAATTCCAAAGCTTGTCGGAAAGTGTTTTGCCCAAATGGTTGCAAATACACAAAACGCATTTTGGTAGCTGCTTCCGTTCGCGAGATAAGTTTTGCGAAATTTGGTTAAATCGCGCGAAATTCCATGAAATTTTGTTAAAATTGAAATTAAGCCGCGAATTGTTATTAAGTCGAGTCTATATTAATAGTTGGTGAGGTGTTGGCGCACTGCAACGTAAACATCCGCTCGAGATGAAACTTTCAGGCCAGATGTTAAACATTTTTCGAACGTGTTTGCAAGATGCCCGATCGAGACAGACACGCAATGAAACACCAATTCACTAAATCAAAAGGCAATAATTACCATAACAAATGGAAACCACACGTGTATCACGTGCTTTTCCTCCGCGGAAGAAAGAGGAGCGGACTAAATATAAAACGAAATAATTGTTGCCTTCGGTGAAGGATTTAATTATGGAGATACGGGGGGGCTTTAATTGAAACCGGTCGAGTTTTCTCCGCGACGCGCGGAACTGATTTCCCCGTGTACTTCACAATTCGCATCATAAATCACGGTTTAATTTTCTCGCGCGGAAATATAATAAACAAATTTTCTCGATACGCGACCGCCTCTTTGTAGTCGCTCGGAAAGGGCACGTTACAACTGCTGAATGCCTCAAAGTTAATTAAAATTGCCCGCAGTTTTTATAACGACCATTAAATTAATTAACTCAAGAATTTGTATTCGCAGAAATAAAATTACAGTTATTTTCTTTTTGGCTTAAAGCTCCAATTTTTAGTTTAGGGTCAGCTTCTTTGGGATATATTTTATATGTTTTCGGACTAATTTTGGGATGCTGAATCGATTGGTGAAGACTAGAAGTCTCTGTGGTGAGCGGTTCAAAAGTTATGGCAGCGTCAAATCAATAGGAAATGTGTGATTGTGTACAGCGAAAAAAATGTAAAATTTGTTTATTTGTAACTTTAGAGTGAAATAAACTGGAAAACCGTTTTCAGCACTTCGTTTTCCTTCGTGTAACTAAAAAAAATCACGAAAAAAATTAAGGTTCCACTACCCCTTAGTTGTGTAGTGCCTACAGGACGGTTTCCAGAGAAGTGTCCTCGTGATTACTAGCCTGCCATCCATCGAACTAATGGTCAATGAAACAAAAGAAGAATACTATACCCGGAAGAACGAAAATTGGCCAGATAAAAATTCGCATCATACCACTATAAGGGCGTACCAGGTGGCATGTCTGTTGAGACATGTCTGTTGTCTGTTGTCTCAACAGACATGCCACCTGGTACGCCCTTATAGTGGTAGGATGCGAATTTTTATCTGGCCAATTTTTGTTCTTCCGGGTATAGTATTCTTCTTTTGTTTCATTGACCATTAGTTCGATGGATGGCAGGCTAGTAATCACGAGGACACTTCTCTGGAAACCGTCCTGTAGGCACTACACAACTAAGGGGTAGTGGACCAAGCTTCTAATCACAAAAATTGAACCATCGGCCACACGCAGCCACGGTAAGGTAGGTTACTACCTCACTCAGGCGCTTACTGGCCACGGCTGCTTCAAGCAGTATTTATACGGCCTACGATGAGTACCGGACGATGCATGCGTCTACTGTGGAGAAGAGGTGTGTCTCCCGCACAATTTTTGAGTGTGGACGACAGAAAGAGACATTTAGACAAATAAAAAACAAAGACGACCTTAAACCCAAGGACTATTGTAGACGTGATGCTTGTCCTCCTCGGTAATGTAGTGATTGACAACATACCTACCTTTAAATGCGGGAGAACCGGGTTCGAGTCCTGGTCGGGAAGGCGACAACTAGGGCGGTTTTACTAAACTAACCGTCCGGGCTGCCCACCCTGAAGTTATGCGATATCGGGGTGGCGCTTACTAAAAAGCCAAAGTGGATTAGGGGGTTTAATGAGAGGTGGGTGCACCTCTCATTTCAAGCACTTTAGTGAGACGTGCTGCTAAAAACAGCAGACAACTGGGCTTATACCTACAGAAAAACATGTAACGAATATACTTAAACAGAAGGAACTAAACGAACGGACACAACAAGAGTGAAACTGGCAGAAACGAGGAAACCAAGACAACACATTACCTAATTAAAGCCCATGAACCTCTAATCACTATCAGTGGATGGGAGAAGTAAAGGAATCGCGGGAAGAATTTCAAGACAGTTTCTTCCTGACGAATTGGTAAAACCATACTACAATATCGATAATTATATGAACTTAATAAAGTCGGAACACAGCTTGAATATATGAATATATTCAACCTTTCCGTAGCTCTATAATATTATTGAGTCTTTTTAGGAGTACCAAAACAAGTCTCATGTGAAATTTGCCAGTTATTCAATAGCTTTCAGTCCACCTTCGTGGAACTCAACAAAAACCAGAAAAAAAACATTGTTTTATAAGATCATGTCTTTCCGATAACTTAAGTGAATAGCCTTCTGCAGACGCGTTTTGAGATTTATCTCTCATCAGTGCAGCTTTGCTTTTATGAATAACAATTTGTAAAACACTTACTTGAAACCCACGTGGATGAGTGTGCGAGTGCCACGACCAAACCAAACCCAAATGACTAAGTGCCACGAAGTTTATATGATTATCTATAATGTAGTTTGGTTTTATCAATTCTAAATTATCATTTGAATCAATAACCTGCTAAGTTCATGGCTCTCTCACGAAAGGTCTAATTAAAAATATCTAACCCCTCAGTCATCCATGTGCGATTCAAGTAAGTGTTTTACAAATTGTTATTCATAAAAGCAAAGCTGCACTAATGCGAGATAAATCTCGAAACGCGTCTGCAGATGGCTATTCACTTGAGTTATCGGAAAGACATGATCTTATAAAATCATGTTATTTTTCTAGTTTTTGTTGACTCAATAATATTATAGAGCTCCTGAAAGTTGAATATATTTATATATTCAGCCTGTGTTCCGACTTAATTAAGTTTAACATCCGGAAGATATATGAAAAATAATTCCGGAAAGATTGTGTAGTTCAGGGGGGTCACTTACCAAGTTAATAGGAACGTGCTTGCCACGAAACCCTCCCACAAAAAGACAAGACTAGACAGTCAAAACTAGACAGACAAGATTAGACCAACTAGTCAGATTGGACGGACTAGTCAGATTAGACGGACTAGACGGACCAGACTTCGTCATTTCGTTCGAAAAATACATGCTTTTTCGGTTTTTTTAGATTTCTTCGAAAACGGTCAAGAGCAACGAAATCATTTTGGGCACACAGAAACTACACCACAAGACGAACAAGTCGATGTGTAAATTGTCCGGAAATATTCAATAATTCGTCGATAAATTTCAAACTGAAATTTACCCGATTCTCGATTTGTTAAGTAGATATCTCGGAAACGGTTGCAGATAATTAAAAACGGATTGCGGCATCGTTTTCAGAAGGTCATTTTCCTATAGATACACTAAGATTATCTGCGGGAACTTCACGACTTTTCGAGATCTCCACTAGAGCGCCGAAATTTCATAAAAATTTCTTCAATTTTCGCAGGCGAAAGTGAACCGAAAGAGCTAGCGAAATATAATTTGCATATCTGTAATCAGCAGCAAAAATGCTTTCAGAAACGTTTTTAGATATTGCTGTGACTCAAAAAATAACGATTTTGAAAAAATCGATTTTCTCGCATTTCGTCGTTTCCGCGGTCTAGACTTCCCGAGTCGATGTTATTTCTTAACTGAAAGCTTCCCAGGGAATATTATATACGTTCTAAGACTAATTTTGGGACGCTGAATCGATTGGTGAAGACTAGAAGTCTCTGTGGTGAGCGGTTCAAAAGTTATGACAGCGTCAAATCAGTAGGAAATGTGTGATTGTGTACAGCGAAAAATCATAAAATTTGTTTATTTGTAACTTTAGAGCGAAATAAACTGGAAAACCGTTTTCCGCACTTCGGTTTCCTTCGTGGAACAAAAAAAAAATCAGGAAAAAAATTTGCAAAAAAATTTCGACCAAAATTTTCCATCATTTCGTTCGAAAAATACATGCTTTTTCGGTTTTTTCCGATTTTTTCGACAACGGTAAAGAGCAGAGAAATCATTTTGGGCACATAGAAACTACACGACAAGACGAACAAGTCGATGTGTAAATTGTCTGGAAATATTCAATAATTCGTCGATAACTTTCAAACTGAAACTTACCCGATTCTCGATTTGCTAGGTAGATATCTCGGAAAAAGGTCATTTTGCTATAGCTACTCTAAGATTGTCTGTGGGAAATTCACGACTTTCTGAGATCTCCACTAGAGCGCCGAAATTTCATAAAAATTTCTTAAATTTTTGCAGGCGAAAGTGAACCGAAAGAGCTAGCGAAATATAATTTGCATATCTGTAATCAGCAGCAAAAATGCTTTCAGAAACGTTTTTAAATTTTGCTGTGACTCAAAAAATAACGATTTTGAAAAAATCGATTTTCTCGCATTTCGTTGTTTCCGCGGTCTAGACTCCCCGAGTCGATGGTATTTCTTAACTGAAAGCTTCCCAGGGAATAGTTTTATACGTTTTCGGACTAATTTTGGGACGCTGAATCGATTGGTGAAGACTAGAAGTCTCTGTGGTGAGCGGTTCAAAAGTTATGACAGCGTCAAATCAGTAGGAAATGTGTGATTGTGTACAGCGACAAAAATTATAAAATTTGTTTATTTGTAACTTTAGAGCGAAATAAACTGGAAAACCGTTTTCAGCACTTCGGTTTATTTCGTGGAACAAAAAAAAAAAATCAGGAAAAAAATTTGCAAAAAATTTTCGACCAAAATTTTCCATCATTTCGTTCGAAAAATACATGCTTTTTCGGTTTTTTTCAATTTTTTCGAAAACTGTAAAGTGCAGCGAAATCATTTTTGGCACACAGAAACTACAAGACAAGACGAACAAATCGATGTATAAATTGTCCGGAAATATTCAATAATTCGTCGATAAATTTCAAACTAAAATTTACCCGATTCTCGATTTTTAAGTAGATATCTCAGAAACGGTTGCAGGTAATTAAAAACGGATTGCGGCATCGTTTTCAGAAGATCATTTTCCTCTGGATATACTAAGATTGTCCGCAGGCAATTCACGACTTTCCGAGATCTCCACTAGAGCGCAGAAATTTCATAAAAATTTCTTCATTTTTCGCAGGTGAAAGTGAACCGAAAGAGCTGGCGAAATATAATTTGCATATCTATAATCAGCAGCAAAAATGCTTTCAGAAACGTTTTTAAGTTTTGCTGTGACTCAAAAAATAACGATTTAGAAAAAATCGATTTTCTCGCATTTCGTCGTTTCCGCGGTCTAGACTCCCCGAGTCGATGGTATTTCTTAACTGAAAGCTTCCTAGGGAATATTATATACGTTCTCGGACTAACTTTGGGACGCTGAATCGATTGGTGAAGACTAGAAGTCTCTTTGTTGAACCGTTCAAAAGTTATGAGATTGTGAAATGCGAGATAGGATATTTTTTTTAAACTCAAAATTCTAATGGAAGACTTACAATTGACACTGAGTGTGACTGTTGTCTCGAGTTTGGCACCATCCGGCATCGCCCTGTTCCACACCTCACAGCGAAAGACGGCCTCGTCGTCTTCCTTCGTCGGCGTCAACGACAGCGTCGCCGTCGTCGGCTGATCCCTCGAGCCTCCGTTCTTCAGAGCCGCTTCCAACGGATACGTAGATCCTGCAAAAGAAAACAAAAACTTGTGCCATTATCTTTCCGACAGATTTAACGCCGTGCGAAAACGCAACGAGAACAATGCAAAAACGGACCGCGGAGAACGGAAATGCAATTCTCACACGCTGCGAGTTTTTGCTCGTTGTTTGCATCGTCTGTGATTGTGATTTAATAGTTTAATATGCTGGGGAAACATGAAATTGCTTTTTATAACATGCACAAAATTAATAACGTAAATCTTCTAGTTTCTTGTCTTGCAACACAAGAAACACTTGTTTTAACATGAAGTTATTTCAACATGAACTGTTTTAAAGCGAAGTTGTTCCAACATGAAGTTGTTTCAACATGAAGTTGTTTCAAATCTTGATACATAAAATTAAATGGATCCTGTCCTAACATGAAGTAATTTCAACATGAATTGTTTTAACATGAAGTTCTTTCAACATGAAGTTGTTCCAACATGAAGTTGTTTCAACCCGAAGCTGTTTCAAACCTTGATAGATTAAATAGATCTTGAAAATTAAATAGATCTTGTCTTAACATAAAGTTATTTCAACATGAGTTGTTTTAACATGAAGTTTTTCCAACATGAAGTTGTTTCAACATGAAGTTGTTTCAACACGAAGCTGTTTCAAACCTTCACAGATGAAATTAAATGGATCTTGTCTTAACATGAAGTTATTTCAACATGAATTGTTTTAACATGAAGTTGTTCCAACCTGAAGTTGTTTCAACATGAAGGTGTTTCAACATGAAGTTGTTTCAACACGAAGCTGTTTCAAACCTTGATAGATAAAATTAAATGGATCTTGTCTTAACATGAAGTTATTTCAACATGAATTGTTTTAACATGAAGTTGTTCCAACCTGAAGTTGTTTCAACATGAAGGTGTTTCAACATGAAGTTGTTTCAACACGAAGCTGTTTCAAACCTTGATAGATAAAATTAAATGGATCTTGTCTTAACATGAAGTTATTTCAACATGAATTGTTTTAACATGAAGTTGTTTCAGCATGAAGTTGTTTCAACACGAAGCTGTTTCAAACCTTGATAGATAAAATTAAATGGATCTTGTCTTAACATGAAGTTATTTCAACATGAATTGTTTTAACATGAAGTTGTTTCAGCATGAAGTTGTTTCAACACGAAGCTGTTTCAAACCTTGATAGATAAAATTAAATGGATCCTGTCCTAACATGCAATTATTTCAACATGAATTGTTTTAACAAGAAGTTTGTTCCAGCATGAAGTTGTTTCAACATGAAGTTGTTTCAACACGAAGCTGTTTCAAACCTTGATAGATGAAATTAAATGGATCTTGTCTTAACATGAAGTTATTTCAACATGAATTGTTTTAACATGAAGTTGTTTCAACATGAAGTTGTTTCAGCATGAAGTTGTTTCAACACGAAGCTGTTTCAAACCTTGATAGATAAAATTAAATGGATCCTGTCCTAACATGCAATTATTTCAACATGAATTGTTTTAACAAGAAGTTTGTTCCAGCATGAAGTTGTTTCAACATGAAGTTGTTTCAACACGAAGCTGTTTCAAACCTTCACAGATGAAATTAAATGGATCTTGTCTTAACATGAAGTTATTTCAACATGAATTGTTTTAACAAGAATTGTTTTAACATGAAGTTGTTCCAACATGAAGTTGTTTCAACATGAAGGTGTTTCAACATGAAGTTGTTTCAACACGAAGCTGTTTCAAACCTTGATAGATAAAATTAAATGGATCTTGTCTTAACATGAAGTTATTTCAACATGAATTGTTTTAACAAGAAGTTTGTTCCAGCATGAAGTTGTTTCAACATGAAGTTGTTTCAACACGAAGCTGTTTCAAACCTTCACAGATGAAATTAAATGGATCTTGTCTTAACATGAAGTTATTTCAACATGAATTGTTTTAACAAGAATTGTTTTAACATGAAGTTGTTCCAACATGAAGTTGTTTCAACATGAAGGTGTTTCAACATGAAGTTGTTTCAACACGAAGCTGTTTCAAACCTTGATAGATAAAATTAAATGGATCTTGTCTTAACATGAAGTTATTTCAACATGAATTGTTTTAACAAGAAGTTTGTTCCAGCATGAAGTTGTTTCAACATGAAGTTGTTTCAACACGAAGCTGTTTCAAACCTTCACAGATGAAATTAAATGGATCTTGTCTTAACATGAAGTTATTTCAACATGAATTGTTTTAACAAGAATTGTTTTAACATGAAGTTGTTCCAACATGAAGTTGTTTCAACATGAAGGTGTTTCAACATGAAGTTGTTTCAACACGAAGCTGTTTCAAACCTTGATAGATAAAATTAAATGGATCTTGTCTTAACATGAAGTTATTTCAACATGAATTGTTTTAACAAGAAGTTTGTTCCAGCATGAAGTTGTTTCAACATGAAGTTGTTTCAACACGAAGCTGTTTCAAACCTTCACAGATGAAATTAAATGGATCTTGTCTTAACATGAAGTTATTTCAACATGAATTGTTTTAACAAGAATTGTTTTAACATGAAGTTGTTCCAACATGAAGTTGTTTCAACATGAAGGTGTTTCAACATGAAGTTGTTTCAACACGAAGCTGTTTCAAACCTTGATAGATAAAATTAAATGGATCTTGTCTTAACATGAAGTTATTTCAACATGAATTGTTTTAACAAGAAGTTTGTTCCAGCATGAAGTTGTTTCAACATGAAGTTGTTTCAACACGAAGCTGTTTCAAACCTTCACAGATGAAATTAAATGGATCTTGTCTTAACATGAAGTTATTTCAACATGAATTGTTTTAACAAGAATTGTTTTAACATGAAGTTGTTCCAACCTGAAGTTGTTTCAACATGAAGGTGTTTCAACATGAAGTTGTTTCAACACGAAGCTGTTTCAAACCTTGATAGATAAAATTAAATGGATCTTGTCTTAACATGAAGTTATTTCAACATGAATTGTTTTAACATGAAGTTGTTTCAACATGAAGTTGTTTCAGCATGAAGTTGTTTCAACACGAAGCTGTTTCAAACCTTGATAGATAAAATTAAATGGATCCTGTCCTAACATGCAATTATTTCAACATGAATTGTTTTAACAAGAAGTTTGTTCCAGCATGAAGTTGTTTCAACATGAAGTTGTTTCAACACGAAGCTGTTTCAAACCTTCACAGATGAAATTAAATGAATCTTGTCTTAACATGAATTTATTTCAACATGCATTGTTTTAACATGAAGTTTTTCCAAACTGAAGTTGTTTCAACATGAAGTTGTTTCAACATGAAGTTGTTTCAACACGAAGCTGTTTCATACCTTGATGATGAAATTAAATGGATAAGATTGTGCAAACCGAAGTTGTTTCAACACGAAGTTGTCTATTTGGTTTTATTTATCTGTGAGATTTTACGACGGAGAATTGAAGAAATCTGAAATTATCTAATTAGCATTCAGGCGTCCTACTTTCTAATTCTCGTTTTATCCGATTAAAATTAAATGTCAATGCAAGTTTAATTGGTATTAAGAGCGAGCCGTAGCGGATGGAAAAAGTAAATTTGAGTGCGATTGTAAAAAGTTAGAATAGGACGACAATTTAAAATCCATTTTGGGACAAATCCCGTCGATTCTTTTGTCTAAGAAAGAAAAAAAAAAACGTTTTAATTGAGTCGAGTGACCTTCCAGTTGTAATTGTAACTAAAACTGGAAGGTGGAATCAACCCTTGTCCCTTTCCTTCTACCAAATTATTATTTAATGATTGCAGAGATTATCGGCTTCCCGTTGTAGATACGAGAAAATTGTCGGCTTCCGGTCCCGAGTTTCTTACGGTGAGCACTTCATGGGAAACCGAAATTCGTTGCATTCAGTTAATTGCTTTGTTGTTCTTTTTCCGTTTTAAACGTTGATAAAGTATTTGCATATAGATGAACGTTTTCGGGCGGGCTATTAATAAAATCGCGACAATTAAATTTTCGCGGACCGCGGGGGGCGGAAAAAGGGGGAAAAGTGCGTGTGCGATTTTTTAGCAGACGCGTCGCTCACTCACATTTCACATTCATATTCAGAGATTCTGTTTGTTTTTTCGCGTAAACGTATAAATTGCAAAAAAAAATTGTATGCAAATTTAGATGTTGGGGTTTTTTCGGCCGTTTCGCACATACATTTTGCATTATGGCAAACACATGAAAGTTTAACGAATTCCCTAGTAATCGCAAATTGCAAATATCTAGTCTATATTAGGTCACACAAAGTTTTAAACAACTTCATGTTGAAACAACTTCATGTAGAAACAACTTCTTGTTGAAACAACTTCATGTTGAAACAACTTCACTTTGAAACGACTTCACGTTGAAACAACTTCTTTCATCAGACAAGACTAGATGGACAAAATTGTATAGACAAGATTAGACAGACAAGACTAGAGAGACAAGACTACACAGCCAAGACTAGACAGACAAGACTAGACAGACAAGACTAGACAGACAAGACTAGACAGACAAGACTAGACAGACAAGACTAGACAGACAAGACTAGACAGACAAGACTAGACAGACAAGACTAGACAGACAAGACTAGACAGACAAGACTAGACAGACAAGACTAGACAGACAAGACTAGACAGACAAGACTAGACAGACAAGACTAGACAGACAAGACTAGACAGACAAGACTAGACAGACAAGACTAGACAGACAAGACTAGACAGACAAGACTAGACAGACAAGACTAGACAGACAAGACTAGACAGACAAGACTAGACAGACAAGACTAGACAGACAAGACTAGACAGACAAGACTAGACAGACAAGACTAGACAGACAAGACTAGACAGACAAGACTAGACAGACAAGACTAGACAGACAAGACTAGACAGACAAGACTAGACAGACAAGACTAGACAGACAAGACTAGACAGACAAGACTAGACAGACAAGACTAGACAGACAAGACTAGACAGACAAGACTAGACAGACAAGACTAGACAGACAAGACTAGACAGACAAGACTAGACAGACAAGACTAGACAGACAAGACTAGACAGACAAGACTAGACAGACAAGACTAGACAGACAAGACTAGACAGACAAGACTAGACAGACAAGACTAGACAGACAAGACTAGACAGACAAGACTAGACAGACAAGACTAGACAGACAAGACTAGACAGACAAGACTAGACAGACAAGACTAGACAGACAAGACTAGACAGACAAGACTAGACAGACAAGACTAGACAGACAAGACTAGACAGACAAGACTAGACAGACAAGACTAGACAGACAAGACTAGACAGACAAGACTAGACAGACAAGACTAGACAGACAAGACTAGACAGACAAGACTAGACAGACAAGACTAGACAGACAAGACTAGACAGACAAGACTAGACAGACAAGACTAGACAGACAAGACTAGACAGACAAGACTAGACAGACAAGACTAGACAGACAAGACTAGACAGACAAGACTAGACAGACAAGACTAGACAGACAAGACTAGACAGACAAGACTAGACAGACAAGACTAGACAGACAAGACTAGACAGACAAGACTAGACAGACAAGACTAGACAGACAAGACTAGACAGACAAGACTAGACAGACAAGACTAGACAGACAAGACTAGACAGACAAGACTAGACAGACAAGACTAGACAGACAAGACTAGACAGACAAGACTAGACAGACAAGACTAGACAGACAAGACTAGACAGACAAGACTAGACAGACAAGACTAGACAGACAAGACTAGACAGACAAGACTAGACAGACAAGACTAGACAGACAAGACTAGACAGACAAGACTAGACAGACAAGACTAGACAGACAAGACTAGACAGACAAGACTAGACAGACAAGACTAGACAGACAAGACTAGACAGACAAGACTAGACAGACAAGACTAGACAGACAAGACTAGACAGACAAGACTAGACAGACAAGACTAGACAGACAAGACTAGACAGACAAGACTAGACAGACAAGACTAGACAGACAAGACTAGACAGACAAGACTAGACAGACAAGACTAGACAGACAAGACTAGACAGACAAGACTAGACAGACAAGACTAGACAGACAAGACTAGACAGACAAGACTAGACAGACAAGACTAGACAGACAAGACTAGACAGACAAGACTAGACAGACAAGACTAGACAGACAAGACTAGACAGACAAGACTAGACAGACAAGACTAGACAGACAAGACTAGACAGACAAGACTAGACAGACAAGACTAGACAGACAAGACTAGACAGACAAGACTAGACAGACAAGACTAGACAGACAAGACTAGACAGACAAGACTAGACAGACAAGACTAGACAGACAAGACTAGACAGACAAGACTAGACAGACAAGACTAGACAGACAAGACTAGACAGACAAGACTAGACAGACAAGACTAGACAGACAAGACTAGACAGACAAGACTAGACAGACAAGACTAGACAGACAAGACTAGACAGACAAGACTAGACAGACAAGACTAGACAGACAAGACTAGACAGACAAGACTAGACAGACAAGACTAGACAGACAAGACTAGACAGACAAGACTAGACAGACAAGACTAGACAGACAAGACTAGACAGACAAGACTAGACAGACAAGACTAGACAGACAAGACTAGACAGACAAGACTAGACAGACAAGACTAGACAGACAAGACTAGACAGACAAGACTAGACAGACAAGACTAGACAGACAAGACTAGACAGACAAGACTAGACAGACAAGACTAGACAGACAAGACTAGACAGACAAGACTAGACAGACAAGACTAGACAGACAAGACTAGACAGACAAGACTAGACAGACAAGACTAGACAGACAAGACTAGACAGACAAGACTAGACAGACAAGACTAGACAGACAAGACTAGACAGACAAGACTAGACAGACAAGACTAGACAGACAAGACTAGACAGACAAGACTAGACAGACAAGACTAGACAGACAAGACTAGACAGACAAGACTAGACAGACAAGACTAGACAGACAAGACTAGACAGACAAGACTAGACAGACAAGACTAGACAGACAAGACTAGACAGACAAGACTAGACAGACAAGACTAGACAGACAAGACTAGACAGACAAGACTAGACAGACAAGACTAGACAGACAAGACTAGACAGACAAGACTAGACAGACAAGACTAGACAGACAAGACTAGACAGACAAGACTAGACAGACAA
Organism: Phosphuga atrata; assembly: GCA_944588485.1. Lineage (NCBI taxonomy): Eukaryota > Metazoa > Arthropoda > Insecta > Coleoptera > Silphidae > Phosphuga > Phosphuga atrata. The sequence goes on along the minus strand of OX155902.1, from coordinate 64,137,802 downwards.
GACTAGACAGACAAGACTAGACAGACAAGACTAGACAGACAAGACTAGACAGACAAGACTAGACAGACAAGACTAGACAGACAAGACTAGACAGACAAGACTAGACAGACAAGACTAGACAGACAAGACTAGACAGACAAGACTAGACAGACAAGACTAGACAGACAAGACTAGACAGACAAGACTAGACAGACAAGACTAGACAGACAAGACTAGACAGACAAGACTAGACAGACAAGACTAGACAGACAAGACTAGACAGACAAGACTAGACAGACAAGACTAGACAGACAAGACTAGACAGACAAGACTAGACAGACAAGACTAGACAGACAAGACTAGACAGACAAGACTAGACAGACAAGACTAGACAGACAAGACTAGACAGACAAGACTAGACAGACAAGACTAGACAGACAAGACTAGACAGACAAGACTAGACAGACAAGACTAGACAGACAAGACTAGACAGACAAGACTAGACAGACAAGACTAGACAGACAAGACTAGACAGACAAGACTAGACAGACAAGACTAGACAGACAAGACTAGACAGACAAGACTAGACAGACAAGATTAGACAGACAAGACTAGACAGACAAGACTAGACAGACAAGACTAGACAGACAAGACTAGACAGACAAGACTAGACAGACAAGACTAGACAGACAAGACTAGACAGACAAGACTAGACAGCCAAGACTAGACAAACAAGACTAGACAGACAAGACTAGACAGACAAGACTAGACAGACAAGACTTGACAGCCAAGACTAGACAGACAAGACTAGACAGACAAGACTAGACAGACAAGACTAGACAGACAAGATTAGACAGACAAGACTAGACAGACTCGGTTTTAAGAAAGCTAGTTTGAATGAAACAAGTAGACTAATTGACATTTTGCGAGTGACATTCATTTACCGTCCTGTGTGCAAAATCCGAAAGGTCGGGAGTATTTTCAGTGAAAATTTCGCATGAAATGTTCTTATTTTTCTCTGCAATTTGTATTAGCAAAAGTGGTATTGTGTGCGAAAAAAAAATTTGCAAACTTAATCTGCGTAATCTACCAATTAAAAGTTTTATTAGAAAGAAAACTAATTGAGTTTGCGCTTTAATTCAATAACTTTGTGTAATTTTTTACAACACGCAAAAAATTCGCGAGCAAATAATTGAGGCGACGTTTGTATCAGAAAATTCTCTAATTGCGAATATTTTTTTATGTTGGATCGTAATTAGCATAGATTTCGCTAAACGTGAGACACTCCGCCCCTAATTTATACAATTATCTGCGACACAAAGCCCTCATTTCGTTTTATTTAATTCGCGAGAAATAATTTAATTGACCGATCGATGCCAAGTGCACGGCGAAAAGGTCGAATTGCTTCCGCGAGTTCCTCTCATTATTTCTCGCAGTCTCGTTTTAACAAGCACGAGATTCATCCGGAAATTATGCAAATTCGTCAAATTTATTTCGCACAACAACACAATATGCAAAACATCTTCAAGTTGTTTCAACATGAAGTTAGCACCTCACGCTATTGTTAAAACACGAAGCTGCTTCCACATGAAGTTGTCCGCAACTGTTTCAACATGAAGACATAACACCTGCATGCAATTGTTACACCATGAAGTTGCTTCGACATGAAGTTGTTACAGTGTGAAGACATGACACTTGCATGCAACTTTTATAACATGAAGTTGCTTCGACATGAAGTTGTTACAATGTGAAGACATGACACTTGCATGCAACTCTTATAAGATGAAGTTGCTTCGACATGAAGTTGTTACAATGTGAAGACATGACACTTGCATGCAACTCTTATAACATGAAGTTGCTTCGACATGAAGTTCTTACAATGTGAAGACATGACACTTGCATGCAACTCTTATAACATGAAGTTGCTTCGACATGAAGTTGTTACAATGTGAAGACATGACACTTGCATGCAACTCTTATAACATGAAGTTGCTTCGACATGAAGTTGTTACAATGTGAAGACATGACACTTGCATGCAACTCTTATAACATGAAGTTGCTTCGACATGAAGTTGTTACAATGTGAAGACATGACACTTGCATGCAACTGTTACATTATGCAGTTGCTTCGACATGAAGTTGTCGAAAGATGAAACCTGTATGCAACTCTTATAACATGAAGTTCCTTCGACATGAAGTTTTTGAAACATGAAGACATGACACCTGTATGCAACTCTTACTACATGAATTTGCTTCGACATAGAGTTGTTGCAACATCAAAATGTTACTGCATGCAATTGTTATAACACGAAGTTGCTTCGACATGAAGTTGTTGCAACATGAAGTTGTTCTTGTATGTCTTTTCTATTACGGATTGAATATTTTAGATTGAACATTTGCTTGCTGAAACTGTTTGTAATAAGCAATGGGATTCCAATAAAGCGGAAAACTTTTCGCCGATTGTACGTACAATATTCAACAAGTAGGAGTTATGAAAACGCGTCGCGTTTGCTTCATCGCCGCGTGCGATCTACACTAAACAGTTTCCACCCGCCGTTTAGTTTTCGAATTAAATGCACCCACACCGAGAAAAACTAAATAAACCGGCGACATTTATACCCTCGTATCGCGACGTTGACATCTTCATTTGCAGCACGATTTTCAACAAACACTCAATTCCGTTTGCTTTAATTTACTTGTCGCCACTAATCTTGATCAAACGTCCATCAACACTGTTGACAACATTCAAAACCTTGTCAACCTGAACCTATCTAAGCAAGATTTAAAGCTTTTAAAACCTTGTCAACCTTAAGGCCGATTCTCCTATACGCGACACTCAGCTACGCGACGTTACGCGACATCGCCCGTCAAATAATGATTACATTGTTTTAAATGGGCACGTTCTCACTATGGATACGCGACAGCTACGCGACTTGCCCATTTAAAACACTGTAATCATTATTTGACAGGCGATGTCGCACAACGTCGCGTAGGTGAGTGTCGCGCATATGGGAATGGACCTTTAATTTAGATAATTGTAATAAATAAAGGCCGATTCTCCTATACGCGACACTCAGCTACGCGACGTCACGCGACATCGCTTGTCAAATAATGATTAAATTGTTTTAAATGGGCACGTTCTCACTATGGCTACGCGACAGCTACGTGACGTGCCAATTTAAAGGCCGATTCTTATATACGCGACATTGAGCTACGCGACGTCACGCGACATCGCCTGTCAAATAATGATTAAATTGTTTTAAATGGGCACGTTCTCACTATGGCTACGCGACAACTACGAAACGTGCCCATTTAAAACAGTGTAATCATTATTTGACAGGCGATGTCGCACGACGTCGCGTAGCTGAGTGTCGCGTATATGGGAATGGACCTTTAATTTAGATAATTGTAATAAATAAAGGCCGATTCTCCTATACGTGACACTCAGCTACGCGACGTCACGCGACATCGCTTCTCAAATAATGATTAAATTGTTTTAAATGGGCACGTTCTCACTATGGCTACGCGACAGCTACGCGACGTGCCAATTTAAAGGCCGATTCTTATATTCGCGACATTGAGCTACGCGACTCCACGCGACATCGGCTGTCAAATAATGATTACATGGTTTTAAATAGGCACGTTCTCACTATGGCTACGCGACAACTACGAAACGTGCCCATTTAAAACAGTGTAATCATTATTTGACAGGCGATGTCGCACGACGTCGCGTAGCTGAGTGTCGCGCATATGGAAAGGGACCTTTAATTTAGATAATTGTAATAAATAAAGGCCGATTCTCCTATACGCGATACTTAGCTACGCGACGTCACGCGACATCGCCTGTCAAATAATGATTACATTGTTTTAAATGGGCAGGTTCTCACTATAGCTACGCGACAGCTACGCGACGTGCCCATTTAAAACAATGTAATCATTATTCGACCGGCGTTGTCGCACGACGTCGCGTAGCTGAGTGTCGCGCATACGGGAAACAACCTTTAATCTATCTAAACAAGATTCAAAGCATTCGAAACCTTGTCAACCTTAATCTATCTAAACTCGTCCGTTTCAACATAAAATTAATCCTAGATGAAATTGTTACAACATGAAGTTGTTTCAGCACGAAGTTGTTTCAACGCGAAGTTATCACAACACGAAGTTGTTACTGCCGAAAGTTGTTACAACACAAAATGTATACTGTTTATTATACTATTTATAACTTTTTAACTGTTGATGTTTATAAATAAATTATTTTGAGTTTACCTTGTCTGTACCATCTGACGACGGGGTCGGGAGAGCCTCCGATACTGGAGCAGGTGAGTTCTTGTCGTTTGCCCTCGGTGGTGGTGACGTGCGAGTCCGGGGAGAGTTGGGGATGTTGGGGGGCGGTCAGCACGGTGAGGGTGTACTTTTGCGCGTGCAGATTCATCCCGGACCCGCCCGCTTTCACTTTGCACTCGAACTTTCCGTTGTCGCGCTCGTAGCTGGTGTTTGAAATTAGCAGATCGTAGATTCCTTTTTCTGGAAGATATTTCAATCTGAAACGAAACAAAAAAAACGAATTTAGTTAACTGCGTGATAGATTGAGTGAAGATTTCTTTTGTTTTAATTTAGTATGTAGTCGGTTTGGTCGAGACGTTTCCTGCTTTTGTCGTTAACTATTTCTCCCACGTCTCGCTCACTGTTTTCTCTAAACACAATAAACGACGTGAGATGTACTAGCAACGAGGTTTTTCTTAAACCTCCGGTTCTCTCCGTAATTTTGGAGTTATTGTGATTGAAACTATCCAGGAATGGCAAGGGATAAATTGACAAGATTTCGCAAGAAATTTCAGCGAATTTGGTTAAATACTTCAATAGTTATTAAGTGCTGAAGTTATTTTCTGCAAAATTTGTTTGAGTGTTTTTATCAAAGCTTAAGATACCTTAATATTAAGAAACACTAGACATGATAAATATAACAGACATGACAGACATAATAAACCTGACAGACATGAAAATATGACATACATGACAGACATGACAAACATGACAGACCTGACAAACATGACAGACATGACAGACATGACAGACATGACAGACATGACAGACATGACAGACATGACAGACATGACAGACATGACAGACATGACAGACATGACAGACATGACAGACATGACATACATGACATACATGACATACATGACAGACATAACATACATGACAGACATGACAGATGTGATAGACATGAGAGACATGACATACAAGATAGACATTTTTCAGACAATTTTCTGGAGGGTTGATAGATTTCTAGTCGCTCTAATCTAATGTTAGCTATTACATGTTTTATATTATCTATGTATTTCTTATCTGAGTTTTGTATTTTGTACTTTGTACGTATTTTGTATTTTGCATGTTGTGGTTTGTATTTTCTATTTTATTTTATATATTTTCCATTTTTTATTTTATATTTCGCATTTCACATTTTACTTTTTACATTCTACGCTCTACCTTTTATATCAAACTTATATTTTATATCTTACATATTATACATTTGTCATTTTATATTTAATATTTTAAGTCGTTCAACCATTGCTTAGTGTATTTGAACTTTTATTCATTCTATACATGACACGTCTTATTTGTAACCCATACATCAACAGACTAAATAAATATTTGATTTGATTTGACATGACAGACATGACTAACATGACAGACGTGACAGACGTGACAGACGTGACAGACATGACAGACGTGACAGACGTGACAGACGTGACATACGTGACAGACGTGACAGGCGTGACAGACATGACATACATGACAGACATGACAGACATGACATATCGCACCTACAACAGAAAAGTGACACAAGTGCGAAATCGCCATTTTTTAACATAAACTAAAAATTGGGTATCTAGGATGTTGTTTTTAGTATTAGGAAGTTTCAAGTATTGTCCCTCAGAAAGCGGAAGTGTCTTTTTTCATCTGAACAGATTTTCAACAGAAAGATGGCAGCTCTCAGCTGGCAGCTCAGTTGCTCTCGAAACTTAAAAATGCAATTCTGGGAAATCAGTAATTCTTACTTGTGTCACTTTTCTGTTGGATGTGCGATATAGAACATACATGACAGACGTGACATACATGATAGATGTGACAGACATGAGAGACATGACATACATGACAGACATGATATGCATGACAGACATGACAAACGTGACAGACGTGACAAACGTGACAGACATGAGAGACATGACATACATGATAGACATGCAAAACATGACAGATGTGACAGACGTGACAGACATGACATATCGCACCTCCAACAGAAAAGTGACACATGTGCGAAATCATGACAGACACGACAGACATGACATTACATATGATATACATGGTAGACATGACAGACACGATATACATGACAGACATGACAGATGTGACAGACATGAGAGACATAACATACATGACAGACATGAGAGACATAACATACATGACAGACATGAAAGACATAACATACATGACAGACATGAGAGATGTATGTCCTATATCGCACATCCAACAGAAAAGTGACACAAGTGCGAATTACTGATTTCCTAAAATTGCAATTTTAAGTTTTGAGAGCAAATGATTATCTGCCATCTTTCTGTTGAAAATCTGCTAAAGACTAAATAAATATTTGATTTGACATGACAGACATGACTAACATGACAGACATGACAGACGTGACAGACATGACAGACGTGACAGACATGACAGACGTGACAGACGTGACAGACGTGACATACGTGACAGGCGTGACAGACATGACATACATGACAGACATGACATATCGCACCTCCAACAGAAAAGTGACACAAGTGCGAAATCGCCATTTTTTAACATAAACTAAAAATTGGGTATCTACGATGTTGTTTTTAGTATTAGGAAGTTTCAAGTATTGTCCCTCAGAAAGCGGAAGTGTCTTTTTTCATCTGAACAGATTTTCAACAGAAAGATGGCAGCTAACCAGTTGCTCTCAAAACTTAAAAATGCAATTCTGGGAAATCAGTAATTCGCACTTGTGTCACTTTTCTGTTGGATGTGCGATATAGAACATACATGACAGACGTGACATAAATGATAGATGTGACAGACATGAGAGACATGACATACATGACAGACATGATATGCATGACAGACATGACAAACGTGACAGACGTGACAAACGTGACAGACATGGGAGACATGACATACATGACAGACATGCAAAACATGACAGATGTGACAGACGTGACAGACGTGACAGACATGACATATCGCACCTCCAACGGAAAAGTGACACAAGTGCGAAATCGCCATTTTTTTCAACATAAACTGAAAATTGGGTATCTAGGATGTTGTTTTTAGCATTAGGAAGTTTCAATTATTGTCCGTCAGAAAGCGGAAGTATCTTTTTCCATCTAAGCAGATTTTCAACAGAAAGTTGGCAGATAATCATTTGCTCTCAAAACTTAAAATTGCAATTTCGGGAAATCAGTAATTCGCACTTGTATCACTTTTCTGTTGGATGTGCGATATAGGACATACATGACAGATGTGACAGACAGGAGAGACATAACATACATGACAGACATGACAGATGTGACAGACAGGAGAGACATAACATACATGACAGACATGACAGACATGGCAGACATGACAGACATGACAGACATGACAGACATGGCAGACATGACAGACATGACAGACATGACAGACATGACAGACATGACAGACATGACAGACATGACAGACATGACAGACATGACAGACATGACAGACATGACAGACATGACAGACATGACAGACATGACAGACATGACAGACATGACAGACATGACAGACATGACAGACATGACAGACATGACAGACATGACAGACATGACAGACATGACAGACATGACAGACATGACAGACATGACAGACATGACAGACATGACAGACATGACAGACATGACATACATGACAGACATGACAGACATGACAGACATGACAGACATGACAGACATGACAGACATGACAGACATGACAGACATGACAGACATGACAGACATGACAGACAGGACAGACGTGCCAGACATGACAGACATGAGAGACATGACATACATGACAGACATGCAAAACACGGCAGACATAACAAATATGACAGACATGACATATCGCACCTCCAACAGAAAAGTGACACTAGTGCGAAATCGCCATTTTTCAACTTTAACTGAAAATTGGGTAATTGTGTCACTTTTCCGTTGGATGTGCGATATAGGACATACATGACAGACGTGACAGACGAGACAGACGTGGCAGATGTGACAGACGTGACAGACGTAACAGACATGATATACATGACAGACATGCAAGACATGACAGACCTAACAGACATGAAAGATATGACAGACGTGACAGACATGACAAAGATGACAGACATGTTAGACAAGACATGGAAGTCAAGACTATCCAGACAAAACAAACAATATCTCAAGTGTCTTTAGAGATATTTTTCTGAAACTTTCCAGAGTTAGCAGCGTAGTCGTTTGGATTTGGAGGCCCCGGGTATATATATTGAGGTGGGGCCCCCAGTAAATAAAATTCGGCAAGTTTGGGTTGCAAACGACGCAGCGCGATGCCGTTTGCAGTAGAAGATGAAACGTTCAATTCCCTGCGGGAATCGCGCGAAACCGTTTCCGCAGAGCTCAAGTAGGCGGTTCCGTGGGAGTTTCAAAAAAACGTCGTTTTTATGGCGTCGCGACGCCATCTTCGGCGTAATCGGTATTAAACTCCCAAACAAACTAAAAGATTCTATGGCTGATCGAACGGCACCGGTCCGGTTCCGATCCGTGAATTGGTTCCGAAGCTCTATGTATCCCCGTAAAACGCCTCTGGTTTTTCTCACTTTTTCCGCATTTTTCTCTTCAAACTGCCGCAGATTCGCAAAAACTTGTCGCAGTTTAAAAATTCTTGCCGGAATGGTTGCGCGCGAGTGTTCTGAAGCGAAGGAACCCAACCGGTGACCTGGAGCCCATCAAATAAGTCCTGGGCGTCCGTGGAAGTGATTGCAAAATCGGCAAAAAAAATATTTGCTCTAGCACCAGGTGAACGGGACGTCGCAGGACGTGTAGCAGAGGCGGCGGCTAAAGGATCCGGAAAAAAAAATTGAGATCCGACCTAAAATACGCCTCCTAAGTAAAATTTCGTGATTTTAGTTTTCGGTCTGGTGCGTCCGAACCTGGGGGAATTGAGTCGCGAAAACGGCACCGCTCGACGGGGATCTCGGTTCTACACCGGGAAAATGTACATTCCCGTTTTGCACCGCCGCCGCCGCTTCCGTCGGGCCGTTTCCGCAAAAAACACGATTTTAGGGTGGCTTTTGGATCCCCGGACGGACATTCACAGTTAAGTCATCGAAGACGCGCGGTTAAAATATCCAAGATCTGCCGCCCCCGGCGGCATAAAAATGTCGAATTTTAACCTTTTTAAAACTCACGTTGTGCGGTCGCCCATGTGAAATTCGCGAAACGCCACACGTCAGTCGTCTCAGAATCGATCTGCAGCCACTGTGGTGGCACCCTAGTCCGTGGGTCCCGGGCATTCGCCCGATTGACTGACGCTAGCGACACTACTGTTATTAAGTGATAATTTACGAGGAATGTACAGTAAGTTTGAACGGTAAAAAGTTTGCGGGTAAACGGCCCCACTTGACGTTTACCCGGTGACCCTGCGTGGGTCTACCCGATTACAATTCGTTGTGTAAAGGATGTTCCTGCCAGGGGGAGAATATCAAGGATAGTGGTGCTTAAGCGCGCTCAACCGCGACCAGTCAAAGGTTACTGACGAAAGTCGGTTAATACTGGCACTACGGGGAATGGGGCCCCACCGGCTTGATGCTACCGGTGTCCATTCATTGGAGATGGATTCGTAGTGGCGTATAACTCGCCGGATATGTGGACGTGGGGAGCCACGATCGGCATGTGAGTGCATATAGCCTTGAGAAGGGAGGCGGCAGCGCTTGACCGTTGTCGACCTGTCCCACCGCCTGTTCAGTTTAAGCCGGGGACCCAAGGACCGCCCTCGGGCACCCAAATCCCCGGCATCAGACATCAAACATCAGCAAAAATGGCGAGTCGTATAGCTCGCATCCGTCTCCAGACAGGAGCGGTTTGGGGGAATCCACCGCGGTTCCCCGGAGTCGTCAGATCCTTTTGGCTTGAGTTTGGGAGACCTTGCCGGTTCCCCAAACCCCCGGCCGGGAGTGACCATGACTCTCTTAAGGCTCGAATGGTTCAGAAATTATTAAGTTACAAAAGTTAAATTTCAAAGTAGCAGTAGCGATTTTTATAAAGCTTATAACGTCTTAGTTTTAAACACAAATTTAGTAAACTATACACCAATTTATTAAGAAAATCTTCAGCTTCAAGAAACTATTAAATGCAGTTCCATAGCTTAATTAATTAACGAGATATTACTCAAAATATAAGATCTTGTCTACAAACAGCTTGTTAGCAGAAATTTTTTTCTCTTCCTTTTTCCTTCAAATCCTTCAAATTTATTTGCGAATCCTAAGACATAACACATCAAAATTCGCAGAATGCACCAAAGATTCGAAATCCGTCGATGTTTCATTCCGATTCGCGTGTCTTCTCGCAATAAATATATAAGATCTTGTCTATAAACAGCTTGTTAGCAGAAACTTCTTTCTCTTCCTTTTTCCATCAAATCCACGTTAATTTATTTACGAATCCTAAGACATTACACATCAAAATTCGCAGAATGAACCAAAGATTCGGAATCCGTCGATGTTTGATTCAGATTCGCGTGTTTTCTCGCAATAAATACACGCCTCGATGATCGAGTAATTTTTGCGTCTTGTCGCAATTGCTAATTCGTTTTTAATGTGGTTTTTAATGTAAAAACAGGACGATAATTAAGAAATTCAGGTCGAACATGACAAACATTGTAAATGCCAGTTTGTATTTTACGGGAAAAGTAAACAATGGTCGTTTCGTGTGAAATGCGCTCTTGAACAATCACATGTGATTTTTCGCGAATACACAATGCAATTTCTGCACGCGAACGTGAACGGCGACAATGCGAAAAGAGTTTTGATTATCTGATTTCGAAGTCTAATTGAAACGCGAGAAAATAATTACAGGTTTTTCCGAATCGCGTTAATTGAAAAAGTTGTTTTAGTTTAAGTTTAATCAAGCGAGCGAAAACAAAGGAAATAAATGAGACGTTAAGATTTGTTAAACTAAAAGTTAGTTTTGTTTTTGCAATGAAATCTTGATTGAATTGTAAAGATAATATTCGCTTGGTTTTTCGGATCTTTGCGAATTCGGGGGAAAGTATATTTTGTTGCGAAAAGCGTATAAGGCTTGTCGCACACTGGTTCCGCTCGGCTCAGCCTTTCAGCTCAGAAAAATATAAAACCCGTGTATTTAAATAGAAACGCACATACTGCGTCCGCTCAGCTCAACTTGGCTCAGTTCCGCTCCTTATCCTCTGTTTGTGAAGAATACTAGGCCGGACGTCGGATGCTGGCGGATGGTTCACGCAACACTAACGTTTCCATGTATGCGCTAAGGCATTTATGCAACCAGGATAGCAGCACATTTTTAACTCTCCCGGTGGAGAAGTGCGAGGGGATTGAGTGTGTGGAAAGCTGAGCGGATGCAATATGTGGAAAAATGACGGGGCTGAGAGGAGCGGACCCGATTTGATTTAAGCTGAGCGGAGCGGATCCATGAGCGGAGCGGATGTGTGTGACAAGCCTAATCTCGCGAAAGTTTCAGTTGAGTAAATATGGATTTGTTAAGAAATCTTTAAGCTTCAAGGAAATGTTAAGATTATTTTCTTAGCTTACTCGGTTTTCAAGATATCGCACAAAAAGTGAAACCTTATTTCTAGAATGCGATTTTTAAAAAACTTTTGAATTTTGTTGCGGAAAGCGTATAATCTCGCGAAAGTTGTAGTTGACTAAACATGGATTTGTTAAGAAATCTTTAAGCTTCAAGGAAATGTTAAGATTATTTGCCTAGCTTACTCGGTTTTCAAGATATCGCACAAAACGTGAAACCTTATTTCTAGAATTGCGATTTTTATAAAACTTTTGAATTTTGTTGCAGAAAGCGTATAATCTCGCGAAAGTTTTAGTTGACTAAATATGGATTTGTTAAGAAATCTGTAAGCTTCAAGGAAATGTTAAGCTTATTTTCCTAGCTTACACGGTTTTCAAGATATCGCACAAAAAGTGAAACCTTATTTCTAGAATGCGATTTTTATAAAACTTTTGAATTTTGTTGCGGAAAGCGTATAATCTCGCGAAAGTTTTAGTCGACTAAATATGGATTTGTTAAAAAATCTTTAAGCTTCAAGGAAATGTTAAGCTTATTTTACTAGCCTACACGGTTTTCAAGATATCGCACAAAAAGTGAAACCTTATTTCTAGAATGCGATTTTTAAAAAACTTTTTAATTTTGTTGCGGAAAGCGTGTAATCTCGCGAAAGTTTTAGTTGACTAAATATGGATTTGTTAAGACATCTTTAAGCTTCAAGGAAATGTTAAGATTATTTTCCTAGCGTACTCGGCTTTCAAGATATCGCACCAAAAGTGAAACCTTATTTCTAGAATGCGATTTTTATAAAACTTTTTAATTTTGTTGCGGAAAGCGTATAATCTCGCGAAAGTTTTAGTTGACTAAATATGGATTTGTTAAGAAATCTTTAATCTTCAAGGAAATGTTAAGATTATTTTCCTAGCTTACACGGTTTTCAAGATATCGCACAAAAAGTGAAACCTTATTTCTAGAATGCGATTTTTAAAAAACTTTTTAATTTTGTTGCGGAAAGCGTGTAATCTCGCGAAAGTTTTAGTTGACTAAATATGGATTTGTTAAGAAATATTTAAGCTTCAAGGAAATGTTAAGATTATGTTCCTAGCGTACTCGGTTTTCAAGATATCGCACAAAAAGTGAAACCTTATTTCTAGAATGCGATTTTTATAAAACTTTTGAATTTTGTTGCGGAAAGCGTATAATCTCGCGAAAGTTTTAGTTGACTAAATATGGATTTGTTAAGAAATCTTTAAGCTTCAAGGAATTGTTAAGATTATTTTCTTACCTTACTCTGTTTTCAAGATATCTCACAAAAAGTGAAACCTTATTTCTAGAATGCGATTTTTATAAAACTTTTGAATTTTGTTGCGGAAAGCGTATAATCTGGCGAAAGTTTTATTCGACTAAATATGGATTTGTTAAGAAAACTTTAAGCTTCAAGGAAATGTTAAGATTATTTTCCTAGCTTACTCGGTTTTCAAGATATCGCACAAAAAGTGAAACCTTATTTCTAGAATGCGATTTTTATAAAACTTTTTAATTTTGTTGCGGAAAACGTATAATCTCGCGAAAATTTTAGTCGACTAAATATGGATTTGTTAAGAAATCTTTAAGCTTCAAGGAAATGTTAAGATTATTTTCTTACCTTACTCTGTTTTCAAGATATCGCACAAAAAGTGAAACCTTATTTCTAGAATGCGATTTTTATAAAACTTTTTAATTTTGTTGCGGAAAGCGTATAATCTCGCGAAAGTTTTAGTTGACTAAATATGGATTTGTTAACAAATCTTTAAGCTTCAAGGAAATGTTAAGATTATGTTCCTAGCGTACTCGGTTTTCAAGATATCACACAAAAAGTGAAGCCTTATTTCAAGAATGCGAAATTTATAAAACTTTTGAATTTTGTTGCGGAAAGCGTATAATCTCGCGAAAGTTTTAGTTGACTAAATATGGATTTGTTAAGAAATCTTTAAGCTTCAAGGAAATGTTAAGATTATTTTCCTAGCTTACTCGGTTTTCAAGATATCGCGCAAAAAGTGAAACCTTATTTCTAGAATGCGATTTTTATAAAACTTTTTAATTTTGTTGCGGAAAGCGTATAATCTCGTGAAAGTTTTAGTCGACTAAATATGGATTTGTTAAGAAATCTTTAAGCTTCAAGGAAATGTTAAGATTATTTTCCTAGCTTACACAGTTTTCAAGATATCGGACCAAAAGTGAAACCTTATTTCTAGAATGCGATTTTTATAAAACTTTTGAATTTTGTTGCGGAAAGCGTATAATCTCGCGAAAGTTTTAGTTGACTAAATATGGATTTGTTAAGAAATCTTTAAGGTTCAAGGAAATGTTAAGATTATTTGCCTAGCTTACAGGGTTTTCAAGATATCGCGCAAAAAGCGAAACCTTAGTTCTAAAATTTGATTTTTATTAAAACTTTTTGCACAATCTCCCTAGCTTTTTGCAAACATTAATTCCAACACTTTACACACAAAAACCAAACAGAATTTCATAAAATAAGAAAATATAAGCCGCATTTAAATTTTTTGAATATTAAGCCTACTGTGATACTAAATGCCCAAAACTCCAACTTTTAGATTTTCTTCTGTAACTTGATTCAGATCGGTCCAATTTGGCGAAATTTTTTTGCAAAACATTCTAGATGAAATTGCGAACAAATCTATGTATAAAAGTTGCTAGTTGCTCTTTAACCCCTTGATATACAATGACTTCTCTAAGACGTCATGTATATCTCATAAGATCACATGCAAATGGATTGACACATTTTTCTTAAGATCTGATAAACCAAACAATCGTCAAATAGATTGCAAAATTAAATTAATATTGTGGCAAAAATCTAAACAACTATTGCACGCAAAATCAATTTAAGCTTAATAATTGCGATTGAAATGCATGCAAATTAATTCTGGTTGTAACTGTTAGTACCTGTTTTCTATCAATTGTACCAATTTTTAAATTGCGAATAAATCTATGTATAAAAGTTGCTAATTTATCTTTAACCCCTTGACGTACAATGACGTCTCTAAGACGTCATGTATATCTCATAAGATCACATGCAAATGGATTGGCACATGCAACGTCATTTTTCTCAAGATCTGATAAACCAATCAATTGTCAAATAGATTGCAAAATTAAATTAATATTTTCGCAAAAATCTATTGCACACAAAATCAATTTAAGCTTAAAAATTGCAATTGAAATTCACGCAGTTAGTTACCTGTAGTTGTTGTCGAGGGGGATGTTTCCGATGGCGACGTTGTCGTGGTTCTGCTTGTTGTTGCGGGCCCAGTAGTAGGTGGGAGTTTCTCGGGAAGTTTGGGGCGGAAATCGGCACTCCAACGTGACGTCTTCGCCCTCTCGCGTGTCCTTGATGTCCTCCTCGGAGAATACCAGAGGTAAATCTGCAACGAAATTGAAAAAACATTTACTATCGTTTCGAGAAAGGAATGAGGCTTTTTGTATTGTCTGGGATAATATTCGGAAAATGTGAAATAAAATTGTGAAATCCAGTCGAGTATGAATGTTCTGCAAGGGAAAATAAGTCGATATTTTGCATTCATATTTATAGAGAATTGCGAAAGTATCGCGAATGTTTTACATTCGAAATCGGCGGCGCGTGAAATTCCCGGCTTCATTGCCCTCGCGACTCATTTTTCTCGATTTCAAACTGCGGCATCGCGATCACCATCCCGTTCGACCACAAGCCCGCAACTCGTGCCAAACAAAAACTGCGAAACGAGCAGAACACGACGAAAAGAAACTCAAATTACCAACGGCAGAGGTTTTTGTCCAAACACAAAATAGAAACCGCACGCTCCAATTAAACAAACTAGTCGAGAAAATAAGTCTAAATTTGATGAATTTGAATAAATCTTTCTAGCAGACAAGTTTAGAGACTCATAGCTCAGACAATGTAAAACGTTCTAGTTTTCAACAATTTCTTCACTATTTATTGTACTATTACTGCAATTAATTTCATGTTCCTATCTAGTCTAGTTCACAAGTATTGGTTTAAAAAGTAGACAAAGAACTTTTTTCTTAAAACCTCAAGTTAATATCAAGTTTTTAACAAGAACACATCTACTTACGTCGTTAAAGTTTCTACCACAGTTTGGAGTATTTATTTAGTTTACTATTACTCAATTTAGTTAGTGTAACAGTTAAACTCTGAACTTAGTTTAAGAGCAATACATAAGAAATGCAAATTATCTTGAAACTTTCAAGTTTGAGGATTCGCAAATTAAGAACTCAACTAGATAGAGACTTCTAGTTTTCAGTATTATCTAGATGATTTAGTTTTCTGTAAGCAGATTCAATTTAGTTGGTATAGTTGGTCTAGATTAAGAGCAACAAACTAAAAAGTAGAAAATGGTCGTGTTACCAAAACCTACAAGTTTCTAGATTTCTAATTTAAGAACAAATCTAGACAGAGTGTTCTAATTTCTAGCATTATCTAGATAATTTAGTTTGCTGTAAACAGCCTCAATTTAGTTGGTATAGTATGTCTAGATTAAGAGCAACAAACTAAAAAGTAGAAAATGGCCGTGTTTCCAAAAACAAGAAGTTTCTAGATTTGTAGTTTAAGAACAAATCTAGATAGACTGTTCTAGTTTTCAGCATTATCTAGATAATTTTGTTTACTTTCTAAAAATATTTCCAAATTCATTGAGAATTTTTATCCGTCCGTCCGTCTGTCTGTCTGTCTGTCAAGACAATTTTTCTCAGGAACGCGTAGAGGTAAATTGAAATTTGTATCAAATACTCGGGTCTGCGGTCTCTTTCAGCTGTGAAAAAATCAAACTTGTAAGTCAACGCGATCAAAAGATATGACCGTTTATGTCGCATATTTTGCGATTTCACAAGGGAATCAAAACCTATAGGGTACTTCCCGTTGACCTAGAATCATGAAATTTGGCAAGAAGCGGTGTCTTGCAGCACATGTAAAGGGAAAAATCTGAAAACCTTAAATATGTAGTTTAATTACAAGAAAAATGCGAATTTACTATTAGAAACTTATGAAAATGCACTAATGTGTTGCGTGGTATTGTCAGGCACCAGAAGCATATGGGTTGCATACAGTTAGGTCCTCCTAAAGATACCTTACAAGTTTGTACGGAACCCTCGGTACCCTTGGCCGGTTTTTTTTATTTTGTAAATGAATGTAACTTTTCGTGGGAGTAAATAACAGGCTTTTACCGTGTTTTGTTGACTGCGGTGTGAATAAAAATTTCGTTTTAGAGCGGCATAAATTGCGGCGAGCAAAAAAGCGACAGTTTCTGTGTCGGGGAGGTAAGAATGAAGAAAAAAGGGTAGGAATAAATGATAAGGGATATTTTGCATATTCTTTCTCGTGCACGTCACGGCGCGCAATGAAAAAACGTAAGAAAATAAATTTCCGCGGAAAACGTTTCAACTGAATTGTCTCATATTTCACACGGAAAAGGGAAAAATTATCAATAAATTTTCCCCTTTCGCAAATGTTTAAAACAACTTAAAGAACACTAATCCAGAGCAAGACTAGAGAGCAAAACTTTACAAGACCAAACTATCGTCCACTCTTCATAAACCAAGCTTTAAGTTAAAGTTTTCTGTTAATTAGAACATTCTATCTAGTCTTATTCTTAACCTACAGATCTACAAACTTCAGAGAAAAAGAATCGATTTCTTTACATTTATATGCTAAAGTCGTGTATATGTCTAATCTCATCTGTCTAGTCTTGTCTGTCTAGTCTGTCTAGACTGGGTATCGGCTATAGACCTCTACATACAAAATATAGGCACTGAATCCACCTTTCAGCGCAGAGTCGACTCCTATCATAGACAGACTCTATCATAGACAGACTCTATCATAGACAGACTCTATATTCAGGCAGACTCTATCATAGACCTCAGATTCACTACAAGCGACCTGGCGCAGAGAACCACTAACTGGCAAGTCCTTGAGAAGAATCTCTCACCGACCACAAATATATATTCTATATGGTGGAAGAATATAAGATGACAGTCTCACGTAACCCCGGCATTACGAAACGTTGGATCATTGACCAGAAAAACATGGAGATCTTTACCAGTAATAAAGCGCAGAGTAAACTCTGTCGACTCGCTTAAAGAAGCTCTTCAAGAAGCATAGCATATGACGCTTCCATGCCAAAAGGAATTAAAAATTGCAGGAGAAAATGTGTATACTGGTGGAACCAAGGCATTGCGAACTCCAGAACAACATGTATTGCCCCAAGAAGGACATACCTACGGCACGCAAAAAAAGCTACGGATTTCATAAAATTGCAAAAATTACAGCAAGTATATGTCGTAGTCTTTTTGCAAAATCCGCCATTTCATGAAATACCTGGGCATTTCCAGAAACGTCGGCGTTTAGTGAAAAATATTAAAATTGCATTTCCCGCCTAGGTAGTTCATGAAATGACCGGCATACCTCGAGCTTAAAGCCGAGTTCCACAATCAGACGCACAATGCAGTTTGATTTTTCGTGTAATGCCATAAACGGATTTTGCTAAAACTTTGCATATATTGACTTTGAAGCCTTATCTTAGTCTGTGCAAAATTTGGCTAATCTAACTTGTCTAGAACTACGCGAAATTATTTGTTGAAATTTGGTCAAATTCTGTTAATTTTCAAATTAGCGGCACAGGCGAACTAATAGACGGATTTTGCTAAGCTTTTGTAAAGATTAACTTTGAAGCCTTATCTTAGTCTGTGCAAAATTTGGCTAATCTAACTTGTCTAGAACTACGCGAAATTATTTGTTGAAATTTGGTCAAATTCTGTTAATTTTCAAATTAGCGGCACAGGCGAACTAATAGACGGATTTTGCTAAGCTTTTGTAAAGATTAACTTTGAAGCCTTATCTTAGTCTGTGCAAAATTTGGCTAATCTAACTTGTCTAGAACTACGCGAAATTATTTGTTGAAATTTGGTCAAATTCTGTTAATTTTCAAATTAGCGGCACAGGCGAACTAATAGACGGATTTTGCTAAGCTTTTGTAAAGATTAACTTTGAAGCCTAAAATTGCATTTCCCGCCTAGGTAGTTCATGAAATGACCACTCGACGCCGGCATCTCGAGCTTAAAGCCGAGTTCCAAAATCAGACGCACAATGCAGTTTGATTTTTCGTGTAATGCCATAAACGGATTTTGCTAAAATTTTGCAGATATTGACTTTGAAGCCTTATCTTAGTCTGTGAAAAATTTGGCTAATCTAACTTGTCTAGAACTACGCGAAATTATTTGTTGAAATTTGGTCTAATTCTGTTAATTTGCAAATTAGCGGCACAGGCGTAAAAGCAAACGGATTTTGCAAAAATTTTGCACAGAGTATCATTGAGGCCTTATCTAAGTCTGTGCTAAATTTCACAAGTCCAACTTCACTATCTCCACTAATATTTTGAAATTTCGATTTTTTTGTAACTCTGTTGGATTTGCAAATTTGTGGCACAGGCGAACCAACGGACGGATTTTGCTAAACTTTAGTAAAGATTAACTTTGAAGCCTTATCTTAGTCTTTGCAAAATTTGACTAATCTAACTTGTCTAGAACTAGGCGAAATTACTCGTTGAAATTTGGTCTAATTCTGTTAATTTGCAAATTTGCGGCACAGGCGAACCAATAGACGGATTTTGCTAAACTTTTGTAAAGATTAACTTTGAAGCCTAAAATTGCATTTCCCGCCTAGGTAGTTCATGAAATGACCACTCGACGCCGGCATCTCGAGCTTAAAGCCGAGTTCCACAATCAGACGCACAATGCAGTTTGATTTTTCGTGTAATGCCATAAACGGATTTTGCTAAAACTTTGCAAATATTGACTTTGAAGCCTTATCTTGGTGTGTGCAAAATTTGGCAATTCTTGCTTGTCTAGATCTAGGCGAAATTACTAGTTAAAATTTGGTCTAATTCTGTTAATTTGCAAATTTGCGGCACAGGCGAACCAATAGACGGATTTTGCTAAACTTTTGTTAAGATTAACTTTGAAGCCTAAAATTGCATTTCCCGCCTAGGTAGTTCATGAAATGACCACTCGACGCCGGCATCTCGAGCTTAAAGCCGAGTTCCACAATCAGACGCACAATTTTTTGTGTAATGCCATAAACGGATTTTGCTAAAATTTTGCATATATTGACTTTGAAGCCTTATCTTGGTGTGTGCAAAATTTGGCAATTCTTACTTGTCTAGAACTACGCGAAATTATTCGCTGAAATTTGGTCTAATTCTGTTAATTTGCAAATTAGCGGCACAGGCGTAAAAGCAAACGGATTTTGCAAAAATTTTGCACAGAGTATCATTGAGGCCTTATCTAAGTCTGTGCTAAATTTTACAAGTCCAACTTCACTATCTCCACTAATATTTTGAAATTTAGATTTTTTTGTAACTCTGTTGGATTTTCAAATTTGTGGCACAGGCGAACCAACGGACGGATTTTGCTAAACTTTTGTAAATATTAACTTTGAAGCCTTATCTTAGTCTGTGCAAAATTTGACTAATCTACCTTGTCTAGAACTAGGTGAAATTACTCGTTGAAATTTGGTCTAATTCTGTTAATTTGCAAATTTGCGTCACAAGCGAACCAATAGACGGATTTTGCTAAGCTTTTGTAAAGATTAACTTTGAAGCCTAAAATTGCATTTCCCGCCTGAGTAGTTCATGAAATTACCACTCGACGCCGGCATCTCGAGCTTAAAGCCGAGTTCCACAATCAGACGCACAATGCAGTTTGATTTTTCGTGTAATGCCATAAACAGATTTTGCTAAAACTTTGCATATATTGACTTTGAAGCCTTATCTTGGTGTGTGCAAAATTTGGCAATTCTTACTTGTCTAGAACTACGCGAAATTATTCGCTGAAATTTGGTCTAATTCTGTTAATTTGCAAATTTGCGGCACAGGCAAACCAATAGACGGATTTTGCTAAACTTTTGTAAAGATTAACTTTGAAGCCTAAAATTGCATTTCCCGCCTAGGTAGTTCATGAAATGACCACTCGACGCCGGCATCTCTAGCTTAAAGCCGCGTTCCACAATCAGACGCACAATGCAGTTTGATTTTTCGTGTAATGCCATAAACGGATTTTGCTAAAACATTGCATATATTGACGTTGAAGCCTTATCTTAGTCTGTGCAAAATTTCGCTAATCTAACTTGTCTAGAACTAAGCGAAATTATTCGTTGAAATTTGGTCTAATTCTGTTAATTTGCAAATTAGCGGCACAGGCGTAAAAGCAAACGGATTTTGCAAAAATTTTGCACAGAGTATCATTTAAGCCTTATCTAAGTCTGTGCTAAATTTCACAAGTCCAACTTCACTATCTCCACTAATATTTTGAAATTTAGATTTTTTTGTAACTCTGTTGGATTTGCAAATTTGTGGCACAGGCGAACCAACGGACGGATTTTGCTAAACTTTTCTAAAGATTAATTTTGAAGCCTTATCTTAGTCTGTGCAAAATTTGACTAATCTAACTTGTCTAGAACTATGCGAAATTACTCGTTGAAATTTGGTCTAATTCTGTTACTTTGCAAATTTGCGGCACAGGCGAACCAATAGACGGTTTTTGCTAAACTTTTGTAAAGATTAACTTTGAAGCCTAAAATTGCATTTCCCGCCTAGGTAGTTCATGAGATGTCCACTCGACGCCGGCATCTCGAGCTTAAAGCCGAGTTCCACAATCAGACGCACAATGCAGTTTGATTTTTCGTGTAATGCCATAAACGGATTTTGCTAAAACTTTGCATATATTAACTTTGAAGCCTTATCTTAATCTATAGTAAATACTTTTAGGAATTACTTTGGTCTAATTCTGTTAATTTGCAAATTGGCGGCATAGACGAAAAAGCAAACGGATTTTGCAAAAATTTTGCATAGATTATCATTGAGGCCTTATCTAAGTCTGTGCTAAATTTCACAAGTCCAACTTCACTATCTCCACTAAAATTTTGATTTTAGATTTTTTTCTAACTCTGTTGGATTTGCAAATTTATGGCACAGGCGAACCCAGGGACGGATTTTGCTAAACTTTTGTAAAGATTAACTTTGAAGCATTATCTTAGTCTGTGCAAAATTTGACTAATCTAACTTGTCTAGAACTAGGCGAAATTACTCGTTGAAATTTAGTCTAATTCTATTAATTTGCAAATTTGCGGCACAGGCGAACCAATAGACAGGTTTTGCTAAACTTTTGTAAAGATTAACTTTGAAGCCTAAAATTGCATTTCCCGCCTAGGTAGTTCATGAAATGACCGCTCTACGCCGGCATCTCAAGCTTAAAGCCGAGTTCCACAATCAGACGCACAATGCAGTTTGATTTTTCGTGTAATGCCATAAACGGATTTTGCTAAAACTTTGCATATATTGACGTTGAAGCCTTATCTTAGTCCGTGCAAAATTTGGCTAATCTAACTTGTCTAGAACTACGCGAAATTATTCGTTGAAATTTGGTTTAATTCTGTTAATTTGCAAATTAGCGGCACAGGCGAAAAAGCAAACGGATTTTGCAAATATTTTGCACAGATTATCACTGAGGCCTTATCTAAGTCTGTGCTAAATTTCACAAGTCCAACTTCACTATCTCCACTCATATTTTGAAATTTAGATTTTTTTGTAACTCTGTTGGATTTGCAAATTTGTGGCACAGGCGAACCAACGGACGGATTTTGCTAAACTTTTCTAAAGATTAACTTTGAAGCCTTATCTTAGTCTGTGCAAAATTTGACTAATCTAACTTGTCTAGAACTAGGCGAAATTACTCGTTGAAATTTGGTCTAATTCTGTTAATTTGCAAATTTGCGGCACAGGCAAACCAATACACGGATTTTGCTAAACTTTTGTAAAGATTAACTTTGAAGCCTAAAATTGCATTTCCCGCCTAGGTAGTTCATGAAATGACCACTCGACGCCGGCATCTCGAGCTTAAAGCCGAGTTCCACAATCAGACGCACAATGCAGTTTGATTTTTCGTGTAATGCCATAAACGGATTTTACTAAAACTTTGCATATATTGACTTTGAAGCCTTATCTTGGTGTGTGCAAAATTTGGCAATTCTTACTTGTCTAGAACTAGGCGAAATTATTCGCTGAAATTTGGTCTAATTCTGTTAATTTGCAAATTTGCGGCACAGGCGAACCAATAGACGGATTTTGCTAAACTTTTGTAAAGATTAACTTTGAAGCCTAAAATTGCATTTCCCGCCTAGGTAGTTCATGAAATGACCACTCTACGCCGGCATCTCGAGCTTAAAGCCGAGTTCCACAGTCTGACGCACAATGCAGTTTGATTTTTCGTGTAATGCCATTAACGGATTTTGCAAAAACTTTGCATATATTGACGTTGAAGCCTTATCTTAGTCTGCGCAAAATTTGGCTAATCTAACTTGTCTAGAACTAAGCGAAATTACTCGTTGAAATTTGGTCTAATTCTGTTAATTTGCAAATTGGCGGCATAGACGAAAAAGCAAACGGATTTTGCAAAAATTTTGCAAAGATTATCATTGAGGCCTTATCTAAGTCTGTGCTAAATTTCACAAGTCCAACTTCACTATCTCCACTAATATTTTGAATTTTAGATTTTTTTCTAACTCTGTTGGATTTGCAAATTTGTGGCACAGGCGAACCCACGGACGGATTTTGCTAAACTTTTGTAAAGATTAACTTTGAAGCATTATCTTAGTCTGTGCAAAATTTGACTAATCTAACTTGTCTAGAACTAGGCGAAATTACTCGTTAAAATTTAGTCTAATTCTATTAATTTGCAAATTTTCGGCACAGGCGAACCAATAGACGGATTTTGCTAAACTTTTGTAAAGATTAACTTTGAAGCCTAAAATTGCATTTCCCGCCTAGGTAGTTCATGAAATGACCACTCGACGCCGGCATCTCGAGCTTAAAGCCGAGTTCCACAATCAGACACACAATGCAGTTTGATTTTTCGTGTAATGTCATAAACGGATTTTGCTAAAACTTTGCATATATTGACTTTGAAGCCTTATCTTGGTGTGTGCAAAATTTGGCAATTCTTACTTGTCTAGAACTAGGCGAAATTATTCGCTGAAATTTGGTCTAATTCTGTTAATTTGCAAATTTGCGGCACAGGCGAACCAATAGACGGATTTTGCTAAACTTTTGTAAAGATTAACTTTGAAGCCTAAAATTGCATTTCCCGCCTAGGCAGTTCATGAAATGACCACTCGACGCCGGCATCTCTAGCTTAAAGCCGCGTTCCACAATCAGACGCACAATTCAGTTTGATTTTTCGTGTAATGCCATAAACGGATTTTGCTAAAACTTTGCATATATTGACGCTGAAGCCTTATCTAAGTCTGTGCAAAATTTGGCTAATCTAACTTGTCTAGAACTAAGCGAAATTATTCGTTGAAATTTGGTCTAATTCTGTTAATTTGCAAATTGGCGGCACAGCCGAAAAAACAAACGGATTTTTCAAAAATTTTGCACAGATTATCATTGAGGCCTTATCTAAGTCTGTGCTAAATTTCACAAGTCCAACTGCACTATCTCCACTAATATATTGAAATTTAGATTTTTTTGTAACTCTGTTGGATTTGCAAATTTGTGGCACAGGCGAACCAACGGACGGATTTTGCTAAACTTTTCTAAAGATTAACTTTGAAGCCTTATCTTGAATGAAATGCCTTTCATTCGGCAGCTTGGCAGTATTTATGGATGAATTAGCTTTATGGATTAATTAACATTATGGATGAATTATCATTATGGATGAAATAACATTACGGATGAATTGAACCTGTCATTTCGAAAAGGGCATAAGTCTATGAATTAAAACTTTTCAGAATCAACAAAAATATGTTTTTCGTTAAAAAAGTCATTGATGCTGAAGAAACTGAATATAGAGATTGTTAAATAAAAAACATACACGCACTGTACTTTTTTCGCATGGAATATATAAAACGCTTCAATGAATAAAATGGCGTAAAAAAGTGATGTTTCAAAAAAGTCTGACTTGTGCCCTTTTCGAAATGACGGGGTCAATTAACATTATGGATGAATTAACAGAGAGAGATATACCGCCATATCTACTAAGAATGGTTCGTAGCTATCTATGCGACAGCAGCTGAAAACAAAGTTCAAATCAGTGGCGTCAACAGTGGTGTTCCTCAGGGCTCCGTAATGGGACCGACCCTGTGGAACTTACTCTACGACGGTGTCCTAAGGCTGAAGTTACCCGAAGGAGTTAACATCACAGGTTTCGCGGAAGATCTAGCACTCACGATATTGGGTTAAACAGAAAGAAGTGCCTCTTTCTGTTTAACCCAATATCGTGAGTGCTAGATCTTCCGCGAAACCTGTGATGTTAACTATGATGTTGTATTTTTAAGTATTTATGTAATGTAGTAATAGTTATTTATTGCCAATTCAAATTTAATGTACTTATATGCCCTGGTACTCGCTTGGTTAACAAACTAATAAACTTTATTATTATTATTATTATGCTTGGAACTAATTTGGCGATTGAACAAATCACCAAGTGGATGTTATCAAAATCTCTCCACATAGCGCCGGAAAAATCCGAAGCGGTCCTGATAACAGGATACAGAAAATTAGCCTCTATGTTCTTTAAAGTGTTGGATGTGTAACAAAAAACTCCTTAAGCCCTTGACATACGAATAAAATGCGCGTTAACGTGTCCATATACATGTGATCTTATCACAAATAACGTTATGTTACATGACGTCTCAGAGACGTCATGGTATGTCAAGGTGTGAAAATACCTAGGCATCATAATTGACAAAAGTGTGTCCTTTGCAGAGCATATTAAGAATACTGTGCTTTAACTCAAGTTAATTGAGAAAATTTTGTCAATTATTCTCAAATTAGCGAAATAAGCAAGCAAGCAAGTTTGTGAGGAAAACTTTTCACTAAAATCGTCGCATTTCCGTCGATGCAGAACGGAAAACTTTCCCCCAGATATTGAAAGCTGTAACAATAATTGTTTACCCTGCAGTGTCGAGTTTCGTGGAAACAATGGGCCCCCATTTAGCTGCGTTCAGGCAGAGGAGAAAAAACCGACTGGATGTCGTTTCGGTGGAACACGCACGTACAACACAAAAAAAAGTTTGGGAAAAAGTTACATGTAGAAGAAGTTGAGGGAGCAAAAAGCCATCACGTATGGTAAAGGATTGAATTAGGGAATAATGATTGCCACCGGGCGGTCGGAGAGAATGTTAAAACCCTTCGTTATTTTTTTTTTTTGGTTTGTTATGCATTCCTTACGTGTGTCACAAATACGTGACGGCAATGTAATTTTTGGAAAGACATCACGTTTGTGTTTTAATACGTTGTAACGCACGAAGGGATTTTTCGTATAATTAAAATATGTTTTACACACACACACCTCCGTTGCGTTTCATTCTTCCTCCATGCATTTCACATAAGCAGATGTTAACTGGAATAATAATGCCCGTTCTCAAACGTCTCGGCGGACGTACACAGAATGTTATATAACCTCGCCGTTGCTTCCATACATTATGCAACTCTACTTTTTATATAAATTACAAATTCACTTATTCCTCACAAAACAGTTCCATTATCATCCCTCTTACGTGCACAAAAGAAAAGCAGCTACAATACATTTCCGAAATTTAATTAGCTTTTTGTGCTGGAATTTAAAAAAAATAACGTCGGGAAATTACTGTCGAGGAAGGTTTTTAATCGATTTAGGATGAGACGCGCAGTCGGCCCACACCAATAATTTATTTGATGCGTAGTTTATTTATTCAGGTAGTGGGTACTAATAACTAGAATATTCTATCTAGACGTTCAAGGGAATCGTAAATATACAAAGGAAAGATATGTTATACGTTCTTTTATAGCTACTAGTAAACTAAAATAGGCTGAAATACAAAATTTAGAACACACATGGTGAAGTAATCATGTGAACTAAGACCAGGTTGAACGTTTTAGTTAAATAACTATTCAAGTTATAACTCTTCACACTGAAGAATCTCCTAAGAAATGATATTTCTGCATGCTTTACTCGGAATTTAGTAAAGTTGCTACATTCACTGCTTCATATCTCGCTTACTAGTCTAGATCTAACTTTCTAGTTTTCATTGTTACTACACTTAGTTAGTTGGCTAAAATCGCACCAAATATCACTAGTTTATCTAGTGAGTTAGTCTGGATAATAAGCTAAAACTGAAACAGTCGCAAATTAAAAAAAACTATTTTTTAAATTATTATAACTCGCTTAATAATCTAACTAGAATGTTCTCGTTTAGATAGTTCGCTAGGTAATTTAGTTGTTTATATCTGCATCTAATTTGGTTAGTCTACTTGGTGTATTAGTCGAGGTTTAGACAATAAACTAAGACGTACTGCCGAAACATATTGTATTCAAAAATCTTGAAACTAAATTTACATTCACTGCTTCATATCTGGCTTACTAGTCTATATCTAATTTTCTAGTTTTCACTGCTACTATACTTAGTTAGTTGGCTAATATCACACCAAATATCACTAGTCTATCTAGTGAGGGAGTCTGGATAATAAGCGAAAACTGAAATAGTCGCGAATTTAAAAAAAACTAATTTTCAAACTATTATAACTCGGTTAATAGTCTAACTAGAATGTTCTAGTTTAGATAGTTCGCTAGGTAATTTAGTGGTTTATATCTGCATCTAATTTGGTTAATCTACCTGGTGTATTAGTTGAGATTTAGACAAAAAACTAAGACGAACTGCCGAAACATATTGTTTAAAAAAATCTTGAAACTAAATTTACATTCAATGCTTCATATCTCGATTACTAGTCTAGATCTAACTTTCTAGTTTTGCATTGTTACTACACTTAGTTAGTTAGATAGTATCGCACCAAATATCACTCGTCTATCTAGTGAGTGAGTCTGGATATTAAGCGAAAACTGAAATAGTCGCGAATTTTAAAAAACTAATTTTCAAACTAATATAACTCGGTTAGTAGTCTAACTAGAATGTTCTAGTTTAGATACTTCACTAGGTAATTTAGTTGTTTATATATGCGTCTAATTTGGAGAGTCTACTTGGTGTATTAGTGGAGATTTAGACAATATACTAAGACGAACTGCCGAAACATATTGTTTAAAAAAATCTTGAAACTAAATTTACATTCACTGCTTCATATCTCGATTACTAGTCTATATCTAACTTTCCAGTTTTTAATTTTACTATCCATAGTTAGTAGACTAATATTACACCAAATATCACTAGTCTATCTAGTGAGGGAGTCTGGATGATAAGCGAAAAGTGAAACAGTTGCAAATTTTAAAAAACTAAGTTTCAAACTATTATAACTCGGTTAATAGTCCAACTAGAATGCTCTAGTTTAGATAGTTCGCTAGGTAATTTAGTTGTTTATATCTGCATATAATTTGGTTAGTCTACTTGGTGTATTAGTCGAGATTTAGACAATAAACTAAGACGAACTGCCGAAACATATTGTTTTCAAAAATCTTGAAACTAAATTTACATTCACTGCTTCATATCTCGATTACTAGTCTATATCTAACTTTCTAGTTTTCACTGCTACTATACTTAGTTAGTAGGCTAATAGCACAACAAATATTACTCGTCTATCTATTGAGGGAGTCTGGATAATAAGCGAAAAGTGATATAGTCGCAAATTAAAAAAAAATAAAATTTCAAACTCTTATAAGTCAGTTAGTAGTCTATCTCGAACGTTCTAGTTTAGATAGTTAGCTAGGTAATTTAGTTGTTTATATCTCCGTCTAATTTGGCTAGTCTACCTGGTGTATTAGTCGAGATTTAGGCAATAAATTAAGACAAACTGCCGAAACGTATTGTTTAAAAAATCTTGAAAGTAAATTTACATTCACTGCTTCATATCTCGATTACTAGTCTATATCTAACTTTCTAGTTTTCACTTTTACTATCCATAGTTAGTAGACTAAAATTACACCAAATATCGCTAGTCTATCTAGTGAGGGAGTCTGGATGATAAGCGAAAAGTGAAACAGTTGCAAATTTTAAAAAACTAAGTTTCAAACTATTATAACTCGGTTAATAGTCCAACTAGAATGTTCTAGTTTAGATAGTTCTCTAGGTAATTTAGTTGTTTACATCTGCATCTAATTTGGTTAGTCTACTTGGTGTATTAGTCGAGATTTAGACAATAAACTAAGACGAACTGCCGAAACATATTGTTTTCAAAAATCTTGAAACTAAATTTACATTCACTGCTTCATATCTCGATTACTAGTCTATATCTAATTTTCTAATTTTCACTGCTACTATACTTAGTTAGTTGGCTAATATCACACCAAATCTCACTAGTCTATCTAGTGAGAGAGTCTGGATAATAAGCGAAAACTGAAACAGTCGCAAATTTAAAAAAAACTAATCTTCAAAGTATTATAACTCGGTTAATAGTCTAACTAGAATGTTCTAGTTTAGATAGTTCCCTAGGTAATTTAGTTGTTTATATCTGCATCTAAATCGGTTAGTCTACTTGGTGTATTAGTCGAGATTTGGACAATAAACTAAGACGAACTGCCGAAACATATTGTATTAAAAAATATTGAAACTAAATTTAAACTCACTGCTTCATATTTCGCTTACTAGTCTATATCTAATTTTCTAGTTTTCACTGCTACTATACTTAGTTAGTTGGCTAATATCACACCAAATATCACTAGTCTATCTAGTGAGGGAGTCTGGATAATAAGCGAAAACTGAAATAGTCGCGAATTTAAAAAAACTAATTTTCAAACTATTATAACTCGGTTAATAGTCTAACTAGAATGTTCTAGTTTAGATAGTTCCCTAGGTAATTTAGTTGTTTATATCTGCATCTAAATTGGTTAGTCTACTTGGTGTATTGGTCGAGATTTAGACAATAAACTAAGACGAACTGCCAAAACATATTGTTTTCAAAAATCTTGAAACTAAATTTACATTCACTGCTTCATATTTCGATTACTAGTCTATATCTAACTTTCTAGTTTTCACTGTTACTACACTTGGTTAGTAGGCTAATATCACACCAAATATCACTAGTCTATCTAGTGAGTGAGTCTGGATAATAAGCGAAAACTGAAATAGTCGGAAATTTAAAAAAACTAATTTTCAAACTCTTATAAGTCGGTTAGTAGTCTAACTAGAATGTTCTAGTTTAGATAGTTCGCTAGGTAATTTAGTTGTTTATATCTGCATCTAATTTGGTTAGTCTACTTGGCGTATAAGTCGAGATTTAGACAATAAACTAAGACGAACTGCCGAAACATATTGTATTCAAAAATATTGAAACTAAATTTAAATTCACTGCTTCATATCTCGCTTACTAGTCTATATCTAATTTTCTAGTTTTCACTGCTACTATACTTAGTTAGTTGGCTAATATCACACCAAATATCACTAGTCTATCTAGTGAGGGAGTCTGGATAATAAGCGAAAACTGAAATAGTCGCGAATTTAAAAAAACTAATTTTCAAACTATTATAACTCGGTTAATAGTCTAACTAGAATGTTCTAGTTTAGATAGTTCCCTAGGTAATTTAGTTGTTTATATCTGCATCTAAATCGGTTAGTCTACTTGGTGTATTAGTCGAGATTTAGACAATAAACTAAGACTTACTGCCGAAACATATTGTTTAAAAAAATCTTGAAATTAAATTTACATTCACTGCATCATATCTCGCTTACTAGTCTAGATCTAACTTTCTAGTTTTCATTGTTACTACACTTAGTTAGTTGGCTAATATCACACCAAATATCACTCGTCTATCTAGTGAGCGAGTCTGGATTATAAGGGAAAACTGAAACAGTCGCAAATATAAAAAAAACTAATCTTCAAACTATTATAACTCGGTTAATAGTCTAACTAGAATGTTCTAGTTTAGATAGTTCTCTAGGTAATTTAGTTGTTTATATCTGCGTCTAATTTGGTTAGTCTACTTGGTGTATTAGTCGAGATTTAGACAATAAACTAAGACGAACTGCCGAAACATATTGTTTTCAAATATCTTCAAACTAAATTTACATTCACTGCTTCATATCTCGTTTACTAGTCTAGATCTAACTTTCTAGTTTTCATTGTTACTACACTTAGTTAGTAGGCTAATATAACACCAAAAATCACTAGTCTATCTAGTGAGTGAGTCTGGATAATAAGCGAAAAGTGAAATAGTCGCAAATTTAAAAAAACTAATTTTCAAACTCTTATAAGTCGGTTAGTAGTCCAACTAGAACCTTCTAGTTTGGATAGTTCGCTATGTAGTTTAGTTGTTTGTAACTGCATCTAATTTGGTTAGTCTACCTGGTGTATTAGTTGAGATTTAGACAATAAACTAAGACGAACTGCCGAAACATATTGTTTAAAAAAATCTTGAAACTAAATTTACATTCACTGCTTCATATCTCGATTACTAGTCTATATCTAACTTTCTAGTTTTCACTTTTACTATCCATAGTTAGTAGACTAATATTACACCAAATATCACTAGTCTATCTAGTGAGGGAGTCTAGATGATAAGCGAAACGTGAAACAGTTGCAAATTAAAAAAAACTAAGTTTCAAACTATTATAACTCGGTTAATAGTCTAACTAGAATGTTCTAGTTTAGATAGTTCGCTAGGTAATTTAGTTGTTTACATCTGCATCTAATTTGGTTAGTCTACTTGGTGTATTAGTCGAGATTTAGACAATAAACTAAGACGAACTGCCGAAACATATTGTTTTCAAAAATCTTGAAACTAAATTTACATTCACTGCTTCATATTTCGCTTACTAGTCTAGATCTAACTTTCTAGTTTTCATTGTTACTACACTTAGTTAGTTGGCTAATATCACACCAAATATCACTCGTCTATCTAGTGAGCGAGTCTGGATTATAAGCGAAAACTGAAACAGTCGCAAATTTAAAAAAATCAATCTTCAAACTATTATAACTCGGTTAATAGTCTAACTAGAATGTTCTAGTTTAGATAGTTCCCTAGGTAATTTAGTTGTTTATATCTGCATCTAAATTGGTTAGTCTACTTGGTGTATTAGTCGAGATTTGGACAATAAACTAAGACGAACTGCCGAAACATATTGTATTTAAAAATCTTGAAATTAAATTTACATTCACTGCTTCATATCTCGCTTACTAGTCTATATCTAATTTTCTAGTTTTCACTGCTACTATACTTAGTTAGTTGGCTAATATAACACCAAATATCACTCGTCTATCTAGTGAGTGAGTCTGGATAATAAGCGAAAACTGAAAGAGTCGCAAAATTAAAAAAAAATAATTTTCAAACTATTATAACTCGGTTAATAGTCTAACTAGAATTTTCTAGTTTAGATAGTTCGCTAGGTAATTTAGTTGTTTATATCTGCGTCTAATTTGGTTAGTCTACATGGTGTATTAGTCGAGATTTAGACAATAAACTAAGACGAACTGCCGAAACATATTGCATTCAAAAATCTTGAAACTAAATTTACATTCACTGCTTCATATCTCGATTACTAGTCTATATCTAACTTTCTAGTTTTCGCTGCTACTATACTTAGTTAGTTGGCGCTAATATCACACCAAATATCACTAGTCTATCTAGTGAGGGAGTCTGGATAATAAGCGAAAACTGAAATAGTCGCGAATTTAAAAAAAACTAATTTTCAAACTATTATAATTCGGTTAATAGTCTAACTAGAATGTTCTAGTTTAGATAGTTCGCTATGTAATTTAGTTGTTTATATCTGCGTCTAATTTGGTTAGTCTACCTGGTGTATTAGTCGAGATTTAGACAATAAACTAAGACGAACTGCCGAAACATATTGTTTAAAAAAATCTTGAAACTAAATTTACATTCACTGCTTCATATCTCGCTTACTAGTTTAGATCTAACTTTCAAGTCTTCATTGTTATTACACTTAGTTAGTAGGGTAATATCACACCAAATATAACTAGTCTATCTAGTGAGTTAGTCTGAATAGTAAGCTAAGACTGAAACAGTCGCGAATTTTGAAAAATTAATTTTCAAACTACTATAATTCGGTTAATAGTCTAACTAGAATGTTCTAGTTTAGATAGTTCGCTAGGTAATTTAGTTGTTTATATCTTTATCTAATTTGGTTAGTCTACTTGGTGTATTAGTCTAAATTTAGACAATAAACTAAGACGAACTGCCAAAACATATTGTTTTCAAAAATCTTGAAACTAAATTTATATTCACTGCTTCATATCTCGATTACTAGTCTAGATCTAACTTTCTAGTTTGCATTGTTACTACACTTAGTTAGTTGGCTTATGTCACGCCGAATATCATTCGTCTATCTAGTGAGTGAGTCTGGATAATAAGCGAAATCTGAAATAGTCGCAAATTTTAAAAAAGTAATTTTCAAACTCTTATAAGTCGGTTAGTAGTCTAACTAGAACGTTCTAGTTTAGATAGTTCGCTAGGTAATTTAATTGTTTATATCTGCATCTAATTTGGTTAGTCTACCTGGTGTATTAGTCGAGATTTAAACAATAAACTAAGACGAACTGCCAAAACATATTGTTTTCAAAAATCTTGAAACTAAATTTACATTCACTGCTTCATATCTCGATTACTAGTCTATATCTAATTCTCTAGTTTTCACTGTTACTATACTTAGTTAGTTGGCTAATATCACACCAAATATCACTAGTCTATCTAGTGAGGGACACTACCGATGTTATTCAGGTGATGAAAGCCTTTCAGAAAATCTACAGCAAAGTTTACGTCATCATCAACTGTCTCAAAGACGCCCTCAGCGCCAACAGTATCCTCAGCTTCACTTGACACATACGAGCGCCGAAGGAGGATCTGACGATAACGTTGTCTATGCTACGCTTTGGGCAGTTGGTGCAAGGATTAAAACCTCGGAAACTGTTTCCAAATATCTTCATGGACCAAGAAACGCATTTAAAACAAATTGATAATGAATTGTCTTTGATGAAGAAGGAACGGGATTTGAAGATCGTTACGAGTTAGTCGAGCGTTTGGCCGAAGATTATTTTTACGATAAAAAGGCGAGGTGGTTCTGTTGAACACTGACGATGACATTCAGATGATGAAAGTCTTCAAGCAAATCTACAGCAAAGTCGATAGTGAACGAAAAACTTTGAACAGGTCAAAGTGCAAGAAGAAGTGACCACTCCCCGCTGGAGACAGCAGCTTGTACTCGAAACCTTCTAAGGGTAGTTCGAAGCAACGTAACAGCGGCGCCACTTTGACAAAAAAGGAGAAGAAATCTCTTCATGGATCAAGAAACGCGTTTAAAACAGATTGATAATGAATTGTCTTTGATGAAGAAGGATTTGAAGATCGTTACGAGTTCGTTGAGCGTTTGACCGAAGATTATTTTTACGGTAAAAACGGCGGGGTGGTTCTATTGAACACTGCCGATGACATTCAGGTGATGAAAGTCTTCCAGCAAATCTACAGCAAAGTCGATAGTGAACGCAAAACTTTGAACAGGCCAAAGTGCAAGAAGAAGCGACGACTCCCCGCTGGAGACAGCAGCTTGTACTCTAAACCTTCTAAGGGTAACAACAGCGGCGCCACTTTGACAAGAAAGAAGGAGAAATTTCATCATGGACCAAGAAACGCATTTAAAACAAATTGATAATAAATTGTCTTTAATGAAGAAGAAACGGGATTCGAAGATCGTTACGAGTTCGTTTAGCGTTTAGCCGCAGATTATTTGAACGATAACAACGGTGAGGTGGTTCTGTTGAACACTACCGATGCCATTCAGGTGATGAAAGTCTTCCAGAAAATCTACAGCAAAATCGATAGTGAACGCAAGACTTTGAACAGGTCAAAGTGCAAGAAGAAGCGACCACTCCCCGCTTGATAGACAGCAGCTTGTCCTCGAAACTTTCGAAGAAGGGTAGTTCGAAGCAAGGTAACAGCAGCAGCGTCAGTTTGACAAAGAAGAAGAAATCTATTAGCAAGAAGAAGACTTTAAGGTCGACTAAAAGAGATTTCGGGTCGATTTTGGAGGTTCTAGGAATTTAGGTTCGAGGTCCAGCCGCAGAAAAAGAAAATCGATGGATTCGTCGTTTATTCCATAACCGTTTCTTTGAGCTACAACGAGGCGAGAGAGCGCTTTCGGAAAACGTGTCCGATCACAAAGGAGTCTGGTTTGCTTTCATCACCGATTCCATATACAAATGCAACGATTTGAAAGAAGAATGCGATCGATTTGACGCGGAGATTTCAGCACGGACTATAGTTTCCAATGAAAAAGGCGCGAAGCTACAAGAAATGATCGATGTTGCAAGGATTCGGAAAGACGGCTCATTTTTACTTTGACTACTTTGACGTTTTTACTTTGACTCGAGGACCAGAAACCGATAATTTCAGCGAATTGGAAGTCAAATGGTCGGAGAATGTGAAATTTGCTGAGAAAATGATTCTTGAACTTTTTCCCAAACAACAAACCGAACTATCCAACTACAGAAAGAAGGAAGAAGAGTTCTGTAAGGAATATCTAGACCAGTCTAGACGCAGAGCAAGAGCAGAATTTGGACGTTGAAGCTTATCTTCAAACTATCGAAATGGACAAAAAAATTTCCGGAGATCGAAGATTTGAATAAAACTAATTTTATTAGATTTAATGAAGTGAGGAAGCCTATAAGAAAAGATTACAACAATTACAACAGTATTCTCAAAATATGTACTAACATTTTGAATGTAGCTAACATGCCGTCTTTTGTGTTTTTTCAAGTCTAATTAAGATCAGCAGATCTAATTAAATTGTAGGCTGTGGGAAAAGATCTCAGGTCCTACAACGACTAGCGCCAATATTCTGATGAGAGCGGAGAAGAGTAAGAGTTTAATCAAGGTTTTTCTAATCATTCCACGTTATCAGTTTGTCTACACCTAGATCAACTACATTATGACTAGGTCATCTTTTCGATGCCTAGATCATCCTTCCAAGACCTAAGCCATCCTTCCCATGCGTAGCTCATCAATTTTCCAGCCCATGCCATGTTTTCCGCTCCGTTACGCTGTATGTAATCATTCTTCTTTTATCTGTACTTCAAAAATAATATTCACTCCAACAAAACTTCGTGATGAGAGCGGAGAAGAGCATCATTCTCTTTTGGGAGTTTGATCAAGGTTTTCCTAATCATTCCACATTATCAGTTTGTCTACACCTAGATCAACTACATTGTGACTAGGTCATCTTTTCGATGCCAAGATCACTCTTCCATGACCTAAGCCATCCTTCCTATGCCAACCAAATGAATTTAACCATCCCAAGCCATGTTTCCCGCTTTGTCCTGATGTATGTAGTCATTCTTCTTTTATCTGCACTTCAAAAATAATGTTTATTCCTTCAAAACTTTCTGATGACAGCGGAAAAGAGCATCAATATCTTTTGGGAGTTTGATCAAGGTTTTCCTAATGATTCCACATTATCAGTTTGTCTACACCTAGATCAACTACATCATGACTAGGTCATTTTTTCGATGCCTAGATCATGCTTTCCATGATCTAAACCTTCCTTCCTATGCTTAGCTCCTATGCCTAGATTCCTACGTTCACGCTCTGTCCTGATATTTGTAGCTATTCTTCTTTTATCTGAACTTCAAAAATGATCCTTATTCCTTCAACACTCTTTGGCGAGAGCGGAGAAGCTTTCAACCCAAGTTCGATCATCTGCGATCACTCTGCATTATCAGTTTGTATACACCTAGATCAACCACCTCATGACAAGGCCTATCTTTTTGATGCCTATAACATCATCTCCATAGATGCCTAGATCATCCTTTCCATGGATGCCTAGATCATACTTTCCATGGATGCCTAAATCATCCTTTCCATCAATTTTTTAATAAATGTTAAAGCATCTTTGCCTTGAAATGTTATTAAGAGACCAAAAACGCCAAAGACGGGTTCAGAAGGAAATTCGAGAAACAGCCTCTAACGCACCGCACCACTGCTCGCATCAGATATAAATTTGAAGCAGATGGAACCGTTCACAACGTCAAGAAGAAACATTCTGGATGACAACGGATATCCTACGAGAGTTGGAAAAGAAGAGCAGAAATGGATTCCCGCAGAAATCTCTTGGGAGATAAACTGCTCGGGAGACCCACATCTCAAAAGATCATGAGGCGCCTGCGTTGGAAATTCCAACACTGATCCACGCTCTCAACGAAGACGATCCTGACCGGAGAGTTCATTTCTGCGAATTGTACCTGGCAAAATGTGCAGACGATGCAGGATTTCCACACAAAATTATGTGGAGCGTGAGGCCCCTCTTTAATGATTCCATTAATCGCCATCGTCCAACAAATCCTCATGCAACAGTGTGGTAAACTCACCAGGAGTAACAGTGTGGTGTGGGGTAACAGCATTTGGGATCAAAGGACCATTTTTTTAACGGAACTATTACTGGCGCGAGTTACCTCACCTTGCTGCAGGAGTTTGATGTTTGGTGCTGATGACAAGCTTTACTTTCAGCAAGATGGAGCACCTCCCCACTACCATCGCGATGTACGAGCTCACCTCGAAGCAACTTTTCATGGATTGGACGAAGGGGTAGTATTGAATATCCGGGACGTGAGGACTGGACGACCCTGAACTTCCTTTTGTGGGGATACCTCAAGGACAGAGTATGGCTCCAAATCAAGAACAATTGATGCATTGAAATAGGTAATTGAAAGACACATATTACAGAGATGTTTGGTGATGACGACGAGATATACTTGCAGCAAGATGGAGCTCCTCTCCACCACCATCCCGATGTACGAGCTCACCTCGAAGCATCTTTTCGAGACACATGGATTGGATGAATAGGTAGATTTGACATTGAATATCCGTGACGTGAGGACTGGACCGTGACGTGGGGATACCTCAAGGACAGAGTATGGCTCCAAATCAAGAACAATTGATGCATTGAAATAGGTAATTGAAAGACGAACATTACAGAGATGTTTGGTGATGACGACTAGATTAACTTGCAGCAAAATGGAGCTCCTCTCCACCACTATAACGATGTACGAGAGACACATGGATTGAAAGAAGGCGTAGCATAGACACATGGATTGGATGAAGGGGTAGCATTGAATATCCGGGACGTGAGGACTGGGCGGCTCTGGACTTTCTTTTGTGGGGATACCTCAAGGACAGAGTATGGATCCAAATCAAGAAAAATTGATGCATTGAAATAGGTATTTGAAAGACACATTACAGAGATGTTTGGTGATGACGACGGGACGATGACGACATGATGATGATGACGACACGGGACGTGAGGTATGGTTGAGATGGGGATACCTCAAGGACAGAGTATGGCACCAAACCAAGAATGCATTGAAATTGGAACTTGAAAGACAATATCGCGACTTATTTTGTGACGTTTGCGAATCCCTTGGTGCGCGATATAATCGTCAATCACAGCTCCAATCAATAAATCACATCTTCAATTACATTTGTTTTCGGTACTTGAAGCCTTCCAACTTCTCTCCGTGTCAATAAATAAAGTGATTCTCAAAATAGATTTTTTTGCGACACCCAGTATTAGTATATAATAGCGAACGAAGTTATTAATATTCTGCTTTTGTGTCGGGACCGAAACTAGACAAAAATAAACAAGCCGTTGCAGTTTCGATTGTGCGTGGGTTCTTGCAGCTGTTGCCGCGCGGGGAACAATGGTCGCATGTCCGTTCGGTTTTCTGCAAGCTCACGCGGGGCTTTCAGCCGAAGAACAAAACGGTCGTTAGAAGAGCCGTAATGGCGCGAGGAGAGATCTCAAGCCTCGCCTGTTATACCATCGTTATTGGTTTTTTGCGCGGTTCGGCAGTTAGAGCGTCTTTGTGGCCGCTTCGCGTGATAGACAAAGCAGGAAATAATAATCGCGGATGGTTATTATTATAGATAGTTAAAGCGAAATGAGAAAACGCAAAGTTTTCTTTTTTTTTTTTGGTTACAACAGGTTTTTTTTAAATAATGAAATCTTTGTTTAAACAAACTCGGAAGCCAAACAAACTCTCCAATAAATAACGAATAAAGAAATCAGCTCCGTGTGTTGACCTGACCCTGTGCGTGTTACTCCGGCGTTGCCGATTGTTTCGAGCTGAAAACCCTGCTCGAATTTTGACACTTGGAATTCGTTTGCGAGTCGGGCGTAAGTCGACCGTGGTCTGCTCGAGTTTCTTCCAGTTTGGAATTCTGCGTTTTGGAAGTCGAGACGGCAGGTGTTGGCGTGACCTCGGCGGCGCTGGCAACGTCGCCAGCGAGGTATTTCTTCGCTTGAAAACCGGTCGCAACGTTATTTCAAATAACATAAAAAGGTCTTGCGGTTGGCGTGCGCTCAGCTTGCGCTCTAATCTAGCGTTCGACTCTCTCCAAAAACCTTATTTTACAAGAGATTTCAATGTTTTATTCTCCTTAAAATTATTTCACAAATTTTTTTTGTTGAGAATTGAGAGAATTGATTATTTTAGACAAGGTGGTATTGTGGTATATTTAAAATTATATCGCATATTATACGCATTTTTGCATTTTGCTAATTTCAATAAATTTAACTGCCCGGCTATCAAATTAATCCGAAAAACCTGTATCGATATCGAAATCCGATAAATTATTTTTTTTAGTTACAAATTCCTCCCGCACTCACACACATCACGGCCTTTATGCGACGCGTATTCAAATGAAAAACATTTTATCGGGAAATGTTTTATAATCCCGACAGGATTCCATGCTTGTTATTCATTGTTGCTGTTTTTTCCGTTCTCGACCAGCGATTTTATAATTTTCCTTGAATTCGTTCTCTCTGTCGATCAAATCCAATGTCGCAGGAAACGTTAGTCACGAGATCAAAACCAATCGAAGCCACAGTTTACTTAAAATCCCGCTCAACTTTCACATCTGATAATAAATTCAAACTTTCAATACACGATGGCAAACATTCTAAAGATCTACCAAATGTCCTAGTTTCAGGAAACTTATAAAATTCAATTTGCTAACTTTTGCAATTATTTATCTAGACAGTTTAAACTTTGCAAATTTGTTCTTTATAATAGAACTAAGAAACGCTGCAAATATCAGTAAAATATCTTTATTTGCAAACAATTTACAGATCTAGAAAATGTTCTAGTTTCATGAAACTTTTAAAATTCAATTTGCTAACTTTTGCAATTATTTATCTAGACCGTGGAAAATTTGCAAATTTGTTGTTTATAATAGAACTAAAAAATGTTGCAAATTTCATTAAAATATCTTTATATGCAAACAATCTACAGATCGATAAAATATTCTAGTTTCACGAAACTTCTAAATTCCAGTTTGATAACTTTTGCAAATTTGTATTTCCGGCAGTTTTCGCTTTGCAAATTTGAAACTTTGCAAAATATTTAAACAGACTTTCAAGAATATTTCCCGAAATTTGCATCAAAATCCGTCCGTCTGTTAGTCTTTGGCAAAACAATTAAAGTCGCGGTTTCCACGAAAATCGTATAAAACTAATCAAATTAATATACGCAAATTTGTATTTCCGGCAGTTTCGGCTTTGCAAATTTGAAACTTTGCAAAATATTAAAACAGACTTGCAAGAATATTTTCCGAAATTTGCATCAAAATCTGTCCGTCTGTTAGTCTTTGGCAAAACAATTAAAGTTGCGGTTTTCACGAAAATCGTATAAAACTAATCAAATTAATATTCGCAAATTTGTATTTCCGGCAGTTTTCGGTTTGCAAATTTGAAACTTTGCAAAATATTAAAACATACTTTCAGAAATATTTTCGGAAATTTGCATCAAAATACGTCCGTCTGTTCGAAGCGTTACGGGATGGGATGCACTAGAACCGATAGAATAAGAAACGAGGAAGTAGAGAGTTTCAGACAAGCTAGAAAACGACAAGCTAGAAGAATATACATATAAATGTAGGCAAAACATTAATCGGATGCAAGAAGAACGAATACCGAAACGGATCTTAAAATACCACGCAGAGACATAGGTAGACTGTAGAAGAGATGATCATAAGTTCGGAACAGGCAGTAATACCTAACCCTTGAAGGCAGAAAAAGAAGAAGACTAAATTAACAGGTAGAACGTGGTACCTCATTTGGTCAATTGGTAGAATTCAGTAGGGAAAGATGATTCGTTCTGGAACCTCCACCTCCGCTTGATTAAAGCGTTGGGCTACATAGACCTCACACCCTGTTTAGCGCGGGGTTACATAGACCTCACACTCGCTCAGTGTATTAGAGCTGATTAAAGCTGATTAAAAGCTGATTATAGCTGATGATAAAAGGTGGGGGACCGGAAGTGGAGATAGGGGTTCCAGAAAGAATCATCTTTCCCTACTGAATTCCATCTATTACCATTTCAGCCTTTGTGAAGCCAAACAAAACTTGGCATAACAAGACCAGCACATTCACAGAGTCATACGTCTTTATCGAGGTATAGGGTTTGGAAATGTTTAGTTTTTCCTGGAGTTGCAGAAACTGATACTGTTACAAATTGTTATTAATTAAAGCAAAGCTGCACTGATGAGAGACATTCAGGCTGTGTTCCGATTGTTTTAAGTTTGTATGATTATCTATAACGTAGGATGGTTTTACCAATCCTATCTTATAAAATCTAATACTGTCTAACTATATGGCTGATAATAAAACGTATTAGTCTAGTACTATCTTAAATCTTTCTATAAAATATTGAATTTTTATTAAAAGATTTTTGTTAAAGGATATATAACCGTATAATATATAAAACGTATAGGATATTCGGGCCCATGACTGAACCCTGTGGAACACCACTACCTAGTACCCACTCTGTTGAGTTTCCTTGTGCTCGCAGTACTAATGTTCTGTCGAGGAAATAGCTCCTCACCATACGCAGAAGATAGGGAGGGATTCCTCTTACTGTCAGTTAATTCATTATTACTCTCCAGCTAGCACAGCTCCAGCTAGCAGCATTACACTCAAGCTGGCAGTCAAAAGTATCAGCGGGGAAGAACTACCGGTCCGTGCTAGCAAGATAATCGCCGGTTTGGAGTCAGCGGAAACCAACAAGCTGCAGACGATCGGAAACTGCATCAAGAACAAGGTGGACAGCGGAGAGTACGTGACAAAGCTGAGAAAGGCGAAGAAAACGGAGAAGCTGAAGAAGGCGTCCCCGAAAATCAGCGAAAAATCCAAAGATTCCACCGGGAAGGCGAAGAAGAATACGATGGAAACACCGAAAATCGGAGATAAAGTCAAAGAAGCGACGCCCAGAAGCAAACCAGGACGCCAAAGGTTTCTAGAAGCAAGGAGGTTGTTAAGAAAGCTTCGAATTTAAAGCACCTAGTTCACTGATGAAGGCCAAAAACGAAGAGGGGAAGCACCCTAAAGAAGGTTCAAAGCAAGAAGCGGAATTGGCGGAGCTACAAGCGTGCAAAGATGAAACAATTGAGGAAAATTTGATTGGTGTAGAGAAAGCTGTTGAAGAAGAGGTGAGTAAGGCTGTTGAGGAGGATAAGAGGGTTCCTATGGAGAGGCCGAAATCCGCCAGGCCTAGAATAGCTGAGATGAGCAAAGACACGGTTGAGGAGAAGAGGAAAGGTGTGGAGGACGAGACAGACGAAGAGAAGAAGGTTGAGGAGGAGGTTGAGGGGAACGGATTGAGGAGAACGAGGTCAAAATTCCTCAAGAGAGCAAAATTGAAGAGAAGTTTACTAGACTTCTCGAGAAGGAGTTCGCTTCTTCGTCCACCAAGTGTCCGTCCATCGAAAGCCCGTTCGGGAGCTCCACGTCTCCGTGGAGAAGTTCGATGGAGCTGAGAGGAACAGCACGAGGGGGAGACGGTGGTGATGAAGAACAACTTCGAGAAGTCTTTGGACATTACGGCGGACAAAAAACAACTCGTCGAGCAGATCCTGGAGATCAAGGGCAAGGAGGACCTGGAGGAACGCG
The DNA here is from genome assembly GCA_944588485.1 of Phosphuga atrata. NCBI lineage: Eukaryota > Metazoa > Arthropoda > Insecta > Coleoptera > Silphidae > Phosphuga > Phosphuga atrata. The sequence goes on along the minus strand of OX155902.1, from coordinate 64,095,085 downwards.
TCAAGGGAAACGCAGAATGGGAGAAAGAGAACGCTAGAGGTAGAGATACCACCAGCAAAGGAAATAAATCAGTTACGCGGTTCGATGCCGTCGTTGACCAGAACATCTTGTCTGTCTAGTCTTGTCTGTCTAGTCTTGTCTATCTAGTCTCGTCTGTCTAGTCTTGTATGTCTAGTCTTGTCTGTCTAGCCTTGTCTGTCTAGTCTTGTCTGTCTAGTCTTATCTGTCTAGTCTTGTCTGTCTAGTCTTGTCTGTCTAGTCTTGTCTGTCTAGTCTTGTCTGTCTAGTCTTGTCTGTCTAGTCTTGTCTGTCTAGTCTTGTCTGTCTAGTCTTGTCTGTCTAGTCTTGTCTGTCTAGTCTTGTCTGTCTAGTCTTGTCTGTCTAGTCTTGTCTGTCACATTTCCATTCCAAGACCAGCACATTCACAGAGTCATACGTCTTTATCGAGGTATAGGGTTTGGAAATGTTTAGTTTTTCCTGGAGTTGCAGAAACTGATACTGTTACAAATTGTTATTAATTAAAGCAAAGCTGCACTGATGAGAGACATTCAGGCTGTGTTCCGATTGTTTTAAGTTTGTATGATTATCTATAACGTAGGATGGTTTTACCAATCCTATCTTATAAAATCTAATACTGTCTAACTATATGGCTGATAATAAAACGTATTAGTCTAGTACTATCTTAAATCTTTCTATAAAATATTGAATTTTTATTAAAAGATTTTTGTTAAAGGATATATAACCGTATAATATATAAAACGTATAGGATATTCGGGCCCATGACTGAACCCTGTGGAACACCACTACCTAGTACCCACTCTGTTGAGTTTCCTTGTGCTCGCAGTACTAATGTTCTGTCGAGGAAATAGCTCCTCACCATACGCAGAAGATAGGGAGGGATTCCTCTTACTGTCAGTTAATTCATTATTACTCTCCAGCTAGCACAGCTCCAGCTAGCAGCATTACACTCAAGCTGGCAGTCAAAAGTATCAGCGGGGAAGAACTACCGGTCCGTGCTAGCAAGATAATCGCCGGTTTGGAGTCAGCGGAAACCAACAAGCTGCAGACGATCGGAAACTGCATCAAGAACAAGGTGGACAGCGGAGAGTACGTGACAAAGCTGAGAAAGGCGAAGAAAACGGAGAAGCTGAAGAAGGCGTCCCCGAAAATCAGCGAAAAATCCAAAGATTCCACCGGGAAGGCGAAGAAGAATACGATGGAAACACCGAAAATCGGAGATAAAGTCAAAGAAGCGACGCCCAGAAGCAAACCAGGACGCCAAAGGTTTCTAGAAGCAAGGAGGTTGTTAAGAAAGCTTCGAATTTAAAGCACCTAGTTCACTGATGAAGGCCAAAAACGAAGAGGGGAAGCACCCTAAAGAAGGTTCAAAGCAAGAAGCGGAATTGGCGGAGCTACAAGCGTGCAAAGATGAAACAATTGAGGAAAATTTGATTGGTGTAGAGAAAGCTGTTGAAGAAGAGGTGAGTAAGGCTGTTGAGGAGGATAAGAGGGTTCCTATGGAGAGGCCGAAATCCGCCAGGCCTAGAATAGCTGAGATGAGCAAAGACACGGTTGAGGAGAAGAGGAAAGGTGTGGAGGACGAGACAGACGAAGAGAAGAAGGTTGAGGAGGAGGTTGAGGGGAACGGATTGAGGAGAACGAGGTCAAAATTCCTCAAGAGAGCAAAATTGAAGAGAAGTTTACTAGACTTCTCGAGAAGGAGTTCGCTTCTTCGTCCACCAAGTGTCCGTCCATCGAAAGCCCGTTCGGGAGCTCCACGTCTCCGTGGAGAAGTTCGATGGAGCTGAGAGGAACAGCACGAGGGGGAGACGGTGGTGATGAAGAACAACTTCGAGAAGTCTTTGGACATTACGGCGGACAAAAAACAACTCGTCGAGCAGATCCTGGAGATCAAGGGCAAGGAGGACCTGGAGGAACGCGTCAAGGGAAACGCAGAATGGGAGAAAGAGAACGCTAGAGGTAGAGATACCACCAGCAAAGGAAATAAATCAGTTACGCGGTTCGATGCCGTCGTTGACCAGAACATCTTGTCTGTCTAGTCTTGTCTGTCTAGTCTTGTCTATCTAGTCTCGTCTGTCTAGTCTTGTATGTCTAGTCTTGTCTGTCTAGCCTTGTCTGTCTAGTCTTGTCTGTCTAGTCTTATCTGTCTAGTCTTGTCTGTCTAGTCTTGTCTGTCTAGACTTGTCTGTCTAGTCTTGTCTGTCTAGTCTTGTCTGTCTAGTCTTGTCTGTCTAGTCTTGTCTGTCTAGTCTTGTCTGTCTAGTCTTGTCTGTCTAGTCTTGTCTGTCTAGTCTTGTCTGTCTAGTCTTGTCTGTCTAGTCTTGTCTGTCTAGTCTTGTCTGTCTAGTCTTGTCTGTCTAGTCTTGTCTGTCTTGTCTTGTCTGTCTAGTCTTGTCTCTCTAGTCTTGTCTGTCTAGTCTTGTCTGTCTAGTCTTGTCTGTCTAGTCTTGTCTGTCTAGTCTTGTCTGTCTAGTCTTGTCTGTCTAGTCTTGTCTGTCTAGTCTTGTCTGTCTAGTCTTGTCTGTCTAGTCTTGTCTGTCTAGTCTTGTCTGTCTAGTCTTGTCTGTCTAGTCTTGTCTGTCTAGTCTTGTCTGTCTAGTCTTGTCTGTCTAGTCTTGTCTGTCTAGTCTTGTATGTCTAGTCTTGTCTGTCTAGCCTTGTCTGTCTAGTCTTGTCTGTCTAGTCTTATCTGTCTAGTCTTGTCTGTCTAGTCTTGTCTGTCTAGACTTGTCTGTCTAGTCTTGTCTGTCTAGTCTTGTCTGTCTAGTCTTGTCTGTCTAGTCTTGTCTGTCTAGTCTTGTCTGTCTAGTCTTGTCTGTCTAGTCTTGTCTGTCTAGTCTTGTCTGTCTAGTCTTGTCTGTCTAGTCTTGTCTGTCTAGTCTTGTCTGTCTAGTCTTGTCTGTCTAGTCTTGTCTGTCTAGTCTTGTCTGTCTAGTCTTGTCTGTCTAGTCTTGTCTGTCTAGTCTTGTCTGTCTAGTCTTGTCTGTCTAGTCTTGTCTGTCTAGTCTTGTCTGTCTAGTCTTGTCTGTCTAGTCTTGTCTCTCTAGTCTTGTCTGTCTAGTCTTGTCTGTCTAGTCTTGTCTGTCTAGTCTTGTCTGTCTAGTCTTGTCTGTCTAGTCTTGTCTGTCTAGTCTTGTCTGTCTAGTCTTGTCTGTCTAGTCTTGTCTGTCTAGTCTTGTCTGTCTAGTCTTGTATGTCTAGTCTTGTCTGTCTAGCCTTGTCTGTCTAGTCTTGTCTGTCTAGTCTTATCTGTCTAGTCTTGTCTGTCTAGTCTTGTCTGTCTAGACTAGTCTGTCTAGTCTTGTCTGTCTAGTCTTGTCTGTCTAGTCTTGTCTGTCTAGTCTTGTCTGTCTAGTCTTGTCTGTCTAGTCTTGTCTGTCTAGTCTTGTCTGTCTAGTCTTGTCTGTCTAGTCTTGTCTGTCTAGTCTTGTCTGTCTAGTCTTGTCTGTCTAGTCTTGTCTGTCTAGTCTTGTCTGTCTAGTCTTGTCTGTCTTGTCTTGTCTGTCTAGTCTTGTCTCTCTAGTCTTGTCTGTCTAGTCTTGTCTGTCTAGTCTTGTCTGTCTAGTCTTGTCTGTCTAGTCTTGTCTGTCTAGTCTTGTCTGTCTAGTCTTGTCTGTCTACTCTTGTCTGTCTAGTCTTGTCTGTCTAGTCTTGTCTGTCTAGTCTTGTCTGTCTAGTCTTGTCTGTCTAGTCTTGTCTGTCTAGTCTTGTCTGTCTAGTCTTGTCTGTCTAGTCTTGTCTCTCTAGTCTTGTCTGTCTAGTCTTGTCTGTCTAGTCTTGTCTGTCTAGTCTTGTCTGTCTAGTCTTGTCTGTCTAGTCTTGTCTGTCTAGTCTTGTCTGTCTAGTCTTGTCTGTCTAGTCTTGTCTCTCTAGTCTTGTCTCTCTAGTCTTGTCTCTCTAGTCTTGTCTGTCTAGTCTTGTCTGTCTAGTCTTGTCTGTCTTGTCTTGTCTGTCTAGTCTTGTCTCTCTAGTCTTGTCTGTCTAGTCTTGTCTGTCTAGTCTTGTCTCTCTAGTCTTGTCTGTCTTGTCTTGTCTGTCTAGTCTTGTCTCTCTAGTCTTGTCTGTCTAGTCTTGTCTGTCTAGTCTTGTCTCTCTAGTCTTGTCTGTCTTGTCTTGTCTGTCTAGTCTTGTCTCTCTAGTCTTGTCTGTCTAGTCTTGTCTGTCTAGTCTTGTCTGTCTAGTCTTGTCTCTCTAGTCTTGTCTGTCTAGTCTTGTCTGTCTAGTCTTGTCTGTCTAGTCTTGTCTGTCTAGTCTTGTCTCTCTAGTCTTGTCTGTCTAGTCTTGTCTGTCTAGTCTTGTCTGTCTAGTCTTGTCTGTCTAGTCTTGTCTGTCTAGTCTTGTCTGTCTAGTCTTGTCTGTCTAGTCTTGTCTGTCTAGTCTTGTCTGTCTAGTCTTGTCTCTCTAGTCTTGTCTGTCTAGTCTTGTCTGTCTAGTCTTGTCTGTCTAGTCTTGTCTGTCTAGTCTTGTCTGTCTAGTCTTGTCTGTCTAGTCTTGTCTGTCTAGTCTTGTCTCTCTAGTCTTGTCTGTCTAGTCTTGTCTGTCTAGTCTTGTCTGTCTAGTCTTGTCTGTCTAGTCTTGTCTGTCTAGTCTTGTCTGTCTAGTCTTGTCTGTCTAGTCTTGTCTGTCTAGTCTTGTCTGTCTAGTCTTGTCTGTCTAGTCTTGTCTGTCTAGTCTTGTCTGTCTAGTCTTGTCTGTCTAGTCTTGTCTGTCTAGTCTTGTCTGTCTAGTCTTGTCTGTCTAGTCTTGTCTGTCTAGTCTTGTCTGTCTAGTCTTGTCTGTCTAGTCTTGTCTGTCTAGTCTTGTCTGTCTAGTCTTGTCTGTCTAGTCTTGTCTGTCTAGTCTTGTCTGTCTAGTCTTGTCTGTCTAGTCTTGTCTGTCTAGTCTTGTCTGTCTAGTCTTGTCTGTCTAGTCTTGTCTGTCTACTCTTGTCTGTCTAGTCTTGTCTGTCTAGTCTTGTCTGTCTAGTCTTGTCTGTCTAGTCTTGTCTGTCTAGTCTTGTCTGTCTAGTCTTGTCTGTCTAGTCTTGTCTGTCTAGTCTTGTCTGTCTTGTCCGTCTTGTCCGTCTATCCGTCTTGTCCGTCTTGTCCGTCATAAGAAAATTAACATTTGTAGACTCTCACTATTTTTCGGACTGTGCAACTATTTGAAGGAATTTTGGAACTCTAAGAATCAAAAATTACTCACAAAAGTCCAAATTTTGATAACCTAAAACCGCTTTGTTAATATTTTGAAAAACAAGACAGCCACAAATTAATGAAGATGAGGTTCAGATTTTACAAAATCAACATCTGTAGACCCTCACTAGTTTCTTTACTGTGTGACTATTTGGAGGAATTTTGAAAATCCAAAACCACAAATATCTCCAAAACGTCAAAATTTTGTAAATCTAAATCCAATTTGTTGATATTTTAAAAAACAAGACAACGACATACCAATGAAGATGAAGTTGAAATTTTACAAAATTAACATTTGTAGACTCTCACTATTTTCCGGACTGTGCTACTATTTGAAGGAATTTTGGAAATCTAAGAAACACAAATTACTCCATAAAGTCCAAGCATGATAACCTAAAACCGTTTTGTTAATATTATGAAAAATAAGACGGCCAAAGATCAATGAAGATGAAGTGGAGATTTTACAAAATCAAAATTTGTAGACCCTCACTAGTTTCTTTCCTGTGTGACTATTTGGAGGAATTTTGGAAATCTAAAAACCTCTAATTTCTTCAAAAAGTCCAAATTTTGAAAATCTAAAACGAATTTGTTAATATTTTGAAAAACAAGGTAACGACATATCAATGAAGATGAGGTTGAAATTTTACAAAATTAACATTTGTAGACTCTCACTAATATCTTTACTGTGCAACTATTTGAAGGAATTTTGAAAGTCTAAAAACCACAAATTACTCAAAAAAGTCCAAATTTTGATAACCTAAATGCGTTTTGTTAATATTTTGAAAAATAAGACAAGCACATATCAATGAAGACGAGGTTGTGATTTTACAAAATTAACATTTGTAGACTCTCATTAATTTCTTTCCTGTATGACTATTGGGAGGAATTTTGGAAATCTAAAACCCACAAATTTCTTCAAAAAGTCCAAATTTTTAAAATCTAAAACCAATTTGTTAATATTTTGAAAAATAAGGCAGCGCCAGATCAATGAAGATGAGGTTGAAATTTTACAAAATTAACAGTTGTAAACTCTCACTATTTTCCTCACTGCGCGACTATTTGTAAGAATTTTGGAAATCTAAGAAACACAAATTACTCCAAAAAGTCCATGTTTTGATAACCTAAAACAGTTTTGTTAATATTGTGAAAAATAAGACAGCTACAGATCAATGAAGATGAGGATGATATTTTACAAAATTAATCTTATCTATCTAGTCTTGCCCATCTAATCCAACTTGACTAATCTTGTCTCTTTAGTCTTGTTTACCTAATCCAGCCGGGTGTATCTAATCTAGCCTGCCTAATCTTTCGCATCTAGTCCTGTCTATCTAATCTAGACTGCGTAATCTAGTTTAACCTGTCGAGTCTGTCTTATCTAATCTAATCTGTTTCGACTATCAGTTCTTGTTTATACGAACTTCTTTGGCTATTCTCGTCCATATAGCTTTGAATGCATTTGTGTAATATTGTGGTGCAGATGGTCGGTATAGTTGGGAATAAAGTCGAGGACTCGTCGCATATTTCTGCAGCGTCTATAAAAGTGATGGGTCCATTTGGAGGAGTAGAAACGCGAGAAGCGAAAGGAGTCGATATCAAATTCCATTTCCTGTAACACATGTTCGGGCTTAACAACCCGCAGGAGGAAGGAACACCCGCAGGAAGAGAACACTCGCGAAGTAGGAGATGTTCTCACAACATGATGCGAAGACGGTGATAGAGGGTGTTGCAAATCGCGATTTTTTTATTGGTTTTAATAATAAATTGTTGTTGGTTTTAATCGTGAATTGTTAGTTTTTACGATAAGGTCTCGTCTAGAATGATTCCAGGTTTCTATTTGGGAGTTATTTTCCGTTGTAGTGAAATAATTGGGGAATGTGTGCGATGAATGGCCGGAAAGTTGGAAATATTTCAGTCGAATTCACAAACAAAACGGTTTTTTTCCCGTTCTGTTCCTCTTTGTTGGGAATTCTTTGAGATCGTATCGCGGGCTTTAGCCTAATACCTGGACGGGCCGTTCGCCTCTCCGCATTGTTAAACCCACCCCAAAGAAGTATTTTTCCATTGAATTCTCCGCCTGTTGGCTTAGTCCCTCGACTACATCAAATTACTGAACAGGTAGAAGACTGGATACGGTTTTATTTTCTGTTCCTCCTTCTTTAATTTGAATAGTAATAGGAAAACGCGACTTGATTTATTGTAAATTACATTGTCTAGACTTCCAAATTAAAAAACTTTAAATGGTTTTCGTAAATTTTATAAAAAAATTCTAATTAAATATTTTTTTTTTTAATTTACGTTTTAATAACTTTAAAGAAAGGATCATTTTATAGAATATTTGAGGGGTTTTTTCTCCTTGCAACTGATAGGATATTTGAGGGGTTTTTTCCCCTTGCAACTGCAAGGTATCATACGTATCATACTGTATCATACATAGTTTTAATCTGCGTTTAATTTAGAATCATTTAGAAAAACATTCGCTCGATTTAGATGACTTTGGTAAAAGTTTCGTGCAAAAATCGGAAAGTACGCGTTTTTCTAATCGCGCCAATTTCAGGCTTACGTTTCACCAAAACAGAAAAACATTATCAGTTGTTTGTTCTAAACAAAATTTTGCTTCTTTTGACATATCATATGTCAATATCCATGACATGTCAAAAATCGCAAATTCTAAGAAGAGCGAAAAAAATTGCGATTTTCGACACCTCTCCAATTTGAACATATCATACATCAAAACACGCAGAATTTCACACAGATTACGCCAATATAAATCAAAAAAATTAAAAATCCGTCTGTCCGTCCGTCTGTCAGTCTGTCAAGACCATTTTTCTCAGGTACGCGTAGAGGTAACAAGTTGAAATTTGTATCAAATACTCGGGTCTGCGGTCTCATTTCAGCTGTGAAAAAATCAAACTTGTAAGTCAACGCGATCAAAAGATATGACCGTTTATGTCGCATATTTTGCGATTTCACAAGGGAATCAAAACCTATAGGGTACTTCCCGTTGACCTAGAATCATGAAATTTGGCAAGAAGCGGTGTCTCACAGCACATGTAAAGGGAAAAATCTGAAAACCGTATATATATGTAGTTTAATTACAAGAAAAATGCGAATTTACTATTAGAAACTTATGAAAATACACTAATGTGTTGTGTGGTATTATCAGGCACCAGAAGCATATGGGTTGCATACAGTTAGGTCCTCCTAAAGATACCTTACTTACTAGTTTGTACGGAACGAACCCTCGGTGCGCGAGTCACAATTCGCATTTGGCCGTTTTTCTTTTTGCATTAGGGCAATTATCGTGCGTGTAATTTCGTAATCTTTTATTATAAAAAAGTAACGACGGGAGGCAACGACAGGAGAAAAGCTTTACTGCACTTTTGCACGAGACTTTACTGATTTACTGCGCGGATATTAAACGTCAATACAACTTTTCAGCTCGACCTTTATCATCTCATTTGCCCCGATTTATTCGTATATTTTGCAAACAATCTAAAACAGGGAACAAACAATCAAATGCGTTTAGTAAATTATTGAAACTCTGGTTGCACTAACTAGTCTAATTTATATGCAATGGCAAAACTAAATTGAAATTTGTTGCCCAACATTTTATAGATCAATAATTTTGTTCAACGATTTCTGTTTAATTTCATACAAAGAGAACAAAAAAATTTAGTTATAACAAGAAATATGTTTATTCAAAGACATTGCGAAATATTTACTATAAAACTTTAATAATATTTGCAAATTTTCGTTTCTTCGAAGGGTTTTGTTGTCATGATGCGAATTTTCTTGGATCTCGTGTTACATTCGTGTTACACTCAGAAGAGGTTTTTGCAACGTCGGCGGTTCGTTTATGCGCTCACCAAAGGCCACCAAAGTTGCAAGAAATCCATTTAAATCATGGAATTGAGTAATCGGGGAGATTTAGGAAAAAGTTTCATCAAAAGATCAACTTTTAACGCAGATTTTATGCAATTTAGTTAATTTTGAAGTCTGCAATGCTAAGATTTTTAGGTTTCAATATAAATACAAAATTTGCAAGGTTTCTGCCCGCTGGAAAGACAAAACAAATTTTCATGAAACTAACAATTAAGACAATTTGTCGATCTGTGGATTGTTTACAAATTAAGATATTTTAATGAAATTTGCAGCATTTCTTGGTTCTACTATAAAGAACAAATTTACAAAGTTTCAACTGTCTAGCCAAATAATTGCAAAAGTTATCAAATTAAATTTTAGAAGTTTCATGAAACAAAACATTTTTGTAAATCTACAGATTGTTTGCAAATAAAGATATTTTAATGAAATTTGCAGCATTTCTTCATTCTATTATAAAGAACAAATTTGCAAAGTTTCAACTGTCTAGATAAAAAATTGAAAAAGTTGTAGACCTGAAAATTGCTTGCAAATAAAGTAAATTAACGTCGCATCTCTCACGAAAATCGATTAAAACTAGTCAAGATAATATTCGCAATTTTGTATCTCCGGTAGTTTTCGACTTGCAAATTTGAAACTTCTCAAAATATTATAAGATACTTTCAGGAATATTTTCCGAAATCTGCATCAAAATCCGTCTGCGTCTGCGGGAAACAACTAAATTGCAAATTGGTCAGAAATTGGCAAGCAACAAATAAAATGCTTTTGTAAAATGATAAGGGATGATCTAAGGAAAATAATAAGGGAATAAGGGAAAAGCACAGAGCGAATAAATTTATCGCTTCGTTTCTGGCAAACGCGATCTAGCTCGCGATTATTTATTTATTGCTAAAGACCACAACAAAAACACGAAAGAAAAATTCGCATAAACTAAATGTTCGCACAAAAATAAAAAAACTTAAAACATCGTATTTAATCAACGACACAATGGAAAGACGAGAAACTTCTCACAGTTTATTACCGAGATATTAATTAATATCTCCATGAGAAACTTTCCTGAGAAGATTTTGTAATTTGAATTAGTTAAGATTTTATAATTTGCTTTGCCTTTTAAACTACTCCATTTAACTTTTTTTTTAAAGATCCATTTGATTGATACCTCCACTCGAAATAACCGTTTGCACAAATAAATCCGCGAACGTTTCAGGTAAAGAAATTCGCGGTGTATTACTCCATTTCGTGATTTATTACCCGCAACGTCTCACAAAATAAATTATATAATACACACAGCAACTCCAGAACGAGGAAAATAAGATGAGGCTTCGCCGCGTTATTCATCTTATAAGCACAAATCAAATATAATTGATAGATGTTGAGCAGAAGGATATGCGAGCTTAAAAATCCGCATTAATTCCATCGCGGAGCTTTATCTCTTAATTAGTTTAATTTTTGGGTGGAGTAAATACGGGTTTTGATGCTGCGAAATCTTGTTTATCTTTAAACAATTTCAACGGATTTCTGTGTTATGAGATAATTACGATTCTGTACGGGTTTTCTGGGGAAAAATGAGTTTTTGCGGTCGAAAGTCGCGATGTTTGCTGAATTGGCGATTTGGGTCGCGTATGATAACTTCATTAGAAATGAAGAAAACTACCGGAAATACAAATTTGCGAATATTAACTTTATACTAGCTTTATACGATTTTCGTGAGAGACGCCACTTTCATTGCTTGCCAAAGACGAACAGACGGACGGATTTTGATGTAAATTTACGAAAATATTCCTAAAAGTATCTTTTAATATTTCGCAAAGTTTCAAATTTGAAAACCAAAAACTGCCGGAAATACGAATTTGCGAATATTAGCTTGACTAGTTTTATACGATTTTCGTTAGAAACGCGACTTTAATTGTTTGCCAAAGACGAACAGACACGAACAAATTTCTGAAAATATTCCTGAAAATCTTCCTTCATATAGCTCGGCTGCGCCGAGTCGGGAGACTGTAATTTATACGTATTTTATTCGCTCCAAGCGCAACAGCATTAGCGCCAAAGGTGACACTTCAAGACCAGTTACGTCATTATTCAGCATTTATTTGTATATAATGACATGTATGACAAGTTGTTGTGTAGTGACAATTTAAAGCATGAGAAAGTAAGTCAAAATTTCACAAACAAAAAGTTTGACAACCAAGGTTTAATTACAAAATTTGATAAGAAATGTCAATTTTAAGTGTGACAGCAGAATTCTAAACTTGCAATTTCTATTTCGACAACAAAACTCAATCAAAAGTTTGAGAAATAAACTTTAAATTTGAGTTTTAACATTCAATAAAATGTTTGATAATAAAGTTTTTTAAACACACATTTTGTTAAGAAATGTCAAATTTTAAATGTCAGAATGTCAAATTTTGACAACAAATGTCGAATTTCAAATGTCATAATGTCAAAAATATCAAATATTGATAACATATGTCGAATTTTAAATGGCAAAAAATGCCAAATTTTGATAAAAAATATCGAATTTTAAATGTCAGAATGTCAAATGTTGATTACAAATGTCAAATTTTAATTGTCAGAATGTCAAATTATCATAAATATCCATTTTTTTAATTTTAACAAATGTCGAATTTTTAATGACAGAATCTCAAAAATGTCAAATTTTGATAACAAATGTCAAATTTTAAATGGCAAAATGTCAAATTTTGATAACACATGTCAAATTTTAAACGTCAGAATGTCAATTTTTTTTAACAAATATCAAATTTTAGTTTTAATTTTTTTAAATTTTAACTAATCTCGAATTTTAAATGACAGAATCTATAAAATGCCAAATTTGGATAACAAATGTCAAATTTTAGATGTAAGAATGTCAAATATTGATAACAAATGTCAAATTTCAAATGTCATAATGTCAAAAATATCAAATACTGATAACATATGTCGAATTTTAAATGGAAAAAATGCCAAATTTTGATAAAAAATATCGAATTTTAAATGTCAGAATGTCAAATTTTGATAACAAATATCAAATTTTAGTCTTATTTTTTTAAAATTTTAACTAATCTCGAATTTTAAATGACAGAATTTCTAAAATGTCAAATTTTGATAACAAATGTCAAATTTTAAATGGCAGAATGTCAAATTTTGATAACACATGTCAAATTTTAAACGTCAGAATGTCAAATTTTGATAAGAAATATCAAATTTTAGTTTTAATTTTTTTTAATTTTAACTAATCTCGAATTTTAAATGACAGATTCTCTAACATATCAAATTTTGATAACAAATGTCAAATTTTAAATGGCAGAATGTCAAATTTTGATAACAAATGTCAAATTTTAAATGGCAGAATGTCAAATTTTGGTAACAAATATCGAATTTTAGTTTTAATTTTTTTTTATTTTAACTAATGTCGAATTTTAAATGACAGAATCTCTAACATGTCAAATTTTGATAACAAATGTCTAATTTTAAATGGCAGAATGTCAAATTTTGATAACACATGTCAAATTTTAAACGTCAGAATGTCAATTTTTGATAACAAATATCAAATTTTAGTTGTATTTTTTTTTAAATTTTAACTAATCTCGAATTTTAAATGACAGAATCTCCAAAATGCCAAATTTTGATAACAAATGTCAAATTTTAGATGTAAGAATGTCAAATATTGATAACAAATGTCGAATTTCAAATGTCATAATGTCAAAAATATCAAATACTGATAACATATGTCGAATTTTAAATGGCAAAAATGCCAAATTTTGATAAAAAATATCGAATTTTAAATGGCAGAATGTCAAATTTTGATAACAAATGTCAAATTTTAAATGTCAGTGTCAAATTTTTATAACAAATAGCGTTTTTTTTTAATTTTGACAAATGTCGAATTTTAAATAACAGAATCTCAAAAATGTCAAATTTTGATAACACATGTCAAATTTTAAATGGCAGAATCTCAAATATTGATAAAATATATCAAAATTTAATTTTTTTTAATTTTAACAAATGTCGAACTTTAAATGACAGATTTCAAATTTTAAATGTCAGAATGTCAAATTTTGATAACAAATATCAAATTTTAGTTTTAATTTAAACTAATGTTGAATTTTAAATGACATAATCTCTAAAATGGCAAATTTTCATAACAAATGTCAAATTTTAAATGGCAGAATGTCAAATTTTGATAAAAAATATCAAATTTTAATTTTTTTTTAATTTTAACAAATGTCGAACTTTAAATGACAGAATTTAAAAAATGTCAAATTTTGATAACAAATTTCTTTCCTGATCAAAATGATGGATTTTTTATGGCGATTTTTTCATAAAATTTCAGGGCCTTTTTTCATGAAAATCATTATTTATCAAGTGAATCGAAAATTTCAATGTCAAAAATGACAGGCAATATAAAAAAAGCCGGAAAATGTCAAAAATGACAGGAAAGGCAAAAATGACAGGAAATATAAAATATAACAAGAAATGTCAGACATGACAGGAAATATAAAAAATTTCAAGGTGTTTTCCCTGCTGGTTGCAAATATGCTAATTGCATTTTCTTAGCCATTTCCGTTCGCAAGACATGACCTGACATAATTGGTCATTGGTTTTTGCTGTTAAATATTGTATATTTTATTAAATTAATTATTTTTTGTTTTTGCCTGTTGTTTTTATACAATATTATTGGAGACGAAGTTGTCTTTTTGGCCACGGGTGGCGCTAAATGCGGTTGCGCACGGAGCGAATAAACTACCCGCTATACAAATATTATGTGTAGACTATATGACTGGATACACAACACTAGACAGACAAGACTATACAGACAAGACTAGACAGACAAGACTAGACAGACAAGACTAGACAGACAAGACTAGACAGACAAGACTAGACAGACAAGACTAGACAGACAAGACTAGACAGACAAGACTAGACAGACAAGACTAGACAGACAAGACTAGACAGACAAGACTAGACAGACAAGACTAGACAGACAAGACTAGACAGACAAGACTAGACAGACAAGACTAGACAGACAAGACTAGACAGACAAGACTAGACAGACAAGACTAGACAGACAAGACTAGACAGACAAGACTAGACAGACAAGACTAGACAGACAAGACTAGACAGACAAGACTAGACAGACAAGACTAGACAGACAAGACTAGACAGACAAGACTAGACAGACAAGACTAGACAGACAAGACTAGACAGACAAGACTAGACAGACAAGACTAGACAGACAAGACTAGACAGACAAGACTAGACAGACAAGACTAGACAGACAAGACTAGACAGACAAGACTAGACAGACAAGACTAGACAGACAAGACTAGACAGACAAGACTAGACAGACAAGACTAGACAGACAAGACTAGACAGACAAGACTAGACAGACAAGACTAGACAGACAAGACTAGACAGACAAGACTAGACAGACAAGACTAGACAGACAAGACTAGACAGACAAGACTAGACAGACAAGACTAGACAGACAAGACTAGACAGACAAGACTAGACGGACAAGACTAGACAGACAAGACTAGACAGACAAGACTAGACAGACAAGACTAGACAGACAAGACTAGACAAACAAGAATACACAGTCAATACTAGACAGATTGAACTAGATTTAAATTATTGGGAATTTTAGTGTATTTAATGAGTTTCTAACGTGCTTTCACGGTTTCTGGGGTCTTTTAATTACACGTGGAGTGTAATTATGCCGCGACTGGTAGTAAAGTTTGATATTTTAATCGAAGGCCGAAGTAAAGAGGAAAAAACGACACACAGATACTGGTTCTCGGTGTTGGGTGTGTCCAGTGCAAGAACTTTTAGAAATAACGAGCCGAGAGGATTTTTCTCCGTCGTTTCTAGATCACGCACTGATTCCCGCTCGTTTACTTTTCGGTGGAAGATTTTTTGTCGCGGCAAAAAATTCCTCCTCGGATTCTTTCCCTAATTATTTAAACCGAATTTTGCGTTGGCGGGTTTATAAATTAAAACTCGATTCGGAGCTAAAAGATTTATCGCGCACGGCGTTCAAGATTGATGCAGTTTTGATTACGCAAACCCGTTTGCAATTAGAGCTGAGTCTTGAATCGACAAAAGTTTTGTTGTGCGTTTGAGCAGTATTTTGAATTTAGAACGCTTTCCTATTTTTTTATTCCATTTGGGAGAAAGATCCTCGGGTTGGAACTGAGCGCGGCCGAAGAAGCAAAGCGAAATTTGTAATTGAATTTCCTCGGCTTTTTCCCCGATTAAATATCTTCCCTGCGCCCGAATATTGTATGGAAATCGGGGAAACATCCTTATCGGGGATATTCGAGTCGCAATCTAATTTCAATAGCCGGTATCTTTGCCCCCGCGGGCTTCCAACCGCATTTTCCACGGGAAACGAAAAAAAAAAAACTCGGGAAATATGAAAACGAAATCTTCGGTCCGATTTGAAACTAGAGCGAACCTCTCCGACAGCCACAAGAAGCAGAAAACAATTTAAGTTTTGTGTGAGAATGGAAATTGGGTCCACGTCAACGCCAGACGTTTACCGATGCAGAAAAAACACTTTCAATCAATTTAGTCTTTTCATGCAAAAAATTGGTCAACAAAGCTCCCCTGAAATATATTTACCTTCATCTTGTAACACAGCATTTATAATAACATCTCACTGCAAATGTAAAACTCGATAAATATTAGAGAGATAAGACTAGACAGACAAGATTAGATAGATAAGACTAGAGTTAGATGAGATACGCGCAACTGGATCGACAAGATGTTACTCAGTAGATTATGTATGTGGTAAGGATGTCAAGACCACACGTATTGAAACTGAATCCGTGGCGTGTTATTCAAGGTTTCGGCGTAATGTTCACGGATTTGCGAGCAAACGTCGTTGGAAGGCGACTCGTTGTAATTCAATATCGGGTCACAAACGCACAGAGAAAACGACCTTTTGTTCGCAAAAAAAGGGCACGCAAAAACAGATTAAACTGGTCGCGCTAGGGAGCAAAAGCGACACGAAACGCTTGCCTTCAATCTCAATATCAACATTTATTTCCAGGTTTTTGTTTAAATTTAGACACAAAAAACTTGTCTAGTCTTGTCTACCTGTACTACTACTACTATAACTGAGTAGTCTTATCTATCTTGTCTGTCAATCTGTTTAGTTATGTCTATTCTTGTCTATCCAATCTTATGAATTTATTGTAGTCTATTTAGTTTTGTGTATCTAGTGCATTTATATTTATGGTATTTTTATTGGAGCCGGTAGCAGATGTACCGTTAAATTGAACGTTCGTTTTCTCTCCCTCTTTTTGGTCGATCAGTACGTCATAATGTAGACGCACACATGCATACGTGGGGCACACATGTATACGCGGGGCACACAAACACGCGCGCACATATTCAATTTGAGATGTCGAAGTGGAGACCGTTACGTTGGCCTTTTAAACGCGAACTCGCGGAGCACGGATGCCCTGCAATTGCACTTCACGGTTTTCCAGCAGGAATTATTTCTCTTTGAACGCAACAGAAGTTAAATTCCAATTTTATTTTAGAGATAATTATTTCTTGTGAAATTAAATTATATATAGATTGGTGTTTAACTGTAGGCTACAGACTGGGCAATATATAGGCATATAGTTCATACAATATATAGCCCGTTACTTAGGTACTAATGCAACTACAGATTTGAACTAAATAGATGGTTAGATTAGGTTATAACGGAGAAGACAAATACAGACCACATATCGCGCGGTAGCGCGACCTCTCGATCCGAAAAAAAAAATGAAAAAATATGGGATAAGGATTAGATTAGGTTATACTAGAGCAGATAAATCCAGACCATATATCGCGACCTGAAGCTGCGGTGGCGTTAATACTTAAGTACCTATAGTCCATTCTTGCCTAGTATAGTTTGTCTAATTAGAGTTAAACAAACTAAACTATCAGACAAAGACTGTCTGAGTAGTTTGTCAAATTAGAATTAGACTAGTGTCGTTTTTCTAGTGTAGTTAGACAGGATTGTCTTTCTAGTGTACAGTATAATCTCGATAATCCGACAAATATCGGACTAGACAATCGCCGGATAATCAGAAAGAGTGGTGGGAGGAAAGAGCGCTAGCGGTCTCCAAACCGCCGGATTACTGAACGTGTCGTCCGATTAACCAACGGCCGAATTACCGAGATTATACTGTAGTTTGTCAAACTAGAATTAGACAAAGTAGAATAAGACAAATTAGTATTAGACAAAGTAGAATGACCCAAATTATAATTAGACTTATTATTAGAACTAGACAAATTATATAAGACAAATGGTAAAATAGGCAAGATAGACAAAACTATATAGACACTACTATACGTGGTTAGACAAACCAGAGGAAAATTGACCGAGTTTTAAAGTTATTAAAGTCTCTGAACGTTTATTTTTATTTTTAATTGTTTTCTGTGGAGAATGGGAAACTAATTGGCGATTGTGTTGAATTTCGGAATAAATTTGCGATAAAATTTCGTGAAATTAGAAACTTTTGCGTGTGAACCGAAAAAAACAACACACAGAGACCCATTTAACGCAGCGTGGACGTAAAACAATTCGTCGTTCCTTCAAACAATCGGTCGCAAGTTTTACACGCGTTCTCAGCATTCAGAAAACACACGTGAGAAGTTCCTCTGAGAAAACTCATATTGTCTCCCAGTTCCTTTCATATTGGGGCAATTGGGTTCGGCTTACATCAACTAGACAGACTAGATAGATTAGATAGACGAGATAGACTAGACAAACTAGACACGACTAGATAGAACTAGACACGACTAGACGCGACTGGACTAGACGACTAGACTAGACAGACAAGATTAAACAGACAAGACTAGAAGAACAAGACTAGACAGACAAGACTAGACAGACAAAACTAGACAGACAAGGCTAGACAGACAAGACTAGACAGACAAGACTAGACAGACAAGACTAGACAGACAAGACTAGACAGACAAGACTAGACAGACAAGACTAGACAGACAAGACTAGACAGACAAGACTAGACAGACAAGACTAGACAGACAAGACTAGACAGACAACACTAGACAGACAACACTAGACAGACAAGACTAGACAGACAAGACTAGACAGACAAGACTAGACAGACAAGACTAGACAGACAAGACTAGACAGACAAGACTAGACAGACAAGACTAGACAGACAAGACTAGACAGACAAGACTAGACAGACAAGACTAGACAGACAAGACTAGACAGACAAGACTAGACAGACAAGACTACTAGACTGTCGAAAAAATGTCATAATTGTTGAAATAAATCTCATAATTATTGAAACAAATGTCAAAAATCATAAAATAAATGTTAAAATTGTTGAAATAAATATCAAGATTGTCGAAAAAAATGTCAAAATTGTCAAAAAAATGTCTAAATTGTTGAAATAAATGTAAAAACTGTTGAAATAAATGTCAAAATTGTCGAAAAAATGTCAAAATTGTTGAAATAATTCTCAAAACTGTTAAAATAAATCTCATAATTGTAGAAACAAATGGCAAAACACTTGAAATAAATGTCAAAATTGTGGAAATAATTCTGAAAAATGTTAAAATATATCTCATAATTGTTGAAGCAAATGTCAAAATTTCTAAAATAAATGTCAAAATTGTTGAAATATATGTCAAGATAGTCGAAAGAATGTCAAAATTGTCAACAAAATGTCTAAATTGTTAAAATAAATATAAAAACTGTTGAAATAAATGTCAAAATTGTGAAAAAAATGTAAAAATTGTTGAAATAAATGTCAAAAATGTCGAAAAAATGTCAAAATTGTTGAAATAATTCTCAAAACTGTTAAAATAAATATCATAATTGTAGAAACAAATGGCAAAACACTTGAAATAAATGTCAAAATTGTGGAAATAATTCTCAAAAATGTTAAAATATATCTCATAATTGTTGAAGCAAATGTCAAAATTTCTAAAATAAATGTCAAAATTGTTGAAATATATGTCAAGATAGTCGAAAGAATGTCAAAATTGTCAACAAAATGTCTAAACTGTTAAAATAAATATAAAAACTGTTGAAATAAATGTCAAAATTGTGAAAAAAATGTAAAAATTGTTGAAATAAATGTCAAAAATGTCGAAAAAATGTCAAAATTGTTGAAATAATTCTCAAAACTGTTAAAATAAATCTCATAATTGTAGAAACAAATGACAAAACTCTTAACATAAATGTCAAAATTGTGGAAATAATTCTCAAAAATGTTAAAATAAATCTCATAATTGTTGAAACAAATGTCAAAATTTCTGAAATAAATGTCAAAATTTCTGAAATAAATATAAAAATTGTTGAAATAAATGTCTAGATAGTCGAAAGAATGTCAAAATTGTCAAAAAAATGTCCAAATTGTTGAAATAAGTGAAAAAACTGTTGAAATAATTGTCAATATTGTCGAAAAAATGTCAAAATTGTTGAAATAAATATCAAAATTGTTGAAATAATTCTCAAAAATGTTAAAATAAATCTCATAATTGTTTAAACAAATGGCAAAACTCTTGACATAAATGTCAAAATTGTGGAAATAATTCTCAAAAATGTTAAAATAAATCTCATAATTGTTGAAGCAAATGTCAAAATTTCTGAAATAAATGTCAAAATTGTTGAAATAAATGTCAAGATAGTCGAAAGAATGTCAAAATTCTCAAAAAAATGTCTAAATTGTTAAAATAAATGTAAAAACTGTTGAAATAAATGTCAAAACTGCTGAAATAGATGTCAAAATTTTCGAAAAAAATTCAAAACTGCTGAAATAAATGTCAAAACTGCTGAAATAAATGTCAAAATTGTGGAAAAAATGTCAAAATTGTTGAAATAAATGTCAAAAATGTTGAAATAATTCTCAAAACTGTTAAAATAAATCTCATAATTGTAGAAACAAATGGCAAAACTCTTTAAATAAATGTCAAAATTGTAGAAATAATTCTCAAAAATGTAAAAATAAATCTCATAATTGTTGAAACAAATGTCAAAATTTCTGAAATAAATGTCAAAATTGTTGAAATAAATGTCATCAAGATAGTCGAAAGAATGTCAAAATTGTCAAAAAAATGTCTAAATTGTTGAAATAAATGTAAAAACTGTTGAAATAAATGTCAAAATTGTCGAAAAAATGTCAAAATTGTTGAAATAAATCTCATAATTGTAGAAACAAATGGCAAAACTCTTGAAATAAATGTCAAAATTGTGGAAATAATTCTCAAAAATGTTAAAATAAATCTCATAATTGTTGAAACAAATATCAAAATTTCTGAAATAAATGTCAAAATTGTTGAAATAAATGTCAAAATAGTCGAAAAAAATTCAAAACTGTTGAAATAAATGTCAAAACTGTTGAAATAAATGTAAAAATTGTCGAAATAAATTCAAAACTGTTGAAATAAATGTCAAAACTGTTGAAATAAATGTCAAAATTGTTGAAATAAATGTCAAAACTGTTGAAATAAATGTCAAAATTGTCGAAAAAAATCAAACCTGTTGAAATAAATGTCAAAACTGCTGAAATAAATGTCGAAATTTAAAAAAAAAATCAAAACTATTGAAATAAATGTCAAAACTGTTGAAATAAATGTCAAAATTGTCGAAAAAATTGAAAATTGTAGAAATAAATGTCAAAATTGCTGAAATAAATGTCAAAATTGTCGAAAAAAAAATCAAACCTGTAGAAATAAATGTCAAAACTGCTGAAATAAATGTCAAAATTGTCGAAAAAAACAAACCTGTTGAAATAAATGTCAAAACTGCTGAAATAGATGTCAAAATTGTCGAAAAAAATTCAAAACTGCTGAAATAAATGTCAAAATTGTCGAAAAAAAAATCAAACCTGTTGAAATAAATGTCAAAACTGCTGAAATAGATGTCAAAATTGTAGAAAAAAATTCAATCCTGTTGAAATAAATGTCAAAACTGCTGAATTAAATGTCAAAATTGTAGAAAAAAATTCAATCCTGTTGAAATAAATGTCAAAACTGCTGAAATAGATGTCAAAATTGTAGAAAAAAATTCAATCCTGTTGAAATAAATGTCAAAACTGCTGAATTAAATGTCAAAATTGTAGAAAAAAATTCAATCCTGTTGAAATAAATGTCAAAACTGCTGAATTAAATGTCAAAATTGTGGAAAAAAATCAAGACTGTTGAAATAAATGTCAAAACTGCTGAAATAAATGTCGAAATTGTCAAAAAAATTTCAAAAACTATTAATTATGTTGTTAATTATGGAGCCTTGAGGAGCCAAGACATAATTTTGAAAATTCGCGTTTCAAAATAGTGCCCTAATTATGGCACCTTGAGGAACCAAGACATAATTTTCAAAATCGTGTCTTAGTTGTGATGCCTTGAGGAACCAAAACACAATTTTGTAAATTCGCGTTTTAAAATCGTATCTTAGTTGTGGTGCCTACAAATTGTCCAAAAAATGTGAAAACTGTTGAAATAAATGTCAAAACTTTTGAAATAAATGTCAAAATTGTCGAATTGTTGATTGGACAGACAAGACTTTTTTTAAAGGGGTTCGGGGCAAGATCTCACGAAACCCCCTATTCCAACTTGGCTTTAAGTATGCTCCACCCTGGTATCGCTTATTTTTGCATTCATTCAGGGTGGGCAGCCCGGACGGTTAATGAAAACCGCCCTAGTTGTTGTCTCCCCGACCGAGATTCGAATCCGGGTCTCCAGCATTGGGACACACAAGACTAGACAGACAAGACTAGACAGACAAAACTAGACAGACAAGACTAGACAGACAAGACTAGACAGACAAAACTAGACAGACAAGACTAGACAGACAAGACTAGACAGACAAGACTAGACAGACAAGACTAGACAGACAAGACTAGACAGACAAGACTAGACAGACAAGACTAGACAGACAAGACTAGACAGACAAGACTAGACAGACAAGACTAGACAGACAAGACTAGACAGACAAGACTAGACAGACAAGACTAGACAGACAAGACTAGACAGACAAGACTAGACAGACAAGACTAGACAGACAAGACTAGACAGACAAGACTAGACAGACAAGACTAGACAGACAAGACTAGACAGACAAGACTAGACAGACAAGACTAGACAGACAAGACTAGACAGACAAGACTAGACAGACAAGACTAGACAGACAAGACTAGACAGACAAGGACTAGACAGACAAGACTAGACAGACAAGACTAGACAGACAATACTAGACAGACAAGACTAGACAGACAAGACTAGACAGACAAGACTAGACAGACAAGACTAGGACAGACAAGACTAGACAGACAAGACTAGACAGACAAGACTAGACAGACAAGACTAGACAGACAAGACTAGACAGACAAGACTAGACAGACAAGACTAGACAGACAAGACTAGACAGACAAGACTAGACAGACAAGACTACTAGACTGTCGAAAAAATGTCATAATTGTTGAAATAAATCTCATAATTATTGAAACAAATGTCAAAAATCATAAAATAAATGTTAAAATTGTTGAAATAAATATCAAGATTGTCGAAAAAAATGTCAAAATTGTCAAAAAAATGTCTAAATTGTTGAAATAAATGTAAAAACTGTTGAAATAAATGTCAAAATTGTCGAAAAAATGTCAAAATTGTTGAAATAATTCTCAAAACTGTTAAAATAAATCTCATAATTGTAGAAACAAATGGCAAAACACTTGAAATAAATGTCAAAATTGTGGAAATAATTCTCAAAAATGTTAAAATATATCTCATAATTGTTGAAGCAAATGTCAAAATTTCTAAATTAAATGTCAAAATTGTTGAAATATATGTCAAGATAGTCGAAAGAATGTCAAAATTGTCAACAAAATGTCTAAATTGTTAAAATAAATATAAAAACTGTTGAAATAAATGTCAAAATTGTGAAAAAAATGTAAAAATTGTTGAAATAAATGTCAAAAATGTCGAAAAAATGTCAAAATTGTTGAAATAATTCTCAAAACTGTTAAAATAAATATCATAATTGTAGAAACAAATGGCAAAACACTTGAAATAAATGTCAAAATTGTGGAAATAATTCTCAAAAATGTTAAAATATATCTCATAATTGTTGAAGCAAATGTCAAAATTTCTAAAATAAATGTCAAAATTGTTGAAATATATGTCAAGATAGTCGAAAGAATGTCAAAATTGTCAACAAAATGTCTAAACTGTTAAAATAAATATAAAAACTGTTGAAATAAATGTC
Source organism: Phosphuga atrata (assembly GCA_944588485.1). Classification (NCBI taxonomy): domain Eukaryota; kingdom Metazoa; phylum Arthropoda; class Insecta; order Coleoptera; family Silphidae; genus Phosphuga; species Phosphuga atrata. The sequence continues at coordinate 64,071,772 of OX155902.1, read as the reverse complement.
AAAATTGTGAAAAAAATGTAAAAATTGTTGAAATAAATGTCAAAAATGTCGAAAAAATGTCAAAATTGTTGAAATAATTCTCAAAACTGTTAAAATAAATCTCATAATTGTAGAAACAAATGACAAAACTCTTAACATAAATGTCAAAATTGTGGAAATAATTCTCAAAAATGTTAAAATAAATCTCATAATTGTTGAAACAAATGTCAAAATTTCTGAAATAAATGTCAAAATTTCTGAAATAAATATAAAAATTGTTGAAATAAATGTCTAGATAGTCGAAAGAATGTCAAAATTGTCAAAAAAAATGTCCAAATTGTTGAAATAAGTGAAAAAACTGTTGAAATAATTGTCAATATTGTCGAAAAAATGTCAAAATTGTTGAAATAAATATCAAAATTGTTGAAATAATTCTCAAAAATGTTAAAATAAATCTCATAATTGTTTAAACAAATGGCAAAACTCTTGACATAAATGTCAAAATTGTGGAAATAATTCTCAAAAATGTTAAAATAAATCTCATAATTGTTGAAGCAAATGTCAAAATTTCTGAAATAAATGTCAAAATTGTTGAAATAAATGTCAAGATAGTCGAAAGAATGTCAAAATTCTCAAAAAAATGTCTAAATTGTTAAAATAAATGTAAAAACTGTTGAAATAAATGTCAAAACTGCTGAAATAGATGTCAAAATTTTCGAAAAAAATTCAAAACTGCTGAAATAAATGTCAAAACTGCTGAAATAAATGTCAAAATTGTGGAAAAAATGTCAAAATTGTTGAAATAAATGTCAAAAATGTTGAAATAATTCTCAAAACTGTTAAAATAAATCTCATAATTGTAGAAACAAATGGCAAAACTCTTTAAATAAATGTCAAAATTGTAGAAATAATTCTCAAAAATGTAAAAATAAATCTCATAATTGTTGAAACAAATGTCAAAATTTCTGAAATAAATGTCAAAATTGTTGAAATAAATGTCATCAAGATAGTCGAAAGAATGTCAAAATTGTCAAAAAAATGTCTAAATTGTTGAAATAAATGTAAAAACTGTTGAAATAAATGTCAAAATTGTCGAAAAAATGTCAAAATTGTTGAAATAAATCTCATAATTGTAGAAACAAATGGCAAAACTCTTGAAATAAATGTCAAAATTGTGGAAATAATTCTCAAAAATGTTAAAATAAATCTCATAATTGTTGAAACAAATATCAAAATTTCTGAAATAAATGTCAAAATTGTTGAAATAAATGTCAAAATAGTCGAAAAAAAATTCAAAACTGTTGAAATAAATGTCAAAACTGTTGAAATAAATGTAAAAATTGTCGAAATAAATTCAAAACTGTTGAAATAAATGTCAAAACTGTTGAAATAAATGTCAAAATTGTTGAAATAAATGTCAAAACTGTTGAAATAAATGTCAAAATTGTCGAAAAAAAATCAAACCTGTTGAAATAAATGTCAAAACTGCTGAAATAAATGTCGAAATTTAAAAAAAAAATCAAAACTATTGAAATAAATGTCAAAACTGTTGAAATAAATGTCAAAATTGTCGAAAAAATTGAAAATTGTAGAAATAAATGTCAAAATTGCTGAAATAAATGTCAAAATTGTCGAAAAAAAATCAAACCTGTAGAAATAAATGTCAAAACTGCTGAAATAAATGTCAAAATTGTCGAAAAAAACAAACCTGTTGAAATAAATGTCAAAACTGCTGAAATAGATGTCAAAATTGTCGAAAAAAATTCAAAACTGCTGAAATAAATGTCAAAATTGTCGAAAAAAAATCAAACCTGTTGAAATAAATGTCAAAACTGCTGAAATAGATGTCAAAATTGTAGAAAAAAATTCAATCCTGTTGAAATAAATGTCAAAACTGCTGAATTAAATGTCAAAATTGTGGAAAAAAAATTCAATCCTGTTGAAATAAATGTCAAAACTGCTGAAATAGATGTCAAAATTGTAGAAAAAAATTCAATCCTGTTGAAATAAATGTCAAAACTGCTGAATTAAATGTCAAAATTGTAGAAAAAAATTCAATCCTGTTGAAATAAATGTCAAAAACTGCTGAATTAAATGTCAAAATTGTGGAAAAAAAATCAAGACTGTTGAAATAAATGTCAAAACTGCTGAAATAAATGTCGAAATTGTCAAAAAAATTTCAAAACTATTAATTATGTTGTTAATTATGGAGCCTTGAGGAGCCAAGACATAATTTTGAAAATTCGCGTTTCAAAATAGTGCCCTAATTATGGCACCTTGAGGAACCAAGACATAATTTTCAAAATCGTGTCTTAGTTGTGATGCCTTGAGGAACCAAAACACAATTTTGTAAATTCGCGTTTTAAAATCGTATCTTAGTTGTGGTGCCTACAAATTGTCCAAAAAATGTGAAAACTGTTGAAATAACTGTCAAAACTTTGGAAATAAATGTCAAAATTGTTGAATTGTTGATTAGACAGACAAGACTTTTTTTAAAGGGGTTCGGGGCAAGATCTCACGAAACCCCCTATTCCAACTTGGCTTTAAGTATGCTCCACCCTGGTATCGCTTATTTTTGCATTCATTCAGGGTGGGCAGCCCGGACGGTTAATGAAAACCGCCCTAGTTGTTGTCTCCCCGACCGAGATTCGAATCCGGGTCTCCAGCATTGGGACACACAAGACTAGACAGACAAGACTAGACAGACAAAACTAGACAGACAAGACTAGACAGACAAGACTAGACAGACAAAACTAGACAGACAAGACTAGACAGACAAGACTAGACAGACAAGACTAGACAGACAAGACTAGACAGACAAGACTAGACAGACAAGACTAGACAGACAAGACTAGACAGACAAGACTAGACAGACAAGACTAGACAGACAAGACTAGACAGACAAGGACTAGACAGACAAGACTAGACAGACAAGACTAGACAGACAAGACTAGACAGACAAGACTAGACAGACAAGACTAGACAGACAAGACTAGACAGACAAGACTAGACAGACAAGACTAGACAGACAAGACTAGACAGACAAGACTAGACAGACAAGACTAGACAGACAAGACTAGACAGACAAGACTAGACAGACAAGACTAGACAGACAAGACTAGACAGACAAGACTAGACAGACAAGACTAGACAGACAAGACTAGACAGACAAGACTAGACACAGACAAGACTAGACAGACAAGACTAGACAGACAAGACTAGACAGACAAGACTAGACAGACAAGACTAGACAGACAAGACTAGACAGACAAGACTAGACAGACAAGACTAGACAGACAAGACTAGACAGACA